>OW569414.2:105863998-107113998 GCA_937662695.2 Halyzia sedecimguttata
TTGCTGAAATTTTGCAACGGCCTTCATAACCTATTTCTACTGCCAAGTTTCAAGTTTTAATACGATCGGTTAAATATTGTTGGAGATTCGAGCATTCTTGTGTGAGTTCAGTAGATGGGTGACCGTTGCCTCGATAACTTTCGAACGAAAGGAGATAGGCAATTTTCAGGGTAGGTTGCTTATCCGAAAGGGTGAGTTGAGTTCGTTTTTGGACATAATTGGTCTAACGGTTTCCGAGTTATACCCACCTGGAATATTATTTCCTTGATAACTCAAAAAATAAATATTCGATCGAATTGAAGCTTGGTAACTAGTAGTAGAAAATCAACATAAAGACGTTTTTAAAATTTTGTGAGAACCGTACCCCTAGAAAATTTGAAAAAAATGACGAAAAAAAATTTTAAGAACCGTACCCCTGGAAAATTTTAAAAAAATCACGTAAAAAAAAATGGTTCAAGCACTGACGTGAAGTCGGAAGCTTTTGCGCGTATGTTCTATTGTCCATTCTTCTGTATTGGACACCCTTAATCGAATTTACCATGGTAAATTATGTTGTCCATTCTCCTGTATGGAACACTTAATTCGAATTTACCATGGTAAATTCGAATTAAGAGGGTCCAATACAGGAGAATGGACAACATAATTTACCATGGTTCCTCTTAATTCGAATTTACCATGGTAAATTCGAATTAAGTGTCCAATACAGGAGAATGGACAACATAATTTACCATGGTAAATTCAATTAAGGGTGTCCAATACAGAAGAATGGACAATAGAACATACGCGCAAAAGCTTCTGACTTCACGTCAGTGCTTGAACCAATTTTTTTTCAATACTTATTTTTAGAGGTGAAAAAAATTAATGCTTCAACATTTTCACCTATTCATTATAGAAGAGGAGGTTTTGTATTTCGAAACGTGAACCCTGAAAATTTTAAAGAGGTTTACAACAATACTCCTGCTCCTCGAATCCTAAGGTTCAGTATCAAGAAATCCATTAATGAAAATGAATAAGTTTATGTTGGTAAAGGCGGTTTCATTACATTTATACAGTTGGAGCCAAATATCAAGACCGAGAATTCGAGATGAAAGCGGAAGCAGGAAGCTAAGAACCGAATTTATTATCGTTCAACGCCACC
Organism: Halyzia sedecimguttata; assembly: GCA_937662695.2. Taxonomy (NCBI): domain Eukaryota; kingdom Metazoa; phylum Arthropoda; class Insecta; order Coleoptera; family Coccinellidae; genus Halyzia; species Halyzia sedecimguttata. Next base: position 105,865,137 of record OW569414.2, read on the forward strand.
TTTTGAATGCTCTTCCGCGGTCTTATTTCGCAACGGGAATCAGCCCCCAGGAACACCGACGCGAAAACAAAAATGATCTACCAATTTTCTCACTTCGATGTCAAACAATATTGGACGGATCAACGCCCAGGTCTCGTATCTCGGTTCATTACCGATGTTGGCAACAAAGAGTCCGTTAAAAAGTTTGATACTAATATTTTCTCCGATTTCCCTCATTTTTAGGATACTCGGCTTCCTCCACCCACCCTCGAAGATGGGAGACGTAGACAGCGTAAAAGACTGTCCCATTCGGGAGGAATATGAATGAGATTATATAACGAGATTTGGGTAGAGAATTTCAATAATGGAATATCTTCTGCCGGGAAGTCTTGAATTTGATAATATCGAATGGAATTTGGAAGCCAACAACTGAATCAATAGAGTGAGGAATAACTTCGAAGGAATGCAATTGAAGACGTTCAATAATTGCTTCTATTTATGAATATTTCTGGGAAAATTGAATATCCACGCTGAATAATAAGTTGGAAACTGTCTTTGCTTCTATGAATATTAACGTTCAATAACAAGTACGAAAATATTCCTGAAATACATGTGCTTTCGCGAGCATGTTCTTTTGTCCATTCGCGACTCACACACCCCCACGAAATACTGCATGAGCTTTCAAAGCAGTCTTTTTGGCGCTCTAGTTCCTCGGAACTGAGTGCTTATCAGTTTGCCCAAATGTCTGTAATTTTCGAATATTTCGATGAAAATGGTCTTAAACGATTTGGTTCGACTCACTGATCAAGAATCCGTGGTCGAAATTCATTCTGTCCGGCCGGTCTGGCCGGTCCGGCCGTAGGCACGATTACTCTCGAACGGAATGAGCTAGGGAGTTGAAATTTTCAGAGTAGGTTTGGGGGATGAATATCTCGGCTAAGTTCGTTACTGGGCAAAATCGGACAGAAGGTTTCGGAGTAATAAAAAAAAAATTTTTTTTTTACAAAACAAATTCCAAATTATTTTTTTTTTAATAAGCAGTTTTATCATAAGAATCCATTCATATCATTTTTAACTCTAACAAGCTTATACCTTCGGAGATATGATTTTTCAAAATTTCAATTTAAATCGTATTTCACAGATTGATATAATTATTCTATGTATATTCTACGTATGAATTGTCATAAAGTCAAATTGACAGAAGGGAATATTGTAACTTCAAGAATATTGGGGTTGAAATACTCGTATTTTAGCGATGCAACGGGGACCTCACCCGAAAATGTTTGAAAATATTACGTAAATATTGAAAGCATAATTCTGTTGTTCGAGAGAGGAGAAAATTTTGTGAACGTAGATCAGGAAATTTTTGATCGATTACAAGGTAATTTATTTTTATTTATCTTCTTTTATACATGTTTTATGGAATACCTACTATTTGTATGTACTTTAAACCTGTTTTGGGCAATTGTCATACGAAACTTGTTTTTTTTGGCGCTCTAGTTCCTTGGAACAGAGTGCTTATCAATTTGCCCAAGTGTCTGTAATTTTGGAATTTTTGGCTGAAAATGGTCTCAAATGATTTGGTTCGACTCACTGATCAAGAATCCGAGTGCGAAATCGATTCTGTCCGGCCGGCCGACCGGCCGTAGGCACGATAACTCTCGAACGAAAGGAGTTAGCGGATTGAAAATTGCAAGGTGTTTTTGGAGCGTAAATATCTCGGACAAGTTCGTTAATGGGCGAAAACCATCAAGGGGTTTCGGAGTTATGGCCGATTTTAGTAAAAATATTTTTTATGAATATTTCCGAAACCGATCACTCGATCTATCTGAAATTTAGCACCAAATTGTAGAATCATGACCTTCATACGCATGTGAAGTTTTGTATTGACCAGATTACCGCAAAGTGTCAAAAAAAAAATTTGAAAATGTGGTGCAGTTCTCATTCTCATGATTGCTCATTTAATCTTGATAAATATTTTTCTTACTCATCGTTATTGATTTAATTTAATATATTCATTTTTTTGAGTTTATAGCCACTGCCTAAACACTCATCAATTTATAATAATAATAATAATAAAAAGCAGAAGAACACTGCCAGATAGAAAAGGTTTATGAATAAAATAATTAACGAAAAGTATGTGATATTTTCTTGGCGACAAATATTTTCCTACCAGCCACAAGAAGTTCCTCTTTTATCATTCCTCCGGAAAAAAGGCAGCAATATCAAGCCTGAGAGAAGAATTATAATAAAATACCGGATATTTCTATAGCACGAATGAGAAGTATCCGTATTGCATTCGGGACGGGGAGGGGCAGAGATATATATCATTGCAAAACACAGCTCCTTATAAATATCCCCATAATTCAACTATAAAAATATGCTTTTTGCTACCAAACCTGTTCATCTCTTTCCACGCCCGCTCTTAACTTAATTCTTTTTCGAACCTCCCAGAAGGAAAAAACAGATGACGCTGCTCAGTCACACGGCGTTCCATTGATAACAATCAGGGGGATGTTGTTGTACGCTCTTCCGACATATACAATTCGGTGAGAGGATTTATTACCATACCAATCCTGAAGGTTCTGCTAAAAATGTAATCTGAATGATGAATTGGATGCTGTGTGTTCCGTACGGATAGCGAGGAATATATTGAACTCAATCTTCTACGAGTCGTTTATCTCAGTCTATCACATTCGGAGACGTACTGTGTGTGGAGAGGAAAAAATGGATCGAATAAATACGGATGCTATTCTCATTCAAATTGGTTCGGAGTTGTGTTACCGGATTCGATCACTTCCGTGTGATGGCACAAAAATGCGATATGGGTTGTTATTCCTTTATACGAGAATTGAATATTCTGTAATATGTGTAGAATGGGGAGTATTCCGCATGGGTGGGAGTAATTCAAAGGCGAGTGTATATTTTTGCGAGTGTGGAATTTACCATTCCAGGTTTGTATGCAGGGTGATCCAGATCTTAATCAAGAAATTTCAACCAAGTATTCTACGTCAAAAATAAGCCCTAGTTTGTCATATAAACTTATGTGGAGACATTTTTCTTCTCCCCGATACAGGGTGTTAAATTTATAGAAAAAACACGTTTTTGGCGCTCTTGTTCCTCTTAACTGAGTGCTTATCAATTTGCCCAAATGTCTGTAATTTTCGAATTTTTTGATGAAAATGGTCTCAAACGATTTGGTTCGACGCACCGTGATCTCCGTGATCTAAATCGATTCTGTCCGGCCGGCCGTTCTGTCCGGCCGTCCGTCTGGCCATTAACACGATAACTCTCGAGCGGAAGGAGTTAGAGGATTGAAATTTGCAGGGTAGGTTTGCAGCGTAAATATCTCGGAAAGCTTTGTTAACGGGCGAAATCCATCAAGCGGTTTCAGAGTTATGGCCGTTTTTAGTAAAATCGGTTTTTATTAAGATTTCCGAAACCGATCCTTCGATCTATCTGAAATTTTTCCGATTTTCGTGGTATTCTTCACCTTAAAATGAAAATTCAAAGTTACCCGATGTACCAAATTCAAATTTCGGGTAACATTGAACAATTCAAAGTTACCTTATATTCATACGTTTCTCAAGTAGTTCAGAAATTAAGAATTTTAACAAATATTTAATGTTTACGAATGAATATTTCAAAATGAAACTGGAGACGACCACATACAGAATCGATTTTGACCCCGGATTATTGAGCAGTGAGAAGAACCAAATCGTTCAAGACCATTTTCCTCTAAAGAAGTCGAAAATTACAGACATTTGGGCAAATTGATAAGGACTCTGTTCCGAGGAACAAGAGCGCCAAAAATAGCTCTCAGTGTGACAGCCGCAGAAATAGCGAGCAATTCAACATGAAACCTCTTACTGAAATCCTCCGTAAATAATAATATCTCCCATTGTTGATAACAGCAGTATATCTGGTGTTCTATCCATTCCCACTATCTTCAGTAATTTATATTTTCATCGTAACCCTTTTGCATAACCACCCAGCAAAGATTGCACTCATTGAGTCCGTGGAGACACTTAGTATAGGAAAGTTTCCGTTAAACCCATTGACCGAATTTCCTGACTATCCCGATGGAGCAGGTGTCGATGAATGATTAAATGACCAAATTCAAACTTCTCGGTTAATTCTCCGACTGTTCGGAATGGATTAGGCTCCACCAAGGTTTGCAGTTGTAGTTTCTGTAATCTGATAACTAACGTCGATATTGGTTGAGGCTCACTGAATAACACCATAATCTAGTCTAATTTTTCGTATAGTCATTATCTACATACCTATTTGATATCATACAGCTATTTCCCCGAATTAAATGGATGGCAATTCAGCAGTTTACGTAAATTAAAGTAGAATTGTGCTAGCACACGTCATTGAAGATTGTTGATTTGAGTAGATGGCTTCCTTGAGTTTACAATAATTCGTCCGTCCGCCGTGCATACAGGCTCTTCCTCCTAAACAATGTATCGTTGCCTACCTTTAAAGTTGTCTGCCCGAATTTGTCAAATACAAAAAAAAAATTGGTTCAAGCCCAGTGGATAAAATGAGCAATCTGAGAATGAGAACTGCACCATGGAGGAAATCAAATTAAAATAGCTGAAATGAATTTGACTCTCTCTTATAGAACAGGATGAAATGTATGAGCTTGAACACAGATCATATAATGAAGCTTAGACAGAATAATTATAGCATTCTGTGAAAACATAGAAATACGATTCATTATTGATATTTAGAAGAATCATATCTCCGAAAGTATTAGCTTGTTGGAGTTGAAAATGATATCGATGAATTTTAATGGTGAAACTGCATCTTAAATAAAAAATTACAGACATTCGGGCAAATTGATAAGTACTCAGTTTCGAGGAACTAAGCGAAAAAAGTGTTATTCCCTTTCCGGGATTTGAGCCCGCCTTCTCTCGTTCCGAAACCGAAAACCCGATCTTGTCGATCTCCGGTATTAGAATAAAACGTCGGTACTTACCTGGGATACATTTATTCTTAATTTTCACTTTTCGACATAAAATCGCCACATGGGGGTTTATTTGACGGTTTTTTACCCTTGTCTCTCTAAGTCGATTTTGACGTTTCTCGAACCAAGTATTAGCAAGGAATTAGACAATGTCATGTCTCCGGAAAATAAGTTGACATTATGACAATTCATACATAGAATGATTATATAATTCTGTGAACACGTAGAAATACGATTTATTATCGAAATTTTGAAAAATCATATCTCCGAAAGTATTAGCTTGTTAGAGTTAAAAATGATATCATTGGATTCTTATGGTAAAACTGCTTATTGAAAAAAATTTAATTTGGAATTTGTTTCGAAAAAAATTTTTTTTTTGTTACTCCGAAACCATCTGTCCCATTTTGCCCAATAACGAACTTAGCCGAGATATTTATCTCCCAAACCTACTCTGAAAATTTCAACTGTCTAGCTCATTCCGTTCGAGAGTTATAGTGCCTACGGCCGGCCGGCCGGACAGAATGAATTTTGACCACGGATTCTTGATCAGTGAGTCAAACCAAATCGTTTAAGATCATTTTCATCGAAAACTTCGAAAATTACAGACATTTGGGCAAATTGATAAGCACTCAGTTCCGAGGAACTAGAGCGCCAAAAATACCAAAAATTTATTGAAACATTAAACTTGCATGAATAAGTGTGATAACCTGGCAACGAATCCAAGCTCGATGGTTCACCGTTATATTGCTTTTAACTAGGAGAGGATTCGTCGTTGCCAGCTCCCTGATATATGCTTCGATCAGAAGCCATAACCGTAACTGGAAATGTGCATCCAAACTGTTATGCAGCACAGTTTTATATCCTAGTCGTTAAACAGTTGTAAAAAGAAATGGATTTTCAATCACAATCCGGACTCGTCCTTTCAATTCTATAGATAAATATAATGGCTCTACCGGAAACATAAAGGGTGACTTCATCAACTTCTTCGTTCGAACAGTAAACATGGGATTTCAATAGGACTATAACAGGGTACAGAAACAGTGGTGCCATTTGCACCAGGGATATGGTTATTGAAAATTCATATCGATATATCATTAATATTCTCGTAAAGTATACTGTCTCATTTCATGAGTATGTATTGGCAAATGACCACGGTTTTATTTCCTGTGTGAACTCATCAGGCTATCGAGCTGGATGGTAGATTGGTACTCCTATTGCTTTATAGTCTTCCCTGTTTCCGCTTGACATTAATATATACTGGGTGAGAGTTTAAGTTTGTACATTAATTTTAACGGTAGATTACTATCACCACATATAAAACAGTTTTCAATCACTATTTTTCCAGATTCGACACGGGTAAAAAGTAACAAGCAGTTGAAGATTTCATTAAGTGCTATTACACTCCTGCACTCTGCTTCCATAGTCGAAAGATCCCGTTTTTTATATTTATTAGGGCTTCACGCGAGAGCGAGATTTTTTGGTATCGTCTCGTTCTCGTCTCGTAAAAGCGAGACGAGACGAGAGGAGAGGACGAAAATTACAGTCAATCAGGCTGTTCCTCAAAGCATGCGCGCAAAAAAAGATATGAAAAAGTGGTCTTGAGAATGTAAAACAGTTGAATGATTATCGATATGGAATAGAGAATCGAACAATTTGGATAATTATCATAACTAGCGCATTCAGAATTGAATTGGCAAACTAGAAGCTACCATTATTCCATTATTAGCTTGCGAATAACGTTTCCATCAAATCTTGTGACCATATTTCAACAGTATCTATCAATAAATCTATTCCTATTCTCAAGACAGTAAGAAGATCTACGATATTGCTAATACCTCCTGCCTTTGAAGTAATCACTGAGAATGCGGGAGAGAATTAGCTGCTCAAGTGCAGGCAGGGGTCGATTTTCCAATAAACTCCCGCTACCCTTGTTTGTTCTAGGAGTCCTCTCAATAGTTTTATCTCTGCACCTTAAAGAACCCCTCCGAAAGGTAAGTAGCTCTCGAATCGCACTCATTGATTTCTAAGTGACATTTTTTCATTACGTCGGAGTCTCTCATTTCCTCTTCTCGCTTCTCCGATAACAGACGGGACGGCTGTCCTGGCCAATATCTGTTCAATTTTATCGTTTTTCAATTAAACCGAATGGCCCGGTGGACGGGCCGACGAGTCGATACAAATACTCGTCTGGAATTAAAGGTAAATATTTAATTTCGAACAATATTTTCCTTGATCCTTTTCGAGTTGTGGGAACTCGAAAATTTGAATGTAATAGGATGTGTGAACTAGTAGTAGTACATCAAAATGTATCAATATTTACCTTATTCCATATGGAATTTCTTTTTATCAACAGAAACCAATTTAGAGGAGAATGTGGTTCAAACACGTTTCCGGTTTGAGGCTTGAGTAGTTGGGAAACAGAATTTGAGTAAGCCGTTTGCCACGGTCACAAATGAAAACAAAGTTTTCTGTTGAGAATCGCGTTTGCGAGACCTGACAAGTAAATATATTTTCTCTATTTCAATATCGTAATGAGTTCATTCCAGCACTAAAAACAGTGCTGGAATGAACTCGTTCCCGCATTGTTTCTAGTTATATTTTTTGTTTTGTGGTAGTCAGCACTGACATTCGATCCTATCAAATTTCAACACACGTCAATTGACAATACAATATAATCTGGATATAGTGAAATAATTGTTGAGGAAAAGCTTTATTTTCATTAAAAAATATGGTACTAGAGATTTCCTTCTTGCTAATTTTGAATCATTCATGCTATTAGGAAACTGTTTCAAATCTGATCTCCATGCCCTACGTACGTTTCAAATTCAAATTCCGTAATCTGTCAACTTTCGTAACAGTCACACCAACAATACAATACATATATTCTATAAGAGAGAGTCAAATTCAGTTCAGCTATTTTAATTTGATTTCTTCCATGGTGCAGTTCTCATTCTCAGATTGCTCATTTAATCTTGATAAATAAAATATTATTTGAATTGAATTTCCTTTATGATGCAGTTCTATCATAAGAATACATTGATATAATTCCCAACTCTGAGAAACCAATACTTTCGGAGATATAATTTGTCTGTTTGAACTAGAGCGCCAGAAAGCTCCTGTCCACAGGGCTTGAACCCATTTTATTTTATTAATGTTTTTCTAACAAATGGTTGGCAAAAGCTGACATTGAAAAAATTATATCAGTTTTCTTGCAATTAGAAAGCTGGCGTTAACATTCAAAATACTCATCGCTCAGTTTCCTTATAGTTACGTAATTGTGAGGATAATGAATAAATAAAACCGAGAATAAAGCCGATCGGTATGCTGAGTTCAATTCTGGTTTTTGTTTTGCATCATATAATAGAAAGAAAAAGCATAAGACTTCAGCAGATTGGTTGAAATTGAAACATTTATTTTCGAAACTTCATTTCATTAATTTGTATACTCACCAAAAGTCCTCTTTAATTTATCTAAACAATTACCATGACATTATTGTTACTCGATGAAATGTTTGTGAGAAATGGAACTTATCCATTTTTTGTGTTGCTTTCAATTTATCAGGGAAAACAACATTTTCGAAAACAAAAAAATAATTCCCAGGTTTTAGGTCCGGAGTTATTACAAAATCAAATTTCTTAAAAAAAGGCCAACTAGTTTCAACTTTATTTCAAAGTCTTCTTCAGGGCTCTGAAATGGAGAACCGAGAACTACAGTACAGTAATAAACTTCATGCACGAAATTATAAATTACAATTCACTTCAAAATAAACAAACAAGTATACAGTATTGAAGTGAGGAAACAAGTTCGGTGATATGATTCTATAGAAAAAAAAAAAAACTTTAAATTAACTTTTGACTCACATTTTTCTCTTTGTTTGATTTCGTCGTCAGGGATTTGAATTTTGGAAATGTCAACAACTACTTCCATGGGATACTGTCAAAAGACTGAGTTGGAAATTTCCATGGGTTTTATAGGATTGCGCAGATTACAACAGCGGCGGCACATATTGGGGATACAGATAAACTCCTATCTGTCTTTGATCTTTTCAATTAAATAATAGTATGCAGTATTCAGATTTTCAATGTCTGTTCTCTTATTTATTGAATTTTTGTTCTGTTTGATGGATATCATCTCCTGTAAAAGACGCTTTTTTAAATTTTTTGTTTGCCTAATATTTCCACTGAGCCTGGATCGAAATTAAAGGAGTGAAGGGAACTTTTTACATGTTCAGCTAAAGCAGTGTTATTTTCTTTCTAGTTTTTAAGTGGATTAAGTATATTCAGGGAGTCTCTCTTATGTTCAGAAATCCTTTCCTTCAAATAGCGTCAAGTTTGTCCAATTCATGTTTGGAAAAAACTATTCATCTAAATATGAGTGGTGGTGGCACTATTTTGTTGAAACCAAATTGTTTCAATGAGTACATCTAGATCAACAACATTCGACTGAATATTTGACAGAACTGGCGGCAATTCAAACCTTGAAAAGTCTAAGTACCGTTCAGCTGTAAGGTTTTCTTCGAAAAAGATTCACCCTAAAATTGTATGGTTTTTTATACCTGCCCACACATTGACTTTCTGGGGGTACTGCCTATGTGCTTCACACGTCCAATGTGGTTTATCCACACTCCAGAATCTCTAATACAACTCCATTTGCATAAAAGGTAGCTTCATCAGAAAAGAGTATGTTCGTTGGAAAACCCATAATCCTTTTCACACCGTCTCATCATTTCCTCAAAAAATTGCGTCTGACATAATCATCTTCCAAAAGCTATTGACTAGGTATATACCTTGTATGGGTGGTAATTTCCTGTTTTCAGAAACCTCCCAGTCGCACGGCGAGAATAATTATAATTTTGGGCTAATGAAACCTGGTTCACCAATTCTGGCAAGTTTTTCACTTTACCATGCTGCTCGAATTTTGTGAAATATCTTAGTAATAGTAGACTAGGAGATTCTATTTTTCGCTACACTTCACTTTGACTTCGCCAGGTTTGGTAAGGTTGCAGCCGTGGGGTTGAAGGGAAAAATTCCATTATACCTCTCACCAAAAAATGGAGAAAATCAAAAATCAAACTACGGGTTCCAGCGTTTTTATCCAAGGTTATTGGTCGAAAAACTATGAATTTCATTCTAGATCTGTATAGTACAACCCTGTATAATACTTCACATTCAATAAATGCAATGACCCATCTGGCAGAGGGTAATAGTATCATTTGATAAGTCTGCAACGGGCACCCAAACATCTCTTATGCATACTAGTTTCCTGAAAATCATATACTTTTCAAATCCCTATAAGTTCGAAACTGTTGAATCGATTTTGATAATATTTTGCAAGCTTATTTTCTTCGAGACACTTTAAAGAATCCGAAGGCGAAAATGAAAAGAAATTGGTTCAAGCCCTGTGGACAGGAGCTTCCTGGCGCTCTAGTTCAAACAGACAAATTATATCTCCGACAGTATTGGTTTCTCAGAGTTGGGAATAATATCAATGGATTCATATGATAGAACTGCTTCATAAAGGAAATTCAATTCAAATAATAGTTTATGTATCAAGTTTAAATGAGCAATCTGAGAATGAGAACTGCACAATGGAAGAAATCAAATTAAAATAGCTGAACTGAATTTGACTCTCTATTATAGAACGGGATGCAATGCACGAGTATGAACACAGATCATATAATGAAGCTTAGATAGAATAATTATAGCATTCTCTGAAAACATAGAAGTACGATGCATTATTGAAATTTAGAAAAATCATCTCTCCGAAAGTATTAGCTTGTTGGAGTTGAAAATGATATCGATAGATTTTAATGGTGAAACTGCATCTTAAATAAAAATTGAATTTGAAATTTGTTGCTTAAAAAAAAATTTTTTTTTTCTTTACTCCGAAACCATCTGGCCTATTTTGCCCAATAACGAACTCAACCGATATATTCATCTACCTAACCCACTCTGAAAATTTCAACTGCCTAGCTCATTACGTTCGAGAGGTATTGTAGAAACATTTTTTTTAAATTTTGAAAATTTTTTTTTACACTTTGTGGCAACCTTGTCAATACAAAACTTCACATGCGTATAAAAGTCATGATTCTACAACTTGATGCCAAATTTCAGATAGATCGAGTGATCGGTTTCGGAAATATTGATAAACAATGTGTTTTACTAAAATCGGCCATAACTCCGAAACCGCTTGATGGATTTCGCCCAATTACGAACTTGTCCGAGATATTTACGCTCCAAACTCACCTTGCAAATTTCAATCCTCTAACTCCTTCCTTTCGAGAGTTATCGTGCCTACGGCCGGCTGGCCGGACCGGCCGGACAGAATCGATTTCGACCTCGGATTCTTGACCAGTGAGTCGAACCAAATCGTGTGAGCCCATTTTCAGCCAAAAATTCGAAAATTACAGACATCTGGGCAAATTGATAAGCACTCAGTTCCGAGGAACTAGAGCGCCAAAAATGTACTATAAAATGATTTTCAACGTCTGGGTACAGAAACATCCCCCTGAGCATGAAGAAAACATTTTTTGTTATCAGTTTCGTGAAAAGAAAAAAAATGCTATGGAAATCAATATTCAATTCGAATGACAGACATTTTTTCCACGGAGTAGAGTATCCCCATAATTGCAATGAAAACTATGATTATGAATAAGGTGTTAAAAAATAATTTCAATCTAAAAGACACGACCGTATCTGAGCCTTTGTTTTGATGATCGTTTTGATGTTCGTGAAGAGGAGAGAACATACACAATAAACATTCCTGACCTCGATAAACATTTCCGAGATACCCTCAACTCACCGGGCATAATTATCTGGAAATAATTTCAAAAGTTAAGTCTACCAGAAATCTATGAATACCAGAGCCCAATTAATTCACAGAATTTATGCTAATATTCGGAATAACAGCCAAATCAGTTTCAAATCTAACAAAGAGGGCTGAAAATGCATATGCGTTGGTGGAGACCAGTTCGTGCAGCATCTGTGAAATTTCATTAGTAATTATCATTTTTGTTTGTTTATCAGAAATTTAAATCACATACAAATTGTTTGAATAAAATTATGCATATTAATTCATTAAATAATCTAGTAATGAATTTTCCGCTAACGTTTTCGTCATCACTAAAAATACATATTGCTAATTGAATATTGAATGTTGTTGTTGTAATATACATTTTGATGTTTTTGATATTTGATCTTCAAAATAAAGCCTCAGATACGATCCTGTATTTTACATTGATATTATATTTATTCATAGTTATAGTTTTGATTGATCGGATATCGGATATTTCGGGAATTATAGGGATTATTGTGTTTTTGGCGCTCTTGTTCGTCGGAACAGATTGCTTATCAATTTGCCCAATTGTCTGTTATTTTCGAAGTTTTGGATGAAAATGGTCTTAAGCGATTTGGTTCGACTCGCTGATCAAGAATCCGTGGTCAAAATCGATTCTGTCCGGCCAGCCGTTAACACGATAACTTTCGAAAGGAATGAGTTAGACAGTTGACATTTTGAGAGTAGGTTTGGGAGACAATTTTTTCTGTCAAGTTCCTTATTGGACAAAATCGGCCTGTTGATTTCGGAGTAACGAAAAAAATTCACTGATATCATTTTTAGCTCCAACAGGAGATATGATTTTTCTAAATTTCAATAATAAATCTTTATTCTACGTTTTCACAGAATACTGTTATTGGAAATAATGTACCTATATTTATCTATGAATTTCAAGGTCTGTGTTTATACATGTCCTTTTAACTACCGATAAGAGACATGTCATATTTATTTCTGGTTCTATTCAAAATTCGCTCTAGAAAACAAAGTATGATTGAATGCAAAATAACCAATGAAACAACCTCAGCTATCGTAAATATGAGAATTATAGGACATTATAATTTTTGGGCGATAATATAATGCCCTTGGATAATCCATTCGATGATGGAAATATGTATATACATCGGTAAGTTAATCAAATTGGGTTCAGAATGTCTCCAGTAAAAACGAAAGTGGAATATATATTGGCTAAGTTTCAATTGATATAATATAATTTTCACAGTAGTTTTTAGGAATGAATATCTCCGATAAGTTCGTTATTGGGTAGAGTCGGGCTGGTGGTTTCGGATTAATAATTTTCTTTAAATTACACCTTTTTAATTTAATTCATTTCATGATGCAGTTCTATCACAAGAATTCATTGATATCATTCCCAACTCCTGGAAATCAATTTCGGAGATATGATTTGTCAAAGTTTAAACAAGAGCGTCAAAGCTCCTGTCAACAGGGCTTTCCCACATTTTTGGCGCTCTTGTTCTGCGGAGCGGAATGCTTATCAATTTGCCCAAGTGTCTGTAATTTTCGAATTTTTCGATGAAAATGGTCTTGAACGATTTGGTTCGACACACTGATCAAGAATCCGTGGTCAAAATCGATTCTGTCCGGCCAGTCCTCCGTTAACAAGATAACTCTTGAAGGGAATGAGCTAGATAGTTCAAATTTTGAGAGTAGGTTTAGGAGATAAATATCTCTGTTGAGTTCGTCGTTGGGCAGAATTGGACTGATTATTTCAGTATAACGGAAAAAAAAAATTACATTATGAATTGCAAATTCATTATTTTTAGATGCATTTTGACCAGAAGAATCTATAGGTATCATTTCCAACTCTAACATACTAATATTTTCGGAGATATGATTTTTGAAAATTTCAATAATAAATCGTACTTCACGTAAATCATGTTTTCACAGAATGCTGTTCTTAATTATTCTATCTATGAATAGTTACTTGATCTGTGTTCATTCATGTCATCTTATTTTCCTATAAGGGACATGTCAATTTCATTTCTGGTTCGTTATTCTTGATATAAAATACCCCTGCTGTTCTAGAAAACAAAGTATGATCGAATGCAAAATGACCAATGAAATAACCTCAACTATCGTAGAATTATGAGTTCGTTATTGGGTTGAATTAGTCTGTTGGTTTTGGATTAATAAATTTTTGCACTTTTGTTGCATTTGAATTGTTTTATGATATAAGAATTTAATTTCTTATATGATGAAGTTCTATCATATGAATCCATTGATATCATTCCCAACACCAAGAAACCAATACTTTCGGAGATATGATTTGTCAAAATTTGAACAAGAGTGCCTTAGCTCCTGTCCATAGGGCTTTTCAATTTTTAATGAAAAAATCGAGATATTCTGTTTTTCAGATGGCTCCGTAGAAAAAAATTGTGCCATTCGAATTGATTATTGATTTCCATAGCAATATTTCTCTTCACATAGCTGACAACAAATGTTTTTTTTTTCATGTACAGTGTGATGTTTTGGTAAGTACCCCGGCGTAAGAAATTAATGTTCTACTAAGGTCCTGTTTTTGGCGCTATAGTTCCTCGGAACTCTCGTCGGAACTGAGTGCTTATCAATTTGCCGAAATGTCTGTAATTTTCGAATAGTTCGATGAAAATGGTCTTAAACGATTTGGTTCGACTCACTGATCAAGAATCCGTGGTCGAAATTCATTCTGTCCGGCCGTCCGGCCGTAGGCACGATAACTCTCGAGCGGAATGAGCTAGACAGTTGAAGTTTTCAGAGTAGGTTTGGGAGATAAATATCTCGGCTAAGTTCGTTACTGGGCAAAATCGGACAGATGGTTTCGGAGTAACAAAAAAAAATTTTTTTGTTTACAGAACAAATTCCAAATTAATTTTTTTTCAATAAGCAGTTTTACCATAAGAATCCAATTGTATCATTTTTAACTCTAACAAGCTAATACTTGATAAAGATGATAAAGATATGATTTTTCAAAATTTCAATGATAAATCGTATTTCACAGAGTGATATAATTATTCTATGTATGAATCGTCATAATGTCAACTTATTTCCCTGAGACATGACAATATCTAATCAATCGAAGAATTATGAGAATAAAATGTATTCCTAAATGTGAGCGAAGTGAGAAAAATCTCAGTTGTTTGCTCCGAAATTAGTTTTTCTCAGAAATGTCTAACATTTCGGAACGGAACATGAAGTAAGAGATCTGAAAAACCCTGTATCTCAGAATTTAGTAGGCAGAAGAGATGTTTGAGTGCCCATCTCTGACTCCTCATATGGTCCTCTATTAACCCCCGCGCGATGAGTCATTGGTCAGAATCACCCTGTATATATTAGTGAGTCAACGAGTTTCATCCTACCTGACACTGAGGATACTGCTCTTCAGCTGTCCTCTCAACCTTCCATCCGAGAAGTGGCGGTATACAAATGAGCGCCGACAGAATCCAAACCGCAGCAATCATAACGATAGCTCGAACCGGGGTTCTCTTCTTTAGATACTCCACAGCCTGAGTGATGCTCCAGTACCTGTCCAACGATATTAAACACAGGTTCATAATGGAGGCCGTACTTAACAACACATCCATCGCCGAATGAATATCACACCACCATGTACCGAAAATCCAGTACCCCATCAGTTCGTTAGCCAGCGAAAATGGCATTATAATGAGTCCCAAGAAGAAATCCGCTACCGCCAGAGAACCGATGAACCAATTCTGGATACTCTTGAGAGATTTCTCGGTCGTTATGGCAATAATTACGAGCATGTTACCGACTACAACTATTATCATGAGGATAGTGGCGAATATTGAAGCTACCACTATTTGAGGTAGGCCGTAGCCACTAGGATAATGAGCTATGGCGATGGTGTTATTGGAGCTGTTAGAAGTAGAGTTATCGAATAGCATTAGAATATCTTCAACTGCCATGGCTGCATGGGGGGTTACATTAGCCAATGCCATGGTTCGATGAGGAGATGCAGAATATTTCTTAATCCTACGGCTATAATTCAAACACTTGAAACACGTTAACAGTTTGGTCCCTAATCACTTTATATACATTTTAAACCCGTTTAAACCCGAATCAATGGCCCTTACAGGCATTAACGATAAAACTGAAAAAGTACCAGAAATCATGCCCTACCCATTAAAACACTTAACTACTAATTTTTAGAATGTAAGAGGATCAGTGCCGAAGGGCTTCGCCACTGGGGTGGCTCGTGTGACAGCCGGCGTATTTTCTGGGCTCGCCAGCGGTTTGACAGCGAGGCATGTTAACGCCTATACGCGCTACCGCACACTGTAAGCGGGAGCGAGGTTCAAACCCGGACGTAGGCATGCGTAGTGCCTTGCCATCCCGCTTCGCGGCCTCTTCTTGCAGCCTCTCTTCGCGTCTAATCGTGGATAAATATCAGCTGAAATAGTTATGAGGCCTCTGCTGTGCCTCCTCCACCTTGTTTATTTGACCAGCCGTTGAAACCTCGATTCGCGAACGGGAGCTTTAGAAGCTTGAAGCGGTTATGCAAATGATTCAGATATCAAACCCGGAGTCTTCCGACGCCTTGATGGAAAAGCATCGAATCGGAAATTCCCATTGAATGAAGAAAATAAAAAAGTGGGAAAGACCTGTGGACAGGAGGTCTAGCCCAGGTACTAAACTCGCCTAAAGCTGCTTTGTTCCGAGAATAAATATAATATCTTCCCATTATTTCCAGTAATATAGATCCGTTCTAGTTTAAATCTAGAACTTGTCTGTAAAATAAACTGAAATATTAAATATTGAGGGGCATTTTTTCATCTTTAATATCATTTCTTTCTTCAAATAAGCTGAAATGTTAAATATTGGGAGGCAACTTTAATTATGATTCTTTCTTCAAATTAAATACTATAATATTGTTTTGAAACTCCAATCATTCATGAACAAAACAAGTCATCGCCATTAAAAACATATTTTTATTCTTTTGAAACTTTGAATGAGAATTAATATAAAATTGGTTCGAGCACTGACGTGAAGTCAGGAGCTTTTGCGCGTATGTTCTATTGTCCATTCTTCTGTATTGAACACTCTTAATCGAATTTACTATGGTGAATTCTATTGTCTGTTCTCCTGTATTGGACACTCTTAATCGAATTTACCATGGTCAATTCGATTAAGGCTGTCCAATACAGGAGAATAAACAATAGAATTCACAATGGTAAATTCGATTAAAAGTGTCCAATACAGAAGAATGGACAATAGAACATACGCGCAAAACCTCCTGACTTCACGTCAGTGCTTGAACTAATTTTTTTTCGTGAAGTCAGGATAGAAAGCAATGATGAAGAAATTAACACATTATTGTCTACCTTCAATTCTTCTTTAGGAGAAGAATACATAATTATTCTTGAAAAATATCACTTGAATTAATGTCATATTTAAATAATCAGAGTAAAGAAAATTATAAGTTCAGTAACTAACATATTGAATAAAATTCAATTGAATTCCAATAATATTCAATGACTTATTATTAACCAATAAATGACCATTGTTAGATCTAAAGGTGATAAAGCTATATTCTCATTAGTGATAGAAAAACTGGCCTTAAATTCCTCTCTTGAGATTCAAGCAACGATTCTGGCGATCGAGTCAAAATCTAGAATTTCTTTGCAAAATAAGGTTTTGAAGGCTTTTAAAAATTTTAACAATATCGGACGGATAGTTTCTGAGATAATCTTTTTTAAATATTTTTCTAAAATTTTCTAGTCATGTAATCCTCACAACATTTAGCATAAGTCTTCCTATCTTAATTTTTCAACCAACTACCCTGCTTTAATTAAATCAGATAAGTATTGTTGGAGTTATCGGGAAAACAAAATTTTAGATGGCTATTCAGAAACTTCATGACGGATTTCGTTCATTAACGAACTTAGCCAGCACATTTGGACTCGAAACCAACTTCAAAAATTTCAACTCTCCAACTGACTGCCTTCGAGCGTAATCATGCTGACGGCCGGACAGAATCAAATTTTACCTCGGATTCTTCATCAGTAACTAATAATTTGAGACCATTCCCAGCCAAAAATTCGAAAATTAAAAACATTTTTGGAATCTGAAATCTGAGCAGATTCGATGGTCTTCATTACCTGGTTTGCGCATTCGCCATTTCGTACTAAAAATTGGTTCAAGCACTGACGTGAAGTCAGAAGCTTTTGCGCGTATGTTCTCTTGTCCATTCTCCATTATTGGACACTCTTAATCGAATTTACGATGGTAAATTCGGAGTGTTCATACGCGCAGAAGCTTCTGACTTCACATTACTGCTTGAACCAATTTTTTTTTTAATGATTTTTTGAAAATATCCTAGTGCAACGATCCCCACGAAATTTTGCAAGAATTTTTACGTTGACAACTAATAAACATATTCGAATTGGATTGGATTTGTATTTTTTCGTTACTGAGGAAATAACAACCAAATCTCAGATTGATATAACTCGAAAACCATTTGGCCGATTATGCTAGTTGACGAAAATAAATGTCGTATTCAGATGTGCAATCTTCCCTGAAAACTGCAAGTCGCTATTTCTTTCCGTTCTCAAGGAATCATGAAATACATAATATTTTTTCATAATATTTTAAACATGTTCTAGTGGTACGGTCCTTACAAAATTTTACACACGTCTTCATGTAGATATTCTACAACTATAGTTACCAATCTTCAATTCGATCGAATTGATTCTTTTCGAGTTATCGAGGAAATAATATTCCAGATTGGTATAACTCCGAAACCGTTGGGCCGATTATGGCCAACAGCGAACTTAGCTCTACCATTAAGATGTGCAGCCTATCCTTTTTGATAATTTTTTTTTAGCAATATGATGTTCACAAAATTTCACAACCGTCCTTAGGTTTATATTCTACAACTACTCAACGAGTTTCAATTCGATCGGATTAGTATTGGTTCTAGACAAAATTATTACTTGCCCGTCCTATTGGGATGCGCCACCTACCCTGAAAATTTCAAGTCGCTTTCTCTTTCCGTTCTCAAGTTATCGTAGCAACGGCCACCGGGCCGGACGGCCGGCTGGACAGAATCGAATTTGACCTCGAATGCAGTCACTCGAAACTAGATTGTTTCGTTACTTTTTATTAGGTAACAATGTTTTATATATTGCTTCTGATTTAAATCTAGGTAGTTTTTCTAACGCAGAAGCAATTTAATGAAAACATTTTTTTTATTTCATAGGAATTTTACAGAGTTTTGGTGAGAAAATCTTAACGAACCATTCTGTGATGCAGTACATGTATGATGTATATTTCCAAATATATCGTACTTACAATTGGCTAGCAGGGACGACCTTGAATGAATGGAAACACGAATTCTTTATCATTGAGTCCAATGTAATTGTTTCAGCCAATTTCCTACTGGAAATTCACAACATTCAAACATTTGAGTAAAATAACAGCCTAATGAAACCAACACGCAAAAAATGTGTCATTCATTTCAGAGTTCAGCAATAATTTTCATAAATCTCCAATGAAAACGGTAGAAACAAACAAAACTAAAACTATTCCATAGAAACAATATGTATTCATTCCAACCAAATTGCCCGATCCTAATTCTTGGGTCGGAAAATTTCTCTAAACGTTGAGAAAGAAAGAAAACTACTTTATCGCCTCACGTAATAGTATATTTCGTGATTTGTGGAGTGGGGTAGAGGAGACATCTGAACAACAACTTGAATTTAGTAAGTTGGGTGTAGTGTTTATTTAAAAAAGTTCCCGAATTCAATTTTCGCAGAACTTCCTGGATCTCTATGCTGGGCGTCAGAGCTATAACTGGAAAAGTTTCCAGATTGCCCGAATTGAAGGTTCGAAAATGAAGGTTTTAGTTTTCGTTATTCGTCGTGAATATAGGGAGAATTTGTTATACTAACAGAATTCGTATAGCTTGAATTACAAGAAGCAGCCATTCGGAATTAACAGACTAGACTATGGAATGAAACATCTTGGACAAAATACCTGGTAGATTAGCTTTTTATACAAGCTGCTACGAATGCTACTTTATAGGAATAGTTCAGGAAGAAGGATGTCCTGATCTGGCGTCCATGCAGCACTCGTAATTTGATGAACAGCACTATACAGTGATATCGCTTTTTTTACTCACTCAAAACTATACGGAGAACTATTCAAGATTTTTTCAAGAAATTAATTTTCAGTGCGTTATCCGTTCAAACCTGAAACATTTTCATATTTTTGTCAAATTCATGGATTTTCCATAGAATTAGGTGAATTGTAGGCAATTGCCAATAACTAAAAAATTGGTTCAAGCCCTGTGGACAGGAGCTATTGGGCGCATGTTCATCTTCCTTGTGGCCCGTACTGACCAGTAAAGAAAAAAAGCAGTATCATGTTGAATACCTTAATATTATTGATTATTATATAATAATCGATGAAAATACTGAGAGAGACCCAGGAAATTTGACACATTTTGTCTTATATCTCCAGAAATTGAAATCGTATAGAGCCAAAATTTTGCACAATGTTGCAAAATACTACAATTGATGTTAGTACAAGTTTTTGTTGCAATCTGATGAATAGTTCACGAAAAAAAAATTTTTTTTTCGAAAAAATTAAAAGAAATATTTTTTTAAAAGTTACCAACATTTCGATCATAACAGAATTTTGCCAAAAGTTGCGCGTTTATATCCTCGAACTGACTACCAAGTTTCGATTCAACATCTTCTTTAGTTCCTGAAATATCAGGGAAATAACCTCAAAATTTGAAATGTCTATAACTCCTAAACCGTCCGGCCGAGTTTGCCCGTTAACGAACTTAACCGTCGCATTTTGATCAGAAACCTACCCTGAAAGTTTGAAGTCGATAGGACCTTCGGTGCTCCTGTTATCGTGCCTACGGCCGGAAGGCCGGCCGGCCGGCCGGCCGGACGGCACCCAAAAATCTGACACCGGATTCGTGATCAGGGAGTCCGAATTAGTCTATTAGCCAATTTTCAGCTCGAAATTCGAAAATTACAGACATTTGGACGAAATGATAGGACGATGTTCCCCTAGAACATGCGCCCAAAAAGTAGGAAAGCCCTGTTGACAAGAACTTTGGCGCTCTTGTTCAAACGTTGACAAATTATCTCCGAAATTATTGGTTTCTCAGAGTTGGGAATTATATCAATGGATTGAATAAACATTAATATTATTTTTTTTTTGTCGCGTAAGAGGAAAAACCTTTTATAGGCGCCGCAAGCGGCAGTGTGAGACTCCAGATGTGATTTGGTTACTCACTAAAAAACCTCTCACTCTTCTTGGACTGTTCTTCGTCCTGCCCTTACAGCGTCCCTTAACAAAAGAGATGAGCTGCAAGTGGCCTTCATAGTTGATGGGACCTCATCACTCGTAGTGACCCGAGCAACACTGCTTTCTGCATTCTGTTCGCCAAAACCTCGGCCAAGGATGTACAGGCCGGAATAATCTTCATTTCTGTCACATAGTTCGCTCTCATTCCGCCAAGGCATCCTATGATCAGAACGACCATTTTTATTTTATACACTGGATATAGGGTTCCCAGCTCAAACAGCAAATCCTTGTATTTCTCCCTCTTCTGTTGTTCTTTCATCACCACATTATTTTCAGCGGGGGAGGAAAATTCGACAACAAACAATTCCCTGAGATCTTTGTCCACCAGTACTATATCTGGCTTTATGGCATGGTTCTTCCGAGTTGTTGGAAAAGCATAGTTCCAGTAGATTCGAGCTCTATCATTTTCGATGACTCAATTTCCAGAGGCACAAATGGTAGCACTGGCTCCTTGTCTATACCATAAACCTCTCTCAGATGGAAGTAGAGAATCTGAAGTGCCGCATTGTGTCTTTCTGTGTATCCTGATGGAGCGTGGACTCTGCAAGCAGACAGGATGTGCATGACAGTTTCCTGCTGACTGTGGCATGCTCTGCAAGTTTTTGGGGTGTCCACTTTCATGATGTTCTTCTTATACCATCTTGTATTTATCACTCCATCTTGACAAGCCATAACGAATCCCTCCGTTTCCGACTTTAGACCAGCCGACTTCAAAAACGCAAAGGATAGTTCCTCCGATAGGCCCTGATCTTTCAAACTCCTGAAATATATAGAGTGCAGACTTTTACTCATGTGGTCTTCGAGTAACGTCTTCAGTTGTGCCTGTCTGATCTCTCTGCCTACTCTTCTCTGGTCTGTTGGCGTGATAGGTGTTGCCACTAGCTCATAGTCGATGGATGCTCCAGTTATGCTGAGTTTTTCCAAGGCTCTCCGTCCAGCTCTAAATAGGAAAGCTCCTTGGTTCCTAATTTCATGATGAGCTACCATTTTCAGAAGCGGGTCTTCACTTCTCAATATCCTTATTGCCATTTCCAACGTTTGTTGATGGTGTTGGTATTCCAACCTCTGCAAACCTCTGCCACCCTGCGTTCGTGGGAGATATATTCTTTGTACCGAGCAGTTGGGATGAAGGCTCCGATTCATGTTCATCACCTTACGTGTGGCCCTGTCTAGTTCGAGAAGAATTATTATTATTATTATTATTATAAAAGAAATAAAATTCCCTTTGTATCTCATCTTTATGTGACAGTCCAATTTTGGCTACAATTGTTTCAAAACTATCAGGAGTCATTCTGAATAATAAGTAAATGAAATAGCCAGTTTTATTTAGGAAACAAATCTAATGTAACCAGTCCAGTGAGAACTCCAACTAGAATACTTATCTAGGAAATCTTAAATTGTGTTACTCAGAAATAACTATACCTGTACATTAGTTGGAAATCCCGTTCTAGATCTTCCATAACTAGAGACTGACTTGTAAATTATGCTCGACTTCCTTGTACTATTCATTTTTGACTCAATAAACAAATATTTTCAAAGTACGAACATGAATGTATAGTGACCACAGATAGAACACAAACAGTAGAAGTATGATGTATTATTGAAATTTTAAAAAATCATATCTCCGAAAGTATTAGCTTGTTAGAGTTGAATATGACATCTATTGATTCTCATGACGGAATTGCATCTTAAAAATGGGTTCAAGCCCTGTGGACAGGAGCTTTCTGGCGCTCTAGTTCAAACAGACAAATTATATCTCCGAAAGTATTGGTTGCTCAGAGTTGAGAATTATATCAATGTATTCTTATGATAGAACTGCATCATAAAGAAAATTCAATTCAAATAATAGTTTATTTATCAAGATTAAATGAGCAATCTGAGAATGAGAACTGCACCATGGAAGAAACCAAATTAAAATAGCTTAAATGAATTTGACTCTCTCTTATAGAACAGGATGACATGTACGAGTATGAACATAGATCATATAATAAAGCTTAGATAGAATAATTATAGCATTCTGTGAAAACATAGAAGTACGATTCATTATTGAAATTTAGAACTTCATCTTAGCAGAAATTGAATTCAAACATCATAGAAGAATTTAAGTTCAACAAGAGTGCCAAAAATTATCAATCCAAAACCGAATTCTACCCAACAACGAACTCATCCGAGATATTCATTCCTCAATTCTATGATGAACGATAATATATATCTTTCCTCAAATCTACTCCAATACACCAATATTCCAGTTTTGTTTTTAGTGGAGATATTCTGAACTCAATATTATTAACTTACCATTACCATTCCCATCATCATATGGATTGACCATCGGCATGAAAATATCAACCAACAAAAAGTATGATAAGTATCATTATTATAATTCTCATATTGATACCATTACTGGAATGAATGACAATGAGACAACGTCAAAGTTGACATTATAACAATTCATAGAATAGCCACAGAATAATTCTATCATTGAAATTTTGAAAAATCATATCTCCGAAAGTATTAGTTTGTTAGAGTTAAAAATGATATGAATGGATTCTTAAGGTAAAACTGCTTATTGAAAAAAATTTAATTTGGAATTTGTTCTGTAAAAAAAAAATGATTTTTTGTTACTCCGAAACCATCTGTCCGATTTTGCCCAATAACGAACTTAGCCGAGTTATTTATCCCTCAAACCTACTCTGAAATTTTCAACTGTCTAGCTCATTCCGTTCGAGAGTTATCGTGCCTACGGCCGGACGGCCGGACCGGCCGGACAGAATAATTTCGACCACGGATTCTTGATCAGTGAGTCAAACCAAATCGTTTAAGACCATTTTCATCGAAAAATTCGAAAATTACAGACATTTGGGCGAATTGATAAGCACTCAGTTCCGAGGAACTAGGGCGCCAAAAAAATTGAATTTGAAATACGTTTTCTTTACTCCGAAACCATCAGGCCGATTTAGTCCAATAACGAATTCAACCGAGATATTTATCTCCCAAACCTAGTCTGAAATTTTCAACTAGACAGTTGAAAATTGCTCATTGCGTTCAATAGTTATCGTGCCTACAAAATCGATTTCGACAGTGGATTCTTGATCGGTGAGTCGAACCAAATCGCTTAAGAATAGTTTCATCCAAAAATTCGAAGATTATAGCCATTTGGGCAAATTGATAATCACTCTGTTCGGAGGAACAAGAGCGCCAAAAAAAACACTCGGTGAAATATTCTGTAACGTTCGTTTGTTTACCTTCGGCGGGCGATGAGGTTATCGTTCGTGTTGATATTGAATTTGAGGTTGGGTCTCAGTGGTACCAATCGACGCTAAATACTTATTGTATTCGAGGGGCCGAATGACTGTTGGCAATATTGTTGCATTATGACAGTCGGAAATTTAGTGAGTGCGTCGGTCAGGTGATGTCGTCCATTTTGTGAACAGTCAACGAAGAAAGCATAGGTTAAAACGTATTTTCGGAACTCTAGTAGAATTATTGGAATCGTCTTAATTGGATATAGTTTCGAAAATCGGATTAAGAGTGAGAGTTATATTGGTTTGATTGGGAAGGATAACAGATAACCATCACTTGTCTCGAAAGAGGATATAAAAGCCTTTTGCAGATCCGAGTTGAGCACGTGAACGATCTTGGCGGCTTGGTCAGGTATGTGTTGGATGTTTTATTCTCGTCATTTCTAGTGGAAACAATTCAGGTCGTAATTATATTTCTATATCCAGAACATCGCTGTGTGCCTGAAGAATTATTTGGTGGAGGCACGGCCAGATTTGGTTTCGAAGCAAACGTGTGCAGGACAACCCCGAACATCAGGGTATGTACGAATTCTATAACTATTGCATAACAACGAATAATTGGTCTGATTAATATTCTGATAACCGAAATTATTATGTGTTGGGAAAATTCATTTGTTTCTTATCCGAGAGAAGTCACTGATGATTTCTTTTCTGTCATCAGGGTTTTTGTGCCAGCACGATTTTTTTGTGTCAGGAAGAGAGGGATTTTTACGTCAGGAGGAGTAGCACTGAGGCATTCGAGTATATACAAGGTGGTCCATAAGTAACGCTGTGAGACAGCCAACGCAGGGTTGCAGATCCCGAGTATATACAAGGTGGTCAGTAAGCAACGCTGTGGGACAGTTAATCGAGGGTTGCAGACTACGAGTACAGAGAGAAAGAGGACATTATTGCGAGAACATCGACGCAGTACTACGTTCAGGAACAAGGAATATCAGCACGCAAGTTATAAGAAACATATCTCGAAACATATCTTATACCTGATATATATATAACGTGAACTTATTATCATCAATTATATAAATTATTATTGTTGTTGTAAAGCGGAAATTGGGGAAAGATTTGTGGTAGTCATATATGATCATAAATAAGAAACGTGGATGCGCCTGAGCTCAAGCGACGCGTATTTGAATCAAATATTAATATTATCTACGTACAATTTCCGCCACCCTTATTCAGGGTTTCACAGTAGTTTTACTTTATTGAAGCTACAGACCTGGGTTGTAAGCTACTGGAATAAATTGTTTGTTTTTAGCGTGCATATTCTTTTGGTGAGTTTAGGAATTATTACAATACGCTGGGGTATCTGGGAGACTTAAATTTACCTGGCGCCCATTTACTAGGTTCCCTTTTTAGAAACCCACTCCCATCTCCACTGGAGCTAGACCGCGGATCCCCGAGTTCTAGTAGCTCCGAATTTAACCACTGCGACTTGGGAACAGTCGTATGTCGTTATAATTCATTAATTTTGACCATCAACAAATATTCCCCGCGAGCCAGGCTAGGTCACCTCATCGCCCACTATTCCCACAAACAGGAAAAAGGCGTTCAGGGGCATATACGAACCATTTAAATGGTTAATACCAATCGCCAGCCACACTGAATAATACCGAAGGAGGTTCATTGAATATTTCAACTTGTTTTCTATTTTTTCTTGGATTCTCCATAGCAATAATTTCAATGTGACTTTAATCATATTTCGAAGCTTTACAGAGTTATTTTAGTTTTTTGTCCTTTTCCAAAACATAGTAATCTAAGGGTGTTAGATCATGTGTACGTGGTGTCCAGAGATGATGGTTTGCCAACCACTGCCCTCCAAAAATTCTTCACAAGATATTAGAAAAATTAGCAGAGTTATATGAAGGTGCGCCATCATTTTGGAACCAGATCTGAACATTATTCTCCTCTAGCTGCTCGTTTATTTGTGTTAATATCTCTGAATATCTATATCCTAAAAGTAAGTTGTCTAATTAAAAAAGAAAAAAAGCAGTATCATGTTGAATACCTTAATATTATTCTGGAACACAAATTTTCCATTACAATAATCTTCATCTAGCTTCTATTTAGTATCAATTCCTGTAGAACGTGATCATAATAAGTGTTTTCCATATAATAAAATGTGTTTGAACTTGGTATGTAGGAAATCTGACATCAATTATTGGAATTAATTGATTTGACAAACAGCCGTCAAATGAGGTAAATAGATTTTTGTGACGATTTTCTGTGACCATAGAACGTCAAAACACGCTGGAATGTGAATTTTAAGCAATATCTTCTGGAATTGAGATCGTATCGAACTGAAATTTTGCACACTCGTGTAGAATGCTTGATTTAACGTCGGTACAAATTTTTTTATTAAAAAATTTTTCCAACTGCCCGATCCCAACAATACTTAGATAATATTATATCCATAAATTAAGCATTTCATTATTGCATTTCTTGAAATAGGTACCTTTTCAAGTCGATCAACATCGTCCTTCTTTCGACGTCTAAACTATGACTTGATTCTTTATGTTTATGTCTTTGAATTTGTTTTCGGTGGAATTCAAAGATTTCATAGAATAATCGATGAAAATACTGAGAGAGACCCAGGAAATTTGACACATTTTGTCTTATATCTCCAGAAATTGAAATCGTATAGAGCCAAAATTTTGCACAATGTTGCAAAATACTACAATCGACGTTAGTACAAGTTTTTGTTGCAAACTGATGAATAGTTCACGAAAAAAAAATTTTTTTTTCGAAAAAATTAAAAGAAATATTTTTTTAAAAGTTACCAACATTTCGATCATAACAGAATTTTGCCAAAAGTTGCGCGCTTATATCCTCGAACTGACTACCAAGTTTCGATTCAACATCTTCTTTAGTTCCTGAAATATCAGGGAAATAACCTCAAAATTTGAAATGTCTATAACTTCTAAACCGTCCGGTCGATTTTGCCCGTTAACGAACTTAACCGTCGCATTTTGATCAGAAACCTACCCTGAAAGTTTGAAGTCGATAGGACCTTCGGTGCTCCTGTTATCGTGCCTACGGCCGGAAGGCCGGCCGGCCGGCCGGCCGGCCGGACGGCACCCTAAAATCTGACACCGGATTCGTGATCAGGGAGTCCGAATTAGTCTATTAGCCAATTTTCAGCTCGAAATTCGAAAATTACAGACATTTGGACGAAATGATAGGACGATGTTCCCCTAGAACATGCGCCCAATAAAAACACATCAATCGTTAATAAGATTAGATTGCGCAAAACCAATTGAAACATCAGGACTGCCGATGACTAAAGTGGTGTTTGATTTCAAGGAAATATCTCGTGTAGGTCTCTGAATAATTTTGGTTGAGGTTAAGAAGGAATGACCCTGTATAGTTATGGTTCACAGATGACTTAAATTATACCATATTGACTAATTGGTACTCCCAATTTAATATTGATGGTTCTACGGTAGTAGATTTGACCCTCAATTTTGAATCCATACTCAAATCTGAATTTTGTTTTGTCTGTTTTATTGGGCGCATGTTCTAGGGGAACATCGTCCTATCATTTCGTCCAAATGTCTGTAATTTTCGAATTTCGAGCTGAAAATTGGCTAATAGACTAATTCGGACTCCCTGATCACGAATCCGGTGTCAGATTTTTGGGTGCCGTCCGGCCGGCCGGCCGGCCGTAGGCACGATAACAGGAGCACCGAAGGTCCTATCGACTTCAAACTTTCAGGGTAGGTTTCTGATCAAAATGCGACGGTTAAGTTCGTTAACGGGCAAAATCGGCCGGACGGTTTAGAAGTTATAGACATTTCAAATTTTGAGGTTATTTCCCTGATATTTCAGGAACTAAAGAAGATGTTGAATCGAAACTTGGTAGTCAGTTCGAGGATATAAACGCGCAACTTTTGGCAAAATTCTGTTATGATCGAAATGTTGGTAACTTTTAAAAAAATATTTCTTTTAATTTTTTCGAAAAAAAAATTTTTTTCCGTGAACTATTCATCAGATTGCAACAAAAACTTGTACTAACGTCAATTGTAGTATTTTGCAACATTGTGCAAAATTTTGGCTCTATACGATTTCAATTTCTGGAGATATAAGACAAAATGTGTCAAATTTCCTGGGTCTCTCTCAGTATTTTCATCGATTATTCTATGAACTCTTTGAATTCCACCGAAAACAAATTCAAAGACATAAACATAAAGAATCAAGTCATAGTTTAGACGTCGAAAGAAGGACGATGTTGATCGACTTGAAAAGGTACCTATTTCAAGAAATGCAATAATGAAATGCTTAATTTATGGATATAATATTATCTATGTATTGTTGGGATCGGGCAGTTGGAAAATGAAAAACAATTATTATGATCACATTCTACAGGAATTGATACTAAATAGAAGCTAGATGAAGATTATTGTAATGGAAAATTTGTGTTCCAGAATGAACATGCGCCCGATAGCTCCTGTCCACAGGGCTTGAACCCATTTTTTTCATACGATTTTTTGCTGGGCTTGGTTTTTAAAATTCTATCATTCTAGGTATGTAGAATATCCACATAATTATCCTTGTGAAATCTATAATGCCATGCCATTTATTTGATACACATCGTATAATCTCAACTCGATATTCAACTGAACTGACATAAGGGTGGATGCAGTGCCTTGCCAGTTCATTCCATCAATGAGGCTTATCTTGAACGAACATAACATAGCATCAATCAGTTTCATCGGCTTAGTTCATTAACTGCTACGATGCTGCTATAAGTCCTGCGAGGCTGCTTCCATATAATTTCGAACGTACATAATATCTCGATCCATTAACCTCGCGAACTGTAAAGCTTATAGAGGAACACTTTCATATGAAGGCAAAACATAGTAACACTATGTAGCGGGATCGATGAGGTTCGTATAGGCGGATAAGTCATAAAATATGGGAATGAATTATGCTGTCTGAAAAAAAATAAAAAATTGGTTCAAGCCCTGTGGACAGGAGCTTTCTGGCGCTCTAGTTCAAACAGACAAATTATATCTCCGAAAGTATTAGTTTCTCAGATTTGAGAATTATATCAATGTATTCTTATGATAGAACTGCATCATAAAGGAAATTCAATTCAAATAATAGTTTATTTATCAAGATTAAATGAGCAATCTGAGAATGATAACTGCACCATGGAAGAAACCAAATTAAAATAGCTGAAATGAATTTGACTCTCTCTTATAGAACAGGATGAAATGTACGAGTATGAACACAGATCATATAATAAAGCTTAGATAGAATAATTATAGCATTCTGTGAAAACAGAAGTACGATTCATTATTGAAATTTAAAACTTCATCTTATTCATCATTCCTCAATTCCAGTTTTGTTTTTAGTGGAGATATTCTGAACTCAATATTATTAACTTACCATTACCATTCCCATCATCATATGGATTGACCATCGGCATGAAAATATCAACGAACAAAAAGTATGATAATATTCTAATTCTCATATTGTTACCATTACTGGAATGAATTACAATGAGACAACGTCAAAGTTGACATTATAACAATTCATAGAATAGCCACAGAATAATTCTATCATTGAAATTTTGAAAAATCATATCTCCGAAAGTATTAGTTTGTTAGAGTTAAAAATGATATGAGTGGATTCTTATGGTAAAACTGCTTATTGAAAAGAATTTAATTTGGAATTTGTTCTGTAAAACAAAATTTTTTTTTTGTTACTCCGAAACCATCTGTCCGATTTTGCCCAATAACGAATTTAGCCGAGATATTTATCCCCCAAACATACTCTGAAAATTTCAACTGTCTAGCTCATTACGTTCGAGAGTTATCGTGCTTACGGCCGGACGGCCGGACCAGCCGGACCGGCCGGAACGGCCGGACGGCCGGACAGAATGAATTTCGACTACGGATTCTTGATCAGTGAGTCGAACCAAATCGTTTAAGACCATTTTCATCGAAAAATTCGAATATTCAGACATTTGGGCAAATTGATAAGCACTCAGTTCCGAGGAACTAGAGCGCCCAAAATTAAATACCTTTCCCTGTTTATAATGAATAAATTGATAATATGTATCAGTATCAACTGAATTCTTCCTGTAAAGATAAGGGGTAAACCAAATTAATTGTTCTATTCAGATTGAATTAACAGAATGTTGATTCCGATGAGTTAATTACATTCAAAACATATATTCATATTAAACATCATTGCATTAAGATTTGCGTGAACAATATCAGCGCCCAACGCGAGTCTTTCAGGAATCTGACATCACGTCAGTGCTTGAACCTAGAGTTGGCGTGCTGTTATATGAACAGAGTGCCTATCAATTCGTCCAAATGTCTGCAATTTTCGAATATTTTACCGAGAATGGTCTTAAACGATTTGGTTCGACTCAATGATCAAGAATCCGAGGTCGAAATCGATTCTGTCCGGTCGGCCGGCCGGCCGTAGGCACGATTACGCTCGAACGCAATGGGTTAGAGAGTTGAAAATTTCGGGGTGAGTTTGGAGTCCAAATGCGCCGGCTAAGTTCCTTCAGGAGCAAAATCTACCAAGTGATATCAGAGTTATAGCCATTTGAAATTTTGTTTTCCCAATAACTTATTGCTGAAATATCCAATTATTCCAACGATCGGCGTGAACTGGTCCACTATGGTTAGATTCAACTAAAGAAGTTATAATTATTCCATGAAGTTAGTAACTTCATTAAGATATCTGTCTTCTAAGAATTTCATGTTTCTCTATCTTGAAATTACACTTGTCTGAGACCTATGGCCTGTGACAATCTGTCATTTTGTAAATAATAATAAAGTTCCATATCCATTCGAAACGGCAGTACCATCAGTTCTAATCAATGTTATTTTCATTTCATTTGAAATCATAACAGCGAGCAAAGCATAATATATCTATAGGAGATGATAGCCCTACATTAGGGTCCTGTAGTGGTCTATGATTATCTGAAGTTCTGAATAATCATCGCTTGGTTTTGAAAAAACCCTCCTGGCCTTATGAGCAATGACATTTTCCAGATTTAATTCAAATATTGAAGGATTTCTGAGAGCGAATAAATTCGAAAATTCGCGGAGGTGATTCTTCTTCAAGATATCCATGCAGCTATAGAGGAGTAGATTTGTGAAAGGGGACTTTTCTAAGGTTATGTATTATTTTTATTTGTTCGTTTTGGGTACTTTGGAGAAACCTTTCTGTTTCTTGATGAAGTAATCCATATTCAAGAAAGAAATGCCCATCAATATTTCAAATTTCCATAGACACGAACCTGTATATTTTCGAACCAACACTGAATGTATGTATTTGGGTCGGCACTATTCGTTTGAAACCTTTCTCGGTCAAAAAGATATATCATAAAGAATATGTCAATATATTCTTATGATAGAACTGCATCATAAAGGAAATTCAATTCAAATAATAAATTCATTTATCAAGATTAAATGAGCAATCTGAGAATGAGAACTGCACCACGGAAGAAATCAAATTAAAATAGCTGAAATGAATTTGACTCTCTCCTATAGAACAGGATGACATGTACGAGTATGAACACGGATCATATAATAAAGCTCAGATAGAATAATTATAGCATTCTGTGAAAACATAGAAGTACGATGCATTATTGAAATTTAGAAAAATCATATCTCCGAAAGTATCGGCTTGTTGGAGTTGAAAATGATATGAATGAATTTTTATGGTAAAACTGCATCTTAAGTAAAAATTGAATTTGAAATTGTTACTTAAAAAAAAATTTTTGTTTTCGTTACTCTGAAACCATTTGGCTTATTTTGTCCAATAACGAACTTAACCGAGATATTCATCTCCCTAACCTACTCTAAAAATTTCAACTGCCTAGGTCATTCCGTTCGAAAGTTATTGTAAAAGATTTTTTTTTAAATTTTCAAATCTTTTTTTTTACTTTTTGCGGTAACCTGGTCAATACAAATCTTCACATGCGTATGAAGGTCATGATTCTACAATTCGATGCTAAATTTCATATAGATCGAGTGATCGGTTTCGGAAATATTCATAAAAAATGGTTTTACTGAAACTCCGAAACCGTTCGATGGATTTCTCCCATTAACAAACTTGTCCGAGATATTTACGTTCCAAACCCACCTTCCAAATTTCAATTCTCTAACTCGTTTCGTTCGAGAGTTATCGTGCCTACGGACCGGCCGGACAGAATCGATTTCGACCTCGGATTCTTGATCAGTGAGTAGAACCAAATCGTTTGAGATCATTTTCAGCCAAAAATTCGAAAATTATAGACATTTGGGCAAATTCATTTAAGCACTCAGTTCCGAGGAACTAGAGTGCCAAAAACAGACAAATTATATCTTTGACAGTATTGGTTTCTCAGAGTTGGGAATTAAATCAATGGATTCTCATGAAAGAACTTCATCTTAGTAGAAATTGATTTCAAACATCATAGAAGATTTTAAATTCAACAAGAGTGCCAAAAATTATCAATCCAAAACCGATAGACGAATTCTACCCAACAACGAACTCATCCGAGATATTCATTCCTCAATTCTATGATGAACGATAATATATATCTTTCCTCAAATCCACTCCAATACACCAATATTCCAGTTTTGTTTTTAGTGGAGATATTCTGAACTGAATATTATGAACTTACCATTACCATTCCCATCATCATATAGATTGACCATCGGCATGAAAATATCAACCAACAAAAAGTATGATATTATATTATAATTCTCATATATCTACGATTGCTAGAATGAATTCAATGAATTAGACAACGTCATGTCTCAGGAAAATAAGTTGACATTATAACAATTCATAGAATACCCACAGAATAATTATATCATTCTGTGAAAACATAGAAATACTTTTTTTTCTTACTCCGAAACCATTTGTCCGATTTAGCCCTGTAACGAACTTAGCCGAGATTTTTATCTCCCAAACCTACTCTGAAAATTTCAACTTTCTAGCTCATTCCGTTCGAGACTTATCGTACCTAAGGCCGGCCAGCCGGACCGGACGGACAGAATGAATTTCGACCACGGATTCTTGATCAGTGAGTCGAACCAAATCGTTTAAGACCATTTTCATCGAAAAATTCAAAAATTACAGACATTTGGGCAAATTGATAAGCACTCAGTTCCGAGGAACTAGAGCGCCAAAAAGGTGACATATATAAGTCAGGAGCTTTTTATATCCGTCCAAACATACTGAAAGTTCGGCTGGAGCACTCCCTTCAGATGTTCATCACCAGATCCAGCAGTTAATCTGAAAGCCGACCATTATTTAACGGCTAACGTTTAACGACTGTTAGTAGAACATAACTGTCAAAGAGTGGTCCTGAACGTGATTCACGGCATAATATTTTCTAATTTAACTTTGAGCATCCACAAAGTTCAAAACGGAGTCATTCCAATTGCTCACAATTTTCGATTCGAAAATTTAACGAATATTTATACTTAACGACTTCTGAATCTGCTTTTCCAACACACCCCTGTTGAAATGTTCCCAGAGTGTTAACGCTCATTCATTTTGGGTACGTTCACGACGGTTTCTAAAAGTAATTACGTTTGATCTTGCAACGTGAAAGTGATAGATGTCATTTCCAATAAGAGTATGTCTGCCGATGTTCCATTGGTTACAGTATATAATCAATCGTTAGTGTTTGTTAGGCGTAACACTGTTCGATTTATTGCTTCTGACAAATATCTTATGTTTCTTATGCCGAAGCAATACACAAAATAATAAATTTTTATTTGATAGATATTTTTCAGAGTTTGGGAGAGAAAACTCAGAAACCATTTAATATTGAATGTACTATTAGACGGATTTAGGAAAGAAAATATGGAATCATGATATACATTATTTAAAGAACACTGTGATGTTTCCGATGAGTCAAGTCCTGAATTCTTCACAATTGATTTTATACCTAATAGCCAGAATATACTTCATCCATATTCGTAATCCATATTATCAAAGAATGATAGAACTGCATCATACGAAATTAAATTCAAAACGTAGATGTAGATGCTTCAACTCATATGTAGGATTTACATACATATTTAGAGCATTCTATGCGATCATGAAATTTCGATTAATTATTGAAATTTTGGAAAATCATATATCCAAAAGTATTAGCTTGTTAGAGTTGAAAATGATATCACTGGATTCTTATGATAAATCGACAAAAGTTTAATTTGAAATTTTTAGAGAAAAAAAATATATTATAATTGGTATTTTTTCAATATGTGTAGGATTTCAATCATGATTGGAATTCTACTTGTCTACAGTTAGAATTAGCATAAAATTTTCAGGGTACAAGCAACGTATTATCGACACATCATACGTTCTCTGGACCCTCTTAATACCAAACCCCGACTCTCTGGCACCTCTAAGGAGGTCTGTGTTTTTTAATTTCCCGAAGAGCGCTTGACGTGCAACATCAGCAACGGCTATAAATTTCAGGAATTGCCTCAAAACAGTGAGATCTTTTCCAGGGATTCCTTTTGGTCTAAGGGGGGTAGTTCAGCCAGAGAATCACCAATCATGGCACTACCCTCTAAGATCGAGGGCAAGCCAAGTGCGGGGGCGTTAAAAACGGACTGGGTACCAAGAGTACAAGCAGTCAGGAGTGTGGGTTCAGAGCAAGGAAAGACGGTAGACGGTTTGAAAGTACGAGTTTTATCTCTGATACTTAAGACGGTTTAATTTTATTCTGACTTCAGACTATAATGCGGTAGTTGACGAACTTCAGTAATTACGTAAGTAAATACTATCAGAGTTGTAAATATTTCTTTGAGTTGAATTGTAAATAAAGTGTGTAAGTAGCAGAACAAGTGTTTAGTTGAAAACTAGAGAGGTTAAAGACGAATGTTAGGAAAGTAACTCAATCAACCCCTAGGCGATTGATATAAAAATCCATATGTACATGTACATACATATGTCATGATGACATGTTAAATTAAAACGTAAATTTTCCGGCTCATTTTTGCGCGTATGTTCTGGAGAACATCGCGTTATCATTTTGCCCAAATGTCTGAAGAATTCAAGGTCAAATTTGATTCTGTCCGGCCGGCTAGGATAACTTGAGAACGGAAAGATCTATCAACTTGAAATTTTCAGGGTAGGTGGCGCATCTTAATACGACGGACAAGTTCGTTAATGGGCATAATCAGCCCAATGGTTTCCGAGTAATAATTTTGTTTTCAACCAATATAGATCCAACCGGATTGAAACTTGGTGAATGGTTGTAGAATATAAACTTAAGCACGTTTGTGAAATTTTGTTAGAATCGTATTCCTAGAAAATTATTAAAAAATTATTAAAAAATATTTTTGTTCTCAAGATAACCTGAAAACGGAAAAAGATAGCGGCATGAAGATTTCAGGTTAGGTTGATCATCTGAATGCGACATTTGAGTTTATTTATAAGCATAATCGGCCAAATGGTTTAAGAGTTATAACCATCTGAAATTTGGTTGTTTTTTGTTCATCATTAACTCGAAAAATACAAAACCGATTAAATTCAAACATGGCTATTAGTTGTAGAACGCCAACTCAAATACTAGCAAAATTTCGTGAGGATAGTATTTGTAGAAGAATTTTAAAAAAATATTGAAAATTGAAAAAAAAAATTCCATATAACAGTAACTATTCGTCTGTAATTGCTGAAATTTTGCAAGAGCCTCTAGAACCTAAATATACTGCCAAGTTTCAAGTTTTAACACGATCGGTTAAATATTGTTGGAGATTCGAGCAGTTCAGTAGATGGATGACCGTTGCCTCGATAACTTTTGAACGAAAAAAGATAGGACTTGCAATTTTCAGGGTAGGTTGCGTATCAGAATGGAATGGCCAAGTTCATTCTTGGGCATAATCGGTCAAACGGTTTCCGAGTTATACCCACCTGAAATATTATTTCCTTGATAACTCAAAAAATGAAGATTCGATAGAATTCAAGCTTGGTAACTAGTAGTAGAAAATAAATCAACATAAAAAAGTGTTTTAAATTTTGTAAGAACCGTACCCATAGAAAACTTGAAAAAAATGACGAAAAAAAAATTTTGAAAGAACCGTAACCTAGAAAATTTCAAAAAAGTCACGAAAAAAAATTGGTTCAAGCACTGAAGTGAAGTCAGGAGCTTTTGCGCGTATGTTCTATTGTCCATTCATCTGTATTGGACACCCTTAATCGAATTTACCATGATAAATTATGTTGTCCATTCGAAAAAGGGTGTCCAATACAGAAGAATGGACAATAGAACATACGCGCAAAAACTCCTGACTTCACGTCAGTGCTTGAACCAATTTTTTATTATTTTATTTAAAAGAAAGTAAATCATGTATCCATGGGAGATGATACCCCTACATTAGGATACTGCAGCGGTCTTCGAACATCTGAAGTTCTCAATAATAATTACTTGGATTTGCCTTGGTTTTGAAAGAGACCCTCCAGCCTTAAGAACAAACGACATTTTTCTTTTTGAATTGAAATAAAGAAGGGATTTCTAAGAGCAAGAGTGAATATCTTTGAAAACTAGTTGAGACGATTCTTCTTCAAGAGATTCATGCAGCTACAGAGGAGTATATTTGTGAGAGGGACTTTTGAAATATATCTTTTTTAATTTGTTCGTTTTCCTCCTCTTGCCTTTTCATTTTTCAGGTAGAGTTTAGAGTACCATGAGAAACCGTTTTTTGACGAAGGGATCATGAGAATGCCAAATTTTTGTTGCAATTCAACACGAGAAGGCATTTGGTTCATTATTTCTCACAAAAAATGTCTATCATTCTCTTTGGCGTGATTTCTAAAACATAAAAAAATAAGGAATACTCAAGGGTACAGTACCCTCAAAACATTCCATGAATATATGGGGTAAAGAATGATTGGATATTATTCTCGAATAGGAAAAATGTTTGCAATTTTACTCCATTCGTTAAGACGATGGAATATTTCTCTTCAGTTTTGAAAGAAAAACTGTAAAAGGATATCATTTTTCTCAATCCCCGTATTCAGGGATTTTCCATTCTAAGAGTGGCAACAAATGGGAGGTTTTCAGGCATCCATTGTGAAAATTCAAAAGTACATTTTATTTCCCTACGGATTATGAACCATCAGAAATATGAAATTATTTTCTGATCAATACTTTAGCGCTCGAAGTAAGCCTCTTTTCCATCGGAGGGTGAAATCAGCCCCTTCAATTCAATCAGCTCGAAAGACTGATGATCTTATGGTTTGCAGCATAATGGGGCAATATGTCAAGACTTATACTTGATCACCGACAAAGTCCCTTAAATCCCTCCTTCTTAGGGATCTTAAAGTACGGCATCTATTATTTATCAAATTAGGATCGGAAAATAACGAATTCAGTGACTTTACGTTGCCTGGATCTAAGCTTCTTAACACGTAACAATGGGTGGACCTGAATACCTCAATTATTGAAGTCCACCAATTACAGAAAATTCGGTAATATCCTATAGAACCTTGTAGAAATATTACAACAATACGTCAGTTGCCTTTTATATTTCTGAATTAGGGAACAAAATGGGTTCAAGCCCTGTGGATAGGAGTTTTCTGGCGCTCTAGTTCAAACAGACAAATTATACCTCCGAAAGTATTGGTTTCTCAGAGTTATGAATTAAATCAATGTATTCTTATGGAAGAACTGCATCGTAAAGGAAATTAAATTCAAATAATAGTTTATTTATCAAGATTAAATGAGCAATCTGAGATTGAGAACTGCACCATGGAACAAATCAAATTAAAATAGCTGAAATGAATTTGACTCTTTCTTATAGAACAGGATGAAATGTACGAGTATGAACAGAGATCATATAATAAAGCTTAGATAAAATAATTATAGCATTCTGTGAAAACATAGAAGTACGTACGATTCATTATTGAAATTAAGAATAATTATATCTCCGAAAGTATTAGCTTGTTGGAGTTGAAAATGATATTGATGGATTTTAATGGTGAAACTGCATCTTAAATAAAAATTACAGACATTTGGGCAAATTGATAAGCACTCAGTTCCGAGGAACTAGAGCGCCAAAAAGTGTAATTCCCTTTCCGGGATTTGAGCCCGCCTTCTCTCGTTCCGAAACCGAAAACCCGACGGCCTAGACCAACCGGCTATCGGGCTCCTCGTACGATCTTGTCGATCTCCGGTATTAGAATAAAACGTCGGTACTTACCTGGGATATATATTCTTAATTTTCACTTTTCGACATAAAATCGCCACATGGGGGTTTATTTGACGGTTTTTACCCTTGTCTCTCTAAGTCGATTTTGACGTTTCTCGAACCAACTATTAGCAAGGAATTAGACGATGTCATGTCTCAGGAAAATAAGTTGGCATTAGGAAAATTCATACATAGAATAATTATGTAATTCTGTGAAAACGTAGAAATACGATTTATTATTGAAATTTTTAAAAATCGTATCTCCGAAAGGATTAGCTTGTTAATTATGATATCATTGGATTCTTATGATAAAAATGCTTATTGAAAAAAATTTAATTTGGAATTTTTTCTGTAAAAAAAAATTGAATGAATGGAGCAAGTGAGGAGCCAGAGAGCCGGTAGAAAAAGTGCATCGCCATTATATCACACTAAACAGCCGGTAGTTTGCGTATTTTCCTTTTCTTCAAATATTATGTATGTTTCATTATATTCAGAAACGTAACATAGTTCTCCCGGATGTATTTTTTGGTAAGTTTACTGAACTTTCGTTCGTTACTATTCAATGACTTGATGGTGTCAGGAAGTTTATCATAAAACTTAGGTGCAAAATATGTTGCAGTCCGTTGCGTGTGTGATTTGATTTATAGATGGGTTCGTAATTGATTAGATCTAGTGGTGTAGTACGTAGGTTTTTTTGGCAATAGATGCTGTAGCTCGGGTAGATAAATTATGCAGGCGTGAACATATAGGGCCTTAAGTGGTAGTACATCAGCCAACTCAAATAATCTGTTAGTTGAAAAGGTTCGGGATTTGTTATGCATTATTTTCAGTATAAATTTCTGAGTGGTCACTACGTTTTGTAAAGAATTATTGAATCCTCCCCCCCAAATAACCAAACAGTATCTCAGAATGGACTCTATAAGTGAGATATATACCGTCTTTAATAGTTTTTTGTTGAGATTATCGTTGATATAATCGATATACTAATTTTCTCATTCTATTATTGATGAAGTTGCAATGAAGATTCCATCTGAGATGTCTGTCTAGGATAATACCCAAATATTTAACACTGTCGACACTCTCCAAGTGCCAAGTGCATGTACAGTCAGAACTCGAACAATCTTCATTGTGAATTTTCAAGATCATATTTTGGGGTATGTTGACAGCCGAGATTGAGAATGTAATGTATTTGGTTTTTAGGACATTTACACTGAGAAGGTTGTAGTTGAACCAACTATACAACGTACTAACACCATGTTCAGCCTCCTCGAATACTTTCTGCCATGTGGATTCTGAGAACGATAAAACAGTATCATCAGCATAGGCAATTATTTTAGCATTTTTGAGAATCGCTCCAATGTCGTTGATGTAGATTAAAAATACTGTAGGCCCAAGGACAGTACCCTGTGGGGTACCAATTGAGGTGTTTCTCACCTGACTATAAGTATTTTCGATTTTTACTCGTTGTGTCCTGTTCGATAAGTCATTTTTAAACAGAAGATTCACATTTCCCCTTATTCCCATATACTCCATTTTATCTAATAATTTGTCATGAGGCACGGTATCGAAAGCCTTAGCTAAATCGATAAAGACTGATAAGTTCTTCTTATTTTCGTTCAGACACGTATTTATTTCATTTGTTAGGTTAAATATGGCGTCCTCTGTGCTTAAATTCGATCTGAACCCATACTGATTTTTATAGATAACATTATTTTCTTCGAGAAAGCTCATCACGCGGTTTTTCAAGCATTTTTCGAATAATTTAACAAAATTATTGATAAACGCAATGGGTCTATAGTTTGTAATTATTGCTTATCACCGGAATTCGCGAGTCTATAACGAAGAAACCAGATTAAATAGGAAAAAACTATTAATTGGAGATTATGTGCCATAGTTATGAAAAATTTCATACCAACATTCATTCAATTCTGAATAACCATGTCAAAGCTACAAAAGAAAAACAGATATTTTTTTCAAATTTCAATAGCCTGTATCTTTTTTGTTGTGCTAAATCTGGAAAAAAGTGCTTTATTTGATGGAAGGAATCTATTGTTAAATTCAATATACAACTTAAAGACTCACCCTGTATACATTACCTATGTAATTCAACTAGTCATCGACACAAGTATTCTACATATACTGAGTGATTATTATCCACAGCTGAACATTTATTACTTTATCAAATCGAGTCTGTTTATTGTACCTACTATCATTATATTGTTACGAAATTTATTACGTAAAATAAATCAACATTATTAATTTCATTTTAATTACTTTGTGTAGTCACGGAATATTTATGTTTCAGAGTGAATGCTACTTCCATCTCAGTTCTCGGTAGAATGTAGGACTTTAGAATCGTAACTTTCCGTTTTTTCGTAAATTCGGGTTTATGGCAAACATCCTTTCTTCTTTTCTTTCTGATCAGAGTAAAAGTAATATAGGCAAAGCTCCCTCCAGAATCTGAAAATCAACGAAACATAAAATTGGCCTCCGACGGTGGGATAAAAATGCAATTTCATTCCAATCTCCCACTTTGCCTTGGGAGGAATCGATAAAGCAACTGAAAAAATTCGAAAGTTTTGTGGATTATCTGGCCTTACTCAACCTAAACGGAGCTTCATTACTGGAATAGGAACACCAGAAATTGGTCAAATCTCTCTCTGGCAAATTAAATTTTAGCCCTTTTGAGGAAGTGGAAAAGCTTCGATCGGATGAAGCAACATATAAACTGTGTAATTGATGTGGATATCATGCCATTGATTTCAAGGGGCCGGATTTTTTGCAATACCTGACGCACTGACGTGAGGCCTGGAGCTTTTGCACGTATGTTCTTCTGTCTATTCACGCCTCACACATCCTCACGAAAAACTGCTCATTTATCGTCCGAACCGGACGGCCGCACCGGCCGGCCGGCCGGACAGAATGACTTTCGACCACGGATTCTTGATCAGTGAGTCGAACCAAATCGTTTAAGACCATTTTCATCGAAAAATTCGAAAATAACAGACATTTGGGCAAATTGATAAGCACTCAGTTCCGAGGAACTAGAGCGCCAAAAAATGGCGATACCGTTGTTAATAAATCGACAAGTCCAGAGCGTTCCTGCCAATAGGGTCCTTCATAAATGGCTCCGTATAATTAATATACTTATGCATATATATTTCACAAGTCAAATAGACCCCAGGGGGCTCATTGATTTGCGTTCCTGCCTATTGGCAGGAACGCTCTGGACTTGTTGATAATTTTTTTCGTTTTAGATATATTTACTTAATTGGTTTTATATTTTATCCCAACCTTGTTTTGGTGAGAAAACTCAGAAACTATTCAGTCCTGTATATCCCGTCAAGAATACATAATTTAGAATAGGCAAGTCCATTGAACAGTTAAAAATTTTACCGAGAACATTTTTTTATTGCAATGTAATCATGTAAAACCATTTTCACTGAATGGACATTCGAAACCAATGAATATTTCATCATATATCAACATTTTCCGTCCGAAACAATTATACAAATCCGATGTATTGAAAACGACCAATATTATTTCTGTCTTGGGAATCCGACGAGATCAAGAACTTCCATCTCCTATCCTAACCTATTCTCCAGAACTTTCAATTCTCACCAGCTTCTCCAGCCGACATATTTTCTTTGGATTAAT
Source organism: Halyzia sedecimguttata (assembly GCA_937662695.2). Classification (NCBI taxonomy): domain Eukaryota; kingdom Metazoa; phylum Arthropoda; class Insecta; order Coleoptera; family Coccinellidae; genus Halyzia; species Halyzia sedecimguttata. Next base: position 105,907,382 of record OW569414.2, read on the forward strand.
GGTGTGAAAACAAAGGATGTGCGAGTGGGAATGCGTGTTGAAAGGATATAGATCGGATCAAGTAGGCTATACTCTGCGACTTCGAAATAAAAAAATAATAATTCGTTGGGTGTTATGTTGTGAAAGCGGGAGAGTACGTTATAAAATCATATTAATCGATTCAAAGCGCAGGATGCAAACATATAATGTAATAAGTAATCATTAAAGGATACTGTGGGAGGTATACTCATTATTGAAAGGTTTTTTTCTGGGCTTTCTCTCCCAAACCCTGAAAAATATCTAAAAATAAAAATTTATTATTTTGTGATTTGCTTCTGCGTAAGAAACACAAGATATTTGTCAGAAGCAATCAATTGAACAATGTTGCCTAACAAACAACAACGAAACAACATCAACGAAGAAACAACTGTATCGTAACGTTTCGGAGTCTATATCAGAGTCCTTCGTCAGACGCTTAATGAAAATCTTTAGAATTATTTTGTTGATAGTTTTATTTTCATTAAGCGTCTGACGAAGGAGTCTGATATAGACTCCGAAACGTTACGATATAGTTGTTTCTTCGTTGATGTTGTTTCGTTGTTGTTTGTTGGGCAACATTGTTCAATTGATTGCTTCTGACCAATATCTTGTGTTTCTTACGTAGAAGCAATTCACGATATAATTAATTTTTATTTTATAGATATTTTTCAGAGTTTGGGAGCGAAAACCCAGAAAAAAACCTTTCAATATAATGTAATAGTAAATTATACAAAATGGTTTGCACTCGGTCAAATAAGTGAACTGAACTGAAGGCGAACCAAATGTCTGTAATTTTCAGACTAATTTCCGAAAATATTCTCAAACGCTTAGGTTCAACTCACTGATGAAGAATTCTATATCGAAAACGATTCCGTTCAGCCACGATAACTGTCGAATGGAAAGAAAAAGCAACATGAAATTATCAGGATTGGTTGCTCCTGCAAATGCAACGGCTTAACTCTATACTGGGCATGATCGACCAAACGGTTTCGGAGTTATACCTACTCATCTGTAATTTTGTTGTTATTTCCTCAATAACTCAAAAACTACGGAACCAATCGAATTGAACTCAATAACTTAATAATTAGTTGTAGAATGTTTACCCGCAATTTTGTTCGAAATTTTTGAGGTTCGGATAATTAAAGAAAATATAAAAAATACTAGTCAGAATACTCACACAAGGCTGCTCGAATCTCCAACGATATTTATTTGATCCTGTTAAAACTTAAAACTTGGCAGTAGAGTTGGGTTCTAAGGCTCTTGCAAAATTTCAGCAATTTCAGACCAATAGTTACTGATATATAGAATTTTATTTTTATTTTGAATGATTCCTCAAAAATTTTCTACAAATACTATCTTCACGAAATTTTGCAAGAATTTTCGAGTTGGCATTCTACAACTAATAACCATGCTTCAATTCAATCGTTTTAGTATTTTTCGAGTTATTGAGGAGAAAAAAACAACCAAATTTCAGATGGCTATAACTCTAAAACCGCTTGGCCGATTATGCTTATAAACAAACTCAAATGTCGTGCTCAGATGCACATCCTAACCTGAAAACTTCAAGCCGCTATATCTTTCCGTTCTCAAGTTATCGTGACAACGAAAATATTTTTTAATAATTTTTTAATAATTTTGGAGGCGTACGATTCGCACAACATTTCACAAACGTGCTAAAGGATCATATTCTTCGACTACTCACCAAGTTTCAATTCGATCGGATTCATATTGGTAGAAAACAAAATTATTACTCGGAAACCATTGAGCCGATTATGCCCATTAACGAACTTGTCCGTCGAATTGGGATGCACCACCTAACCTGAAAATTTCAAGTCGCTTGCACTTTCCGTTCTCAAGTAATCGTGGCAACGGCCAGACGGCCGGACGGCCGGCCGGACAGAATCAAATTTGACCTCAAATTCTTCATTGGGGAGTCGAACCAAATCGTTTGCGACCATTTTCGTCAAAAAACTCGAAAGTTATCTATCTTATCTGTTCCGAGAAACAAGAGTGCCAAAATCTATTAAAAACCAATTCCTTTTTCATAAGTTAGTTATAAACCTCTTAAAAAATAGTTAAGTAACATTTTTATAACAGATTTCATAATTCTGCTGTATAAACTTTCTCTCGATATATACAAAGCATTTCGATTATCTACAACAGATTGAAGTTTATGTACCTTTAATATAATTAATTGATATTTTGGAAGCACTAATATGATACCTATGAAATATATTGGTCGCGAATCATCGGAGTTATAAGACGACTTTGCTGGTTGTGCTTTTTCCGTTCGAAAGTTATCGCGGTAAGGGACGGCCGAATAGAATCAAATTTGACCTCGGACATTCGTGAGTAAGTAGAAGCAAATCGTTTGAGACTATTTCGGCCAAAAAATTCGAAAGTTACAAACATTTTGCGGAATTACTGGTTAAACCTTCCGACTTATTCGAAGTAATAGTGCACGCTGTTCCTTAGCATGCGCGCAAAAACATAAGCTAAATATTTTATCAAACTAATATTAACTTGAAGGTCGTTTTCCAAAAAACTGTGAACTTGAAATAATTCGGTTATAATTTTTTTCTCCCCTAACATTTTGGCGCTCTAGTTCCTCGAAACTGAGTGCTTATCAATTTGCCCAAATGTCTGTAATTTTCGAATATTTCGATGAAAATGGTCTTAAACGATTAGGTTCGACTCACTGATCAAGAATCCGTGGTCGAAATACATTCTGTCCGGCCGTAGGCACGATAACTCTCGAACGGAATGAGCTAGAGAGTTGAAATTTTCATAGTAGGTTTGGGGGATAAATATCTCGGCTGAGTTCGTTATTGGGCAAAATCGGACAAATGGTTTCGGAGTAACAAAAAAAAATTTTTTTTTTTACGGAACAAATTCCAAATTAAATTTTTTTTAATAAAAAGTTTTATCATGAGAATCCAATCATATCATTTTTAACTCTAACAAGCTAATACTTTCGGAGATATGATTTTTCAAAATTTAAATAATAAATCGTATTTCAACGTTGTCACAGAATAATATTATTCTATGTATGAATATGAATTGTCATAATGTCAAATGATGTTCCTGAGACTAATCAATCGAAGAATTGTGAGTGAAGTGAGAAAAATCTCAGATATGATTTTTTAAAATTTCAATAATAAATCGTATTTCAACGTTGTCACAGAATGATATTATTCTATGTATGAATATGAATTGTCATAATGTCAAATGATGTTCCTGAGACTAATCAATCGAAGAATTGTGAGCGAAGTGAGTTAAATCTCAGTTGTTTGCTCCGATATTAGTTTTTCTCAGAAAATTCTTACATTTCGGAACTGAACATGAAGTAAGAGATCTGAGAGTAGTGAGACTGCTTTTCATCCATAGACATAGATATAACTCTCGAACGGAATGAGGTAGGTAGTTGAAATTTTCAGAGTAGTTTAGGGAGATGAATATCTCGGTTAAGTTCGTTATTGGGCAAAATTGGCCAGATTTAATTTGATTTCTTCCATGGTGCTTTTCTCATTCTCATGATTGCTCATTTAATCTTGATAAATAAACTATTATTTGAATTGAATATCCTTTATGATGCAGTTCTATCATAAGAATACATTAATATAATTCCCAACTCTGAGAAACCAATACTTTCGGAGATATAATTTGTCTGTTTGAACTAGAGCGCCAGAAAGCTCCTGTCCACAGGGCTTGAACCCATTTTTTTGATACTATATCTGGGTCATATCCGATATCAGAAAGGTTAGTAGTCAGAAGACTATTCAGTTCCACCTCAGAGCACCTTCCAGCTGAAAATTCGCGTTATCTTACTTTTAAGGGTGAGATGTTCCTTCGGACCTTTTCCCATTGCAACTATATGAATCTTGTTTCACGAGTCAACCCTACCCTAATCCCTGTCGAATACGAGATCAGGGAAAGGCAGGGACAGCTAGTAATCCGACCTACCCCAACAACGTCAATGCGATGACGCAAAAGACCTGGCCTGGAGGAGAGTCAGCCACTCAGTGAGCGCTGTAAACCGAAATTCATATCTGAGGGGGTGCTGAAAAGAATGAAACTCGAAATGTTTTCAGAGCTTTCATGCGCCAGTTCGCCACAACAAAGGATAGGGTGAACGTATTTCACGATGCATTTTCCAATTTTGTTTGTGGAGAAATGAAGGAGAACTAAGGATTTTATCGGATTACGTGATAATATTTCACGAATTTAGTGGATTGATCTTGAAAGATCCAGTGATTTCGTCCTACCACACTGAGAGAAATGTTAGGGTTGATAATAGGTGATTCTGTATTTGGGAGTGTTTTCTTTATCATGGATCCATTTTACTGATTATTCATAAATATTATTGATAATTAGAACAGCTTAATATTCAGTGGTTATATCCCAAGTGCTTTCCAGATACTTGAATATTTTCCTGACTGCAGGAGAGAAAATATTCGTAAATTGGTAAGCACGAGGGGTGTATGAAGGACTATTTCCCGAAATAAATTTCACTCAATTTTAATTATGGCCATAAATAATACTCACTATAATATAAATGCATGAAATCTTTTTGACAATCATCCTTCATGTTTTCGATGGTTTTAAACGTCACATAAATATTCACCAAAAGCACACGTGCAAATAGCCGGATATTTTCACGCTGCTTTGATATTCGGAAATATTGCTTCGTTGCTAACTGATTTGCATCATATGATGCGATAATATTATTGGTTGAAATTTTTTGAGGGGAACAGTTAGAAATATTTCATTTATTAAGGCAATATTTATTAATGATCAAAAAGAGTTTTTAGCAACGAATGAATGTAATACAGAAAAAGAAATATTCATTTCCATAAAACAAATCTTACAAACATACTATTTTCATCAACCAAGAAATGTGGGATTGCTCTGTTGACCTGGGCTTCAGCGCTCTTGTCAAACTACTAGCGAGTAATTTGTCACGCTTTAAAATCGTCGACAAAAATTCGTTGATGCGTGGACCAAATATTTGTGCCACCACTGGTAGTGCGCTGTCCAGTATCGTGTCTTAATGTGGTTGGGCTGGCTCATATTGCACATGTCATGCGCTGTTGAGTGCGTGAGAACAGACTCGTAATGGCCGATTTTCAGTCTTATGTGAGATTTTCTTTGACGCCAGGAGGTAGAAAGAATTGGTTTCGACTGTCCTTTGAATATACGCATTTTATCGATTAATTTCGGAGTAATCGAAGGATTGCTAGCTGGGAAAAATTATTGAAGCTGATGATTTTGGTTTTGGATTTTGAGATTTTGGAATATTGGCTCAATAAGATCGATCGTTTTCGGATTAACCAGGAGGCCATTTTTCTGCGTAAGTCATGGAAATTTTGCATAGGCATTATTCTAATTTGTATTTCTTTCAGCTCCTTGTTTAGGTTCCTTATTTAGGCTCCGTATTTAAGTTCTTTACTAAGTTGGATTCAGACACTTTTTACTTCGTCATATCTAGAGATTGGAGGTTGGGAATTTATCACGTGCATTCAGCGGGACGAATTTCTTCGAGACTGGACAACATCGTTGGAATAACAACTTTTCACATTCAGGTTTGATACAATTACGGGAATATTACAGTGGAGAAAATTTGGTATCAAGGACAATGTAAGGTCAGTGAATTTATTAATTTCGAACATCTGAAAATTCAACGCTAATTGGGCGAAATCAAGAATTATAGTGCTTGACATTTGAACATAGAAAACGGTAATTTTGAGGTTTGATGGAACCACAGAGACTCTATTGTGTCTTTGACATTTGATTATTGTAGTTTTCATTTTGTTTTTCATTGTTATTATTTGACGATTTTAATCTGAGGATCTGCTACTGAGCAGGAATTAATATTTGAATTATATGAGTGTTTATTGTTATTATCGTTATTTAAGAATTTATGTGAACAGATATCTGGGAACTATATTTGATTGTGAATTGTATTTGACATTTTAGGTTTGATCAGAACTTATCACTGCTACTCATTTCTGAAAGATTTATTGATTGATACCTTGTGTACCTATAATTTATGTATTTTATGAGTATATTTAACATAACCTTATCAGCGATAGTGGACTTATTCTGGATAACACACTTTACCATCCCCTTTTGATGTGCATACAGCTTATTTTGTGATTATATTTCTAGTTAATATATGTTCATTATTTGATTGGCTTGTTTCCTTCTTTATTTCTAAAACTCCCACGCCCTGAGTTTCTGTATCATTTTTAATAACTCATTAAAAGAAGGTGGCGCCCTAATACAATCAGAGCTAGTCGGTGATACAGGAAAGCCAAAGCTGTATGTGACAAATTATTCAAACTTTGACAAATCATATCTCTGAAAGTATCTCCGAACTGCATCATAAAATTTTAAATTCAAAAAGCAGGTCTATGACTCATGAAATCATATTTTGGATTTACATGCATCAGCAAATTATAATCATATCATTCTAGTATATCATGTAATTACGATTAATTATTGAAATTTTGAAAAATCATATCTCCGAAAGTATTAGTTTAGAGTTGAGAATAATATCAATGGATTCTTATGATGAAGATGTATCTTAAAATAAATTTTATATGAAAATCGTATTGTAAAAAATATTCTTTTTTGTTACTCCGAAACCGCTTGATCGATTTAGCCTGGATGTGCTAACCAGCTTACCTTTTGGAGTTCAGCCGATTTCCCCTTGTTCTTTATCGTATTTCCATATATATTGCACTTTAATCAAAAGCTTCTGGATTCAGCATAATAAAAGCGATCAATATTTCGAGTCTCATGCGTTTCGATAATTTCAATTTTCCACCCTTAATTGTCATCCTTCAAAATGAACCAATCAAACCTTAAAGCTCGAGGAATCATCCCAAAGAAATACATAAATTATTGAGTTTGATGAATTTCCTTCCTGTAGCTTAGGAGAAAAAGCTGGGATCTACGGCGGACAGGAAGAGATTACAGTGCTCAACAATTGATAGGGATCACTTACTTTTTCTAAATTTATTTCTGAATTATTCGCTCCAAGATTATAAATTTAGTCAGATATCAGAGTATTTTCAGTTGATAATATGGTTCACTTGAGAAAAGAATGAAAAAATGGAAAGTTGAAGAGAAAAAAAGACTTTATTAGGAACACTCAAAATTCTGTGTTTGAATAACATAAAAATTTTATGATGACACCACAAGAAGGCTGAAGTTTCGGTTAAGCTAGTACCTAGTTGGCCCCCCACGAGCTCGTCTCAAGCATTCTACCCTACGAGGCATACTTTCAATCAAACGATTTATAAAATTTTGGGTCAAATTCGTCCAAATATCCCGTAAAGCGTTAGAAAGGTCCTCCAGGTTATTGATCGGTTGTTCTAAGGTTGACAATTGTCTAGACATCTCAGACCAGACATGTTCGATGCAATTCATGTCTGGAGAGCGAGCTGGCCAGTCCATCCTATCAATAGCATGAGTTTCTAGCGCTTCATTAACCAGACGACTACGGTGTGGACGGGAATTATCGTCAATTAAAATGAAATTCTCGCCCAAGGCAGCCGCAAACGGAACAATTATGGGTTCAATAATCATATCGTGATATCTCTGGCTGGTCATTGTGGTGTTCTGCAGAACAACCAACTCTGTGCGTTGGTTCAAACAAATGCCTCCCCATACACATATAGAACCTCCGCCAAAAGCTGTTGTGGGTACCATAAACTGTTCTGCATACCTTCGACCTCTTTCCCTCCAAGCAAGAATACGTCCATCGGAGTTGACCAAACGAAATCTAGACTCATCCGTAAATAAACATCGGCTCCAATCTTCAACTGTCCAATTGCGGTGCTCCTCAGCCCATTGCCGTCGATGAACCCGGTGTTCCCTATTCAAACGGGGATGTTGTACCCTCCTACGTGCTCTCAAACCACGAACATGTAGTCGTCGTCTTACAGTCTGGTTCGAAATTAGAACTCCTGTTGCAACTCTCAGTGATCTATTGAGCCGCGACGCCGGGTAAGTGGGATTTCTCCTAGCATTGAGGACCAAAAGACGATCTTGGGCAGCTGTTGTACTGCGCTGCCGACCTCCCCCATGAACATAAGCTACTGAGTCGTTTTGGATGAACCTATTCCAAGCCCGACTCACGACACTTTGCGAAACATTCAACCGCCGGGACACTTCTCGCTGGGACAAACCTTCCTGTATCCACCGTATGATTTGGTCCAGTTGCACAGGAGCCAAACGTCTTCTCGGCATGACTGATAAGCTAATATTGTTCTCATTTCTTCAATTATTGTCACCTTATGTGTTTGAACGAGAGAAAAAAAAAGATTTAATAACAAATACCACATTGCTTTTCACTCCACATGTAACAGCCTACAGATAATAATCGATTTTGTGAACAAGAGCCGATGAAGTGAGGAAAAATTTGATATAATCAACTCAAAACATCTTAATTTTTCCTTAGAGAACATATAATGTACAGATATTCACGAGATAACTTGAAAAAAATACAAATGAAGAGAAGTTCATAAGTGATCCCTAGCAATTGTTGATCAGTGTATTTGAATCTTTGATTTTACGTATTTCGCAACGTAAATGGTGGAAATTTCAAGGAGAGCTGTCATTTCTTGTTTGAGTCTGATTTTGTGAGCCATTAAGTCAAGATCTTTGGGAATAGGATGCTAACTGGATTTTCCCCCTCCTGAAGACTTGCAATGAACAAACCCATATTTTCAGTAATCCTGTCAGTTAAAATTTTGTTTTAACATCATTGTAGGAATTATAACTATTTTAACCCTTATAAATAATACAGTTAGGATTACTTTTACTGAAGCAGACGACGTTCGTACCGATTATTTAGACGTATTTCCGGAGTGTATCCCTGTGTAAAGTAGACCTAAACCATCCTCATGAAATGTAAATATTGACTCGAAGCCAATTAAGCCATTTAGAGTCTCCCAATATTTTTCACTGAACAGAAAATCGCCAATGCCATATTGATCTTAGATGTCCCCTAAATTTTTGAGCAGAACGTATTATACTGTATGAGGTCCATATGCTCCAGATATCGTAATCATGGAACCCCATTAGTTCCAGCGAAGTACAAGCTTTGACCACTACCTTGTTAGTACAGCCCTAGCTCAGGGAGAGGGGTAACATCGTACTAAATTCTGACGTTTTTGCGCGTATGTTCTGGGGAACATCGCGTTATAGTTTTGCCCAAATGTCTGTAACTTTCGAATTTTTTGACGAAATTGGTCTCAAACGATCAAGTTTGACTCCCCGATGAAGAATCCGAGGTCAAATTTGATTCTGTCCGTCCGGCCGTCCGGCCGGCCGTCTGGCCGTCCGGCCGTCCGTTGCCAAGATAATTTGAGAACGAAAAGAGCTAGCGACTTGAAATTTTCAGGGTGGGTGGCGCATCGCAATACGACGGACAAGTTCGTTAATGGGCATAATCGGCCCAGTGGTTTCCGAGTAATAATTTTGTTTTCAACCAATATAAATCCGATCGAATTGAAACTTGGTGAGTAGTTGTAGAATATGATCCTAAGCACGTTTGTGAAGTTTTGGGCGAATCGTATGGCTAGAAAATTTTAAAAAAATTATTAAAAAATATTTTTTTTGTCACGATAACCTGAGAACGGAAAGAGATAGCGGCTTGAAAATTTCAGGTTATGTTGTGCATATGAATGCCACATTTGAGTTTGTTTATGAGCATAATCGACCAAACGGTTTCAGAGTTATAGCCATCTGAAATTTTCTGAAATTTGGTGGTTTTTTCTTCCTCATTTACTCGAAAATTACTGAACCGATTGAATTCAAACATGGTTATTAGATGTAGAATGCCAACGCGAAAATGTTTGCGAAATTTGGTGAGGATAGCATCTGCAGAAAATTTTTAATAAATCATTGAAAATAAAAAAAAAAAATTCTATATATCAGTAACTATACGTTTGAAATTGCTGAAATTTTGCAAGAGCGTTCATTACCTAACTCTACTGCCAAGTTTCAAGTTTTAATACGATCGGTTGAATATTGTTGGAGATTCGAGCATTCTTGTGTGAGTTCAGTAGATGGGTGACCGTTGCCTCGATAACTTTCGAACCAAAGGAGATAGGGACTTGCAATTTTCAGGGTAGGTTGCGTATCCGAAAGGGAGAGTTGAGTTCGTTTTTGGGCATAATCGGTTTAACGGTTTCCGAGTTATATTCACCTGGAATATTGTTTCCTTGATAACTCAAAAAATAAATATTCGATTGAATTGAAGCTTGGTAACTAGTAGTAGAAAATCAACACAAAGACGTGTTTAAAATTCTGTAAGAACCGTACTCCTAGAAAATTTGAAAAAAATGACGAAAAAAAAAATTTTAGGAACCGCGCTTCCAGAAAATTAAAAAAAAATCACGAAAAAAAAAATTGGTTCAAGCATTGACGTGAAGTCAGAAGCTTTTGCGCGTATGTTCTATTGTCCATTCTTCTGTATTGGACACCCTTAATCGAATTTACCATGGTTAATTATGTCGTCCATTCTCCTGTATTGGACACTTAATTCGAATTTACCGTGGTAAATTCGAAGTAAGAGTGTCCAATACAGGAGAATGGACAACATAATTTACCATGGTAAATTCGATTAAGGGTGTCCAATACAGAAGAATGGACAATAGAACATACGCGCAAAAGCTTCAGACTTCACGTCAATGCTTGTTGTTGTTAACGACTGTGAGATATAGCCATAGAAATACATGTATGTATATGGATGGAGCCATATTTGCAATAGGAAAAAAAATCGTTCACATTTCGGTTTCCGCCACTATACCGGGTTTCCCACTAAATTTCAACCCCCCTTTTAACTTTGTTATGAATGGATACACAAAAAAATGTTTTGTTTACTTCTCTTATTTCGATAACTACATAGTCTCAAATTCTGGGAACCACCTGGCAAACTCCGTAGTCAGTTGACAAGTGGTAGGCTGTGATAAATCAACCAACTGCATTGGTAACGATGTGACACACGTTTGACATTCAAAAAAGTTATTTCTGAAACATGCATTACACAGAAGCGGAAATATTTTCACTTTATGTTAAGAACAATAAAAGCAAAAAAGCTGCAAGGAGAGTATAAATGGCGTTACATCCAGATGATCCAATAACAAGTGTAAATACATTTGTTAATACTTACAACGGTGTAAGAGATTCTAAAATTTTCAGAGAAAGGGCCGTAGCGTCTTACGGAATGAGAATCAAGAACTACTGAGTGTGCCAGGTGGTTCCCAGGACTTAACACTCTTTAATTTTTTAAATAAGACCGATAAATCAATATATGCCTATACAGGGTGAGTCTTTGATCACTGCATTAATTTTAACCAAAGATTCCTCTCATCAAATGAAACACTTTTTTCTTTTACCATTTTTCCAGATTCGGCTCAGGTAAAAAGTTACAAGATTTTAAAGATTTCACAATGTGCTAATACACTCCCGCATATAAATTATCTATGACATTGTTGGCGGGCGAGAATAAGGCATGGTAACGTGGTTTACAGCTTGATTTGGTATTCCAACGCTCAGGGACGGATCCATAAAAGTAGTGAAATTTCTGGAGTTTTCCATTTTAAGACATTCAATGAAGAATATCTAGAAAACGGTGCGTTTAAGGAGAAATGATTAAGAATAATATAATGTTCTAAAACGATGGAATATTCTTGAAATGACTCAAGAAATACTTTATATGCTTTCTTTATGCTAATTTCGTTTAGTTTTATGAATCCACGAGTCCATAACTAGAAAACCAGTAGAAGTAGAAAATAACTAATATTTGGAAAATATGTACCATAGTTATAGGAAACTTTACGCCAACATTCATTTTATTCGTAAAAAGGATGTCAAAGCTACAAAATAAAATGGGTTCAAGCCCTGTGGACAGGAGCTTTCTGGCGCTCTAGTTCAAACAGACAAATTATATCTGGTAGGTATTGGTTTCTCAGAGTTGGGAATTATATCAATGTATTAATATGATAGAACTGCATCAAAAAGGAAATTCAATTCAAATAATAGTTTATTTATGAAGATTAAATGAGCAATCATGAGAATGAGAACTGCACCACATTTTCAAATTTTTTTTTTTACACTTTGCGGTAATCTGGTCAATACAAAACTGCACATGCGTACAAAGGTCATGATTCTACTGTCTTCTACAGTCTGGTGCTAAATTTCAGATAGATCGAGTGATCGGTTTAGGAAATATTCATAAAAAATATTTTTACTAAAATCGGCCATAACTCCGAAACCCCTTGATGGTTAACGCCCATTAACGAACTTGTCCGAGATATTTACGCTCCAAAACACCATGAAATTTTCAATCCGCTAACTCCTTTCGTTCGAGAGTTATCGTGCCTACGGCCGGTCGGCCGGCCGGACAGAATCGATTTCGCACTCGGATTCTTGATCAGTGAGTCGAACCAAATCATTTGAGACCATTTTCAGCCAAAAATTCCAAAATTACAGACACTTGGGCAAATTGATAAGCAATCTGTTCCGAGGAACTAGAGCGCCAAAAAAACAAGTTTCGTATGACAATTGCCCTAAACAGGTTTAAAGTACCTACAAATAGTAGGTATTCCATAAAACATGTATAAAATAATAAATTACCTTGTAATCGATCAAAAATTTCCTGATCTACGTTCACAAAATTTTCTCCTCTCTCGAACTTTGGAATTATTCTTTCAATTTACGTAATATTTTCAAACATTTTCGGGTGAGGTCCCCGTTGCATCGCTAAAATACGAGTATTTCAACCCCAATATTCTTGAAGTTACAATATTGTCTTCTGTCAAGTTGACAATTCATACATAGAATATACATAGAATAATTATATCAACCTGTGAAATACGATTTACATTGAAATTTTGAAAAATCATATCTCCGAAAGTATATGCTTGTTAGAGTTAAAAATGATATGAATGGATTCTTATGATAAAACTGCTTATTAAAAAAAAATTAATTTTGAATTTGTTTTGTAAAAAAAAAATTTTTTTTTTATTACTCCGAAACCTTCTGTCCGATTTTACCCAGTAACGAACTTAGCCGAGATATTCATCCCCCAAACCTACTCTGAAAATTTCAACTCTCTAGCCCATTCCGTTCGAGAGTTATCGTGCCTACGGCCGGACGGCCGGCCGGCCGGACAGAATGAATTTCGACCACGGATTCTTGATCAGTGAGTCGAACCAAATCGTTTAAGACCATTTTCATCGAAATATTCGAAAATTACAGACATTTGGGCAAATTGATAAGCACTCAGTTCCGAGGAACTAGAGCGCCAAAAACTGATTTTTTTTCAAAATTTCAACAGCCTGTATCTTTTTACCTGAGCTGAATTTGGAAAAATGTTAAATGAAAAAGTGTTTCATTTTATGAGAGGAATCTTTGGTTAAAATTAATGCAGTGGTCAAAGACTCACCCTGTATATTCGAAATCAGGAGAGAAAGAGCTAGCCAAATATAAAAACAATATATATAGAGTGTTTCATTCAAAAAAATGAAGTCGCGCTCAATATCTTGTCCACCCTGTATACATTTCAATTCGTGAAAACGTTCTGAAAAAATTCAGTCTGGTGTTGAAATGGGTCATGGGAGACTGAGACTAAGAGCAATCTGTATAACAAAAGTACCATATTCCTCATAATTCTCCTCATTCCTAAGGTGTACCTCCTCATTATTAGCTTCTATAATCTCTTGTTCTGTATGCTTTATTTTTTCAATTTATAATCTTTTTAGTTTTATTTTTTGGATGGGTTAGTTGAACAGACGCTCGGAGTATATATAAATGTATTCTGAGCGAACTGAACCTCGCCCATTGAATTATGAATATTAGAATGACTCTTTGCTAACATTTCTCAATGAATAAAAGTCCTTTATTATTATTATTATTATTTCGTACAACTTTTCTACAGAACATGTTTTCATAGCTCCATTCGTAACAAAGTTTAAGGGGGGGTCAAATTAAAGTGGGAAACCCGGTTCATTCGCAACCAAAACCAAACTGGTAAAACTCCACAATCTCCCAATACATTGGGCACCAACCATAAACCATGCGTCGTTTAGCGACATAAGCGAATTTCCACACATCACAACGGAGCGGAAACAGCGCCAATAACGCGACCTCACGTCGAGGGCTTGTCGTTGGCGAATGGGCTTAAACACGACAATCCCCTCGCTCAAAAATACGAATACCGTGTAATACGCGAGTCAGAAGCAGATGCATATAAGTTTATCCGGATGTATTATTTGATAGCGACCGGATTACCCCCAAATGGGGTACGAGATTTCATCTCCTTCCCTTCTAATTATTGTACCAATATATATGTACGCTGTAAGAGCTCCCCAACCGAAGAGTCAGTTTGAGCTGGGGCAATATGTATTTGATAGAGAATTTCAGGTTCCCTTGTAGTCCGGGAATTATGTCAGCTTCAACCCTAATTAATTTCTTTGATTAATTTGCATCCTCCATGATATAATTCCAATTTATGTAAGGGGCCAGACTCGTGCTAACAAGATCGCTCTTTGTTGGGCTCGCTATCGGAATATCAATATAGTTGTGGTAAAAGGAGGATTATATTCGGGAAATTCATAATTAATTTTTTGTTTATCGAGGAGCAAGCTTCGACCAATACTCATCGATCGACTGAATATTGTTTTCTACTTTTTGGCGCTCTAGTTCCTCGGAACTGAGTGCTTATCAATTTGCCCAAATGTCTGTAATTTTCGAATATTTCGATGAAAATGGTCTTAAACGATTTGGTTCGACTCACTGATCAAGAATCCGTGGTTGAAATTCATTCTCTCCGGCCGTAGGCACGATAACTCTCGAACGGAATGAGCTAGACAGTTGAAATTTTCAGAGTAGGTTTGGGAGATAAATATCTCGGCTAAGTTCGTTATTGGGCAAAATCAGACAGATGGTTTCGGAGTAAAAAAAAAATTTTTTTTACAAGGCAAATTCCAAATAAAATTTTCAATAAGCTGTTTTACCATAAGAATCCAATGATATCATTTTTAACTCTAACAAGCAAATACTTGCGGAGATATGATTTTTCAAAATTTCAATAATAAATCGTATTTCAACGTTGTCACAGAATTATATTATTCTATGTATGAATTGTCATAATGTCAAATGATGTTCCTGAGACATGACATTATCTAATCAATCGAAGAATTGTGGGCGAAGTGAGAAAAATCTCAGTTGTTTGCTCCGAAATTAGGTTTTCTCAGAAAATTCTTACATTTCGGAACGGAACATGAAGTAAGAGATCTGAGAGTATTGAGACTGCTTTTCATCCATAGACATAGATATAACTCTCGAACGGAATGAGGTAGGTTAATGAAATTTTCAGAGTAGTTTAGGGAGATGAATATCTCGGTTAAGTTCGTTATTGGGCAAAATTGGCCAGATTTAATTTGATTTCTTCCATGGTGCAGTTCTCATTCTCATGATTGCTCATTTAATCTTGATAAATAAACTATTATTTAATTTGAATTTCCTTTATGATGCAGTTCTATCATATGAATACGTTGATATAATTCCCAACTCTGAGAAACCAATACTTTCGGAGATATAATTTGTCTGTTTGAACTAGAGCGCCAGATAGCTCCTGTCCACAGGGCTTGAACCCATTTTTTGTGCGTATGTTTTGGGGGGAACTTCGCGTTATCATTTCGCCAAAATGTCTGTAATTTTCGACTTCTTCGTCGAAAATGCTCTCAAACGATTGGATTCGACTCCCTGATCAAGAATTCGAGTTCAAATTTCATTCTGTCCGGCCACGATAACTTAGAACGGAAAGAGATATCGACTTGAAATTTTCAGGGTATAGGTGGCGCACCCCAATACGACGGTAAAGTTTGTTAATGGGCAACGGTTTCCGAGTAATGATTTTGTTTTCAACCGATACAAGTCCTATCGAAAAGAAACTTGGTAAGTAATTGTAGAATGCAAAATTAAGGATGCTCGTGGAATTTTGTGGAAATCGTATCACAAAAATGATAAAAAAAATCATCAAAAATAATATTTATGTCTCAATAGCCTGAGAACAGAAAGAGATAGCGACTTGAAATTTTCGCGTACCTAAGGTTGTGCATCTGAATGGAACAATTGTGTTTCTCAGAAGCTTTTGCGCGTATGTTCTATTGTCCATTCTTCTGTATTGGACACTTTATTCGAATTTACCATGGTAAATTCGAATTAAGAGTGTCCAATACAGGAGAATGGACAACATAATTTACCATGGTAAATTCGATTAAGGGTGTCCAATACAGAAGAATGGACAATAGAACATACGCGCAAAAGCTTCTGACTTCCCGTCAGTGCTTGAACCAATTTTTTTTTCGTGATTTTTTTGAAATTTTCTAGGGGTGCGGTTCCTAAAATTTTTTTTTTCGTAATTTTTTTCAAATTTTCTATGGGTACGGTTCTTACAAAATTTTAAACACGTCTTTATGTTATTTTTCTACTACTAGTTACCAAGCTTCAATTCGATCGAATATTTATTTTCTGAGTTATCAAGGAAATAATATTCCAGGTAGGTATAACTCGGAAACCGTTATACCGATTATGCCCAAAAACGAACTCAACTCTCCCTTTCAGATACGCAACCTACCCTGAAAATTGCATGTGCCTATCTGCTTTCGTTCGAAAGATATCAAGGCAACGGTCACCCATCTACTGAACTCACACAAGAATGCTCGAATCTCCAACAATATTTAACCGATCGTATTAAAACTTGAAATTTGGCAGTAGAGTTAGGTTATAAAGGCTCTTGCAAAATTTCAGCAATTTCAAACGAATAGTTACTGATATATAGAATTTTTTTTTTTTGTTTTCAATGATTTATTAAAAATTTTCTACATATGTTATCCTCACCAAATTTTGCAAACATTTTCACGTTGACATTCTACAACTAATAACCATGTTTGAATTCAATCGGTACAGTATTTTTCGAGTTAATGAGGAACAAAAAACCACCAAATTTCAGAAAATTTCAGAGAGCTATAACTCTTAAACCGTTAGGCCGATTATGCTCATAAACAAACTGAATTGTCGCGTTCTGGTGCACATCCTAACCTGAAAACTTCAAGCCGCTATCTATTTCCGTTCTCAAGTTATCGTGAAAACAAAAATATTTTTTAAGAATTTTTTTAAAATTTTCTGGCCATACGATTCGCATAAAATTTCACAAACGTGCTTAGGTTTATATTCTACAACTACTCACCAAGTTTCAATTTGATCGGATTCATATTGGTTGAAAACAAAATTATTACTCGGAAACCACTGGGTGATTATGCCCATTAACGAACTTGTCTGTCGTATTGGGATGCGCCACCCACTTTGAAAATTTCAAGTTGCTAGCTTTTTTCGTTCTCAAGTTATCATGGCAACGGCCGGACATAATCAAATTTGACCTCGAATTCTTCATTGGGGAGTCGAACTAAATCGTTTGAGACCATTTTCGTCAAAAAAATCGAAAGTTACAGACATTTGGGCAAAACTATAACGCGATGTTCCCCAGAACATACGCGCAAAAAAGTGTCGTTAAAAAAAATGCTTCAAAATTTATCATTAAATTAAAGAGCAATACCTATGCAATGCTGTAATGCTTCAAAAATTGTCATTAAATTTATTTGTCAAGATTGAATGAGCAATCTGCAATGATTCAACCTCGTGGAATGGGTTGTTGCAACATACACTCGGTGCATAGTCTTCACAACACGAAAATATCATCGAAATTTCTAGAGCGAGGCTGGAGACAATCATAGCAGATTGTCCATTTATTCCTGATATTTGAGTAGGTAGAGGCTAACGAACAAATTATTTTAATAGTTCAAAATATATTAATAAAATACTATCCTCTTTTCATAATTTAAAATTTAATTGTTCATACCACTTATACATTTTTTTCTGTTATATGGACCTTAACTCAAGGAAAAACATTTGATACACAAATGTAGATCCATATTCCAGCATTTTTTTGCCACCAACATTATGAAAATCCTGTATATAGGAACATATTTCACTACTTATGGAAGTAAATGGTAATATTGACCTCAGTGGTCAATGAACAGTAATTTCTTTAGATGATTCCATTATGTTCTTCTTTCCTATTACCTCCATAAACCCATAAACTACATCTTTAAAATGTTCCAACTCTAACCGCCGTATTCACAAAGCATTCAATCTCCGTTAAGTCCTAACTGAGGTCCTCAATCATATCTCCGAAAGTATTAGCTTGTTAGAGTTAAAAATGATATCAGTGGATTCTTATGATGAAACTGCATCTTAAGAGAGAATGAATTTGAAAATTGTAATGTGAACAAAATTTGTTTTTCGTTACTCCGATACCATCATGCCGATTTTACCCAATAATGAACTTAACCGAGATATTTATCACCCAAACTTACTCTCAAAACGTTTACTGCCTAGCCCTATCTGTTCAAGACTTATTGTAGAAACAAAATTTAAAAATTTATAAATGTCCGGCCGGACCGGCCGCACAGAATCGATCTCGACCACGGATTCTTGATCAAGTGCTTTTTCAGCCAAAAATTCGAAAATTATAGACATTTGGGCAAATTGATAGGCACTCTGTTCCGAGGAACAAGAGTGCCAAAAATTGGTTCAGGCCCTGTGGACAGGAGCCTTGGCGCTCTTGTTCAAATTTTGACAAATCATATCTTCGAAAGTATTGGTAAGAGTTGGGAATTATATCAATGGATTCTTATGATAGAACTTCATAATAGCAGAAATTAAATTCGAATATCATAAAAGAATTCAAATTTAACAAGGGTGCCAAAAATTATTAATCCAAAAGCAATAGACCAATTCTACCCAACAACGAACTCATCCGAGATATTCGTCCCTCAAATCTATGATGAACGATATATTTTTTCCTCAAATCCACTCTGAAAATTATATAATATCAATTGAAACTTTAGCCAATATTTCAGTTTTGTTTTTACTGGAAATATTCTGAATTCAATATTATTAACTTACCATTAAAATTCCCATCATCAAATGGATTAACCATGAGCATTAAATATCAAAATTTGACATATCATGTTTCAGGAAAATAAGTTGACATGTATCAATACAGATCATAATATTGCAATAATTCATAGATAGAATAATTATCGCATTCTGTGAAAACACAAATGTACAATTTATTATTGAGAAAAATCATTTCTCCGAAAGTATTACCTTGTTAGAATTAAAAATGACATCTATGGATTCCTATGGCGAAACTGCATCTTGAGAAAAACTTATTTTGAAATTTGTAATTTAAAAATTTTTTTTTTGGTACTCCGAAACCATCTGACCAATTTTGCCCAATAATGAACTTAGCCGAGATATTAATCTCCCAAACCTATTTTGAAAATTTCAACTTTCTAGCTCATTCCGTTCGAGAGTTATCGTGTTAACGGCCAGCCAGACGGCCGGACAGGATCGATTTCGACCACATATTCTTTATCAGTGAGTCGCACGTTTAAGACCCTTTTCAGCCAAAAATTCGAAAATTACAGACATTTGGGCAAATTGATAAGCACTCTGTTCCGAGGAATAAGTGCGCCAAAAACGGCATAACCAATTCTACTTTAGCCACATGGCTGAAAAGCTAAGCAAATTAGCTTTCATTTGGTGTATCACAATCCATATATTTCCATTTAAAAAAATTAAGTAGTGGGGTGCGGGGCGTAGGGGGTGAGAAATATCAAATTCAAAAAAGGACAGGGCAAATTGCTTTTTAAATTAAATATCAACGGATGCGAGGATTTTCCTTAATAATTCTTCGTGCAAGAATTATTGACGAGTTAAATTACTTTTTCAGCACGCTGTATAACAGATACCAACTCGGCGAAAACTTTGTTTAATTTATAAGCTTGTATTTGAATTTTAGCTCCATTAATTTTGCTAACGCAAAATCGTCAATTCCTTCATCATGTTCCGATCCATACTTCAGTAGATTAAAGAATCTTCATCGAATCGCAAATTCGAAACACTAATCATTCAGATACCACACAGTACATACTTTAACGAACATAGCTCCACTCAATCGCAGTAACAAACAGCATTAAGAATCATACAATAAACGATGAAAATGCTCGGTATGCCAACTCCAAACAACCAGCAGGAGCCAACAGTCTGTGAAATTGCTTCGACGTGCGTTCAAAGGCCGAATTTGTTTTACCAAAACACTGTTATATTCGATTCGGCGTAATAAATAATGATACATCAATACGACTATAATTGCTCCATTTTGTTGGCCCATTTGGTGAATACATGCTATGTAAACTTGTAGAATTGTGTCAAATCCAATTAGTTATGACAGAATCATCCAAATGGGTCAGGATCCATGTTCAACATGGCCGATTATGTTCCGGTGCATCAGCGTTAATTATACGATGTCGATATTGCAGTAAGCTCTTGATAGTATAAATTATATTGTTAATTTGCGAATGAAACTCTTTAGGATCAGCTCAATAATTGTTGATGTTATGTCACTTTCAGAAGAGGGATAATTGAAATTTGCAGGATAGGTTTAAAGACCGAATTCTATATAAAATAATGTAGGATTTCAATTATGATTGTAATTCTACTTGTATATAGTTAGAATTAGTGTTATATTTTAAGGGTGCAAGCAACGTGTTATCGTCACATCAGAAGTTCTCTGGAACCCAGATCCTGAAAATGATGTAACACTAATAGGAGATAAAGAATTTAAGACTGAACCTCGACACTCTGGTGCCTCCAAGGAGGTCTGTGTTGTATAATTTCTGAAGAGCGCTAGACCTGAAAGATCAACAACTGCTATAGATTCCAAGAATTTCCTCAAAATCGTGCGATTATTCCCACGGAACCCTATTGGTCCAAGGAGGGTGGTTCAGCCAAAGAATCACCAATTAGGGAACTGCCCCCAAGGGCGTCTATCCCACATTTATCCTACCCAGTTGGTTGACCGATCTGGCTATGGATATGAAGAAGCGCGCCAAAACAGTCCTCACGTTGGCACTTCACCAACTCTTCCGATTAATTTTTTGTTTATTGTCATATAAAATATATCTTTCCAGCAGTTCATATTGAGGTGCGGCTCAACAAGTCCGATCAAATAACGATATCTCACATAGTTTCAAAATGGCGAATGCGCTACCGGCAGATTACTCACCAACAATACCACTTTTTACACGAAGCCATTCGATCAACCCAGCCTGCATCTCCAGTACGTGACCAAATCGTGTTTGTGAATACAAAATATTGACAAATAAAATCCACTTTGTTCCATAAACCATCTAAACCTGGGTCCACAGATATATTTTTACGCGGTAATCAGAAATATATGTTCATGTAGATATAATACAGCATTGGATTCGACTGTCGTTTGCTAGAACGCCATAAAACTTATCGGTTATCAGAGGTACGCAGCTATAAAATAGAGGAATCCTGCAGAAATATCCTGAAGGAGAGCTACAAAATATTTCATTTTATTTCGAAATTTGTTGATACAGTAGAAGAATTCATACTGGGCCACACTTTCAATATGCTTTATTGTATTCAACAGTTATGTGCACACGGAGCATTTTTTATGCAGCATTAATGATTGAAAGGCGCATTATTCATTCTATACTTGTCTGAATTATCATCGGACAAGCTTAACTTTAACAAATATTACAGGAGAAAAAAAGAACCAAATTTCAGATGGCTATAACTCTAAAACCGTTAAGCCGATTATGCTTATAAACAAACTCAAATGTCGCATTCTGATGCACATCCTAACCTGAAAACTTCAAGCCGCTATCCCTTTCCGTTCTCAAGTTATCGTGACAACAAAAATATTTTTGATAATTTTTTCACAAACTTGCTTAGGTTCATAATGTACAACTGCTCACCCAGTTTCAATTTGATCGGATTTATATTGGTTGAGAACGAAATTATTACTCGGAAACCATTGGCCGATTATGCCAATTAACGAACTTGTCCGTCGTATTTGGATGCACCACCTTCCCTGAAAATTTCAAGTCGCTAGCTCTTTCCGTTCTCAAGTTATCGTGGCAACGGCCGGACGGCCGGCCGGACAGAATCAAATTTGACCTCGAATTCTTCATTGGGGAGTCGAACCAAATCGTTTGAGACTATTTTCGTAAAAAAATTCTAAAGTTGGGCAGAATGATAACGCGATGTTCCCCAGAACATACGCGCAAAAGGACTATTTTAATGGGCGAAATTTAGGCGGCTGTAACTCCGAAAGAGGGTACCTCCTGGCAAAAAAAATGGGTCTCTTAATTTCTTCTCGAGAATCTGTGAGTACATTTCGGGACATCCTGTACAGTGTACCAAAACTTGAACTTTAGTGCTGATGTTCTAGGAAACAGCATACTACCATTTTGCCCAAATATCTATTATTTTTTAAATTTTTGCTAAAATGGTCTCCAACTATCTAGTTCGACGCACACGATGAAGAATTCGTAGTCAAATTCAATTCTGTTTGGCTGGCCGTTGGTTGCTACGATAACTTTTGAACGGAAAGAGATAACGACTTGCAATTTTCAAGGGAAGATTACGCATACCAAGGTGCCAGTTAAGTACGTTAATGGGAATAATAGGCCAAATGGTTTAGAATTATTACCCAACTGAAATTTTGCTGTTATTTCTTGAGTATCGATGGTGTCACTAGAAAAATAAAACAAAAAAATTTAAAATAAATCCTTCAAAAATGTTATTTTCCTGAGACTGTTTGTCAGATACCGATGAAATTCTGCACAAACCTCCAAGACGAATTTTTATTTACAATATTTTCAAAATACAGATCCGACTGGA
Organism: Halyzia sedecimguttata; assembly: GCA_937662695.2. Lineage (NCBI taxonomy): Eukaryota > Metazoa > Arthropoda > Insecta > Coleoptera > Coccinellidae > Halyzia > Halyzia sedecimguttata. Next base: position 105,930,263 of record OW569414.2, read on the forward strand.
TTGTAATAATAATAATAATGATAAATTGTCTTTATTGTATCTATAGCAATCGGTTGAAAAAAGACGGCCTGAAGTATTTTGCGAGGATACGGCGTGAATAGACAATAGAACATGCCCGCAGAAGCTCCTAACTTCACGTCAGGACCTTTTTTTTTGTTCTTTCAGAATTTTTTTGTTTTTTCAGAATGTTTCCATTGCACCTACCTTGCAGTTGAATTATTTTCTAAAACTGATTTTCATCACCCCTTAAATAAGAATATGGAGAATTTCAATTTTATTTTACATAGAATAGCTTGAAGGCCACGATAAATTTCTATGGGTGCGGTCGTATTCAAATACCAAATTTTTATGTCTGTATTGTAAATCCTAAGTAAGTATTAAAAATCTGTTTAAATTGAAAGTGGGAAAGCCCTGTGGACAGGAGCTTTGGTGCTCTTGTTCAAACTTTGACAAATCATCTCCGAAATTATTGGTTTCTCAGAATTAGGAATTATATTAATCTATTCATATGACAGAACTGCATCATAAAGGAAATTCAATTCAAATAATAGTATATTTATCAAGATTAAATGAGCAATCTGAGAATGAGAACTGCACCATGGAAGAAATCAAATTAAATCTGGCCAATTTTGCCCAATAACGAACTTGACCAAGATATTCATCTCCCTAACCTACTCTGAAAATTTCAACTACCTAGCACATTCCATTCGAGAGTTATTGTAGAAAAACTTTTTTTAATTTTCAATATTTTTTTTTACACTTTGCGTTAATCTTCTCAATACAAAACTCCACATGCGTATGAAAGTCATGATTCTACAATTCGATGCTAAATTTCAGATAGATCGAGTGATCGGTTTCGGAAATATTCATAAAAAATATTTTTACTAAAATCGGCCATAACTCCGAAACCGCTTGATGGATTTTGCCCATTAACGAACTCGTCCGAGATATTTACGCTCCAAACATACTTTGCAAATTTCAATCCGCTAACTCCTTTCGTTCGAGAGTTATCGTGCCTACTTCTGTCCGGCTGGCTGGCCGGCCGGACAGAATCGGTTTCGACCTCGGATTCTTGATCAGTGAGTCGAACCAAATTGTTTGAGACCATTTTCAGCCAGAATTTCCGAAATCACAGCCATTTGGGCAAATTGATAAGCACTCTGTTCCGAGGAACTAGAGCGCAAAAAACAAGTTTCGTATGACAATTGACCAAAACAGGTTTAAAGTACCTACAAATAGTAGATATTCCATAAAACATGTATGAAAGAAGAGAAGTAATAATGAAAAATTACCTTGCAATCGATCAAAAATTTCCGTATCTATGTTCACCAAATTTTCTCCTCTCTCGAACAACAGAATTATGCTTTCAATATTTACGTAATATTTTCATACATTTTTGGGTGAGGTCCCCGTTGCATCGCTAAAATACGAGTATTTCAACCCCAATATTTCTGAAGTAAAAATATTCCCTTCCGTCAGTCCCGTCATAAATTGAGAGAACTGAGCATTCTATATCTATGGATGAAAAGCAGTCTCACTACTCTCAGATCTCTTACTTCATGTTCCGTTCCGAAATGTAAGACTTTTCTGAGAAAAACTAATTTCGAACAAACAACTGAGATTTTTCTCACTTCGCTCACATTTCGGAATCCACTTTATTCTCATAATTCTTCGATTGATTAGATAATGTTATGTCTCAGGAAAAGAAGTTGACATTATAACAATTCATACATAGAGTAATTATATCATTCTGTGAAAACGTAGAAATACGATTTACTATTGAAATTTTGAAAAATCATATCTCCGAAAATATTAGCTTCTTAGAGTTAAAAATGATATCATTGGATTCTTATGGTAAAACTGCTTATTCAAAAAAAGTTAATTTGGAATTTGTTTCGAAAAAAAAATTTTTATTTTGTTACTCCGAAACCATTTGTCCGATTTTGCCCAATAACGAACCTAGCCGAGATATTTATCTCCCAAACCTACTCTGAAAATTTCAACTGTCTAGCTCATTCCGTTCGAGAGTTATCGTGCCTACGGCCGGCCGGCCGGCTGAACAGAATGAATTTCGACCACAGATTCTTGATCAGTGATTCGAACCAAATCGTTTAAGACCATTTTCATCGAAAAATTCGAAAATTACAGACATTTGTGCAAATTGATAAGCACTCTGTTCCGTGCAACAAGAGCACTAAAAATAGAGTATGGTTAATTAATATTTCTATCCAAATAAAAGGGAGCTATACGAAGTTCACTCCTCGTTTCTTAAACTAAGCGTACCTTATAGCTAATTAATAATTAACAACCGAAAATGAGGTAGCAATGAACACATCAAACTACCGAGCACGCCGAAAAAAAAAATTAATCATGCTACTTTCGAGAAATTTTCGTTACGAAGTTCACCCGGAAATAATCCCGCATTAGGTGCCAGTTATTAACGAAAAACTTCCGGTACGGAAATAAAACGAGAACCGCGTTTATTTACAGAAAAACCCATCGTTAGTTTAAATACCCAGCTTAAATCATAAAAGAGTTCGACGATCAAACTTGACGTTTATATATTACCGCCCTCCTTATTAATTGCACCTAAATATTTTACGCTCACTTAGAGCACGTCGTGGAGTGAATTTAGATTAATTTCATTTCTTCTTCGCAAAATTTGACCCAGTTATGAGGTGAAATATATCTCTTGCTTCGCAAAAGTTTTCGTCGGTGAAATTGTGAGAAAATCCCCGTAATATGGGCAATTCGGAGAAACTTGGGGAATCAAGCAAATTTGAGGAGGACAGCCTTTGTTGGAAAGATATTTTCTCATTCAATTTTTCCAGGAATATTCGATATTATTATTCAAGATAATTCGCGTTATTTACACAGCGTTTTTGGCGCTCTAGTTCCTCGGAACTGAGTGCTTATCAATTTGACAAATGTCTGTAATTTTCGAATATTTCGATGAAAATGGTCTTAAACGATTTGGTTCGACTCACTGATCAAGAATCCGTGGTCGAAATTCATTCTGTCCGGCCGTCCGGCCGGTCTGGCCAGCAGTAGGCACGATAACTCTCGAACGGAATGAGCTAGACAGTTGAAATTTTCAGAGTAGGTTTGGGAGTTAAATATCTCGGCTAAGTTCGTTATTGGGCAAAATCGGACAGATGGTTTCAGAGTAACAAAAAAAAATTTTTTTACAAGGCAAATTCCAAATTAAATTTTTTTCGATAAGCTGTTTTACCATAAGAATCCAATGATATTATTTTTAACTCCAACAAGCTAATACTTTCGGAGATATGATTTTACAAAATTTCTATAATAAATCGTATTTCAACGTTGTCACAGAATGATATAATTATTCTATGTATGAATTGTCATAATGTCAACTTATTTTCCTGAGACATGACATTATCTAATCAATCGAAGAATTGTGAGCGAAGTGAGAAAAATCTCAGTTGTTTGCTCCGAAATTAGTTTTTCTCAGAAAAGTCTTACATTTCGGAACGGAACATGAAGTAAGAGATCTGAGAGTAGTGAGACTGCTTTTCATCCATAGACATAGATATAACTCTCGAACGGAAATATAGTTCTTCAATAAGTCTGAAATCAGAAATTGATCAAGAGGCTGTATCATAACTGTGTATGTCTGTCAATATCAAATTGAAACCTTATAAATACCCAGTATTTCAGAAAAACTCTGTTTTGTGAGTAAGCAACATCATGTGCAAATAATCAAAAATAATAATAAAACTTCATTCATACCGAGAATTTTTTTATCAAGTTATGCGGTACGAAGTTCGCCAGGCCAGCTAGTAAAATAAAAAAATCGTACGTCCCATTCTCCGTAAAAGTCCAGGGTACCATCGATCATGGCCCACCCTGTATATATCATCCGTGAAACTCAAACAAAAATTAAAAAGGTTACAATACAGTGAGTGGCTTGTCGAACTCCCTAACAGGTAAATTTTCTATTTGATTTAAGTTCGTTTTGATAGTTAGCTATGAATAGGTTTGTGTGTTTTTCGCATTATGTTTCCATGGAATATTATTTCTCTATTTCAGTATCGTAATGAGTCCATTCCAGCACTAAAAACAGTGCTGGAATGAACTCATTTTCGCAATGTTTCTAGTTATATTTTTCGTTTTGTGGTAGTCAGCACTGACATTCGATCCTTTCAAATTTCAACACACGTCAATTGTCAATATATAATATAATCTGTTTATATCGAAATAATTGTTGAGAAGAAAAGTTTTATCTTCATTAAAATAATAAGGTAGGTACTAGAGATTTCCTTCTTGCTAATTTTGAATCATTCATGCTATTAGGAAACTGTTTTGAATCTCCATGCCCTACCTACGATTTAACTTCTAATTCCGTAATCTGTCAACTTGCGTAACAGTTACACCAACTGCCAAGATACAATACAAAAGTCACTAGGATTTATAATCCCAATTTTTTTATTGAATTTCAACAGTAATTCACAAAACTCGTCTAATACTCGTCACAGAAGGCAATTCCAACACTCATGTCTTCGAAAACTCGCTCCTTCGTTGCTCGTTTTCAAATTTCGCATTCGTGTTTGAATAAAAGCCGATTCTGCAACTTGTTTTAGAATATACTATTCTGTTACCCTTCTTCAATGTCGTCCCAATCTCGAAAAATATTCCAGGTCATACAAATGCACCACTTACAACTTCAGTGTTTCTGAAAGAAAGAAGTATCATGGGAGATACTAAAAAACCTCACTCATAATTTCTTAAACTGAGGTTCCCAAAAAAATACAAGCGAAATGAAAGCGAAAGATATTCGCAGAAACCCATCAAGTTCGTTGTTTAAGAGGTCTTTCATAGTCCACCCTTTCGGATATTCTTCGACGTTGGAGAGCTAGCTCATTCTAGTCCTTTTACCGAAACAAAGCCCAATCTTTCTCCGAAGCCCGACCCTAGCAACAAATATTAATCACAATCAGGCATTTCACTGAGACAGACGTCAGTCACTTTTCGGAGGCATGGAGATGAATAGACGGTCCCGGGGAACGATGAAAAATAGGGCATCTAGTTGGCCGGGAGTGATGTTAATGAGGAGAATCCAAGGAGATGCATATCTCGCATACATCGTCATCATACAGGAATCGAGATAGAGTTCTGTTTTCCTCGAATGTAGGGGTTCATTGGAAATTATGCGAAATATAGGTCAAGTATTGGGGTACTCCTTCGAGTATTTGGCTGGGATATGGTAAGATTCAGATCAGAATTAATTATTGATAGTTTTTCACAGGAGACAAGAGTAGGCGAGAGAATGGAAAATCTCGTCTTGCTCTCGCCAATTACCAAAATATTAAGTCTCGTTTTCGTCTCGTTATCAGTTGTCTCGTCTCGTCTCGCTTATTACTGAATAACGATAATAAATATTATAATATATAAACGAAATGGTACACAATAATGCATAATTTTGTAAAGCTATATTTATAACGCTCTTATACAAAAATATTTGTACATGTAGATATTATTTTTAATTTCAAACACTGACGATGACCAAGAATTCAAATATAATCACGCTTCCATCACATCATTTTTCAATGATGTACGTGTTTTTGCCATGATCATACCTACTGTGGAAAATAATCTTTCAACAGGTACGGATGTAGCCATTAATAAATCATGGGCCATCTTGGAAAATGTAGGAAGAACTTTTTCATCACTCTCCACCACTGTCAAATATTTTGATTCCTATTTGCTCTTTCTACCAGCAAATATTCTTCAATCCCAGCTTTCCAATGTTTCAAAAGTTTTGTTAATGTTTTAAATAGACTATCGATGTCGATACATTTTTGAATAGAATTGAAAAATTTGGTATAGTTTTCAAAGAATACCTTCCCAGTGGGTGGATCATTGAGGGTTTTCTTGGCGTATTCCTCATAACACTTTTCGAAACATTGAATAGCTTCATTTCTTTACCAGTTTCATTATACGTAGTTCCACAGAAGTATAAAATAATTGTTCACATCTTCACTACAAGGAACACAAGAGAATAAATTTCTCCAGTTGTTCAGATAGAGACGAAATATTCAAAGCATTGGGATTTAGGGGCAATAAAAGTTGTCCATTTTTGTTGGCATCCGTTTTTATGTTTGTGAATTATATTGTTTCTTGAAGAATTATCTGAATTATCGCAAGGTAACAACGAACTAATAATCTTCTAAAAAATCGTGTATTTCTAGAAAGATTGATGCATAATATAGACAAAATATATTGGTAGTTATAGTGGAAACTCTTCATATTCAATTGTTTCCTGTGGGTGTTGAATAAAGTCGAGTCGAACTTCATACACAAAAATTTAACGATACCAAAAACGAGACTTTCGTGTTGCGCTATATGTGGTCTCGGTATCGCCTATAATATTTATGAAAACGTCTCGTCTCGGTTTTACGAGACGAGAACGAGACGAGACGAGAAAAATCTCGCTCTCGCGTGAAGCCCTAATTATTGAAATCTTCCCCTTTACTTGACTTGATCAGCATATATACAGGGCAATTCATTGTTAACCTCAACTAAAACTATATGGAGAACTACTCAAGACATTTTGGCAATGCCACGATAACTTGAGAACGGAAAAAGATAGCGACTTGAAATTTTCAAGGTAGGTGGCGCGTCCAAATACGAAGGTCAAATTATATGGAAAAGTTTAATGGGTAATTCTGCAAACGGAGCAGAGAATAATCATTCTGCTAGTACCTTCAGACAAGCGCTTCTGCATAGTTGGCTTCTTCAGGACGGGGCAACCAAGAAACCAAGAAAAGGATGGAAATAAAAATGAAAATAGGTGGCATCACAACAGGAGCTCGCAACCAACTTGTGCCTTCAGCTCTAGGACATCCAATTCGGAAGAAAACTGTGGTTCGTTAATTGGCATAATCAGCCAAACTGTTTCCGAGTAATAATTCATCAGTCGGTCATCAACCAAATCAGATTCGAATGAATTGAAACTTTGTAGCTAGTTCTAGAATACTATCAAAGAATCTTGCGAAATTTTGAGAGAATCGTATAACTAAAAAAATTATTAATTATTAATTTATTTATTAATTATTATTAATTTCATTATTTATTAATTATTAAAAAAAATATTTACATGATAACTTGAGGACGGAGAGAGACTTGCAATTTTAAGGGGAGGTTGTGCATCTGAATGCATCATTTGAGTTTGTTGATAGGTATAATTGGCCAACGGTTTTGGAGTTATACCTAACCCTCTGAAATTTGGTTGTTATTTCCCAAATAACTCAAAGAATACGAATCCGATACAATTCAAGCATCGGTATTAGTTGTAGAATGCCAACGAAAAAATTCTTACGAAATTCGAGGATCGTATAACCAGAAATTTCATAAAAAATCATTGAAAAAAATACTATACTGTTCGTCTGACACCGCTAAATTTTTGCGAGAAACTTAAAAACCTAACTGTACTGTCATGTTACAAGTTTGAAAACGATCGGATTTATAGGTATTGTTGGAGATCCGAGCTGCATTGTTTGAGTTCATTAGCTGGATGGGTAACCGTTGCCTCGATAACTTTGGAACGAAAAGAGATAGAGACTTGCAATTTTCAGGTTGCGCATCCGAATGGGAGAGTTAAGTTCAGTGAACGGCATAAATGGCTCAACGGTTTCGGAGCTATACCCATCTGGAATATTATTTTTTCGATAACTCAAAAAATTTGGACCCTGTCGTATTGAAGATTGTTGACTAGTTGTAGAATATCGACGTAAAGACGTGTGTGAAAAATTGTGAGGACCGTACCACTAGAAAATAAAAAAAAATTACAACAAATATTATGTATCTCACGAAATCTTGAAAACCGAGGGAGATAGGTACTTGCAATTTTCGGGGTTAGTTGCGCATCCGAATGCTACATTTAATTTCGTTAATTGGCATAATCGGCCAAATGGTTTAAGGGTGATGAAATGTATTCATATATTTTAAAAGCTGAGAAAACTGTATACATCGATGCTAAATTCGATTAAGAGTGTCCAATAGGGGTGAGCGGACAATAGAACATGCACGTAAAAGCTCCCTACTTCACGTCAATGCTTGAACCAACTGTATTTCTCGTTTTTAGGAATAGACTCATATTGCGATACAAAAAGTTTTTCGCCAAAAACGCAATGTAGACCGTACAAAATGGTTTCAATAATAGTTCTTGAAAATTTCACCCCTCTAACGTTAAAAAGCTAGTAGCTATGATCATATTCCAGCTCATCCCGAATAGAGAATATTTCTCTTGAAGCTCAAATAACTCATGGAACTCATGGAATATCAGTTATTGATCAAACTCACATCAAAATTCGATTCGTGCTTTCATTCCATTAGGTCAGTATTTTTCGAGGTATTGGAATAACGAAATTTCAGATGGCTATAATACCCAAACTACTCGACGGATTTTGTCCATTAACGAACAGAGCTGGCGCATATGGACTCCAAACCTACTCTGAAAATCTCAACTCTCAAACTCATTGCGTTCTAGCGTAATAGTGCTGACGGTTGGACTGAATCAAGTTGGGACTCGGATTCTTCATCAATGAGTGGACAATAATCGTTCGAGACCATTGCTGGCCGAAAATTATAACATTTCAGAAGGTTTCCGTCAGATATCGACGGAATTTTTTACAGCCAAGTTCTATATTCAAACTCTATTGGATCTACATTTTTGCGCGCGTGTTCCGCAAGGAACAGCGTGCTATCATTTCGTCACAATGTCTGTATTTTTCGAATTTTTTTTTCGAAAATGGTCTCAAACGATTGGGTTCGACTCCCTGATGAAGAATTCGAGGTCAAATTCAATTCTGTCCGTCCGGTCCGGCCGGCCGGCTAATTTGAATTGAATGATGAGTACTTCAAGCTCAGTGGATACAGCGAGCCGAAGATCTACCCAAAGGATAGTGGACACCATTCACTGTCGGTTCAAAAATTAACAGTGCTGTATCTAAGCTGCCATCAGGATAGAGTAACAAAGTTGGAAAAGAACACAACTGACTCTCCTTAGTCGCACAAGCTCCTAGAAGATTTGGGAGGGTCAGTATAATCCTAATCATGTTTAATTCACGCGCGCAAAAGCAGAGTGACTTAAAAATGAAAGAAAAAGTGTAAAAAGTCAATCTGCTTTGGCGCACGTGCTATAAACATGATTAGGATTATACTGACCCTCCCAAATCTTCTAGGAGCTTGTGCGACTAAGGTCAGTGCTTTTTTTTTTTTGGAATATAATTTTTTTCCCGGTAGCCAAGCAGAGTTGAGCGAGTACAATACCTGGATTGATGACCATTTTGGCTATGAATTTGAAGCTTGCCAAAGCAGACTGAACTCAGGTCAGTGCTTTTTCATTTTTTTGCGGGTACGTTCTAGTGAACAGCGTGCTATCATTTTACCCAATTGTCTGTAATCCTCAAATGTTTTGCCTACAATGATCTCAAAAGATTAGGTTCGATACACTGATGAAGGATTTCATTCTGTTCAAGATAACTTGAGAATGGTAAGACATAGCGGCTCGACATTTGCAGGCTAGGTGGCGCGTCCAAATGCGACGGACAAGTTCGTTAATGGGCATAATCAGCCCAACAGTTTCCGAATACATATTTGATTTTCAATCAATACAGATCCGATCAATTTGAAATTTAGCAACTAGTAGAAGAATACTAACATAAAGAAGCATGTGAAATATTGCGAGGATCCTATAACCAGAAAATTTTTATAATAATAAAATTGGTTCAAGCCCTGTGGACAGGAGCTATTGGGCGCATGTTCATCTTCCTTGTGGCCCGTACTGACCAGTAAAGAAAAAAAGCAGTATCATGTTGAATACCTTAATATTATTCTGGAACACAAATTTTCCATTACAATAATCTTCATCTAGCTTCTATTTAGTATCAATTCCTGTAGAACGTGATCATAATAAGTGTTTTCCATATAATAAAATGTGTTTGAACTTGGTATGTAGGAAATCTGACATCAATAAATTATTGGAATTAATTGATTTGACAAACAGCCGTCAAATGAGGTAAATAGATTTTTGTGACGATTTTCTGTGACCATAGAATGTCAAAACACGCTGGAATGTGAATTTTAAGCAATATCTTCTGGAATTGAGATCGTATCGAACTGAAATTTTGCACACTCGTGTAGAATGCTTGATTTAACGTCGGTACAAATTTTTTTATTAAAAAATTTTCCAACTGCCCGATCCCAACAATACTTAGATAATATTATATCCATAAATTAAGCATTTCATTATTGCATTTCTTGAAATAGGTACCTTTTCAAGTCGATCAACATCGTCCTTCTTTCGACGTCTAAACTATGACTTGATTCTTTATGTTTATGTCTTTGAATTTGTTTTCGGTGGAATTCAAAGAGTTCATAGAATAATCGATGAAAATACTGAGAGAGACCCAGGAAATTTGACACATTTTGTCTTATATCTCCAGAAATTGAAATCGTATAGAGCCAAAATTTTGCACAATGTTGCAAAATACTACAATTGACGTTAGTACAAGTTTCTGTTGCAATCTGATGAATAGTTCACGAAAAAAAATTTTTTTTTCGAAAAAATTAAAAGAAATATTTTTTTAAAAATTACCAACATTTCGATCATAACAGAATTTTGCCAAAAGTTGCGCGTTTATATCCTCGAACTGACTACCAAGTTTCGATTCAACATCTTCTTTAGTTCCTGAAATATCAGGGAAATAACCTCAAAATTTGAAATGTCTATAACTTCTAAACCGTCTGGCCGATTTTGCCCGTTAACGAACTTAACCGTCGCATTTTGATCAGAAACCTACCCTGAAAGTTTGAAGTCGATAGGACCTTCGGTGCTCCTGTTATCGTGCCTACGGCCGGAAGGCCGGCCGGCCGGACGGCACCCTAAAATCTGACACCGGATTCGTGATCAGGGAGTCCGAATTAGTCTATTAGCCAATTTTCAGCTCGAAATTCGAAAATTACAGACATTTGGACGAAATGATGGGACGATGTTCCCCTAGAACATGCGCCCAAAAAATAATATTTATCTCACGATAACTTAAGAACGGAAAGTGATAGCGACTTGTAATTTTTGGGGTAGGTTGCGCATCCGAATGCGACAGTTGTGTTTTGTAATAGGCCGAACGGTTTTGGAGTTATACCCATCTGAAATTTTGTTGATATTTACTCAATAACTCAAACCCTATCGGAACAAATCCAATTTAAACGTGGTAGTTGATTGTAGAAAGCCGATGCGCAAATTTTCGAGAAATTTTTTGACGATTCGATTAAGAGTTTCCAATACAGGGGAATAGACAATTGAACATACGCGCAAAAACGTCTTGCCTTAACCAAATGTTTTTAATAATAAACAGGATCCAAGGATGCAAGCTGAATAAGTATATCAGAAGTGAAATCACTGCGACCATTAGATTTCCCTACTCTCAGCTGATCTTCCACACATTCAAACGTATATGCTTCTCGAACGTTTAGCAAGAAAGTTCTCTTCCCCTGGAAATTAATCTCTGGGGAAAATCTAATTCCAACGGAAAATGAGAAATTCGATTCTGTCTCTCGGCCAGCAGCCGCTGGTTAGGCCCTGAAACTAAATAGATGTGGGACAGTCTATCAAGGACTCCTTGTAGCTGAACGAGTCGGCTGTTTTTGCTACTCTTTGAGTGTCCAAACTGTGATTTATCACGATGAATGGATAGTCTTAATCTGACCGTTAGTGAGTCTTTTGATTGCAGGGAATGGAGTTGGAATAATCCATCAGAGCGCATAAGGAGACCGCTTGCTTAAAGATTAATACTGGATCGTAGACCGCTGTGAGCCAAAATTGCGCAATAATACGGATGAACAATTGCCTGAAATTATGTTTTATACAGGGTGAGTCTTTGACCACTGCATTAATTTCAACCAAAGATTCCTCTCATCAAATGAAACACTTTTTTCATTCAACATTTTTCCAAATTCAGCTCAGGTAAAAAGATACAGGCTGTTGAAATTTTGAAAAAAAATCAGTTTTTATTTTGTAGCTTTTACATCCTTTTTTCGAATAAAATGATTGTTGGCGTAAAGTTTCCTATAACTATGATATATATTTTCCAAATATTAGTTATTTTCTAGTTCTACTGGTTTTCTAGTTATGGACACGTGGATTCATAAAACTAAACGAAATTAGCATAAAGAAAGCATATAAAGTTTTTCTTGAGTCGTTTCAAGAATATTCCATCATTTCAGAACATTATATTATTCTTCATCATTTCTCCTTAAACGCATCGTTTTCGAGATATTCTTCATTGAATGTATTAAAATGGAAAACTCCAGAAATTTCACTACTTTTATGGATCCGTCCCTGAGCGTTGGAATCCCGAATCAAGCTGTTAACCACGTTACCATGGCTTAATCTCGTCCGCCAACAATGTCATAGATAATTTATATGCGGGAGTGTATTAGCACATTGTGAAATCTTTAAACGCTTGTAACTTTTTACCTGAGCTGAATCTGGAAAAATGGTAAATGAAAAAAGTGTTTCATTTAATGAGAGGAATCTTTGGTAAAAATTAATGCAGTGGTCAAAGACTCACCGTGTATATACTCCGAGCGTCTGTTCAACTAACCCATCCAAAAAATAAAACTAAAAAGATTATAAATTGAAAAAATAAAGCATACAGAACAAGAGATTTTAGAAACTAATAATTAGGAGGTACACCTTAGGAATGAGGAGAATTATGAGGAATATGGTACTTTTGTTATACAGATTCCTCTTAATCTCAGTCTCCCATGACCCATTTCAACACCAGACTGAATTTTTTCAGAACGTTTTCACGAATTGAAATATATACAGGGTGGAGAAGATATTGAGTGCGACTTCATTCTTTTGAATGAAACACTCTATATATATTGTTTTTATATTTGGCTAGCTCTTTCTCTCCTGATATATTAGCACATTGTGAAATCTGTAAACGCTTGTAACTTTTTACCTGAGCCGAATCTGGAAAAAAGGTAAATGAAATAAGTGTTTCATTTGATGAGAGGAATCTTTGGTTAAAATTTTGTGGGTTAGCAAGTCGGGATATGTAACACTCGTATCACCTATTTCCAACTTGAGATGTTTTTCATCGTTCAAACTTTGGAATGGTAATGGATTCTCTTTTATCACCTGTCATGAGGTTTCATTGAAAATTTCAAAGGAAAATTTGGGTGTTGAAACCAAACGCTTGGTGGCGATATGTTGATGATATATTTGTAGTTGGGCAGCTTGGTAGAAAAGTGTTAGAAAAAATTTTCGATTTCATAAATTCATAAGAATCAATAATAAAAATCACCTCGTAAATAGAGAAAAATAATCAGCTGCCTTTTCAAGATGTTTCGATAAATAAGTATCCCAACCGTTTTGAGAGAAATGCGTTCAGAAAGCAGAGGCATCCAACTAGACATTTGAATTTCTATTCAAATCACTTCGACTGATAAGAAGTGTTATTAAAACACTTTACGATAGAGCTAATCTACTTTGTTGTATGGTCTAAGGTGCCGCCATAGGCTCTCCCATTTCCCTAGTTGTCGCGGATATATTCATGGAAGAGTTCGAGATCAAGGCCATTGAAACATTTCTCCTCAAACCTAAATGTTGGAAAAGATACGTAGATGATGTGTTTGTCATATAGCCTCATGGAACAGATACTCTTCAAAACATCTATTTCACGATGGAATTGAACAATAATAATTCAATTGCCTTTCTTAATGTCCTTATTACAAACTTTTATAATTATTTCACTTACACTGTATATAGAAAACCCACCCACATAAATCAGTACCTACATGCCAACTTCATCATCACCGCTCATAAATCAATTCCTTTTCAAACTCCCAAACAATATCATTTTTAACTTTCGCCGTTCACCTTAAGATTTAATTCCCTATGAAACTTAAGGTGTATATGAGATACCATGCTCCGAATGTTCAAGGTCATACATAAGTCAAACTAACAGACGGTGTGTCTAACAGAGTAAATGAATACCAAATCGCAGTAAGCAAAGCTGAATTCTCCTCAACTCTCTTAAAACATCATGCTATACAGGTCACAAAATTGACTTTGCTAACTGCAGAATTATGCCCATTAATGAACTTGTCCGTTGTATTGCGATCCGTCACCTAACCCTGAAAATTTGAAGTCTCTTGCTCTTTCCGTTCTCAAGTTATTGTAGCAACGGCCGCACGGACAGAATCAAATTTGACCTCGAATTCTTCATTACGGAGTCGAATCCGAACGTTTGAGACCATTTTCGGCAAAAAATTCGAAAATAGACATTTGGGCAAAATAATAACGCGATGTTCGCCATAACATACGAGCGAAAATGATGAATAAATATTATGTATCTCACGATAACTCAAGAACGGAAAGATATACGACTTGAAAATTTCAGTGTAGGTTGCACCTTCGAATGACATTTGAGTTTGTTAATAGGCATAATCGGTCAAATGGTTTTGGAGCTATACCCATCTGAAATTTTGTTGTTATTTCCTCTACAGCTCAAAATATACTAATTCTATCCAATTATAACTGTATATTTACTTGTAGAATGCCGACGCGCCACTTTTCTCAAAATTTCGTGAATAGCGTATTACTAGAAAAATAGAATTCTTTTTCATCAGAAACTATGCATTTTCGGCAAAAAATTCGGAAATTATAGACATTTCAGCTAGATGTTCCCTAGTGAATGCGCTCAAAAGGAGAAGAAAGGCAACTATCTCCCCTTTCACCCTATAATTCATTTAAAAGTTTTTAAGTTCGCTCTTTTGGGGGTATATAATTCTCAACTGATACCTCAGTATAATATTTCTCATATTCCCAGCATTATGTTATATTTATGCTAGAAATACAAGGGTAAACTTTGCGGTTGTAGCGAGTAGAAATCCGTATAAGAGTTTGAAGTAACTAGAACATAAATCGTTCAAATACATATTAAGGATTTAAAATTTTGTTCCCATTTTATCTGTACGCTGTACAATATTTTTCATAGTAAATATACTGTCTATATGTTATATAAAATTAATTTACTTGCCTACAAAGCTTCTAGAACATTATAAATTCCCCTCGTGTAACGAATGGCAAAAATGGTAAAAATAAGTGAGTTACGAGCACGACTGGCCCCATATTTCCAAGAAACGTGGTGAATAAAAATGAAAACAGCAGGATTTATTCGTAAAAGGGATACGCACAACTTTTTTATCATCCGTGTTATGGCACCTTAGCCATTTATTCTCATCGATAAAATTTTAGATTTTTCTGCCAGGGGAAGATCAACGCATTCTTATGTTTTCAAGCAGAAAGTACGTGATTTGGCTTAGAATAGAGGCTTTTTACTCGGAAGTGGTATGCTATTTTCGTTCGAAATCTGCGGAGTGAAGGAGAATCTATTCCCTCTTTTAATTTCATATTCCGAGTGCTCTCAAATCCTCAAATTAGTTTCAAAGCAACTGTTGGTTATACCAGCGGGCCTATTCAAACGAATAGGAGTTTGCTAAAAAGAATTTATAAGTATAATTATAACTTGCTTTTGCCCTCGTACAATTCGATATACAGGTTGTTGTCAATGGTGTATATTTCCACAAATGAATGCGTTTTGTCGAATTTTCAAACTGTCATATTTTCTGTCGGGGTATCTCCTCATATTGTGTACCAATTAGGGACAATTGCATTTACCTGTCATAGTGAGGTCCCCACGATCTCGCATGAAGACATATTTGTGATAATCACGATCACTATGCTTATGGGGAACTGCTTGGGAAATTGTCATTCAACATCGTAGTTGCTTCTGAAACCCTCTCATTTTGCCGATTCATATGCATGCTCTTCACATTTGCAGTCCTAGCCACAGAATTCATGATATACGCATAACCTCAATTTATCCTTTGTTTACAGTGGCAATGATTGAGGATGGGTTCCAAAATCATTGTCACTGGGAAATAACCTTCCTCCCAGTTTGGACCAAAAGTTTTTATTATACAAAATAAATTGATTCAATAGTGGATATAGTTCGCATTAGGTTTGTAGAAAGTTTTCAAATGAATTAATTTTTGGTTTTAAGCTTTTATTACACGTGATTTTGGGTACTAAGTATAATTGCTGAGCCTGCTTCCTTCTTTGAGTACACAACGGACCTTGTGATGACCAGAGAATGATGAATGATAATTGATACTGAAATTTAAATCCGTTTTCTTTCAGAAAATATCAAGCTGATGTAATCAAGAGTGAATTATTCATTAGCTGGAATTCCATTCTCCTGAGTCATTTTCAAGAGATATCATATCAGCTATTGAACAGATATGAATAATCTGTTTCCTTGTGTTTGAATGAAGAAATTTTGAAATTCTATTCAGATTTTCTTAGCTGTAAATACTGGTATGCATACTGTTAAACTAATTTTGATATTCAAATGCAGGTTAAATTAATACTAATGGACAGAATACATTGAATAACTGTAAGATGACTTCCAATTTAGGAGTCTGGCCATTTGTGAGAATTCTAACAATGAATTCACATCAAACATTCGAAATGTGCTCCATTATTCTCACGGCATTTACAAATCCTTCTTCGTTTGTTGACAAATATATTTTTTAGCATTTGTGTGCCAATATTTTGGCAGCACATTTTCATTGATGATTGGAGGTCCTCAATATTATCGCATTGTCTTTTGAGAACATCATCTTTCAGATATGCAAATATGCTTAAGTCCAGTGGAGTCAAGTCTCGAGAGCGTGTTCGTAAGGAAGGCTGGAGTCCTCGACTTGAGGATTCACATAACCTGACAAGTGAAACCAAAGCCTCATCACTAAAAAAAAGTTAAGTCCAATAATCTGCTGTCGTTAAGATTATTAATAAACCAATAGCAGTGCTCTAGGTACGTGGAATATGTATTGATGGGAGTTGCTGTACCAGCGTTATTTTGTAAGGGTACAACTTCAGTTTTTGGGCGCATGTTCTAGGGGAACATCGTCCTATCATTTCGTCCAAATGTCTGTAATTTTCGAATTTCGAGCTGAAAATTGGCTAATAGACTAATTCGGACTACCTGATCACGAATCCGGTGTCAGATATTAGGGTGGCGTCCGGCCGGCCGGCTGGCCGGCCGTAGGCACGATAACAGGAGCACCGAAGGTCCTATCGACTTCAAACTTTCAGGGTAGGTTTCTGATCAAAATGCGACGGTTAAGTTCGTTAACGGGCAAAATCGGCCGGACGGTTTAGAAGTTATAGACATTTCAAATTTTGAGGTTATTTCCCTGATATTTCAGGAACTAAAGAAGATGTTGAATCGAAACTTGGTAGTCAGTTCGAGGATATAAACTCGCAACTTTTGGCAAAATTCTGTTATGATCGAAATGTTGGTAATTTTTAAAAAAATATTTCTTTTAATTTTTTCGAAAAAAAATTTTTTTTTTCGTGAACTATTCATCAGATTGCAACAAAAACTTGTACTAACGTCAATTGTAGTATTTTGCAACATTGTGCAAAATTTTGGCTCTATACGATTTCAATTTCTGGAGATATAAGACAAAATGTGTCAAATTTCCTGGGTCTCTCTCAGTATTTTCATCGATTATTCTATGAACTCTTTGAATTCCACCGAAAACAAATTCAAAGACATAAACATAAAGAATCAAGTCATAGTTTAGACGTCGAAAGAAGGACGATGTTGATCGACTTGAAAAGGTACCTATTTCAAGAAATGCAATAATGAAATGCTTAATTTATGGATATAATATTATCTAAGTATTGTTGGGATCGGGCAGTTGGAAAATTTTTTAATAAAAAAATTTGTACCGACGTTAAATCAAGCATTCTACACGAGTGTGCAAAATTTCAGTTCGATACGATCTCAATTCCAGAAGATATTGCTTAAAATTCACATTCCAGCGTGTTTTGACGTTCTATGGTCACAGAAAATCGTCACAAAAATCTATTTACCTCATTTGACGGCTGTTTGTCAAATCAATTAATTCCAATAATTGATGTCAGATTTCCTACATACCAAGTTCAAACACATTTTATTATATGGAAAACACTTATTATGATCACGTTCTACAGGAATTGATACTAAATAGAAGCTAGATGAAGATTATTGTAATGGAAAATTTGTGTTCCAGAATAATATTAAGGTATTCAACATGATACTGCTTTTTTTCTTTACTGGTCAGTACGGGCCACAAGGAAGATGAACATGCGCCCAATAGCTCCTGTCCACAGGGCTTGAACCAATTTTTTATAATGCTTTGTGGCTAGTGCTCAAGGGGACACCACACTGAAGAGATAATTGATTCAGGGACATTTGAAGATTTTGTTCAACTCGTGTTCTCAGTTCTTCAACAACTTCTGGAGAAACTCGAAGTCTTCCTGTCGATTTTCCCTTATTGACGTTCCCAGTCTGCATGTATCTGTTTATAACACCTCCGATGTGGGCTTTCAGGGAAGATTCTAGAATCTTAAAATCAGGGTATTTCGCCAGATATTCATTTTTACAGGCGTCTACAGAGTAAATACATTCACCATTTATTGATGCACCTTGGAGGTACAAGGACATCATAATAAATGTATTTTGTTCTAAATCATAAGTAATTGCAGATTTAAATAATTTGGAAACTGAATTTTCACGAATTAAAAAAAAAATCTTAACTAATTGATTCAAGCACTGACGTGAAGTCAGGAACGTATGTTCTATAGAACATACGCGCGAAAGCTCCTGACTTCCGACCTAATGTATGCGGATTTATGATGGTTGAAAATAAAATTAATACTCGGAAACCATTGGGCCGATTATGCCCATTAACAAAATTGTCCGTCCTATTGGGATGCGCCACCTACCCTGAAAATTTCAAATCTCTATCTCATTCCGTTCTCAAGTTATCGTGGCAACGGACGGCCGGTCAGCCTGACAGAATCAAATTTGTCCTCGAATTCTTCAGCAAGTAGTCGAACTCAATCGTTTGAGACCTTTTTTGGCAAAAAATTCGAAAATTGAAGACATTTGGGCAAAATGATAACGCGATGTTCCCCAGAACATTATTGCCTGTTAGTTTACAAATTCTATAATATAAACAGTACACAAGAAGTGAGAAGTGGCAAATAAAAATCCAAAGCCAACTGCGATGCTACAATAATGTATAAAGACAGGGTAGCACAACATGTAAGTATCTATAGGGTGACCAGATTTCGAATATTTAGCACTAAAACTCTTAACCTAGTAGATATAGAATAAAATTGATAGTTACCTACTTCTCTATCTCATTTTTTGAGAAAAGAAGAAAGGTGAAAACCGCAGGTCGCTATGACTTTTAGTTTTTGATGTACAGGGTGAAATTGAAAATCAAACATGTTCATTCAACGTTCATAACTGCATAACTCCTAGTATTGATGCTCCTTTTTCGAAACCACCTCATTCTAGAAGTACTTTTGCTTCACAGATTCGAAGATATCGTATGAAGTATATATTTTTTCAATGAGAACCATAGTAGGCCTTGATATTTACAGAATTGTCCTTTTAAGAAAATTTCAAATATACAGGGTGAGTCTTTGACCACTGCATTAATTTTAAACAAAGATTTCTCTCATCAAATGAAACACTTTTTTCATTTAACATTTTTCCAAATTCAGCTCAGGTAAAAAGATACAGGATGTTGAAATTTTGAAAAAAAATCAGGTTTTATTTTGTAGCTTTGACATCCTTTTTTCGAATAAAATGAATATTAGCGTAAAGTTTCCTATAACTATGATACATATTTTCCAAATATTAGTTATTTTCTACTTCTACTGGTTTTCTAGTTATGGACTCGTGGATTCATAAAACTAAACGAAATTAGCATAAAGAAAGCATATAAAGTTTTTCTTGAGTCATTTCAAGAATATTCCATCGTTTTAGAACATTATATTATTCTTCATCATTTCTCCTTAAACGCACCGTTTTCGAGATATTCTTCATCGAATGTTTTAAAATGGAAAACTCCAGAAATTTCACTACTTTTATGGATCCGTCCCTGAGCGTTAGAATCCCGAATCAAGCTATAAACCACGTTACCATGCCTTATTCTCGTTCGCCAACAATGTCATAGATAATTTATATGCGGGAGTGTATTAGCACATTGTGAACTTTTTAAACGCTTGTAACTTTTTACCTGAGCCGAATCTGGAAAAATGGTAAATGAAAAAAGTGTTTCATTTGATGAGAGGAATCTTTGGTTAAAATTAATGCAGTGGTCAAAGACTCACCCTGTATATATCCATGATATAATATACTTTAAATTTTATTATTTATCGAAATTTTCAAAAAAACACTTTTTAAGTCACAAAACCTAAGCAAGCTATAAATTATTCTTTAATCGCTGACGCGGTCATAGAATTTGATTTTAAACAAGTATGAGCTGTCACAATTAGTTCATTGTTGATTGTTGTGAGAAATCGTAAAAAACGCTCAAATGCAGATAATTTATGCGCAAAAATTACTCGCTAGTTCTAAATGCGACTTAATTAAAACGTCATGATACGGGTCCAAATTCTCCAATCCGCCACCATTTTAAAATTCGGTTTTCAATCTTTGGAAAGAACAGAAGTATACTTTTCGATTCCATTCCTTTGAGAATCGGGTCCAAGTGAACAACTTCGGACGTATCACCATTGTCTTCCGAGATTCCGCCACAAATTGGAACGACTTCAACTGTGACAGTTTATTACCAACAACTCCGAAACTTGAAATGAGGTATCTATGGTCGAACTATGAACAATACGGTCTGCCAGTTATTTGAGTGATATATTTGGGAATCCGTTGTGAATTACAAACATCTAGCTAGACCATAGCTTATTGTACAGAGGCGTATTACGATAATTGGATTCCAAGGAGGCACCCTAGGGTAGATTTAATACACAAATGCTTTAGGATATGTGCTACAATCGAATCATAAAACCTCGAAATTCCGAGGAAAAAACAATTCTGTAATTACTTTCACGATATAATTACTTTTAACAATCATAACTTATTATAACTTATCATAAAGGAAATTCAATCAAATAATAGTTTATTTATCAAGATTAAATGAGCAATCTGAGAATGAGAACTGCACCATGGAAAAAATCGAATTAAAATAGCTGAAATGAATTTGACTCTCTCTTATAGAACAGGATGACACGTACAAGTATGAAAACAGATCATATAATAAATCATAGATAGAATAATTATAGCATTCTGTGAAAACATAGAAGTACAATTCATTATTGTAATTTCGAAAAATCATATCTCCGAAAGTATTAGATTGTTGGAGTTGAAAATGATATCAGTGGATTTTTATGGTGAAACTGCATCTTGAAACAAATTGGTTCTGAAATTTGTAGGTTAAAAAAAATTTTTTTTTCGATACTCCGAAACCATCTGGCCTATTTTGCCCAATAGCGAAGTTAACCGAGATATTTATCACCCTAATCTACTCTGAAAATTTCAACTGCCTAGCTAATTCTGTTCGAGAGCTATTGTAGAAACGAAATTCAAAAATTTTCAAAGTTTTTTTTTTACACTTTACGGTAACCCGATCAATACAAAACTTCACATGCGTCTAATGGTCATGATTCTACAGTTTGATGCTAAATTTCAGATAGATCGAGTGATCGGTTTCGGATATTTTCATCAAAAATGTTTTTACTAAAAACGACCATAACTCCGGAACCGCTTGGTAGATTTTGCCCGTTAACGAACTCGTTCGAGATATTTACGCTCCAAACCTACCCTGAAAATTTCAATCCTCTAACGCCTTTCGTTCGAGAGTTATCGTGTTAACGGACGGCTGGACACGAATTTTTGATCGGTGAGTCGAACCATTTTCAGAAAACAATTCGAAAATTACAGACATTTGGGCAAATGGATAAGCACTCTGTTCCGAGGAACAAGAGCGCCAAAAATTGGTTCCAGCACTGAAGCGAAAAGGGAGCTTTTGCGCGTATGTTCTATTCTCCTGTATTGGACAGTCTTAATCGAATTTACCATGGTGAATTCGCTTAAGGGTGTCCAATACAGGAGAATGGACAATAGAACATACGCTCAAAAGCTCCTGACTTCACGTCAGTCGTTTCATTTCATTTATCATTCATTCTTTCATCATTAATTTTATGGGGAACTACAAAAGATTCTAGTAGTTCTTACTATCAGGGATTTTGCCCACCACTAAATTTCCCCTATCCTCAATGTGATCAATCATCATTATCTTACCAAGTTCATCATTCCTGCAAGCACAAGACAACACAAAAATGGTTACACTTTTATTAAAATGTATATTTCATGAGGTGCTTCTTCCATAAATCTGGAAAATTCACTTTTATCAAGACTTTTTGGGTTATCTGGTCGAGATTTTGCTGAAAAATGTTGGAAATCCCTGTGTACAGGAGCTTTGGGGCTCTTGTTCAAACTTTGACCATTTATATTCGAAATTATGTGTTTCTCAGAGTTGGGAATGATATCAATGGATTGTTATAATAGAACTGCATCATAAATAAAACCAGATTAAAATTGAATAACTAACTTATCCGAGATATTCATTCCTCAAAAAATCTACTCTACAAATCATATCAATATCAATATTCCAGTTTTGTTTTGATTTGAAAGATATTCTGAACCCAATTTGATAAACTTACCAAATTATATATTTCCATCATCATATGGATCATCCAAGGGCATAGGTATAGGGTAGGGGTAATTATCATATCCTATAATTGGTCATTTTGCATTCATTCATACTTTGTTTGTTAGTACAGAAATACATTTGACATGTCTGTTATAGGTGGATAAGATTACATGTATTAACAGTGAACACAGTGATTGACTGTTCTAATTTGATGACATTAGGATATTTATGGAATTGTGTGTAATCTTATATTGTGGAAACTCAATTAAAATTGAGTGGATATTCAGTTTTGATTGTGATATTTTTATTAGAAATACTGTAATTAATTACGAAACATAATAATTCAGTGAGTAAATAAGTTTTTTTCAAAAATGTCATTGATTTTCCACCTTCAGATGAAAAAAATGATTAAAACCTTTAACTAGAAAAAGTGTTATGTGTTAGAGATGGAAACAAAGTGCAAGAGTATGCTCAATCCCGAATAAATCCCTCACTCTCCTTGTTGGAGACGACAGGGCATGAAAAGAAGAATATCTCCTGTCATCTTTCCTTAATAAACTATCAATCAACGATGGCGCCATATGTTATTCATGAGACAGACTTCAGTAGTTAACGATTGAATCAGACGCGTGGGATGTTGAACGAAATTGAGCGGATAACGTTTCATATTTGGTAAATACAAAATGAAAATAAATCTTGAGCTACGGCTTGTAGTGCTCTCCTAAGAATTCAATTAAAAATTCTACTTTAATATTGATTAATCTAGTCGTTATGTATTGAGATTAAGTATTGAAGTATTATTTGTGAATAAAAAATCTCAAATTCCAGCAGTGACCACTGTTCTTATCTTTTTCTACGTGGAAATTATCTTTCTAACCATTATGTTATATTATTGTCACCTCAATGACCAAGTGTGTGTGTACCGAGGGGTAAACCGCTAGGAATTCAGGTGTACAAGAAAGAAGAATTCCATGGAATTCCTATTGAATTCCGAGGAATTCCTATTGAATTCCTGGAATTCCTATTTAATTCCTGGAGTTGCTATTAAATTTCTGGAATTCCTTTTGAGTTCCGTGGAATGCCTATAGAATTCCATGGAATTCCTATTGAATTATTGAGAATTCCTATTGATGTAAGAGTGCGACACATCGGATAATCATGTATACAGCTCCAAATAGTTGGTTTTAACCGAGGGGTAAACCGCTAGGAATTCTGGTGTACAATAATAAATTCTAATAGAATTTCAAAAGAATTCTCATTGAATTCTGGAAAAATGTTCATGTGGACATTTTACAACCACTGACCAAGTTGAATTTGATCGGATCCGTATTTTTTTTGAGTCATTGAGGAATTAACATCGGAATTAACATCAAAATTTCAGAAGGGTATAACTGCAAAACCATTTAGGTTATTATGTCCATCAAAGAACAGTACTGTCGCATTTGTATACGTAACCTACCCTGAAAATTGCAAGTCGTTATTTCTTTCCGTTCGAAACCTATCGCGGCAACGTTCACTCATCCAGATTCCGAACTAGCCCAACGCTGCTCGGTTTCTAGTACTTTTTCAATAACTCCAACAATTAAATCCGAAAATTTTTAATGCTTGTTGCTTTTACTTGATGCATATCCATATTAACTCAATGAAAAATTATATAAAATAACTTGTTAAGAATTTAGTATGATGTAGTCTGATGAAGTCACTGTGTCGACGAAACGCGTCACAAAATTGAATAAATAAGTGTAAATCGTATATAATTTTTCATTGAATTAAAACCGATCCTATTCGGATGGATAGTTTCTGGGATGCGGAATATTTTTTAATAATCTTTTTTAAACTGTGACTGTGATGATGTGAGAACGCACAAGATCTCGGTTGGTTAGCGTTTCGTTCCAGCTCTCGCTGATGAACTTATTAATACGGCTTTATTCAGTGAAAGCCTGCCATGGACGCTTTGACTTCAGCATGAATGAGTCGAGGTTATGTCTCCAGTGCGGCGCTTCAGTGTTAAGGTGTCACGCATAGTGGTGACGTCAAGACGAGGTGACATCTACTGGCAAGAACGCATAATTCTTAGGCTGAAAATTTCAAGTCACTATCTCTTTCCATTCGAAAGATATCGTCGCAACAGATAGCAGGCCATCATAATAATCAGTTAGTCGAACCTAATCGTTTGAGACCATTTTCGACAGGAATGGTATCAAGCTGGTCCCTAAAACATGCGCGCAAAAGCAATCATTTCTATATGTTCCAAATCAAATGGCCCATCGGCAAACTTAATGATCAAGAACACCGTAAACCTGGAGTTCACTACGAAATTTTCCTGGGAATTATTAGATTTATTGCTGGAAAGAATATTCGGGTCATCTCTTAATCGCAAAACTCACTTATGCTGCGCATCATATAGTTCCTTTCACCATTATAAAGTCAGGAAGCAATTTCAATAAAATTTTAAACGACTTTTAAAGATCTCGCAGAAGTACCCAGCTTTTCAGCCATTTCGTTCAGCAGAGATGATGTTACTACTCTTTGATACACAGGGTTGTACTCTGTGTCTGAGAGATATTGAAAATTTTTGTTCCAGAAAAATGTATCCTTTCAATTCAATAATCAATATGTGGAAGCCAACTATATAGTAGGGGAGGAGGTGGTAATGTGGCCACCCACTTTATTTTTAGCCTTTAATTAAAAAATGTGGAAAAGTCCTGTGGATATGGGCTTTGACGTTTTTGTTCAAACTTTGACAAATCATATCTCCGAAAGTATTGGGTACTCAGAATTGGGAATTATATCAATGGATTCTTATCATATATATATATATATATATAATTTTTTTTTTTAGAAATGATTCATATCAAAAAAGAGAAAGAAGCTATGAACGATAAAACTGACACCAAAAACTTGGCACAAATATATTTCAATTTAATAAAATGAAAGAAAATGAAAATATAGATCCCAGTTTCTTAATTTTATCAACTTACACAGCTATCGCTATCTTGAAGTGATAAAATTATTTGACATTTTGAATCATGACATTATTTTCAATTTTGACAGTTGTAATTTGTCAAAAATTAGTATTAGATTGTTATATTATACATCCTTGAAAAAGGCCAATCAAGGCCGAAACATATGTTGGATTATAAAATGAAAAAGTAAATATTGTTTTACTAGTCAAACACAACGTGCTACAATACCCAAGAAAACTTTCCCAAAAATGTATATAAGAAAGAAGCACAAGAAAACTCAAGAATTAATAATATATATATATATATATTCTTTTGAACTTGAGTATTACAATTTGTTTTTTATCCAACAATGAAGCATGTGTAAGAAAGAAGTGTTAGCAGAGGTTGGTGTAACGGGGTGCCATATAATTTGATATAAGATACTAGAGCTTAGGGAAAAAACCTATGCAAAAAACCCTATCTCTCCGTTAGTGTTGTGATTTATGAAAATTGAAATTGTTAACAAAATATGCTGAAATATTAAATTTTGAAGGGCATCTTTTTCTTCATTATCGCTTCTTCCTTCAACAAGCAGTGAAGTTTCTCCAAAGTACCCGAAATCCAATCTGGAAAAGGAAAAGACAAAGAGAGAAAACGAACAAATTAAAAATGGAATATTCTATATTTTATTAAATAGATTTGAAACTGGCTATCCATTCTAAAAAAGATTCAGAAACATTATGAATAGCCCTAAAACCATCTTTGAATCTATATATGCGACAATTATTAACCAAATGATCTATGGTTTCCTCAGCTTCCCCGCATTCACAACTAGGGCTCTCAACTGAGTTCCACCTGAAAAGCCTGTTATTGCAACGACCATGACCGGTTCTCAGACGATTCAGAATATTCACCATATTCTCCTTGGAAGATCAAACACCGGAACTCTATTCGAAGGATCAGAAATTAAATCTTTGTTGAATAAATTGCAAGAAATCCATTCAGACCACCAAACCTCCTTGTCACTTTTATTCGAATTAAGAAAACAGTTGGACCATAAAGGGTTTCTTGACTTCAATCTGGGAATCTTATTGTCTGGAATGTAGGAGATAATCGGAAATGAATTCGGAAAAGAATGAAATTTATTCCAAGAATTTGAAACAGCAGTCTGCCTGCGAATGTGGGCCGGGACAAAGTTTGAAAAAACTGGCAACCAATGAATAGGTGTAGATCTAATAGTTCCAGTGATGATTCGCATAGATGAATTCAACTGTGCATCAATTTTTTGAGTATGAGCACTATTAAACCAGACGGAGCAACAATATTCAGCGGCAGAAAAAACCAAGGCTAAGGCTGCCGTTCGAAGAAAAGTGTAAAAAAAAACACGGGTCCCAACAATTATTTATCCGAAACCACTAGACCAATATTCCCAATAACGAACTATTGCGAGTTATTAATTCCTCAAATCTACTCTGAAAATTATATTATATCAATTGAAACCTAGCCAATTTTTCAGTTTTGTTTTTACTGGAGATATTCTGAACGCAATTCGATTAACTTACCAAAGTATATATTTTCATCATCATATGGATTATCGAACGGCATTATATTATCACCCAAAAATTATAATATCCTATATTCCTCATATTTATACGATAGCTGAGGTTATTTCATTGGTCATTTTGCACTCGATCATTCTTTGCTTTCCAGAACAGGAGGTATTTCATACCATGAGTAACGAATTTTGAATAGAACAGGAAGTAAAGGTGAGATGTCTCTGATCGGTAGATGAGATGACATGTATGAACACAGATCATGAATTTCATAGATACCAATACGGTAGTTAATATTCGATTACAGCATTGTGTGAGACCATAGAATTACGATTTATTATTAAAATTTCGAAAAATCATATCTCCGAAAGTATCAGTTTGTCATAGTTGAGAATGATATGAGTAGATTTTTATGATGCAACTGCATCTTAAGAATGTCGTTACTCCTAAACCATCTGGCCGATTTTGCCCAATAACAAACTTAACCGAGATATTTACCTCCAGATCCTACTCTGAAAATTTTAACTGTCTAGCTCGTTCTGATTCGACAATTATCGTGTTAATGGCAAACCGGACACAATTGATTTTGACCACGGATTCTCGATCAGTTATTCAAACCAAATCATTTAAGACCATTTTCATTTGACATTTGAGCAAATTGATAGGCACTCTGTTCCGAGGAACAAGAGCGCCAAAAATACAGGACTCAGAAACTGGAAAAGTAAATTATAGGGCTGCATATACATTTGTTATTAAATATCTATAGAATAAATGAAACTCGCAGATGATAATCAAAAATAGTATTTATTCTTAGGTAATCCAATTCGGCACCGTCCGATCAAGTGATCGTTATGTGGCCTCTAGTGAGAAAAATTTTAAATTCCACAAATCATCTATCAGATTTCTGAAATTCTGAAATTTCATGATGTCAGCTCGATAGGCATTGTATTTTGGCGATTATTATAAAATAAAATTTCGAGCTTATATCTACTCTCGTGAAATATTCATCCATCAATAACTCAAAAAATACAGATCCAAACAAATTGAATCTTGATAATTAGTTGTAGAATTCCGAAGCGGAAATTCTTACAAAAGAATCGTATCACGAAAAAAAACCAATATACATCCAATGTCAAGAGAACGATGCCACGTTTGAAGCTGTCATTTTTTGACTTTTGACAAGTAGAATCTACGCCATTAATAAAAATGGAACGATACACCCTTCAAGAACGCATTGCAATTATTAATATTCACTATGAAAATGGTGTAAATTTGGCAGAGACGGTTAGTAAAACTGGAACATTTTTGGGTCGTCGTGAAGCACCTTGTCGGACCGCAATAAAGAAATTGGTGGAAAAATTCGAGCTGTTGGGACAAGTAAATTATGTGAAGAATAAAACCCGTGCACAGGTGAAAATATTGCTGCTTTAGCCGAAAGTGTTGAAGAAAACACAGGTTGTCCATTTCTCGTCGTTCTTTGGAATTAGGCATTCCACAAACGTCATTACACCGTATTTTGCATAAAGATTTGGGTCTTGAGGTTTATAAAGTTCAGTTAACACAAGAACTCAAGCCGGCCGATCATCAACAACGTCGTGTCTTTGCTGATTGGGTCGTTGAAATGCATGAAAATGATCCGGAATTCCATCGAAAAATCATCTTGAGTGATGAGGCCCATTTCCACCTCGGTGGCTATATCGACAAGCAGAATTGTCGCCTCTGGGGCTCGGAAAACCCAAGAGTTATTGTTGAAAAGCCTCTCTAACTTCAACGTGTGACAGTTTGGTGCGGTTTATGGTCCGGCGGAGTCATTGGACCTTAGTTTTTCGAAAATGAGGCTGGAGCAACAGTTACGATGAATGGATTGCGCCATCGAGAGATGATTAATGATTTTTTATGGTCGGAATTGGATGGTATTGATCTGGACAACGTTTACTTTCAACAAGACGGCGCTACGTGCCACACGAGCAACGAAACCATTGTTCTTTTGCGGGAAAAGTTTCCGGACCGTGCTATCTCTCGAAGAGGTGATCACAATTGGCACCCGAGATCTTGTGATTTAACACCTTGCGAATTCTTCCTTTGGGGCCACGTGAAAGAGAAGGTCTACGCCAATAGCCCAGCGTCGATTCAAGACCTCAAAGATGGAATTCGTGAGGCTATCGAGGACATAGGGCAGCCACTTTGCGATTTGGTTATGGAAAATTTCATTAAAAGGATATGGTCCTGTAAGCGTGGTCGTGGTGGTCATTTGCCTGATGTTATTTCCCACTATTAACGGCATAGCTTCTTCTTTATAATGAAATAAACATCCGATCATTTATATTGAAAAATTGGAAAACACTTTATTACAGACTTCCAGATCAAGAGAATGTGACAATGTCAAATAGTTAGGTTTGCATAAATATTATTTGACTAGTGAAGCCTGTAAGTAATACTTGTTTTCTACCATAGATAGACGTTGGCAAACGTTCTTCTGCCTCAGACACTCGTTAATAGAACGAGATCGTAACATGCTGAAGCTGCGTA
The DNA here is from genome assembly GCA_937662695.2 of Halyzia sedecimguttata. Taxonomy (NCBI): domain Eukaryota; kingdom Metazoa; phylum Arthropoda; class Insecta; order Coleoptera; family Coccinellidae; genus Halyzia; species Halyzia sedecimguttata. The sequence goes on from OW569414.2 coordinate 105,959,961, forward strand.
AGCGATTAAATTTAATGAGGAATATCAGAGATTCTGATGACTCGAAATCCATCCCTGTTAGAAAGCCGAATTCAATATCAATTTTTATAATGTCAACGATATTGGCTGATGTATTTTAGTGCGCCATTCGTGCTTTTTATATTCTTGTCGTGAAATACGTCCTACGTATAGTAGAAATGGAAACTTTTATGCGATCCGCCGAATACATTATCTCGAAATTCGCGGTAGAATATTCTAGTTTATGGTTTATTTCCGTTTACTTTTTTATTGTTCCCCCAGAAATATTCATCCGTCATTGGTTTATAGATGTGTGAAATTTATACGATGAAAGATTAAGATCATTCTTTTGGTTACGACGATTCAGATTTCATCACTATTGTTTACGCATGATATATCGATCGGATATTTATCCCTGATGATATAGTTTTAGCGCTGAAAATCAAAAATCTATATATATAACGGAAATGTTAATACACACAACAATATTAATTATTTTTTTGTAAAACCGTTCATTGCATATTTACAATCTATATCACAGATTAATAACTTCCTATTATTGAAAGGTTTTTTTCTGGGTTTTCTCTCCCAAACTCTGAAAAATATCCATAAATAAAAATTTATTATTTTGTGATTTGCTTCTGCGTAAGAAACACAAGATATTTGTCAGAAGCAATCAATTGAACAATGTTGCCTAACAAACAACAACGAAACAACATCAACGAAGAAACAACTATATCGTTACGTTTCGGAGTCTATATCAGACGCTTAATGAAAATCTTTAGAATTATTTTGTTGATAGTTATTTTGTGAAATTCAATGATTGTCACATGACAGTATTTAAAGATCTTAGCTAACATAGTTTTACTTCGCATAGAAATTTCCAAGTTCCAACTCCTTTTTCAATAAATTTAGCCAAATATGGTCAGTACCAATTGAGCAATTTGCAAACTTGCATTCTCTTTACAATAAAATACAAGTTGACTCCTTAAGTTTCCTTTTAATATAGTCAGGTTCTGTCATTAGAATCTTTGTATTAATCAATCCATCATGTGATCTCCTTGCATTGTACATACATGTTCTGATATTTTTTATTCGTGTATGTCTCTATTTCTTTATTATTCTTATGCTCTGACTTTCTTACTTCTAGTGGTCTTGATGTTTCTCATACACAGAATGATATAATTATTCTATGTATGACCTGTTATAATGTCAACTTATTTTCCTGGGACATGACATTGTCTAATTCATTTCAGAAATCGTAGAATTATGAGAATTATAATATGATATCATACTTTTTGTTGGTTGATATTTTCATGCCGATGGTCAATCCATATGATGCTGGGAATGGTAATGGTAAGTTAATAATATTGTGTTCAGAATATCTCCAGTAAAAACAAAACTGGAATATTGGTGTATCATAGAATTGAGGAATGAATATCTTGGATGAGTTCGTTGATGAGCAGAATTTGCCTATTGGTTTTGGATTGATAATTTTTGGCACTCTTGTTGAATTTAAATTCTTCTATGATGCTTGAGTTCAATTTCTGCTAAGATGAAGTTCTTTCATAAGACTCCATTGATATAATTTCCAACTTTGAGAAACCGATACATTCGGAGATATAATTTTTATGTTAATATCCACCATAAACAACAATGGACCCTGTAATAATTCTTGGGTTACGTCAATATTAATGACCGTCCAACCACTTAGGCTTCATAATAATCGACACGCTGATATCTATCCTCAAGAAATGAGCTGATTAACTTGATATTGTTACTGTCAAAACCATAGCATTCAAGTTTCGTCAAGAGATCCGGATGCGAGAAGCATTCAAACGACTTGCTAGTTACTGGGAAAAATATAATTTCTCCAAACCCTTTGGCGTCCACCATTATATCAGGGAAAGATCTTTCCCTGGGAAAAATATACCGGAATTCGAATAGAGTTAGACACATTCAAGCTCTCTGAACCTCATAAAGCTTCTCGGTAATTTCTTGAAAGGATCCAGTTCCACTCTCTAGAATTTATCCACGAATCAAACTTATCCATCCATAATATCCTACTCCAACAAGGCTTCATTGTAATATTGCTTGATCAAATCTGGAATACTGCATTTGTCAGACACAGTGGATTAATCGTCAAAGAGAACACATTCGAACCTTTTCGTGTAGTTAGGAAAATCATCAATAAACACCACAAACAACAAAGAACCCAGTATTAATCCTTGGAGTACTCCAATACTGATGACGTGACTGTTCGAACACCCTTGATAATAAACAACCACAGACCTTGTATTGATCCTTGGGGTACTCCAATATTGATGACTTGACTGTTCGAACACCCATCATCATAAACAACAACGGACCCAGTATTGATCCTTGGGGTACTCCAATACTGATGAACTGACTATTCGAACACTCATCTTCAGAAACGACTCACTTATGTTCTCCATGAATGTACTGATTCACTCAATTCTGTCACTGTCAAACCCATTTCGTAGTTTTCTCAAGAGATTCGGATGCAAGACGCAGTCAAACGCCTTGCTAGTTAGTGGGGAAAATACCCTGAGAACTGAGTCGGACACATTGAAGCTCTCTGAATCTGATAAAACTTTACGGTAATTTCATGAAAGGATCCAGTTCCACTCTTCGTAGAATTTAAGTGCGAATTAAACTAAACCAACCATAATATCCAGCTCCAGAATCTCATCAAACAAACCGAGCATATCGCTCAATGTTCGGTCCAACGAACCAGGCGATCTCGCCTGTCGAAAAAACCGCTTTCTAAGGGTCATGTTCGCGTCCTAAATAGTGTTGCACACATGAACTACTCCGTTCCTCGAAGTTTTACAGTAGTTTACTTAGCTGGATATTCTTGGGGCGTTTTTAATTCCTTCAGGACCACGAGGGCTGTGAAATAATTCTTCTTATTTTTTGTGCTGGCACTTCCCCCGGGTTATAAGGTCAGCGGAGTCCTTATTTATTATACACTGGACTCTGCGCTTCGGCGTGGAGAATAAAAAACAAGGAAATATTACTACGGCCGATGTTATTAGACCGAGATCTGATGCGAGCAGGATGGTGGATACAGACTCCTTACAACTTTTATTAACTAGCCCGTGCTGGCCATGAGAAAAACTCCGTCCAAAAATATCATCCGAGACAGAATAAAGGAGGAGAACTCAGAATCATGTCATCCTCGTAGCATAACAGACGGATTCATGTAACAACTCGTGATTTATTGAATGAGTTTTCGAACTTTGCGAATTCGTTCTGTTGCGTAGCTCAACTGCGCTGAATGAAATAGAGAGAAATATCCGTTCAACTGAGATTTCATTTGTGCTTTTTGATAATTAAAGGATTCTTATTGCAGGTTGGATGAGGCTTTCAGGTTCTTAAGGTTATTCTGTCGGCATCTAGTGGCGAAGTACCGAAGACTTAATACAGAGGGAGGTAGTGTTTATGTCCTCCTTCCTTTGTTGATTCTCCCATTCTATGGTTCAGTTTTTCATTTTAAGTGAAACACTTTCTGTTTCTTCATTTGTCAAGACGTTGGGGAAGTAAGATCTCATGTTTCCTTAAATATTAACGTTAGCGTTAACAAACTTGCATTTCTGAGACAACATTTTCAAAAGAGGGTGAGCCAAATAATGTCCAAATTAATCCAACAGTTCTTGAGATATTTTTTTTTTAATGCTTGTGGCTTTTACTTGATGCAAATCCATATTAACTCAATGAAAAATTATATACGATTTACACTTATTTATTCAATATTGTGACGCGTTTCGTCGACACAGTGACTTCATCAGACTACATCATACATATGAGTATGATGTAGTCTGATGAAGTCGCTGTGTCGACGAAACGCGTCACAATATTGAATAAATAAGTGTAAATCGTATATAATTTTTCATTGAGTTCTTGAGATATTCAATATAAAGTATTCAATATAAATTATCTTAAAAAAATTTAACGCACCCCATGTCTTTTTAGGTCAAAATTTTTGCGTATTCTCCGAAAATTATGATTGAGGTGTCATTCGATTCGGAATGACATGCAGATAGTTTTTGAGAAAATGCTGAGGCCACTCGCAAAAATTGCAATGGTTATAAAAAATTAAGTGGAAAAAAAAGGGGCCTTGGTTTTTTGCCGATAACTCAAAAATTATCTGAGATAATTCAAATTCGAAAAAAGATTCAAGAAGAAGAGGAAATTTCCAGAAAGAATGTCTCAACTCTCGGAACTAGGACCTATATTTATAATTTTCCCAGAGGGTTGAAAATAAGTGCGAAAGTCTCGTCCCCTTCAGACCTTTAGTGAATGAATATTATTTAAACTTATTACATATGAAAATAAGAAATTGAAAATATTCAGGCGCCTGCAAGATAGACCAATGAACAATAATCCGTGGTCCAAAAATCTTTATCGCAATTTTTCAATTAGTTATCCATTAGTTAATTAACAATTTCTTGTAGCACAAACATTAACACTGCAAGTAAGCTAATTCTTAAACTTTTAATCTGAGAATTTATTCCTTTAGTGGAGCTATTTTTCAAAGGTCTTAAAATAGATTTCTGTTGAAATATTGTATAAATTAATTTTCGTTTCGTTTTGAACAATTTACTTAAATGAAAAATTATAAAGCTTAAATTTATACTATTACTATTATTCCGGTTTCTTATGATCAGAAATTACTCAAAAATGATTTTCAATAATTGTCGTCTCCTATTGTTTAAAAAATTGTAATAAAGCAATGCGTTGATGCGTTGTTTATGAGATCATTTGAAATTTTCTTTTGAAACATAATTGAAGCTTTATAATTTTTCACTTAAGTAAATTGTTAATAACTAAACGAAAATTAACAATTTTCTGATAGAAATCTATTCCAAGACCTTTGCAAAATAGAAAGGAATTATTTCTCGGATTAATAGTTTAACAATTATCGCAATTGCAATGTTAAATTAGCGATAAACATTTCTGGATCTCGGATTATTGTTCATTGATCTCTTCTGCAGACGCCTGAATATTTTTTAAATTTTTTATTTACATATTTAATAAGTTTAAATAATATTTATTCATGAAAGGTCCGAAGTGGGCAAGGCTTACGCAAGCCGGAGTAACCATTTTCGGAAGTATTTTCAACCCTGTGGGAAAGTTATAATCATTGGTCCTAGTTCCAGGAGTTGGGAATTTCTTCAGGAAATCTCCTCCTCTTCTTGAATCTTTTTACAAATTTGAATTATCTCAGATAGTTTTTGACATATTGGCGAAAACCAAAGCCCCTTCTTTTATTTTGCACTTAATTGTTTATAACTATTGCAATTTTCGCGTTTTCTCAAAAAAAAATATTCTCAAAAACTATCTGCATGCCATTCCAAAGCAAATGACACCTCAATCATTATTTTCAGAGAATACGCAAAAATTTTGACCTAAAAAGCACTTGTTGACTAGACTATTTATAGTTCACAGTTTTCATTATTTTCTCTGTATGATCAAGAACGATTTATCAATAGTTTTTCAATATAGCGGTGGTTATAATCCAAAATTCCTATTTCAAAGAAAGAAAGTCATTAAGAACCGTTACGTTTTTACCGTATAAAATAAAATGCAACTATATTGTCTTGGCAAAATATAACTTGTTGTCTTTGGATTTCTGAATAGGGCAGGAAAAACAATTCCGTGAAACAACTTTTGTGACTATGCTCCCTATACAAACCAATATTTCATCATCAATGAGATTTTGAAACGAATTGATTTATATTTTGTCCTCTATGGGACACTGCGAATTTACCATGGTAAATTCGATTAAGAGTGTCCAATATAGGAGAACAGACAAATGAATTCACTATGGTAAATTCGATTAAGAGTGTCCAATACAGGAGAATGGACAATAGAACATACGCGCAAAAGCTCCTGACTTCACGTCAGTGCTTGAACCAATTTTTAACTATTGTAGGATTTTGTATCATTGTCTAGGGGATAATGATTCTACATTCCCACTTTGTAATAAATACAACACTGCATGCTAATATGAACAGGTTTTACACAACTTCTCCAAACTTCAACTTCGCCGTCACATTAAATACCGTCGATTACTCAGGTTCCTAACAGTCTCGATACTCTATAGTTGTACGTATCTACCGTCTAATGAGCTTTTACAACACTTGCACCTCTAGTCAGTTTTTCGTCTAAGTAGGAATCAACTTCCTTAACTACTCTCGTCTATCACGCCCCGCTGCACACTCCGAACTCCCTCTACCGTATGTCAACCTCGGTACTCCCGTTCGTCTCCCTCCCGTCAGCTAAAGGCTGTACCACGTCAACGCTGATTGGAAGATCCTCTACCTTACGATACTTCGCTGAAACCACCGGGTTTGCGTGGGAACAATATCAGTACTCCCGTTCGTCTCCCTCCCGTCAGCTAAGGGCTGTACCACGTCAACGCTGATTGGAAGATCCTCTACCTTACGATACTTCGCTGAAACCACCGGGTTTGCGTGGGAACAATATCAGGAGCGTTACTGATTTCTGAGAACTGGTCCTTCCAAGATGCGTCTAAAATATCTGTTCAAACGTCGTTCAACTTCATCTGCACCAGTAATTATTATTATTATTAAATTTTTTTATTATTTATTATTAAATAAATATGTACAATATTTTGTATCTTTCTGTTCTTGATCGACAATTTACTGCATAAATATATATTGTTTAAATTAATCATGTGATTCAGAAGAAATATGGTGAATAACAATAGCATTCTTAACAAAAACTAAGAAATAATATGGTAAGATCAATTATATTTTGTTTGCAAAAGTTCGCAGTCTCACAGACGGCATTTTACCAGCTAAGGGTTAAAATAGTATGAAATGAATTCATATATTATAAAAGCTGAAAAAACGGTATATATCTATGCGTCCCTAGATCATCCCGGATCACCCTGTATCACCAACCTCCTATATCACTATACCCTGGATTAATAAAATATCCTCATGTTATGGTGAGCAGTATGATAATTCACCCATATCCCCAAACAACGTCCTCCTCTCTGAAATTCCTTACACGCAAACTTGACTTTGATGTGTAAGGACTAACTCTCAGACACCCGCGGGATAACTAATTATTGTAACGCCACTGCGCTAGACCTCCTCAAAGTTTGTCTGTTATATACCTAGCAGATCGCAAGGGATGTTGCGGTTTCCACTGACGCGACTCCATATACACAGATATAGCGTCATTCAGCAACAGCAACATGTTAGAAGATCACAGACAGCTACGTTATGACGACTAATTTCGGACATTTCGGGTCCCAGAGACATCCCCCAATTTCCACACAGAATCTGGAATTATCATCAACAATGGCCGTTCGGCTAGCAGAATTAGGCATGAAATAGTACACAGCGGCGTGATGCAATTAATAATACATAAACGCGAATTTGGAGTATGTTTGGGTTATTAAATCTCAATAACAATCGTCATTACCTAGAAGTGACCGACCGAAATTTCGGTTTCGGTTTCGGTTTCGGCCAGTTTCGGCCAAGAAATCTAGTTTCGGCCTTAGTTTCGATTTCGGCCCAAAATGGCCGAAACTTTCGGCTGGGCCGAAACTAGAATGTTCGTGAATTATCCTGGTCGTTTGGCCAGGAGTTATAAGAAGGTATACTTAATTGTCGTACGAGTTATTGTGATCTATCTTTGTTAAGACTGAGAATTCATGAAAATTCACTTTAATGATCATTAATTATATTACATAAGGTGATTCCAAATAAGACGTGAAACTTGGAGTATGACTCATTAGCTGTTGTTTAATCCATATTTATGAATAACTGAAAATCAACGGTTTTTGGAGTTCGGGTGATTTTTAAAAGATTTCTGAACTTATAGTACATATTTCGTCAATTTTTACTACGTTGACCAAATTTGGTGATAAGTTTGGTTTATTTTCATCAGAAAGGAATATGATATGTACGAAAAAAGCTAAACTATGCTGTATAAGAGGTTGAAAAAGAATTAGTATGATTTTAAATGTGGTATATGAATAAATGAAAAATCAATTTCTAATATCATTTTGTCTGCAACTTTCGAATTTCACAATTTTGTATGCCAAAATTATTTTAAAAACTTGCTAAATTCCTTCTTCATTCTCTAAAAGATTTCGTTAGATTGCTTAACTAGTTTCGTTTCAGCAGATTTTTTATAAGCAACCTTTTGAATGTCCGGCATTTAAAATAGTGAATGTGTATCAAAAGAAACGTGAGTAAATTTCAGGCGGAAAATAACAACTGAAGACATCAGAAAGACGGCACGTGTTAGCCTATGGAATGGTGGAACATAATTTATGAATACATTTTCTAATGTAATTTTGAGCTTAGTTGCAACAAAAAAATATTGAATTCGTTATTTTCCTCTATCTACTAATTCTTTTTCAACAGAACCAGTACTCAAATATCTCGGAAACAGTTGATTTTGGGTCCTCAATAAAAATGGCTCAAACCACAGCAAATGATCCATACTAACACCTCCTCTAAGGTTCACGTCTGATTGGGACTCACCCTGTATACTTCGACTGATTATTTTGATAACTTGGTAATACCAAAATAATAAATAAAGATCTCAAAAAAAATTACTTTTTATTGTATTTAACACTCCTTAACTATTTTTATGTGTATGCGAATGATATTGTAAAAAAATACAGTAGATTTCAGTATGAAATATAAAGTTTCGGTTTCGGTTTCGGCCGAAACTGAGACCCTGGCCGAAAGTTCGGTTTCGGTTTCGGCTGAAATACCAGTTTCGGTCGGACACTATTACCTAGCGACATCGATGTTATTGTTGCCTGGTTGAATATTTATGGCGAATATCTTTAGATCAGGGTTTCTTAAATTGGGGTCCATGGACCCCTTGGGGATCCTTGGCGTGAGGGTCAGGGGTCTATGGTAGCTCAGTTAACTCTCAACATTTATTGATTAGAAAATTGTGTAGTACTCAAAAACCTTATTATGCGGTAAAGTGCTTACTAATGGAAGTATGAAGCCAGCAAAGTCGTCAGAAGATCTTGAAACTGGCCACCCTGGAAATATCTGACAGCACTGATGATATTCGTGCTAAGAGTGCTCGGTTTAAAAATGCCTGTACATTATCTAAGCGTAGATTCACCCGGACACAAAAACCGTTGGAAGATTTGATGTTACAAGGTGGCGACAACACGTCGAAAATTCATCAAAAACGGTAACAGAAGAGGTGTTTACCCAACCAGCAAAGTTGTCTTATAACTCCAATGATACGCGACTAATATATTTCATAAGTATCAAATTAGTGCTTCCAAAATATCAATTAATTATATTAAAGCTACATAAACTTCATTCTGTTATGGACAATCGAAATACTTTATAAATTTATCGTGAGAACGTCTGTACAGCAGAATTATGAAATATGTTATAAAACTGTTACTTAACCATTTGTTAAGAGGTTTATAGCTATAACTATATACTTATAACTTATAAAACAATTCTGCTTATAAAACTGAATTGCTTTTTAACGGTATCCTTATTAATTCTGGGGATATTTATAATTTTATTTCAAATATATTAAAAAACCATTTCAAAGATGTTCTGTATAACCTCATGAAACAGTTACATAGAAGTGCTTTTAGTTACAATTTTGCTTCCAGAAGTAAATGGTCGTTTCGGTAACCACTTCATAACTATTTTATAGTAGTCAATTTCCATGACAATATCATCCAAAAGCAGCTGATCATTCTGTTCCCACACTGAAAGTGTTTGATACCATTCTCAACTGTCTGCACAATCTTGCGCGTTTCTAAAAAATTTATGATTACCATGAAGCAAATGCATATTAGTTTTCTAGATAAAAGCACAAATGTCTTACCTATGCATGAGGTTCAGGAAGCATTATGCTACTGCTGAAGACAATTTTCTGTAGGTGCAAAATTATCAGCACAATTGTGCTCAAGATATCGACTTATTAATAAGATACCTTCTTCAGATTAACTGTTTATCTGATATTCCACAGGAAAGCGTTAACTGTTTCACTGATTTTGCAGGTTATGTTGACTTTCAGGCGGTAGAACATAATAATATGTTTTATAGTAGTTGTTAAGTAGCTAAATTACAACGAAATGCTTGAAACTGATGCAAAATCATTTTATAAGAGAACGCCATTAAACATGGCCATTTGTGATGACTCAGAGTGCGGAGTGTATTAAACACACTAAAAATCGCCAATGTGTAGATATTTCAACCATCCAGAGAATGAAATGACTCAAAAATAATCAGTAGAACAAATTGGAATATATTTTCGTACAAAGGATCATTAGACTGACAAGCCACATTTTTGTTTTGTTCAATTTTTTTATGTGAAACATTCGAAACAAGGGGGTGCGTTTAAATTATGTCATTTTAGTGCTACATTTCACGAAGAAATTTCATTTGCATTGAGAATTTCGTTGTGTGTATCCAAACATGTGTCTGTAAGAGTAGAAGTATATATAAATAAAATGGCTTCGTGTAAACAATAATGACACATGACATCTATATTTTCACTATGTTGTTATAATTCAGGATTGTCATTTGCCAACTTAAAATCAATTAATTTTATAGATATCATTCTATGTAACATTTTTATTTCAGAACGCTCATATGAAAAACCTTATAAAGCTATTACAAAACAGTTTTTTAGATGGCGCCAGAATGTGTATGAAATAGTCTTGTAATGTTTATGAAGAGCTTTATGAAATGTTTCGAATGACAAAATTATTTTATAAAATGTGCCAATTTTGGGTTTATATCTGTTGTATAAACGTATTGAAAACAATTCAGCGACTAAGAATGTTTTATAAGATTTTGGTTGAAAACGTTTCCACAACTATTATAAAATATAAAATTGCTAGTTGGGTAGGCATCTTGAATATTGCAGATGTCTTTTGAAGGTTATTTTAGCTCAGAACAGCGTGGGTGCTGAGTCCATTTTTGATTGATATGGATAATATCAGCGATAATGATCATATTGAAGATGACTTAATTGACCTGAGAAGATTTGAAGACTGAGTTTTTTGCAACAGGTCTTAGCAAGTTTTAGTGTTTTTAGGGTTGGTCGTGCATCTGAATGCGACATTTGAATTTGTTAATAGGCATAATCGGCCAAACGGTCTTGGAGCTATAACCATCTGAAATTTGATTGTTATAACCTCAATAACTCGAAAAATACGAATCCGATCCAATTCAAACATGGTAATTAGTTTTAGAACACCGACGCAAAGAATCTCGCAAGATTTTGCGAGGACCGTATCACTAGAAAATCATTGAAAAGATGATATATATAAGATACTATTCGTCCGACAATTTGCGAGAGCCTTCAGAACCTAACTTTACTGCCAAGTTCCAAGTTTGAACACGATCGTATATTTCTTGTTGGAGATTCGAGCAGCCTTGTGTGAGTTCAGTAGATTGGCGGATGACCGTTGCCTCGATAACTTTCGAACGAAAGGAGATAGGGACTCGCAATTTTTAGGGTATGTTGCGTGTCCGAATGGGAGAATTAAGTTCATTATCGGGCGTAATCGGTCCAACGGTTTCGAAGTTATACCAATCTGGAATATTATTTTCTTGATAACTCAAAAAATACAGACCCGATCGAATTGAAACTTGGTCAATAGTTTAAGAATATCGACATAAAGACGTAAGTAAAATTTTGCGGGGGCCGTACCACTAGAATATTCAAAAAAATCACGAAAAAAATCCATATATCTCACGATATCTTGTCAACGGAAAAGTTAGCGACTAGCAAATCTTGAGGTAGGTTCCGCATCCGAATACGACATTTGAGTTGGTTAATTGGCATAATCGGCCAAATGGTTTTGGAGTTATACTCATCTGAATCTTTGTTGTTATCTATAACTCAAGATATACAAATCTGATCCAATTAGAACTCAGTGATTAGTTGTCGAATGCCGACCAATCTCATTTTAGAGGAATTTCGTGAATATAGTAGCCTTGGGTTGTATATTGTTGTATTGTATATTATTGTTTTAGGCAAGGGCGTAGCCAGGAATTAGTTTCGGGGGGGGGGGGGGTTGAAATAGGAATTAATTTCGGGGCGGGTTTTGGGGATATAAGGGTCACTTTCTGCAGCAAAAACAATTTTTTTTAAGAGAAAAATAACATTTCGGGGGGAGTTTGAACCCCCAAACCCCCCCCTCCCCCCTGGCTACGCCCTTGGTTGTAGGGGGTAACGTTGCGCTGCGACCTTAAGGTCTATTGTGCTCCCCCTTCAGAGCTGTCGATGTCATTACCTTGAGTTACTTGAGGCGTAAGTATTTTCATATTTCACTTCTAATAGAATACATAAATGGCAGAATTAAGAACTTCTGTGAATATTTTTGGCGCTCTTGTTAATTTCCTTACCAAAAATATTATTTGACAGGGGTCCATGAATCCGTTTAATTTGTGGAAGGGTTCCGTGAATGCTATAAGTTTAAGAAACCCTGCTAAGTGGTCCACCAATGTCAGAGAGCAATTGTAGCAATAATCTGGCCCTGAAGTTTCCAGGACGTTTTCGTGAGGATTACCATCGGAGGCGTGAGTGACAAAGAGATTATGTTGGAAGACATCGTTGTTAGAAGTTGCCTTGTATTCATAGGAGATGTACGTGGAAGACATTAAATCACAATAGAACATTGGCCTTAAAATTCGAAGTTTGTCAAGAACAGAGCTGTGCTAGACTCTGGAGAAAACCGCTTCAAGCAGTAAACACACAGAAGAAATTCACTGAGTACTCGTTAGTGTGCAAAATCAGAGTGGTTTCGAAGTTATAACCATCTTAAATATTGTTTTCCAAATTGCTCGAAAAGTACTGATCTGACCGAATTAAAGCTTGGTAGTTAGTAGGAAAAATTGGTTCAAGCCCTGTGGACAGGAGCTATTGGGCGCATGTTCATCTTCCTTGTGGCCCGTACTGACCAGTAAAGAAAAAAAGCAGTATCATGTTGAATACCTTAATATTATTGATTATTATATAATAATCGATGAAAATACTGAGAGAGACCCAGGAAATTTGACACATTTTGTCTTATATCTCCAGAAATTGAAATCGTATAGAGCCAAAATTTTGCACAATGTTGCAAAATACTACAATTGACGTTAGTACAATCTGGTTGCAATCTGATGAATAGTTCACGAAAAAAAAATTTTTTTTCGAAAAAATTAAAAGAAATATTTTTTTAAAAATTACCAACATTTCGATCATAACAAAATTTTGCCAAAAGTTGCGCGTTTATATCCTCGAACTGACTACCAAGTTTCGATTCAACATCTTCTTTAGTTCCTGAAATATCAGGGAAATAACCTCAAAATTTTAAATGTCTATAACTCCTAAACCGTCCGGCCGATTTTGCCCGTTAACGAACTTAACCGTCGCATTTTGATCAGAAACCTACCCTGAAAGTTTGAAGTGGATAGGACCTTCGGTGCTCCTGTTATCGTGCCTACGGCCGGAAAACCGGCCGGACTGCACCCAAAAATCTGACACCGGATTCGTGATCAGGGAGTCCGAATTAGTCTAATTATTAATCTATCTATCTATATAAATCTATTAGCCAATTTTCAGCTCGAAATTCAAAAATTACAGACATTTGGACGAAATGATAGGACGATGTTCCCCTAGAACATGCGCCCAAAAATTGGTTCACTGACGCGAACTCTGGAGCTTTTGCGCGCATGTTCTATTGTACATTCACCTCTATTGGACACTCATGTTCAAATTTACCATCGATATAGACCGTTTTCGCAGCTTTTATGAGATATGGATATATTTCGTACCATTTTAAGGACCTGAGTAATGAAAGAATCAGAATTGAAATTCATTTAATATCCGATAATACAAAAAAAATGGTACATAAATCGTCATACCGTATTTATTGAACTGAGGATTGGATTTAAATTCCTTTAAATATCCGAACTCACCCAAGTTGCTTGGATCTCCAACAATAGAGAACTAATCGTGTTCAAACTTGCAACTTGATTGTAGAGTAAGGTTTAGAATCGTTTGAAACCATTTTAGGCATAAAATTCGAAAATTACAGATATTTGGGTGAAATGAAAACGTGATGTTCCCCAGAAGATGCCTGCAAAATTACCGATACCAAGAATAGAAAATAAAAAAAAAACTTCTGTATGTTGAAGCTATCGCTCAGATATCGTTGAAATTTTGGGAGAGCCTTCAATACCTCATTTTAGAGCCAAGATCTATAGCTATTCTCAATCGGATCTGTATTGTTCGGGATATTGGCGAATTAACGAATTATTATAACGATTAAGGTGTAATGATCCACTGTTTTACACTCAAATAACAAAATTGTCATAGATTTTTTACTCGTATCGAACTAATTTCATGATTTCTTTTAAGTGTCTCAAAGTCAATAAGCGGGCAAAATATTATTTAAATCTATTCAACAGATTTGAACTAATTGGAGTTTTGAAATTCCACGATTTTCAGGAAACACCCTGTATCTCAGAAACTAGTACCATAAGAGATGTTTGAGTGCCCATTTCTGACTCCTCATAAGGTCCTCTATTAACTCCTACCCGATGATTTATTGGTCAGAAATCTTCCTGTATGTCAGTATCAGAGGAGGTTGGAAAACATTTATTTAGATGCATTTATATCGATATATAAAACCATTCGTTGGTCGAGGAGAATCAAATATGGATATTGGACGTATTTTGATTAATTGATTATTCGAAACAGATATTTTCCGATCAGAGATGCTGCAGTAGATTTTTTTGGTTTCTATTGAATGAAAATTTACTTGTAAAATTGATTTGAAATCGATATCTGAAGTCAATACTGAATCGAAATCTGAAAAATTAGTTGAATTCTTAGAACAGTTGTATGTTCTAAGGAAGAATTAAATAATAACCTGCACCATTCATAGAAGATTCACGATTTCAAGAGTCTCATTGAATTTTCATCATATTTTTTGACTGGTATTACAGATATTATATCGAAATTGACAGGAGCCTTCATAACAATATTTTACAGCCAAGCTTTAGATTTAAGTTCAATGAATCTATATTGCTGGAAGTATTTCAAAAATATAATTTTTATTCCTGGATGCCAAGCTGCCTCGAGTGAGTTCAGTAAGTGGATGGGTGACTGCTGGCTATACATTCAAACCTGCGCACCAAAACTCTTGATTCCGGTACTTGTCCAATTAGTTTTAACTAATTTTTGCAGTTTTATCACTAGAACTGTTCACTAGACTAGCTGGAAATTCGTATAAACAGATGAGATGAGATATCCTATAGCTGTCTAACCTGAAGAGAAGTGATTTCTGTATTAATTTTAGGGATGTGAGAGCCTACTATACAGATTTTCTCTTCAGGAGTCTCTGGGTGGGTGTAAATAAATTTCAATGTATTGTTCTCTCCGCCACTGAGCTGGACCTTGAAGAAAGACATTAAGTGCCCGCATTTGAGTTCTATAAGTTTGTTTAGGATCCAGATGGCGCTTGAAACTGGGCTTGACATACGGAGATAACTGTCTAGTGATTATTTTTCCAAGGATTATATACAAAGCCGGAATGGTTCCTTGTGGAGCATAACAGGGAAACGCGATTAAAGTTAACGCCATTCTGGGACATATTGTCCTTATACGAACAGAGGCGGCATCTAACAGGAATACGGCAAGATACGTATGGATCAATGGAAGTTCATCTCGGTTCAGCGATAGGGTTACATATTGTATGAATATGACTCTTGCATGTAATTTTGTTATTATCGGAATCGTTCGTTATATCCATATGAATACTGAAAAAGTTCAATCGCCGTCAAAAATTTAAATTTTCAACGAGAAAACGATCATTCAAAAGTGGTTGCACGTAATGGCTGTTCAAACGATTAAACTCTGCGCCTATCCGTGACGTACCCCGTCATATCTAAACTTCATTCACTTCTATAAAGTCTCCCGGTTGGCCATTCACAATGTGAATTCACTTCGGAAAAATAATGAATTTGAGAAGATATTTTGTGAATTAAATAATTCCACTGTCCTGGCGACTGTTGTTACTGGAAATATTTCACGTATATAAACTGGTTGGAAGATTCAATTTGATGTCTATTTTCTTGAATGGAAATCAATAATCAAGTGTTGGAATTTTATTGAAAAATAATGGATAGAGTAGTCTGTTACTTTGTGATAGTTCAAAAAAAAAAAGTACCTGAATAACCCAGCAGGAAAACTTCTAAACGAACAGACGTACCTATATGGAATTCCCCACTTTTCGAAATTCTCAAGGAATAAGCCTATAGAAGACATTTAAATACCTTGTTGCACAACTTGAAATACACCTGTTTCAAAATGTAGTAGTACTACGAAACCCGAGTCATTCTTATACCTAAATAAAATATAATGATAGGAAACTAAGTAATTCCATTCGAGAGTTCAACATGTCAGAATAAAGTTTTGCTATTGCAGATTTCGGTAATGTATAGCACCTTGTCTCTGCTTCTTCAAAACTACTTTCGGCATTTTCAATTTCAAAGCGGAGAGTTCTTTATTATATATAATGGTCTGTGATAATATCTTGTCTAAGATTGAAGATTATATTATGATTATGTTGAGAGTAGAAATTGGCAACGTCTCGGCGAATTGTTTTGACCTTGACGGTATTTCAGTAGTGCCAACCTGCGTGTGTTTTAGTTACATAAACCTGATAGACCTAAATCATGGCCAACCGGGATACTTCATAGAAGTGAATGGAGTATACGTATGTACTGATAAAAATTCTGTAACTTCATTAAAAATATTTTTAAATACAGGGTGGTCCGGATCTTAACCAAGAAATTTTAACCATGTATTCTACGTCAAAAATAAGCCCTAGTTTGTCATATAAACATGTCGAGAAATGCTTCCTCTTTGAGATACAGTGTTAAAATTATTAGAAAGAAAAAATGTTTTTTTTTCTTTTACTTCGAACATCTTCTTTAAATTCCTATTTGAGTGTGACTGTTAACGTTTATTTTTTTGGAATTGCACATTTCGTTTACAAAGATAGTCGTATTATCATTATGTACCATATCAAATTTTAGCGATTTCCTCATGCATGAGAATGTGTTTAATTTTTTTACTCGAAAACGGTGCCTCGTAGTCAAAAAGCCAAGAGAATGAATTTGCTTTAAATTAAATAAGGATTTCCAGAATAATTTTTATTGTAGGAAAAAGCAGTGGCGTATCATTTTTTTTCTTTAAAAATATCCAGTCTCGATGCAGTACGGACACCACTGGTTGGATAAAAAACTAATTTGATTCAGAAAGTGCTCCCTGATCCTTTAAACCTATGTCCCAAATTTCATAGAAATATTCTAAAAAGCGTAAAAGTTATTAATAAAAAACATTGTTTTTTCTATAATTTCAACACCCAGTATCTGGGAGAGGAAGCATTTCTTGACATATGTTTATATGACAAACTAGGGCTTATTTTTGAAGTAGAATACGTGGTTAAAATTTCTTGGTTAAGATCTGGACCACCCTGTATAATCAACTTTTCAGGGTAGGTTCTATCCCTCAGTAACTATTAATATCTATTTAATTGTTTCTACTTCATTTTCCAATCATTCTGTTCCTCCTTCCAATCAATGACCAACTCTCTACAATTCCTTCTTATTTCCTGTTTTCTATTCTATATTGTTTATTTATGTCATCATGACATAAGTCGTAATTTGTCCGGCGCATTTTTCCATTCTTTTATACAATATAAAGTAAAATATATATCTATGGGAGATGATAGCCCTTCTTAAGGGCCCTGTAGCGGGCTTCGAACATCTGAAGTTCTGAATAATCATCGCTTGGACTTGGACCGGTCAGACCTGGTTTTGAAAGAGACCCTCCTGGCCTTACGAGCAACATTTTCATTTTTGAATTCAAAGATTGAAGGGATTTCAGGAGTGAATATCTTCGAAAACTAGCGGAGTCGATTCTTCTCCACGAGATCCCATTCGCCTACAGAGAAGTATTTTTGTGAGAGGAGACTTTTGAAAGGTTATGTATTATTTTTAATTTGTTCGTTTCCTCCTCTTGTCTTTTCATTTTTCAGGTTGAGTTTCGGGTATCTTGGAGAAACCTATCCGTTTTATGACGAGGGAATCCACATTGAAGAAATATATCCCCATCAATATTTTTAAATTACAGCAAATTTTGTAAACAATAGTTACAAATCACCACACTCACGGGGAGAAAGGGTTTTTTGCTGAGGTTTTTCCCTAAGCTCTTGTATCATACGTCGAATTGTATGGTACCCCGTTACACCAACCTCCGCTAACACATATACAGCTCTCAGTCAAAAGAATATATATATATATATATAAATGAATAATTTGTGTTTCCGGGTGTTTCGACTATTTTGGGCATTTGTTGTTAAATGACTGCCAGTTTGTTCTATAGCTCGATATTTCGTTTATTCTTTGTAAACTTCTTCAGGAGCAACTAAAAATACACATATGTAAACTACATTAATCACAAACATCTTACTCTAGACTTACGATCTCTGACATTTATATGGCTGATCTTGACAGGTTCATCTATTCTTTATTGATACTATGCTTCAATTTTATTTTCTAAATCTAACAGGAAGGTGAAACTTATTAACTTTTCTCTTGCTCGCAATATTCGCATTATCCAACATTTGTCAACTGTCAACCTTGTTGTTGAAACCATAGAGCATTCGTTGAAACACAAAATAAAATAAAGTTACATTTTACCACATACACAATTTTGAATTTTTTATAGTTAACATGAGGGACAAAATACAGTTCAGGTTCATTCGGCGTTGTACATTTCAATTGTTTTCTTATTTAGTTCTTTATATATCATGTGGCCTCAGCCCCCGCGATTCCACCATTCTTTTTATCACAGGAGAGTAAATAACTATAGATGCTGCTCAAATTGTGTGTATCAGATTTCTTGTTTACCGTTCTGTTTTCATTAATGTAACACATTTCGAGAAATAGTCTTTTCTGATAATTTTCTTCTTGGTCCAGGATCTCCACGTTTTCAAAGTTCATACGATGTCCTGTCTCCTTAGTATGTTGTCCTAATGCACATCTTTCCGGTCTTAGTCGAGAATCACTCTTATGAAGTGCTATTCTTTTCTGAAGGACTTGTGATGTTTGGCCAATGTACGCCAATTCACAATGTTCACAACTGTGAACATTGTGAATTGGCGTACATTGGCCAAACATCACAAGTCCTTCAGAAAAGAATAGCACTTCATAAGAGTGATTCTCGACTAAGACCGGAAAGATGTGCATTAGGACAACATACTAAGGAGACAGGACATCGTATGAACTTTGAAAACGTGGAGATCCTGGACCAAGAAGAAAATTATCAGAAAAGACTATTTCTCGAAATGTGTTACATTAATGAAAACAGAACGGTAAACAAGAAATCTGATACACACAATTTGAGCAGCATCTATAGTTATTTACTCTCCTGTGATAAAAAGAATGGTGGAATCGCGGGGGCTGAGGCCACATGATATATAAAGAACTAAATAAGAAAACAATTGAAATGTACAACGCCGAATGAACCTGAACTGTATTTTGTCCCTCATGTTAACTATAAAAAATTCAAAATTGTGTATGTGGTAAAATGTAACTTTATTTTATTTTGTGTTTCAACGAATGCTCTATGGTTTCAACAACAAGGTTGACAGTTGACAAATGTTGGATAATGCGAATATTGCGAGCAAGAGAAAAGTTAATAAGTTTCACCTTCCTGTTAGATTTAGAAAATAAAATTGAAGCATAGTATCAATAAAGAATAGATGAACCTGTCAAGATCAGCCATATAAATGTCAGAGATCGTAAGTCTAGAGTAAGATGTTTGTGATTAATGTAGTTTACATATGTGTATTTTTAGTTGCTCCTGAAGAAGTTTACAAAGAATAAACGAAATATCGAGCTATAGAACAAACTGGCAGTCATTTAACAACAAATGCCCAAAATAGTCGAAACACCCGGAAACACAAATTATTCATTATAAGAACGACTAGGAATCTCGCTATAGTATATATATATATATATATATATATATTCTCAAATTTTCTTCTGTTGTTTCAGATTCAATAGATGATTGGAGTAAATGACGAAAGTTAATATATGTTTCAAAGTAGGAAAAAAATTATTTATGATTTTATTATTTGAAAGGGGAAAAATTTAAAACGGAAAAAAACCCATTTGAGCTTGGCCCTTTCATAAATGTAGATTCGTGATGTGTCATGTGGGTATACATTTTTAGATAGTTTGTTTATTGAATTCTAATGTGTCAAAATATATTCGTGTTCTATGTTATACAATAAAGAAATAACATTTTTAGTCTTGAGAAAGATCTTAACCAAAATCGAAACGTCGACTTCCTGGAATTGATCGTTTTATTTGCCCAGTCCTGAAGCCAATAAATAACCACCTACTCATAAATAATATTATTACAAAAATTTGTTAAAATATACTAGTTTCGGACAAAAATTCACAAACGTCTTTTTATTGGTATTTCACAACTATCTACCAAATTTGAATTTGATCGGATCTGTTTTGGTTGATGACAAACTTATCACTCGTAAACCCTTGCGCCGATTATACCCATTAGCGAACTCGCCCGTCGTATTTGGATACGCCACTTACCCTGAAAATTTCAAGTCGTTATCTTCTTCCGTTCTCAAGTTATCGTGATAACGGTGGCCCGACAAAATCAAATTTGACCTCAAATTATTCATCAGTGAGTTGAATCTAATCGTTCGAGTCTATTTTCGGTGAAAAATTCGAAAATTACAGACTTTTGGGCAGAATGATAACGCGATGTTCCCCAGAACATACGCGCAATAATGAAAGTTTTTGAGACACTCTCAACATTTCTAGACTTCCTTTACCTTTGTGGGGCAGTTTATTTTTGTGTATAATCGTTAATGCCATCAGAGATATTGAATAAATAATAATAAATAAATTAAATTTAAATAAATAAATTGAATAACTAAATTAAATAAATAAATAAATTCATGGAAAAACATCAATTTCTTCTATATTTAAATCAGGCTTGATATGTTTAGGTGATCATATTTGTAGATCAACAACTTCTGATTTGAGCGTTCTGCCAATATGTCTTGTATAATTATTAATCTCCTCAAACGAAGCGATAGTAAATGGTATTAGGCTTTCTTTCAAGCAAGCTTATCACCCACCCACCTACTGAAAATCCCACATTCTCAACCCTAGCGTAAACAATATCCCATTCGAGATCAGCAACGAAAAAGTTTGTGTAATTCACGGATGAACGCTTTCGCCATCATTTTTCTCGCCGATCATCGCATCTGACAAGTCTGTCTATCTCCCAGAAACCATAAATATCGTAAATAACAGTTCTACCCGTTCAACCATGTTGTTGATACAGGCTCGCCGAGAATTCCAAATTATTGCTGCGAGAAGACGGGCGGTTTTTCGCTCCTGGTTCTCGCCCTTTACGACCTCCGTATAACGTTTTTACGACCCTAACGTTATGAGTTACAAGTCGGCGTCTTTGTTACATAGTATCATTGCGCGTACGGTGCAAAGATAAATTTTAAATACCGTAACAAAATTTTAATTTTATCTCCCCCGCATAATTTTTATTGTACTTGTTGAATGAGATATATGGGGGCCACGCTACTTTGCGTTTATGTTTGTGGAATTGTACGCATGGGTGATGATGTTATGTCTTCATCGTCAGATAACATCATAATATTTCTGCAATCTGGATTAGGGTCGGGCTCCGAAATTTTAAAATATGTAGGTGTATCCGACAAAAAAAATTGGTTGACGTGAAGTCAGGAGCTTTTGCATGATTGTTCTATGGTCTATTCACCTCTATTGGACACTTAATCGAATTTAGCATCGATTTATACCGTATCTCAGCTATTATAAGACTTGAGTTTTGAGGGAATCGAGTATGATCACAGAATTTTCAATTCTGACATATGTTGAATTGAAATGAAATTAGTTGAATATCAAATAATATACGAAAAAAACGTACACCTCAAGTAACTTTAGGATACGATATTCACAAAATTCCGGGAAAATTAGTAGAGTAAAATCGGTATATATGGAATAGTCGGGTAATATGGAACTTTAAATAATTTTCCATCAGGTGGCCCTATCTCTTGAATAATGGAGTCATTATCTGTGGAGTTCTGCTGTAAAACAAAATGGGCTCTAAACATTACCAAGTTTGTGCATGGCGTCAGTTAAAATTGTTTTCTTACTAACGTTATTGAAAATGAAGTTCTTTGGGAGTATGGTAAATTCATTTAGGCATGAGGTATCTTGATGAACTGAATCGATATTGTCCATAATAACTAGTACAACATAAGGTTTGTTTTCATTTCGGATCGCGGTTAATATGGAATATTCCATATTAGCCCATTATTGCTATTCCATGTATTATTCTCTCTAGTTCTTCTGACTGAAAATTTGAACCAGTTGTTGATTATTCTTCTGATGAAGACCTTCCACTGAGCTGCTGCACTAAAAAGCCATCCATTGACGACTTTTCCTTGAGCGAAATTAGAGAAGTATGGTTGATATGCGTAATCTGCAATGTATGGGCTCACGAAGCGTGCACCAGTGTAGAAAAATATGTTTCTCTATTTCAGTATCGTAATGAGTTCATTCCAGCACTAAAAACAGTGCTGGAATGAACTCATTCCCGCATTGTTTCTAGTTATATTTTTCGTTTTGTGGTAGTCAGCACTCTGACATTCGATCCTATCAAATTTTAAAACACGTCACTGTCAATAGAAGATAATCTGGATAAGGTGAAATAATTGTTGAGAGGAAAGGTTTTATTTTCATAAAAAAATAAGGTACTAGAGATTTCCTTCTTGCTAATTTTGAATCATTCATGATATTGGGAAAGTTAAATCTGATCTCCATGCTCCACGTACAATACAAATTCCATGATCTGTCAACTTTCGTAACAGTCACACCAACTGCCAAGATACAATACAAAAGTCACTAGGATGTATTAATAATCCTAACTTTTCATTACATTTCAACAGTATTTTACAAAATTTGCCTGAAATAGAGAAAATATCGTCTAATACTCGTTGCAGAAGGCAATTCAGCCCATTCTGCAACTTGTTTTAGAATATACTATTCTCTATTTCATTATCGTAATGAGCCCATTCCAGCACTAAAAACAGTGCTGGAATAAACTCATTTCCGCATTGTTTCTAGTTATATTTTTCGTTTTCTGGTAGTCAGCACTGGCATTCGATCCTATCAAATTTCAACACACGTCAATTGACAATACAATATGATCTGGAGATAGTGAAATAATTGTCGAGGAAAAGTTTTATTTTCATTAAAAATTATGGTTTTAGAGATTTCCTTCTTGCTAATTTTGAATCATTCATGCTATTAGGAAACTGTTTTAAATCTGATCTCCATATGCACTACGTACGTTTCAACTTCAAATTCCGTAATCTGTCAACTTTCGTAACAGTTACACCAACTGCCAAGATACAAAACAAAAGTCCCTAGGATGTGTAATCCGAATTTTTCATCAAATTTCAACAGTATTTTACAAAACTTGCCTGAAATAGAGAAAATATCGTCTAATACTCGTTGCAGAAGGCAATTTCAACACTCATGCGTCGAAAACTCGCTCGTCGTTGAATTTCGCATTCGTGTTTCAATAAGAGCCCATTCTGCAAGTTGTTCTAGAATATACTATTTTGTTTGCGGTTTCTGCAATTCCTAGATATTCACCGTTGTTTACCTGCTATAAAATAAATTAAATTATAGTATTTTCCGTGTTTTATTAGCTCTATTCCATATTACCCGATATGACCATTCCATAGTACCCGCCATATGTTTTAATCGGACAAATATTCATTTTTAAAATATATACCTATTTCTGAAATTAAGGAATACCATTTTTTATTCAATTTAGTATCTGATACTGTTTGGATGACAGTGGGCAGAAATTAGGGAGGCCTATATCCAGCAGTGGATGCAAAGGGCTGGTTGATGATGATTATGATGATGATGACTGTTTGGATATACTGGGAACTTTTTGATGACCAACATTTGCTGCTCTAAACACATTAGTTTCTACGATTTCACTCTATATATTTTGAGTGAGTTTGAGAAGAAATTACAACAAAATTTCAGATCAGTATAACTCCAAAACCGTTTGGCCAATTATGCAAATTAATGAATTTAAATTTCGCATTCGGATGCGCAACCTACCCTGATAATTGCAAGTGGCTATACCTTTTCAAGTTATCGAGGGATACATAATATATTTCATAATTTTTTAAAAATTTTCTAGTAGTACGATCCCCACAAAATTTAACATAATTCCTTATGTCGATATTCTACAACTATTTATCAAGTGTCAATTCGATCATGTCTGTATTTTTTGAGTTTTTGAGAAAAAATATTCCAGATGGGTATAATTCCGAAACCGTTCATCCGGTAATGCCCATCAACAAACTTAACTTCTCCATTCGGATTCGAAAGTTATCAGGGCAACGATCACCCATCCAGCTACTGAGCTCACACTAGGCTGATCGGATCTCCAACAGTATAGATCCGATGGTGTTCCAACTTGGAACTTTTGAAGGTTCCCAAAAACATTCAGTGATGTCGCACGAATAGTTTCTGATATATATAGAAGAGTATTCATTGATTTTTAATGATTTTTTAAAAATTTTCTAGCGATACGATTCTTACGAAATTTTGCAAGCATGTTTGTGTTGGCGTTCTACAACCGCTCACCATGTTTGAATTGGATCGTATTCGTATTTCTCGGGTTCTTGAGGCAATTACAACTAAATGTCAGATGGATGTAACTCCAAAATCGTTTGGCCGATTATGCCTTTTTAATTTTTTATAGTGATACAATTTTCAAAAATTTCACAAACGTCTTCGTGCAGTATTCTACAACTAGCTACCAAGTTTCATTTCGATCGGATCTGTATCGGTTGACGATCAGATTAATACTCGGAAACGGTTGGGCTGATTATGTCCATTAACGAAATTGTCCGTCGTATTTGGACGCGCCTCCTATTTTCATTGCGCGTATGTACTGGGGAACATCGCGTTATAGTTTTGGCAAATGTCTGTAACTTTCGAATTTTTTGACGAAAATGGTCTCAAACGATTCAGTTCGACTCCCCAATGAAGAATTCGAGGTCAAATTTGATTCTGTCCGTCCGGCCGTCCGGCCGGCCGTTGCCACGATAACTTGAGAACGAAAAGAGCTAGCAACTTGAAATTTTCAGAGGGGTGGCGCATCCCAATACGATGGACAAATTTGTTAATGGGCATAATAGGCCCAGTGGTTTCCGAGTAATAATTTTGTTTTCAACCAATATAAATCCGATCGAATTGAAACTTGGTGAGTAGTTGTAGAATATGAACATAAGCATGTTTGTGAAATTTTGTGCGAATCGTATGGCTAGAAAATTTTAAAAAAATTATTAAAAAATATTTTTGTTGTCACGATAACTTGAGAACGGAAAGAGATAGCGGCTTGAAATTTTCAGGTTAGGATGTGCACCAGAACGCGACATTCCAGTCCGTTTATGAGCATAATCGGCCCTACGGTTTCAGAGTTATATCCATCTGAAATTTGGTTGTTATTTGTTCCTCATTAACTCGGAAAATACTGAACCGATTGAATTCAAACATGGTTATTAGTTGTAGAATGCCAACGCGAAAATTCTAGCAAAATTTCGTGAGGATAGTATTTGTAAAAAATTTTAAAAAATCATTGAAAAGTAAAAAAAAAAAATTTTATATATCAGTAACTATTCGTTTGAAATTGCTGAAATTTTGCAAGAATTTCGAATTTACCATGGTAAACTCGAATTAAGAGTGTCCAATACAGGAGAATGGACAACATACTTTACCATGGTAAATTCGATTAAGGGTGTCCAATACAGAAGAATGGACAATAGAACATACGCGCAAAAGCTTCTGACTTCACGTCAGTGCTTGAACCAATTTTTTATTTCCATCTTCTCCTTGGTTTCTTGATTGCATTCCAAAAAAAAAAACATAACTTTATTTCAAATATCAAAAATAACGTAGCAACTACGAAAGGGTCCGATGTTAATCCAATAGATTACCATGTTTGGGGTATTTCAAATCAAATGTTTATTCAACTGAAGTAAACACTAGAGGGGACCTTCACGAAGAATTGAGGACGCATGTTTCGAACTAGAAAAGCTATTATCAGAAAGTTGACAACAAATTTTCTTCAAGAGCACGGAAATATATTGAGCAAAATGGAAGCTACTTTGGACAAATGTTATGTTTCATCTATGTTATGAGTTATGTTGATGATTATATACAGGGTGTTGTTCCGGCTCTAAAGCTACTTATCAATATTTTAAGGCCAGATCTGGAATAAGCCTAATTTTTGTATGTTAATTGGTACCACTATGGACAAAGGATATAGGAACAAAATATTACAACAATACAGGGTGACTCTTTGACCACTGCATTAATTTTAACCAATGATTCCTCTCATCAAATCAAACACTTTTTTCATTTACCATTTTTCCAGATTCGGCTCAGGTAAAAAGTTACAAGCGTTTAAAGATTTCACAATGTGCTTATACACTCCCGCATATAAATTATCTATGACATTGTTGGCGGACGAGAATAAGGCATGGTAACGTGGTTTACAGCTTAATTCGGGATTCCAACGCTCAGGGACGGATCCATAAAAGTAGTGAAATTTCTGGAGTTTTCCATTTTAAAACATTCAATGAAGAATATCTCGAAAACGGTGCGTTTAAGGTGAAATGATGAAGAATAAAATAATGTTCTAAAACGATGGAATATTCTTGAAATGACTCAAGAAAAACTTTATATGCTTTCTTTATGCTAATTTCGTTTAGTTTTATGAATCCACGAGTCCATAACTAGAAAACCAGTAGAAGTAGAAAATAACTAATATTTGGAAAATATGTATCATAGTTATAGGAAACTTTACGCCAACATTCATTTCATTCAAAAAAAGGATGTCAAAGCTACAAAATAAAAACTGATTTTTTTTCAAAATTTCAACAGCCTGTATCTTTTTACCTGAGCTGAATTTGGAAAAATGTTAAATGAAAAAAGTGTTTCATTTGATGAGAGGAATCTTTGGTTGAAATTAATGCAGTGGTCAAAGACTCACCCTGTATATAAGTTGTTTCATAAGTTATGATTAATTGAAATAATGGGGAAAATTAATAAATCACCCTGTACCTTGGTTATAAAAAACAACTCAGTGTCCTCCATCTACCCTTCCTGTATGCGATTTCTCAATGAATCACCCTGTATATAATGTCATTTTCAATACAATATGTTTAATGTGACCAGCTTTCTGGGGTCAATGAATGGAAAACTTTTCAAAATTATATTTTGTAAACAATCGCAATAAACTATTGTTCCGAAATGAACCGCTTTAGAGGAAAGAACTCTAACAACACAAACGACGCTAAATCCTAAGGGACTCGTTCACCGCACTTGCTCCAATGGTATGGGTTGAACAATTCTATCCACAACACACAGATTCGATGCGGCGTATCTTGAGGTAAATGCATATTGTCCTCCATATTCCTATACAGCGTAATAGAGCTATCCTGTCCTATGCAGCATTTTGTTGTTTGAGGGCCTCATTTCTTTTCTGTGATTCCGAGGAAATGCGGACTGCAACTGCTTTCCATTTCGATTTCGTCTAATCGAACTTCTGTTCCTGATTCCTTCAAAATAGATGTAATAGCTTCGTTCCAACTGATTACTTGAACAATGGTTCGAGTGAAATAAAAAAAAATTGGTTCAAGCACTGACGTGAAGTCAGAAGCTTGTGCGCGTATGTTCTATTGTCCATTCTTCTGTATTGGACACCCTTAATCGAATTTACCATGTTAAATTATGTTGTCCATTCTCCTGTATTGGACACTTTCAATTCGAATTTACCATGGTAAATTCGAATTAAGTGTCCAATACAGGAGAATGGACAACATAATTTACCATGGTAAATTCGAGTTAAGAGTGTCCAATACAGGAGAATGGACAACATAATTTACCATGGTAAATTCGATTAAGGGTGTCCAATACAGAAGAATGGACAAAAAAACATACGCGCAAAAGCTTCTGACTTCACGTCAGTGCTTGAACCAATTTTTTTTCGCGATTTTTTTTTTAATTTTCTAGCGGTACGGTTCTTAAAATTTTTTTTTTCGTCATTTTTTTCAAATTTTCTAGGGGTACAGTTCTTACAAAATTTTGAACACGTCTTTATGTTGATTTTCTACTACTAGTTACCAAGCACCAATGCGATCGAATATTTATTTTTTGAGTTATTAAGGAAATCATATTCCAGGTGGGTATAACTCGGAAACCGTTAGACTGATTATGCCCAAAAACGACCTCAACTCTACCTTTCGGATACGCAACCTACCCTGAGAATTGCAAGTCCCTATCTCCTTTCGTTCGAAAGTTATCGAGGCAACGGTCACCCATCTACTGAAATCACACAAGAATGCTCGAATCTCCAACAATATTTAACCGATCGTATTAAAACTTGAAAGTTGGCAGTAGAGTTAGGTTATGAAGGTTCTTACTAAATTTCAGCAATTTCAAACTAATAGTGACTGATATATAGAATTTTTTTTTTATTTTCAATGATTTATTAAAAATTTTCTACAAATGCTATCCCCACCAAATCTTGCAAAAATTTTTGCGTTGGCATTCTACAACTAATAACCAAGTTTGAATTCAATCCGTTCAGTATTTTTCGAGTTAATGAGGAACAAAAAACCACCAAATTTCAGAAAATTTCAGATGGCTATAACTCTAAAACCGTTTGGCCGATTATACTCATAAACGAACTGAAATGTCGCGTTCTGGTGCACATCCTCACCTGGAAATTTCAAGCCGCTATCTCATTCCGTTCTGAAGTTATCGTGACAACAAAAATATTTTTCAATAATTTTTTTAAACTTTTCTAGCCATACGATTCGCACAAAATTTCACAAACGTGCTTAGGTTCATATTCTACAACTACCCACCAAGTTTCAATTCAATCGGTTTTATATTGGTTGAAAACAAAATTATTACTCGGAAACCACTGGGCCGATTATGCCCATTAACAAACCTGTCTGTCGTATTGGGATGCGCCACCTACCCTGAAAATTTCAAGTCGCTAGCTCTTTTCGTTCTCAAGTTATCGTGGCAACGGCCGGACGGCCGGACGGACAGAATCAAATTTGACCTCGAATTCTTCATTGGGGAGTCGAACTTAATCGTTTGAGACCATTTTCGTCAAAAAATTCGAAAGTTACAGACATTTCGGCAAAACTATAACGCGATGTTCCCCAGAACATACGCGCAAAAACACCGGTTCCTCATCTTTTCATTTTCTACAATGAAACAATTTGTTTTTAAAAATTTATTTATGGAGAAAAAAACATCAGATATCTTTTCTGAGGTTCCTCCAACTTCAAACCCACTTCATCTTGAATTATCAACCACAGGAAATAGTGAGGAAGCAAAAACTTCAAAATCCTATAAATATTATTTCTTAGTATATTCGAACGGTTAGCTCTGTCAAGAATAACTGCATCGAAATTAGATAACACTATTTTTCATAATACTGTATCAGATAATTAGGTTTTGCGCACGAAAATCGAAGCGGTGCTTTGCGCACGCCGTGTACCATCTTTGCGCACACATCTCTCGTTCACTGTGATTCTTTCAACATGAAAATTCTGTTTGATGTTAGTAAGTGCAAGTTAGTAATTTTATAAAAGACCTGACAAGTCTTTTTTAATTAGATTACGTAAGGTTTACATATTTGAATCCGCTGATTACTTTGCTATGTTTTTGGCGCTCTTGTTCCTCCGAACAGAGTGCTTATCAATTTGCCCAAATGTCGAATAATTTTCAAATTTTTGGAAAAAAAATGGGTTCAAGCCCTGTGGACAGGAGCTTTCTGGCGCTCTAGTTCAAACAGACAAATTATATCTCCGAAAGTATTGGTTTCTCAGAGTTGGGAATTATATCAATGTATTCATATGATAGAACTGCATCCTAA
Organism: Halyzia sedecimguttata; assembly: GCA_937662695.2. Classification (NCBI taxonomy): domain Eukaryota; kingdom Metazoa; phylum Arthropoda; class Insecta; order Coleoptera; family Coccinellidae; genus Halyzia; species Halyzia sedecimguttata. The sequence continues at coordinate 105,990,099 of OW569414.2, forward strand.
AGGAAATTCAATTCAAATAATAGTTTATTTATCAAGATTAAATGAGCAATCATGAGAATGAGAACTGCACCATGGAAGAAATCAAATTAAATCTGGCCAATTTTGCCCAATAACGAACTTAACCGAGATATTCATCTCCCTAAACTACTCTGAAAATTTCAATTACCTACCTCATTCCGTTCGAGAGTTATATCTATGTCTATGGATGAATAGCAGTCTCACTACTCTCAGATCTCTTACGTCATGTTCCGTTCCGAAATGTAAGAATTTTCTGAGAAAACCAATTTCGGAGCAAACAACTGAGATTTTTCTCACTTCGCTCACAATTCTTCGATTGATTAGATGTCATGTATCAGGAACATCATTTGACATTATGACAATTCATACATAGAATAATATCATTCTGTGACAACGTTGAAATACGATTTATTATTGAAATTTTGAAAAATCATATCTCCGAAAGTATTAGCTTGTTAGAGTTGAAAATGATATGAATGGATTCTTATGATAAAACTGCTTATTAAAAAAAATTTGATTTGGAATTTGTTTCGTAAAAAAAAATTTTTTTTTTGTTACTCCGAAACCATCTGTCCGATTTTGCCCAATAACGAACTTAGCCGAGATATTCATCCCCCAAACCTACTCTGAAAATTTCAACTGTTTAGCTCATTCCGTTCGAGAGTTATCGTGCCTACGGCCGGCCGGCCGGACCGGCCGGACAGAATGAATTCCGACCACGGATTCTTGATCAGTGAGTCGAACCAAATCGTTTAAGACCATTTTCATCGAAATATTCCAAAATTACAGACATTTGGGCAAATTGATAAGCACTCAGTTCCGAGGAACTAGAGCGCCAAAAATGGGTTCGAGCCCTGTGGACAGGAGCTTTCTGGCACTCTAGTTCAAACAGACAAATTATATATCCGAAAGTATTGGTTTCTCAGAGTTGAGAATAATATCAATGTATTCTTATGATAGAACTGCATCTTGAAGTAAATTCAATTCAAATAATAGTTTATTTATCAAGATTAAATGAGCAATCTGAGAATGAGAACTGGACCATGGAAGAAATCAAATTAAAATAGCTGAAATGAATCTGACTCTCTCTTATAGAACAGGATGACATGTACGAGTATGAACACAGAGCATATAATAAAGCTTAGATAGAATAATTATAGCATTCTGTGAAAACAGAAGTACGATTCATGATTGAAATTTCGAAAAATCATATCTCCGAAAGTATAGGCTTGTTGGAGTTAAAAACAGACAAATTATATCTCCGACAGTATTGGTTTCTAAGAGTTGGGAATTATATCAATGGATTCTTATAAAAGAACTTCATCTTAGATGAAATTGAATTCAAACATCATAAGAGATTTTAAAATCAACAAAAGTGCCAAAAATTATCAATCCAAAACCAATAGACGAATTCTACCCAACAACGAACTCATCCAAGATATTCATTCCTCAATTCTATGATGAACGATAATATATATATTTCCTCAAATCCACTCCAATAGACCAATATTCCAGTTTTGTTTTTAGTGGAGATATTCTGAACTCAATATTATTAACTTACCATTACCATCCCCATCATCATATGGATTGACCATCGGCATGAAAATATCTACCAACAAAAAGTATGATATTATATTATAATTCTCATATTTCTACGATCGCTGGAATGAATGAATTAGGCAACGTCATGTCTCAGGAAAATAAGGTGACATTATAACAATTCATAGAATACCCACAGAATAATTATATCATTCTCTGAAAACATAGAAATACGATTTATATTGAAATTTCGAAAAAACATATCTCCGAAAGTATTAGCTTGTTAGAGTTAAAAATGATATCAATGGATTCTTATGGTTAAACTGCATATTGAAAAAAATTTAATTTGGAATTTGTTATGTAAAAAAAATTTTTTTTTTGTTACTCCGAGACCATCTGTCCGATTTTGCCCAATACTTATCCGAGACATTTATCTCCCAAACCTACACTGAAAATTTCAACTGTTTAGCTCATTCCGTTCGAGAGTAATCGTGCCTACGGCCGAATGAATTTCGACCACGGATTCTTGATCAGTGAGTCGAGTGAAATCGTTTAAGACCATTTTCATCGAAAAATTCGAAAATTACAGACATTGGGGCAAATTGATAAGCACTCAGTTCCGAGGAACTAGAGCGCCAAAAATCGTGCCAAGAATGAAAACTGATGTTACAAAATGGCGAATGCGCCAGTGCTACAAAACCGTAGTAAAATCCTGATGTCCTTGAAAGTAAACTGGGAAAAACTACTCAAACTATTGCATCGTCATCAAGCCTTGATAAGTGTGCAACGTTTCGAATCATTTCGACCTTTGGAAGGGGATGGAAATCACCGTCATTCCGTTACCCACTTACAAACAAGCAAATAAAAGCGTCGTAAAAAGAGAATGAAGTCAAAGAAAGTGCAGGAACTTCAATATGGAAAATAAGCTGCCAGACCTTGTCTCAATAGCTTCGAATTCACTTCTGATACCAAACAAAATTATCTAAGGTGAACGAATATCCTCAAATCCTGATTGAAATAATCTGCTCTATGTTGAGTCCAAAAAGTGGGGAATGCCTGTGGACAGGAGCTTTGGCGCTCTTGTTAAACTCGACAAATCATATCTCCGAAAGTATTGGTTTCTCAAAGTTGGGAATTATAGCATGGATTATTATGATAGAACTGCATCATGAATAAAATTAAATTCCCATTGCATCTTATCTTTATATGACGGTCCAATTTTGGCTACAAGTTTTTCAAATATATCAGTATATCTGAAAAAATGCTGAAAAATTGTGTTAATGAAATAGCCAAAAGCAGAATACTTATGTAGGAAATCTTAAATAGTGTTAATAAGGAATAAGCCTGGACATTGGTTGGAAATACCGTTCTAAATCTTCAATAATTAGAGAATGACTTTCGAGAATGCTTCACTTACTTGTACTATTCATTGTCGACTCACTAACCAAATATTATATGAATTGCATAAACAAACTAGCACAGAAATAAATTTGATATCTCTTATAGGTTGAAAAGATGACATGAATAAACAGTGAACACAGATAGAACACAGACAGATAGAATTTGCATTCTGTGAAAACATTGAAGTACGATGTATTAATGAAATTTTGAAAAATTTTATCTCCAAAAGTATTAGCTTGTTAGAAATGAAAATGACACCAATGAATTCTTATGATGGAACTGCCTCTTAAAAAAAGCTTAATTTGAAATTTGTTATGTAAAAAAAATTTGTTTTCGCTACTCCGAAACCGTCAGGCTGATTTTGCTAAATAACAAACTTAGCCGAGATATATGTCTCCCAAACTTACTCTGAAAATTTCAACTGTCTAGCTCATTCCCTTCGATAGTTATCGTGCTTACGGCCGGCCGGACAGAATCGATTTCGACCACGAATTCTTGATCGGTGAGTCGAACCAAATCCTTCAAGATCATTTTTATCCAAAAATTTTAAAATTACAGTCATTTGGGAAAATTGATAAGCACTCTGTTGCGAGAAACAAGAGCACCAAAAATTCAGTATTTACCGGGTGGCCACCACAGACGCGGAGCTCGTTTTGAGGGAGTAAATGACGATATTTTGAGAATGTTTTTTTGTGATAAGTGTAGGTTGTTCAAAAACACAATTTAAAATTATTTTCACATATATAGGGTGTTCTAAAACAGATACGGAACAGAGTTACATTTTTTTAAACGTAAGACCCTGTATTTGACTCCAAAAATGGAATGGCAAGCTCAAATTATGATGAGTTTCTTCATATCACTTCATACCTTACGAGAGAATGGCGAAAAATGGAAAATATGGAGTTTTTTAAATAGCGATTAATGATGAAACCAGTTACGTCAGTGATACGGACAGTATTTTTTCGAGTAGACATAATTGCTACTACTATATAGAAAAAAAATTGTACCCTGAAATATAAGGAGTGATCATAATTAATTTTCGAACATCAACTCCAAATAATGGTCAAAAATTTTCTTATTTCAATGGCACACCCGGTATTTCTATATCTCGTTGAACGTACAGATTAATTTCGAAACTATCTTCATAACGTTTTCCAACACCTAAACCTGAAAGTTTTTCAGCAATTTTCGACCACTATTTCTGTAGTTGATGTTTGAAAATTAATTATAATCACACTGTATATTTTCCAGAGTTATTTTTTTTTTCTGTTTGGGAGTAGCCAATATGTCTACTCGAAAAAATAATTAAAAATAAAAATATTCAAAAAACTCCATATTCTCAATGTTTCGCTATTTTCTCGTAAATGGTGCTTATATTATAATCATCATAATTTGAGCTTGCCATTACATTTTTAGGTCAAATACGGGGCGTTACATTTAAAAAATTTAAGTTTGGTCTATATCTTTATATTCGAACACCCTGTTTATATGAACAGGATTTAAAATTGTGCTCTTGAGTACCCTACATACATCACAAAAAAATGTTCTCAAAATATCTCCATTCACTCCCACAAAACGACCTCCGCGTCTGTGGTGGGCCACCCGGTATACAGGGTGAGTCTTTGACCACTGCATTAATTTTAACCAAAGATTCCTCTCATCAAATGAAACACTTTTTTCATTTACCATTTTTCCAGATTCGGCTCAGGTAAAAAGTTACAAGCGTTTAAAGATTTCACAATGTGCTAATACACTCCCGCATATAAATTATCTATGACATTGTTGGTGGACGAGAATAAGGCATGGTAACGTGGTGTACAGCTTGATTCGGCATTCCAACGCTCAGTGACGGATCCATAAAAGTAGTGAAATTTCTGAAGTTTTCCATTTTAAAACATTCAAAGAAGAATATCTCGAAAACGGTGCGTTTAAAGAGAAAAGATGAGTAATAATATAATGTTCTAAAACGATGGAATATTCTTGAAATGACTCAAGAAAAACTTTATATGCTTTCTTTATGCTAATTTCGTTTAGTTTTTTGAATCCACGAGTCCATAACTAGAAAACCAGTAGAAGTAGAAAATAACTTATATTTGGAAAATATGTATCATAGTTATAGGAAACTTTACGCCAACATTCATTTTATTCGAAAAAAGGATGTCAAAGCTACAAAATAAAAACTGATTTTTTTTCAAAATTTCAACAGCCTGTATCTTTTTACCTGAGCTGAATTTGGAAAAATGTTAAATGAAAAAAGTGTTTCATTTGATAAGAGGAATCTTTGGTTAAAATTAATGCAGTGGTCAAAGACTCACCCTGTATATTCAGTTTGGAACAAAGCTAAGCTCCGTCGCGACCTCGCGAAAATGCAGACTGCAACTAACCAACATTTCTCTTCAGACTTCTGCTCTCGACCCGCGCAAAATGGATGTTTAACATTCGAAATGAAATTGGATTGTTGAGTTAAATCGGCTGTCCGAACTTCCGGTTCGAAATAACCGAAATACCGATAAGCTCACGGTTGGATGCGGAAAAAATAAAGCAGATTGGCAGAATATGCCGTCTTGCTCCAACGTAGCTACTCTCTTTCAGTCGTGTCCGATGAGATGGATCACCGGGCTGTGAAGTGTACTTCACCGGGGTTGATAGATACTCGGGAGAGGTCAGTGTAGGTTTCTGTTGGATGGCCTTGTCAATATGGACGAATAGCAACACATACGTTATTTACAACAAATGATTCGTGTTCTGGTGACCATCCTACGCATTGGATTATTTTGATTACCGTAGAGCGGTGTGACTTTGCACTACTTTTTGGCCCTCTAGTTCCTCGGAACTGAGTGTTTATCAATTTGCCCAAATGTCTGTAATTTTCGAATTTTTGGCTGAAAATGGTCTTAAACGATTTGGTTTGACTCACTGATCAAGAATCCGTGGTCGTAATGGATTCTGTCCGGCCGGTCCGGCCGGATGGCCGTAGGCACTATAACTCTCGAACGAAAGGAGTTAGAGGATTGAAATTTGCAAGGTGTGTTTGGAGCGTAAATACATCGGACGAGGTCGTTAATGGGCAAAATTCATCATGCGGTTTCGGAGTTATGGCTGATTTTAGTAAAACACATCATTTATGAATATTTCCGAAACCGATCACTCGATCTATCTGAAACTTAGCGTCAAATTGTAGAATCATAGTCTTTATACGCATGTGAAGTTATGTATTGACCACGTCACCGCAAAGTGTCAAAAAAAAATTTCAAAATTTAAAAAAAAAATTTCTACAATAACTCTCGAACGGAATGAGCTAGGCAATTGAAATTTTCAGAGTAGGTTAGGGAGATGAATATCTCGGTTATTGGGCAAAATAGGCCAGATGGTTTCGGAGTAACGAAAAAAAAAATTTTTTTTAAGCAACAAATTTCAAATTCAATTTGATGCAGTTTCACCATTAAAATTCATCGATGTCATTTTCAACTCCAACAAGCTAATACTTTCGGAGATATGATTTTTCTAAATTTCAATAATTAATCGTACTTCTATGTTTTCACAGAATGCTATAATTATTCTATCTAAGCTTTATTATATGATCTGTTTTCAAGCTCGTACATTTCATCCTGTTCTATAAGAGAGAGTCAAATTCATTTCGGCTATTTTAATTCGATTTCTTCCATGGTGCAGTTCTCATTCTCAGATTGCTCATTTAATTTTGATAAATAAACTATTATTTGAATTGAATTTCCTTTATGATGCAGTTTTGTCATAAGAATACATCGAAATAATTCCCAACTCTGAGAAACCAACAATTTCCGAGATATAATTTGTCTGTTTGAACTAGAGCGCCAGAAAGCTCCTGTCCACAGGGCTTGAACCCATTTTTATAGTTTTCTTGTTGTAACTATTTCATTTTTACGTAAAATGAGTCCTTTGTAAACTATGTGCAATTTCAATATTTAAGCTATCTACTACTATTGTTATAAACATAAGAAAAGGTGTGCAGCATTTTTTTTCTTTTTAATTTGGCAAAGTCACCCGCACATCGGTGCGAGTTTGCAAATGCCTTTAAAATCCGTTTGTTGGCAATTTTAAGAAGTGTAAGGGGTACCTCTGCCACAAAAAAGCTTTTTAAAAATTTATTAAAGACAAGGTTGCTATTAGGGGCGAATAAAACAACAAGTTATAGGAAAATGAAATCTACTATTCTTCATAAACAAGCAATACAAAAATTCAGTCTCTCCGTAAATAAACAATATATAAACCTAAAAATGGCTCTGTGAGATCAAATAAACCAGAAATATTTGCAAACGCGTCCAAAAAAGCAAGCTAATTAATATTATTGGACCTGTAAGACGTTGGTTTTTCCAATGTTGTGACAACATCCATTTCCTTGACGTATGATGTGTCCTCAACATTGGGATAGACAAATCCATTTTTCTTTTTCCTCAAATATTTCACTACAAACCCATCATCATCTGTTCCTATAACTTCTCCAACATACCTAAGTTTAACAATTTTCTTAGCAGGGATTTATCGGTTATCGGTTTAGTGTTTCCTCCGTATAATTACGATATTTCCTTGCACCCAACATATTTTTGTATTGATGACCCATAGCTGTATCTAAAAATAAACTAAAGTAAATTTTGGTATGTGGCAAAGTCCCCCGCGAAAGTGCAACAGTAGAAAAATTTCCCGAAATATAGGAACCCTCTCAACCAAATGCTTTAAGTTTTTTTTTATTGAGCTCAAATAAATGTAAAGTAAGCTGCTAAGTGTATTTTGATGTACCGCATTTCATATTTTCTACACAAACCTTAGTATTTCGCATTTAACAACACGTTGAAAACTTACCCACTCACATAACTCATCGTAACATTCCATTCAACGCACGCCAGACGACTGCGACCGTCGCAACCGGTGGAGATATACCGTGGTTAATGGTTCCCATTCGTGCTGTCGGTGAGATATATCCAACTTCATAAAAATAAAATGAAACTTAGAATATTAGGCAGTTCGGTAAAGTCACCTCCGTTGGCGAAGCCACACAGCTCCACCGTATAAGAATTTATTAAGTCAGTGAGTGGAAACTAAATATTTGAGAGCTTTTGAGGTACTCTGTTCAGGGGAACAAGCGTGCCTCAAATGCTTTCAAACGTTTAGTTCTACTTCCCTAGACTTTATTCTAGATATTTATGTTTATCTGTGTAACGTGTAACGTGTAACGTGTCCCATTTTTCTCACCAGGATCTCCAGGATTTTAACAGGCTTTTTTTGGTACTGACACCTTCACCATTTTGTAACCAGTTTTTGGCGCTCTTCTTCCTAGGAACAGAGTACTTATCATTAGGCCCAAATGTCTGTAATTTTCGAATTTTTGACTGAAAATGGTATCGAAAGATATGGTTCGACTCACTGATCAAGAATCCATGGTCGAAATCGATTCTGTCCGGCCGTCCGTTAAGACGATAACTCTCGAACGAAAGGAGTTATTGGATTGAAATTTGCAGAGGAGGTTTGGACTCGGATAGTTCGTTAATGGGCGAAATCCATCAAGCGGTTTCGGAGTTATGGCCGTTTTTAGTAAAAACATTTTTTATGAATATTTCCGAAACCGATCACTCGATCTATCTGAAATTCAGCATCAAATTGTAAAATCATGATCTTCAGACGCGTATGGAGTTTTGTATGAATCGGGTTACCGTAAAGTGTCGAAAAAAATTTTTAAAATTTTTTTATTTTGTTTCTACAATAACTCTCGAACGGAATGAGCTAGGCAGTTGAAATTTTCAGAGTAGGTTAGGAAGATAAATATCTCGGGTTAGTTTGCTACTGGGCAAAATAGACCAGATGGTTTCAGAGTACCTAACGAAAAAAACTTTTTTTCTTAACTTACCTACAAATTTCAAAATAGATTTTTTTAAGATGCAGTTTCACCAAAAATATCCATTGATATCATTTTCAACTCTAACAAGCTAATACTTTCGGAGATATGAGTTTTCGAAATTTCAATAATGTTTCGTACTTCTATCTTCACAGCATGGTTGTGAATGTCTGGTATTAATGTGAATTTGATAAAAATCGAGAAAAGCACAGACTGGAATTCATGAGCTTTAGCGCACATGTTCTTTTTAGCGTTAACTCGTGAAAAAACTAATTGAGCACCAACTGAATTCAAATTCCAAAATGAATCAAATAGTGAACTCACTCAGCAGGGATTCGAACCCGGAGCTACTAACCTCTAAGCCATACGGGTCCCATTTATTGTTTGAAATGTTTCAAGCATTGTTTTAGGCCTTGTTTTCTTTTGATGAGTCATATTTCGGTTTTGCATTCTCTTTGGGATTTAAGGTTGGTTTAATTATATTCATCCTCCTCTCTACTTTGAATAGCACATAATTTCATTCCGTCAGAGAACCAACAATACGATTAAGTTCAGAAAAACCTGGTTTCCTTTGAACATATGAGTTGGAAAAAAACATGAGGAATAATCCATTAAATTTTTCCAGGGTTAGCTACTACGACGTATTTCAAGATTACTTCTTTTCTATAATATTATTAATTCGAATATATTATTATTATTGACTGTGAGAAATCAAATATTTTGAGGAGGCTCCATAACAAATAATTCATCCATTTACTGAAAATCTGACTATAATTGAAATTGAAATTGTTGTCCTGTAGTATAATCGTATTTCTTTGAATGCCAGCCTTGTCTCCATTGAATCATCATATTTTTCAGTATCCTGTAACGAAAGAAGTGTAGGTGGCAATCCATGGATAGAACTCATTGTTATGTACAGGACACCTCCAACGATATAAAATGGAAACAAATCCAGAAACCGAATGATCCAATCCAGCCCCTGCTTTCTCGACACATAAGCCTCTCCTGGCTCTCACCAAATTGAGCGCTCCTCCAATTCGATAACCGTCTTTCTTCAGGAATAAAACCCGTGTTCGAAGGTTCTCGAGAAATTCGGATATTTCCAGAATCTGTTCAGATCGGCTTTTGTACGTTTTTCGCCCAGGTAGAGAATAATGAAATGGAGCATATTCGATTGAGCTCAGCTCCCCTAATTTGTGTATTCACCTACTTATTATTTGGCAGATTTTGCAGATTTGATCTCTGAAGTTAGAGGGGGTTTTCGGAAATATACCACTATGTATTCCAGATAGTACCAGATATTCCTAGATTATTTCCTGAATGTGCAAATATGAGAATATTGAAGGAGTACACTGAGAAAAATGGCAATTTTATCCACAATGCCTTCATTACTGTTGGTATAATAGTGCCAATAAGAATTCCTATTGAATAAATGAGATTTCACCTTGCTTCAAAAAAATCGTATGATCCCTACCATGATCCACGCGTCATGAAGATTGCTTCATTAATATAAATAATCTTCTGATCAGCGCAATCGGACTTTACGTTGTTTGATCGAAATGTTAATTGAATTTCTCTCATCTTCCAGGTACCATCGTATGACACCTTAAGTACTCCTTCAACATCTACAGATATCAACGCCTCTCCAAACAGAGAATTCGTTATAACCCCAAATTATTGACTTATGAAATGTAAGGTTTCACGAGGGTCTATTTTTCGGAAAATTCTTTTCGCGATATTTCCTCGGGAAATTTTTGTAAAAAATATCTGATCGTAGATTCGGAATCTACGGCCCCGAATCTATAAGAATAAGTACCCGCTTTATAGTTGTGTGTCAAATATTTTTTCTCGAAAAATGAGATTTTTTTAAGGTAAATTGTATTGAAAAATTGCCAAAATTCGACCGGTCTCCGATTTCGATGCAAGTTACGTCATTTACTAATTTGGGGTCGTAGATTACGAATATGTGATCGGATTTTTCATTGGAGAATTTTCCGCGGAAATACCGCGAAATGAATTTTCCGAAAACCAGACCCTCGGGAAAAATATCGTAATTTCCGAATAGTACGGCCTGGACATTTTCTGTTTGGATTATTCAGTAGATAAAGGATCCATATATGACGGCAAAAATCAACAACACTTTACTCCCATTTGTTTGGGCGGTGTAAACTTCCAAAATTGGCCTATTTTCGTCGATTTTTTCACTCTAAGTAAAAAATTTTCCAAAGTACGCCACTTAGGGAAAAACTGATTGCATATTCGTGATCAGCGATCTCGATTTAATTAGACACGAGCTCCGCATCGATATACCATGAAAACAATTTTTTGGCTCGGGACTTGGAAATATTTTTGACCTGGAATAGAAGGAAAATTCTTCTTTCCCGTCCGAAATCTATGATTTTCACTTATTTATGAAGAAATTTTCTACAATCATTGGTCGTTGGACGACGTTTAGATTTATGTATCAATTTTTTCTGTATCTCTATCCGTTCGGAAAATATTAGGAAATGAGCGAATCCGTCAAGATCCGATTAGATCGACGCGGCTTCGGTTGTTCGGAAAATTGTAGAATTACGTATGGGTTAGATACTGGAGAAAACTCTTTGCCGTTCGACGGAGTCACTCATTTCCTAATATTTTCCGAACAGATAGAGACACATAGGAAATAGATACATAAATCTAAACGTCGTCCACCGACCAATAATCGTAGAAAATTCCTTTATCGATAAGTGAAAATCATAGATTTCGGACGGGAAAGAAGAATTTTCCATCTATTCTGGGTCCCAAGCCAAAAAATTTTTTTCATGGTATATCGATGCGGAGCTTGTGTCTAATCAAATCGAGGTCGCTGATCACGAATATGCATTTAGTTTTTCCCTAAGTGGCGTATTTTGGGAAATTTTTCACTTAGAGTGAAAAAATCGACGAAAATAGGCCAAATTTGGAAGTTTACACCGCCCAAAAAAATGGGAGTATAGTGTTGTTGATTTTTTCCGTCATATATGGATCCTTTATCTACTGAATAATCCAAACAGAAAATGTCCAGGCCATACCATTCGGAAATTACGATATTTTTCCCGAGGGTCTGGTTTTCGGAAAATTCATTTCGCGGTATTTCCGCGGAAAATTCTCCAATGAAAAATCCGATCACATATTCGTAATCTACGACCCCGAATTAGTAGATGACGTAACTTGCATCGAAATCGGAGACCGGTCGAATTTTGGCAATTTTTTAATACCTTAAAATACCTTAAAAAAATCTCATTTTTCGAGAAAAAATCTTTGACACACAACTATAAAGCGGGTACTTATTCTTATAGATTTGGGGCCGTAGATTCCGAATCTACGATCAGATATTTTTTACAAAAATTTCCCGAGGAAATATCGCGAAAAGAGTTTTTTCGAAAATAGACCCTCGGGAAAAAAACCATAATTTCCGAAGTGTAGGACCTGGACATTTATTGTTTGGATTATTCGATCGATAAAGGATCCAAATATGACGTGAACAATCAGGAAGACTTTACTCCGATTTGTTTGGGCGGTGTGAACAACCAAAATTGGCCTATTTTCGTCGATTTTTCCACTCTAAGTGGAAATTTTCCCAAAGTACGCCACTTAGGGAAAAACTAATTGCATATTCGTAATCAGCGACTTCGATTCAATTAGACACATGCTCCGCATCGATATACCATGAAAAAAATTTTTTGGCTCGGGACTTGGAAATATTTTTGACCCGGAATCGAAGGAAAATTCTTCTTTCCCGTCCGAAATCTATGATTTTCACTTATTTATGAACGAATATGACGACGTTTAGATTTATGTATCAATTTTTTCTGTATCTCTATCCGTTCGGAAAATATTAGGTAATGAGCGAATCCGTCAAACGCCAAAAGTCTTCTCTAGTATTCAACACATACGAGTATCTACAATTTTCCGATTAGATCGACGCGGCTTCGGTTATTCACTAAATCGGGCACGCTGATCACGAATCTACAATTAGATTTTTCCTATCTCGATTAGTTTCGGAGCAATGACGAAAAAAGTCGCAATTTCTGGTCCTACCTATTTTTAAAAAGGTTAATATAAAACTTCTAGAAAATACATTCGATAAAACTCCGGATATGTTAAAATCGGATATGTATGAATTAAGGTTTAGATTACAACAAGGGCTGTGTCGATCAAACAACTAGAAATATTCTTTCATGGTATAAAGAGCATGTGGGACACATTGATGGATCCGATGTTGCATCACATTTTATCAACAGCCAACTCAATTTCAGAAAATTAAATTCAAATTGTTGAAAAATTCGTATAAATTGTACTTAGGAACACTTGAAGGGATCGAAATGTATAAGAGAAAGGATATTTTACTTAATGATGATCTATGGGCACTAGGGTGTCCCTTATATGTTGAAAAAAAAATTTTTTTTAGTTATCGAAACGCATACCCTATTATTATGTTTATTAGTCTATTAGTTACCCAAGTACAAAATTTCAACCTCCTACGTTAAAGTTATCCCGTGCCGACTGAGCTTCAAAGTTTTCGAAAATAGGTGTGTAAACAATTTTCTTACTATACCTGTAGATCATCGCTTAAATGCAGTCTATTAGATTAATAATGACGCAAACACAAATTTGTATGATAAACTTTCTGCAACTATTAAAATAGTATAATATATCTAACTATTAATTCGGATTTAATTCGTAATATGAATTGCTTCTGATCTTCATCCGCGGTAATCAAACATCGAAATTCCTGCATTGATTTAACGCTCGTTCAGCTGTGTCATTCACTGTTTTTAGGCTAAAAATCCCCTTTTTAGCTTTAATATACGCCGCATTTTCAGTCCCCAATGACACAACCTCTTGCAGAAAACTACTGTTAAGTCTCAGTCACAGGAATAAATTTTTGCTCGTCACTGAAATCAAATCAATCAAAGATTTCCCTAAAAAAGTTAAAAAAAAAACTAGTAAGAGTAGAATGAATAAAAAAGTGAGTTTCAATGAACTGATGAACGCTACTTGTTACTAAACAAGGGAGCCGATATTGTTTCCATGGATAGAACATATCTCTTTCCAGAAGCTTCTCAAAGCTTTCCTGTTGAAAATTTTCTACAATGTTCGTTTTGGCCTGCTCATCAACTTCATCATCAAAAATTGTAATGACGACTATTTCCTCTGCTAAGTACCACAAGTGTTGACATAACTTGTTTTGAGTCGCTTTAGAAATTTATTTATCAACCCTTTCATAATCTTTTTAAGGATTTTAAAAAACAAAAGTTTTGTAACGTGCTTTTTCCGCCAAACTGCATCCCAGCCAGGATTTCACATAAACAAACTCCTCGCAAACCTTGATCCTCCTTGGCACACATCTCAAACCGAGATCGCACAAACATATTTTTGAAGAGTAAGTAGCACCACAGCAAACAGTAACAATTCTCTGTCTAGTATTCGCTCTAACAGCACATAGGCTCCATTCAAGCGTCCTGTGTTAGATGCTGTGATATCACAGCACATTATTTGTTCCTTATCATTCAGGTTCCAATCATTAAGTGCATTCATTACTGCATTTGCTTGATCTTTGCCGAAAGAACTGTCTAACTTTGGCAATGCAAGTAGTTGCTTTTTGTCGTCATATGAAATGATAATTGGCAGGCGTGAACATCTTACATTCAGACCAGGTACTAACATTCCATCCCAGTGAATAGCATCTACTTCAGGCACGTTATTCTGAAAATCACATTTAATGGACTCTGCCTTATCTTTCATCATTTGTGTTCGAAAACGTTGAATAGAAGATTTGCTGATTGGGTAATCGTCTCAACTAAGACTAAGTGCTTCTATTACCTACAGACTGAATCTCTGATGCTTACTTGGCATCTGTCGAAAGTTGCAGCTAATTTTGAGGTCCCAAATTCTCTTATTTTTCTTCTTGGCGGACTTACAAATTGCGGTGTGGCAGCCTGAGGTTCTTTCGAACTTTCTTCAGAGCCTGTAGATTGTTCCTCTATTTCTCCATGTGTTTCAAAGCTGTGGTAAGTATCGATAATCTCTCGGAAGTCATTCGCATTAATTCATTTTTCTCTTCTGCTAGTTTCCTCCGCCCTGCCCTTTGTTCAATTTCAGCCAACTTTTTGTCAACACCCGCTAAGCATCCCGAACGACCTGGTCCTCTTTGTTTTTGCAAGAATATCTTCTGCAATTTTTATTCTTTCGAGAGCATAAGCAATATCGAATAAATCATCCAATTCAAATTGAAAGTTTTCCCAGTGGTGCCTATAAACATTCTGAATATTTTTACTATTCTTTTGAAGCTCATGCCAGTCTTGATCCAGCAAATGTCTTAACTTAACTTCGCGTATGTTGAGAAATAAAAATTTACTTCACCAATCAAGAAAATACTTTCTTAAAGCTTCTTAATTCTACTGACATTCTCAAAATTCAAAATAATGTGGGCTTATTACTAGAAAAGCCGAAATAAACTGAGAATAACAGAAAGCATGCGCCACAACTTGTATGAACTTCTTTACGCGCAAGTCGGCACAGTTTATTCTCTTCCAAATAAGGTAAAAAATGGTTTTCGACTGTTTTGGGTCCAAATGAACAAAACAAGAGCCTATGCGTTGTGAAATTAAAACTTTGAAAAATAAGGGACACCCTAATGGGCACCCATACTCGGGGTCAAACCTTCCCCCTTCTAGCTTTTAGGGAAAGAAAAAATTCATCATATGTGGCAAAATTGTTTTGTCAAATAATTATACTTATTGAATATCTTTATGTCTAGCCCCCTCCTGATTTTTCTTCATATGGGCACCCTTGGATCTAACCTTCATTAAGAACTCATTAATTTCACTAATCGGTGTATGACTAAGGGTATATATTGTCAAACCATACTTGAGTCTAGAAATTGATAGCATGCATCAGTAACACTTCATCTCTGAAGATGGAAACCTCTTTTCCGAATCATATGTCAGACGACAAAATTTGTACTGGACAATAGTGTAGTTACTTTTGTATTGTAACCCCGTCTGAACTATCCATATTAGAATGATTCCACATAAAATATCATAACGATGGAGATCTCCTAGCACAACGAGCGTACCAACAAAAGGATTCAACGATTATATGTGCTCCCAACTTTTACTTCCACCAGAAAAGAGTTATATTTCGAAGAATCTTTCACGAGCAACTAAAAATTCAATTTGGGGATAAAGCTCTCAGGCTTCTAACACTTCCAAAGCATGACGGATGGCAGGTCCGACATACCGATGAACCAATAGAAAAATTCTAACTTACATCCTTTTGTTCCCCTGGGAGACAGAAAGGAATGAATCCGGAATTCCTCCGAAAAGATTTCAAACAGAAAACAAAATTTCGTGTCATCCTACTGAAAGGAAGTTAAATTGGGCAGGAGTGAAAATGCCACATGAGGGACGGAGGAGCAGAAAGTTTTGATTGGATATCAAAGCGATACTTGAACAAGTTTCGTTTCAGTAGTTTCCTGGTTTGATTAAATCATATCTTCCGTAAGTTCCGATGGCGTTGGAGGCGTGTTATATATCTATGAAAAGATTTGATATATGTTAAATTCCCATACCACATCCGATCTGTTTTATATCGCTGACTTATATGTTCGACCTCTTACCCTATACCCTTGGAAATCTGAAGTACTTAAGGAATGATGCAGAACTGCATATCAATTACCAACGCAGACAAGAAGATTGCGTTTCATAACGATCAAAGTTTAAATTAATAATAATATTAATAAAAGCAATAATCATTATGACCTACTTATCCTTAAAGAAAAAATGGGTTCAAGCCCTGTGGACAGGTGCTTTCTGGCGCTCTAGTTCAAACAGACAAATTATATCTCCGAAAGTATTGGTTTCTCAGAGTTGGGAATTATATCAATGTATTCTTATGAAAGAACTGCATCATAAAGAAAATAAAATTCAAATTATAGTTTATTTATCAAGATTAAATGAGCAATCTGAGAATGAGAACTGCACCATGGAAGAAATCAAATTAAAAAAGCTGAAATGAATTTGACTCTTTCTTATAGAACAGGATGAAATGTACGATTATGAACACAGATCATATAATAAAGCTTAGATAGAATAATTATAGCATTCTGTGAAAACATAGAAGTACGTACGATACATTATTGAAATTTAGAAAAATCATTTCTCCGAAAGTATAAGCTTGTTGGAGTTGAAAATGATATCGATGGATTTTAATGGTGAAACTGCATCTTAAATAAAAATTACAGACATTTGGGCAAATTGATAAGCACTCAGTTCCGAGGAACTAGAGCGCCAAAAAGTGTAATTTCCTTTCCGGGATTTGAGCCCGCCTACCATCTTGTCGATCTCCGGTATTAGAATAAAACGTTGCTACTTTCCTGGGATATGTATTCTTAAT
Organism: Halyzia sedecimguttata; assembly: GCA_937662695.2. Classification (NCBI taxonomy): domain Eukaryota; kingdom Metazoa; phylum Arthropoda; class Insecta; order Coleoptera; family Coccinellidae; genus Halyzia; species Halyzia sedecimguttata. Next base: position 106,007,347 of record OW569414.2, read on the forward strand.
TTTCTCTTTTCGACATAAAATTGCCACATGGGGGTTTATTTGACGGTTTTTTACCCTTGTCTCTCTAAGTCGATTTTGACGTTTCTCGAACTATCTATTAGCAAGGAACTAGACAATGTCATGTCTCAGAAAAATTATGACATTATGACTATTCATACATAGCATAATTATATAATTCTGTGAAAACGTAAAAATACGATTTATTATTGAAACTTTGAAAAATCATATCTCCTAAAGTATTAGCTTGTTAGAGTTAAAAATGATATAATTGCATTCTTATGATAAAACTGCTTATCGAAAAAAATTTAATTTGGAATTTTTTTTGTAAAAAAAAAATTTATTTTTGTTACTCCGAAACCATCTGTTGGATTTTGCCCAATAACGAACTTAGCCGAGATATTTATCTCCCAAACCTACTCTGAAAATTTCAACTGTCTAGCTCATTCCGTTCGAGAGTTATCGTGCCTACGGCCGGCCGGACAGAATTAATTTCGACCACGGATTCTTGATCAGTGAGTCGAACCAAATCGTTCAAGACCATTTTCATCGAAAAATTCGAAAATTACAGACATTTGGGCAAATTGATAAGCACTCAGTTCCGAGGAACTAGAGCGCCAAATATTGGTTTAAGCACTGACGTGAATTCAGGAGCTTTTGCGTGTATGTTCTATTGTCCATTCTCCTGTATTGGCCAGTCTTAATCGATTTTACCATGGTGAATTCTACTGTCCGTTCTCCTCTATTGGACACACTTAATCGAATTTACCATGGTAAATTCTATTGTCCGTTCTCCTGTATTGGAGACTGTTAATCAAATTTACCATGGTAAATTCGATTTAGAGTGTCCAATGCAGGACAACGGACGAAATACCAATTTTAATAGTAGGTTGCGCGTCCAAATGGGACAGCTGCGTTCGTTGTTAGGCAAAATCATCAACCGTTTCTGAGTTGTGACCATTTTAAATATTGTTGTTATTTCCTCAATATCTGATAATGTAGAGTTCCGATCAAATTCAAACTTGGTAATTACTTGTAGAATTCCAACGCGCTAATTTTCGCGAAATATCGTGAATATCTTTAGAAGAAAAAGGGGAAAAGCCCAGTGGACAGGAGCTTTGGCGCTCTTGTTCAAACTTTGACAAATCATATCTTCTAAAGTAATGGTTTCTCAGAGTTGGGATTGATCAATGTATTATTATCATAAAACTGCTTGATTAAAGAAATTAAATTCAAGTAATAGTTTATTTATCAAGATTAAATGAGCAATATGTAATGATATATAGGCACTCGGTGCATAGTTTTCACAACTCGAAATCGAAAGTATCATACGAATACATAGAGCAAGACTGGAGACAATCATAGGAGATTGCACATTTATTCTTGATATTTGGCTGATGAACAAATTATATTAATAGTTCATTTCATTTTAGCGCGTTTGTTCTGGGGAACATCGCGTTATAATTTTGCCCAAATGTCTGTAACTTTCGAATTTTTCGACAAAAATGATCTCAAACGATTTGGTTCGACTCCGCGATGAAGAATTTGAGGTCAAATTTGATTCTGTCTGGCTGGCCGTTGCCACGATAACTTGAGAATGGAAAGAGCTAGCGATTTGAAATTTTCAGGGTTGGTGGTGCATCCAAATACGATGGACAAGTTAGTTAATGGGCATAATCGGCTCATTGGTTTCCGAGTAATAATTATGTTTTCAACCAATATAAATCCGATCGAATTGAAAGTTGGTGAGTAGTTGTAGAATGTGAAACCTTAGTACGTTTGTGGTATTTTGTGAAAATCGTATTGCTAGAAAATTAAAAAAAAATTATTGAAAAATATTTTTTATCTTACGATATCCTGAGAACGGAAAGAGATAGCGATTTGAAATTTCCAGGTTGAGTTGTGCATCTAAATGCGACATTTGAGTTCGTTTACGAGCATAATCGGCCAAACGGTTTTGGAGTTATACCCATCTGAAATTTGGTTGTAATATCCTCAATAACTTGGAAATTAGTTGTAGAATGCCAACGCGAAAGTTCTCACTAAATTTCATGAGTATCGTATAACTAGAAAATTTTTAGAAAATCATTGAAAATCATTGAAAAAAAATCTTCATATCAGTAACTATTCATCCAACATCGCTAAAATTTTGCTAGAGCATTCAGAACCATACTCTACCACCAAGTTCTGAGTTTGAACACGATCGGATTTATTTGGTTGGAGATCCGAGCAGCCTTGTGTGAGTTCAGTAGCTGGATAGGTGACCGTTGCCTCGATAACTCTCTGATGAAAGGAGATAGGACCTTGCAATATTCAGGGTAGGTTGCTCATCCGAATAGGAGAGTTAAGTTTGCTGTTGGCTATAATCGGCACAAAGGTTTCGGAGTTATATCCATCTGGAATATTATAACCTCAATGACTAAAAAATATAGAGTCTATCGAATTGAAGCATGCTTACTAGTTATAGAAGATCGACATAAAGACGTGTGTAAAATATTGTGAGAACCATAGTACCACTCGAAAATTTAAAAAAAATTACGAAAAAAAAAATGGGTTCAAGCACTGAAGTGAAGTCAGGAGCTTTCACGCGTATGTTCTATTGTCCATTCTCCTTATTGGACACTCTTAATCAGAATTCACCTTGGTAAATTCGATTTCGACCACAGATTCTTCATCAGTGGGTAGAACCAAATCATTTAAGATCATTTTCAGACAAAACTTTGAAGATTACAAACATTTGGGGAAATCGATAAGCACTCTGTTCCGAGGAACAAGAGTGCAAAAACAAACAAAAATTTTTCTATTTTATTATTTTTGACTCTATTTGTCAGAAACCACTGATATTCCGCATATACTTTTATGCCACCATTGTCCCGACTTTACGTCTGTGCTTTTCAGAGTTTTCAAGAATTTTTGCTTGAAAAGTCGCACCAGTCTCCCTAAGAATTATAATATTATATTCAGTGGAATTTGCAGCCATTATTTTATTTCGCCACGACCAGTCATCGGGGTGTCAAGATTTCATTGGAACAACAATTAACCTTAAACATAATTCATTTTCTTTCATCCATCACCCAGGCATCTGAATAATTGATTTAAAAATGCTGTTACCACGTTGACGAGGATTATAATGTGAAATTGTTCAAAGTGAAAAATGAATTTCTCCTTGCATAAAAAAAGAAACCCCGAGGAAACAAATGCGAGAAATGCTTTCGACCTTCTAGCAATCCGTCAGTGTCCAATATAGGAACATTATTTCGAAAATAAAGGACTCAATTCCCGAGTCCAATGCTATGGCGTGATATATTGTTGGTAATGAAACATTTTCACATCGTGCAAAATGTCATTAGAGTGGTTGTTTTGGATTGCTTGGTTCTTTAGGGAGGATATCTGGATGAAAAATTGGAAAGTTCCATTTTTGTGTTAAATGCTAGATTCTTTCAGTGGATTTGTTTTCTTCAGGAATTCAATGGAGTGATAGGATTCGTTATGAACGCCAGAATTTGGCAAGTCTATTGGAGGAACTAGTAATTGAGTTTTGTGATATTTACGTATTCTTTTGAGTTTTTTGCGCGTATGTTCTGGGGAACATCGCGTTGTCATTTTGCAAAATGTGAAATTCAATTCTGTGTTGCCGTCCGGCCGTTGCCACGATAACTTCAGAACGGAAAGAGCTAGCGACTTGAAATTTTCAGGGTACGTGGTGCATCCCAATACGACGGACAAGTTCGTTAATGGATATAATCGGCCTAATGGTTTCTGAGTAATAATTTTGTTTTCAACCAAAATGAATCCGATCGAATTAAAACTTGGTGAATAGTTGTAGAATATAAACGTAAGCAAGTTTGTGAAATTTTGTGAAATTAAAAAAAAATTATTAAAAAATATTATTTATGACACGATAACCTGAGAACGGAAGGAGATAGCGGCTTGAAATTTTCAGGTTAGGTTATGCATCTGAATGCGACATTTAAATTTGTCTATAGGTATAATCGGCCAAACGGTTTTGGAATTATAGCCATCTGAAATTTAGTTGTTATTCCCTCAATAACTCGAAAAATACGGAACCGATATAATTCAAACATGGTTATTAGTTGTAGAATGCCAACGCGAAAATTCTTACGGAATTTCATGAGGATGGTATAACTAGAAAATTTCAAAAAAATTATTGAAAATAATTGAAAAAAATTCTATATATCATAAACTATTCGTCCGGCATGGCTGAAATTTTGCAAGAGCCTTCAGAAGCTAACTCTACTGCAAAGTTCCAAGTTTGAGCACTATCGGATCCATATTGATGGAGAACCGAGCAGCCTTTTGTGAGTTCGGTAGCTGGATGCGAATCGTCGTATTTTGCGAGAAACTTCAAAACCATGATTTTCATCATGACATATTTTTGCGCGTATGTTCTTTAGGAAAATCGTGTTATTTAATCACAAATCTATGGGAGATGATAGCCCTACATTAGCGCTCAGACCTGGTTTTGAAAGAGATCCTCCTTAGGAAGAGGCAACTTAATATTGAAGGGATTTCTATGAACAAGAGTGAATATCTTTGAGAAATAGAGAAGGCGATTCTTCTTCAAGAGATCCATGTGCCTTCAGAGGATTATATTTGTGAGAGGGGACTATTGAAAGGTTATGTATTATTTTTAATATGATATCGCTGAAATTTTGCTGAAGGCTTCTAAAGTTAACTTTAAATTAACCACACTTTCTGATCTTGTAAGGTGAGAGGCTCATTTGTCGATATTAAATCTCGTGATGGGTAGAGAGGAATTTTAGGCCAGTTTTCCTATCACTAATGAGAATATATCCTTATGTTTCACCTCAACACCTTCAGATCTATCAATGGGCATTTATTGGTTAAGAATAAGTAATTGAATATTACTGGAATTCAATTGAATTTCATTCAATATGTTAGTAACTAAACTTATAATTTTCTTTACTTTGATTATTTGAATATGACATTAATTCCAGTAATATTTTTCAAGAATAATTTTGTATTCTTCTCTTAAAGAATAATTGAAGGTAGACAATAATGTGTTTTCATCATTGCTTTCTATCCTGACTTCACGAAAAAAAAAATTGGTTCAAGCACTGACGTGAAGTCAGGAGCTTTTGCGCGTATGTTCTATTGTCCGTTCTCCTGCATTGGACACTTTTAATCGAATTTACCACGGTGAATTCTATTGTCTATTCTCCTGTATTGGACACCCTTAATCGAATTCACCATGGTAAATTCGATTAAGAGTGTCCAATACTGTATGTCCGGACGGACATACAGTGTGAGTCTTAAAGTTGCACATTAAATTTAACCATAGATTCCTCTCATCAAATAAAATACTCTTTTCATTAATCCTTTCCAAATTTCACTCAGGTTAAAGGTTATAAGCGTTTAAATATTTCACAATGTGCTAATACACTGCTGCATTTTTATTATCTACGACATTAATTGAGTACGAGAAAAAGGTATGATAGCGTGGTTCACAGCTTGATTTGGGATTCCAACTCCCAGGGACGGATCCATAAAAGCGGTGAAATTTCTGGAGTTTTCTATTTCATAACATTCAAGGAAGAATATCCCGAAAACGCTGCGTTTAAGGGGAAATGATGAGGAACAATTTAATGTTCTACAATGACTGAATATTCATGAGATGACTCAAGAAAATATTTATCTGCTTTCTTTATGCTTATTTCGTTTAGTTTTCTGAATCCACGAGTCTATAACTAGAAAACCAGTAGAAGTTGCAAAAAAATAATTTTCTTAAATTATGTATCATAGTTATAGGAAACTTCACACCATCTTTTATTTCATTCGGAAAAAGGATGTCAAAGCTAAAAAATAAAAACTGATTTTTTTTCGAAATTTCAGCAGCCTGTATCTTTTTACCTAAGCCGAATTTGGAAAAATGGTAAACTGAAAAAGTGTTTCATTTGATGATGAGAATCTACGGTTAAAATTAATTTACAACTTAAAGACTCAGCCTATATCCGAATGTATTAGTTTGTTATATTTGAGAAACCACCTTCTTCTCATAGTGTACCTAGGCCTGCTATATAGTTTCATATACGTGGTTTGAATAGGAATGATGAGCTTTGTAATCTTCCTCTGATCTAGTGCGAAGATATCTTTGCCATGCGTTTTTTTTTCTCCAAGCCCTCCTCAGGATTTTATTATCAATTTGAAATCTATCGCAAAGGAAACTTTGCGATTGATTTCAGTTTGTACCAGCCTGTACAGTGTATCTAACTCAATTATTGAAATCGGCAATTTGTCCAACATGGCTGCTAGACGAAAAACATATTCCTTATCAAATACTCGAACCCAGTTTATGCACTTCCCTTATGCGATCTCCACAGTAGGACTTGGCACTTGGAGTAACCTAGAGCATGCTCTTTAACCCCAAACTTTAATTACTACGGATTATTAATTGGATTTCAAACTAATTTAAGCCAATCTGAGTGCAATAAATGGTTGATATCCTAGTGAGAGCCAAGCGAACTCAGGCTCGCAATCTTCGAACATATAGACTTCAAACTCCATTACAGTATTGTTAATAATGGTTGTATCGTGTGAATTTCTGCTCGTGGTTCAACTTTGGCCATGTGAAATTTAGTGAATTAATTACGTCGTCGAGTTTGGAGGTTACGATACCAATCAATTAAACAGAAATTATTTAGGAGGTTTGATAGAAATTCATATTGGTTGATATTACCGTCGTCGATAGCCTTCAGTATTATTGTTAATTACAAATATTTCTGGTGCATCATTTGAGAAGAATTATGTTTCGATAATAAAAAAAAAATTGGTTCAAGCACTGACGTGTCAGGAGCTTTTGCGCGTATGTTCTCGTGTCCATTCTCCTGTATTGGATTCGATTAAGAGTGTCCGATACAGGAGAATGGACAATAGAACATACGCGCAAAAGCTCCTGACTTCACGTCAGTGCTTGAACCAATTTTTTCTTCAATGATTTTATGAAAATATTCTAGTGCTACGATTCTCAGGAAATTTTGCATGAATTTTAGCGTTGGCATTCTACAACTAATAACCATGTTTGAATTGGATCGGTTTTGTATTCTTTGAGTAATTGAGGAAATAACAACCAAATTTCAGATTGATATAACTCCAAAACCATTTGGCCGATTATGCTAATTAACGAAGATTAGATGTTGCATATAGATGTGCAATCTACCCGGAAAACTGCAAGACACTTATTCTTTCCATTCTCAAGGAGTCATGAGATACGTAATATTTTTTCGTAATTTTTCAAAACTTTTCTAGTGGTACGGTCCTCACAAAATTTTACACACGTCTTCGTGTTGATATTCTACAACTAGCTACCAAGCATCAATTCGATCGAGTCTATATTTTTTGAGCTTTCGAGAAAATAATATACCAGATGGGTATAACTCCGAAACCGTTGGGCCAAATATGGCCAACGGCGAACTTAACTCTCCCATTCAGATGTGCAACCTATCCTGAAAATTGCAAGTCCCTATCTCCTTTCGTTCAAGAGTTATTGAGGCAACGGTCACCCATCCAGCTACTGAACTCACACAATGCTGCTCGGATCTCCAACAATATAGATCCGATCGTATTCAAACTTGGATATTGGTAGAAGAGTTAGGTTAGAAGGCTCTCTTAAAATTATAGCATTGTCGGACGAACAGTTTCTGATATATAGAATTTTTTTCAATAATATTCTATGATTTTTTGAACATTTTCTAGTGATATGATCCTCACGAAATTCTGCAAGAATTTTGGCTCTGCCTTTCTACAACTATTGACCATGTTTGAATTAGATCGGTTTTGTACTTCTCGAGTTATTGAGGAAATAACAACCTAATTTCAGATAGGTATAACTCCAGAGCCGTTTCACCGATCATGCTTATAAATAAACTCAAATGTCGCACTCAGATTCACAACCTAACCTGAAAATTTCAAGTCGCTATCTCTTTCCGTTCTTACGTTATCCTAACACATAGATTCTCTATAATATTGATATGTAATAATTATTAACTCTATCATATTTCCAGCGGCAAAAATTCTGATTGAATATCCAGAGCTGAAAAAATGTAAAGGCACTGACGTCGGTTCTGGGGCTCGTTTCTATAATGATTAATATAATTTTCATGAGATCCGTTATTAACAAGTGGAACGTCATTCTTGATAACCTATTGAATGGTTTCTCTCAGGGTTTTCTCTCCCAAACTCTGAAAAATATTTATGAAATAATAAAAATCAATGTTTTGCAATTGCTTCGGCTGATAGATGTAATCATGAGTTGTCTCGAATATCCATTATCTTCAATAAATTTCATTAGTTCGATTTTGAAGAGTAGAAAAAATTTGATTAGTTCTATCGTAAAGCTTTTTAATTACACCTCTTTTCACACTAATTTAATGAGTTGGACAGGCATTCAAATAACTATTTTTGTTTGTTTGCTTTCTGAAGACACTTATATCAAAATGGTTCGGATACTTAATTATCTAGAAAATAAAGCTGATTATCCTCTATTACCAATCCGAATATTACTGTTGGCTCTTTCGAATTTATGAAATCGAAACAATTGCCTCACTCTTCTCTACCATGAATCCAAATTACAAATATATCATCAACATATCGCCACCACGTAATTTGGCAATATGGTAGAGAAGAGTTGGATTTGTTTTTAGATTTAATAAATTCAAGAGAATCAACAATAAAATTCACTCAATTGGAAATGAGCATATTTGGTTGAATTCGTTGAAGAAAGAGTTAGAACTTGGAAATTTCTATGTGAAGTAAAACTGTGTTACAATGTTTTTTCAGCAAAAAAATGTTATGAAGATTTTCACTTGGTGTCTATCTTTATAGAAGAGTTGTTTTATCGTTTATGTTGTTTCGTTATTGTTTATTAGGAAACATTGTTGCATTGAACTTGAAATTTATAGTGTAAAAAAATTTTTTTTTTCGTTACTCCGACAACAAACTCAACCGAGATATTTATCTCCCAAACCAAATATCAACTGCCTAGCTCATTCTTTTCGAGAGTAATCGTGTCTATGGCCGGACTAGCCGAACCGACTGAACAGAATAAATTCTGAGCAAGGATTCTTGATCAGTGAGTCGAACCAAATCACTTAAGACCATTTTCAGAAAAAATTCGAAAATTACAGACATTTGGACAAATTGATAAGCATTCTGTTCCGAGGAACACGAGCGCCAAAAAGACGGCTTGAAGGTGCATGCAGTATTTCATGAGGTTGTGTGAGGCGTGAATAAACGAAAGAACATGCTCGCAAAAACTTCACCTCAATGCTTTCTAAGAATTTTTATTACTGGGATATTTTCTATTTATCATCTGCCAAATAAAGACAGTTATCAAAATGATAGTTGTCAAAATAGCGGACTATTCAAAATAAAACTCCAATTAAAAAACCCTGTAGTATATGACATTAAACTTTTAATTTACAAGCTCTGTTTCTCATGATAGTTGATCATTGAACTTTGGTCTATTCGAATATTGCATTCAATATGAACAAATGTTTTCAATGCTCGGTCCCCAAATATTGAATATTTAGACATACAAGGTGCGTTCCAAAGTAAACAGGACTTGTAAAAAAAAAACAGAACAAATGGTTTTTTCGGCAAAATCAATTTATTTTATTCAAAATAGTCTCCTTCAGCTTCAATACAGCGTTTTGCACGGTCCAAAAGCATGTCGAACGAGTGTTTTAGCTTGTTGGCTGGTATGGCTGCCAGTATGCCGGTGCAAGCCTTTTGAATGGCCTCTACGTCTGCATAACGCTTTCCTTTCATCGGCAAATGCATTTTTCCGAAAAGGTAGAAGTCGCACGGTGCCATATCAGGTGAATACGGGGAGTGGTTGATGGTTAATATGTGATTTTTGGTCAAATAATCGGTCACAAGCGTCGATCGATGAGACGGCGCATTATCGTGCAACAAACGCCAACTTCCAACATTGCGATATTCGGGCCTAACACGTCGAATTCGGCGCACCAAACGCTTCAAAACTCCAAGGTAGAATACCGCACTAACGTTTTGGCCGGGTGGAACAAATTCTTTGTGGACAATACCCTTGGAATCATAAAAACAAATTAGCATTGTCTTCACTTTTGACTTCTCCATGCGCGATTTTTTGGGTTTCGGCTCGTCCGGCGCCTTCCATTCAGCACTCTGGCGTTTCGTTTCGGGATCATATTGAAAACACCACGTTTCGTCACCAGTCACAATCTCGTACAGGAAGTTCGGATATTTTTTCGCCTCTTTAATGATGTCTTTCGAATGTTGAATTCTGAGCCGTTTTTGGTCGTCAGTCAATTTGTGCGGAACAAATCGTGCACACACTTTTTTTAAGCCCAAATTTTCGGTCAAAATGCGATGAATCGATGTTCTGGAGATGTTACATTCCATTTCCATGAATTTCAATGATGATTTCGGCTGTTTTTTGATGAATTCACGCACAGTTTCAATGGAATTTTCGGTGATCACGGATTTTGGTTGGCCAACATGTTGATCGTCATTCAGATCCTCACGACCACTTTGAAAACGTTGAAACCACTCGTGCACTCTGCTACGGGATAGGCAATTATCGCCATAAACTTGTTTCATCAATTGAAACGTTTCAGTAAAAGTTTTACCAATTTTAAAACAAAATTTAATGTTGGCTCTTTGTTCGAAGCTCATTTTTGCACCGATGACAAAAATATACTGACACTTACAACGCAATAACTTCACTTTCAATAGCTGAACTGTCATGAAATTTTCACTGAAAGTTGATAAAGGATAGCAGATACTAACGCACCAGTCCACATATAGATGACGCCACAAGGGGGCGCTAGATTCAAAAAGTCCTGTTTACTTTGGAACGCACTATGTATTATTGCACACAATTTTTTATTAAATGGTTCCTTTCTGGGTTTTCTTTCATAAAATCTGAAAGATATCTATAAAATAAAAAAATTCAGAATAGCTATCAACAGAAAATAATTCTAAAGATTTTCGTTGAGTGTCTGACGAAGGAGTCTGATCTAGTCTCCGAAACGTTACGAAATCATTGTTTTATCATTGATGTTGTTTAATTATTGTTCGTTAGGCAACATTGATCTATATATTGCTTGTCACAAATATCTTGTGTTTCTAACGCAGAAGCAATTCACAGAATAACATGTTTTTATTTTATATATATTTTTCAGAGTTTGGGAGAGAAAATCCAGAAAAGAACCATTTAATAATGAACATTTACCTCCCAAAGTACCAGAAAATCTGCAACATCAAAAACACACACTCTTGATTCTGAGTTCTAAAATATTAACTGTTTCATGCCATCACATTCTCCAAAGAATATAGACAATGATTTAATCTCTCTAGCTCTCTAGACTAAATAATCCCCTCGATTTGGCTCGATAGTTTCAAAGTTCAAATTCATCTCTTGCTTGTTGGCAAATGTACACAGTACACAATTCATTATGGCGAAAATGATCCAACTTCTTCAAAGCACAATATGAAGGAAACATCGATCCCCATGCAATGTTTGCATAGGATCAAAGGATGCTCGTCTCAAGTTTCTCAATTTCCGAATAATTTTTGCATAGAACTTTACATTACCGAACTAAGTACTGAAAGCTCCTTTGAGGTTCATAAAATGTTATAGTAGATTTGGTTAAGTGTTCCTGTAGGATTTACTGCTTTTGCTTCATTAGTGGTGCTTGCTGTATAGACCGCATTAGTTAGGTTAGAATCATTCTCTTGGCGGGAGATCCATATTCAATTTTTTTAACATGGAATTTCAACTTTAAGATGAAACCACCCTATTTAAAAGAGAATGTTAGTACAGAGACATCAAGTGTCGGGTACCTTCATCATTAGTGCATGTTTTCATCTTCTTTCCACATAAAAATCTACTTCTATTTATCCTTAAATCAAAATTGAAACCAGTGTAGTTCGAAAGAGTTCCGTATGTCGTAGATGACTTCTGTTGTGCGTCATTACAAGGCCGATTTAGGGTTATGTTATTATTTTTGACGTCAATAGAATTTGGTGAACATTAATTTTGAATCAGTTTCAGAATTTTTCGTATTTTGCGCGCATGTTCTGGGGAACAGCCTGCTGGCATTTTGCCCAAATGTCAGTAATATTCGAATGTATTGCCGAAAATGGTCTCAAACAATAAGGTCCGTCTAACTGATGAAGAATTTCATGTCAAATTTGATTCTCTCCGGCCGGCCGTTGCCACTATAACGTGAAAACGTACAGATAACAACTTGAAATTTTCAGGCTAGGTGGGGCGTCCAGATGCGACGGAAAAGTTCGTTAATGGACAGAATCGGCCCAATGGTTTCCGAGTAATAATTTTGTTTTCAATCAATATAAATACGATCGAATTGAAACTTGGTGAGAAGAACACTCTTAATTCGAATTTACCATGGTAAATTCGAATTAAGTGTCCAATACAGGAGAATGGACAACATAATTTACCATGGTAAATTCGATTAAGGGTGTCCAATACAGTATGGACAATAGAACATACGCGCAAAAGCTTCTGACTTCACGTCAGTGCTTGAACCAATTTTATAGTAAATTTTAATAATTTCAATGCGTTCTTGAAGCGTGTATCGCTCCATTTTTATTAATGGCGTAGTTTCTACTTGTCAAATGTCAAAAAATGACAGCTTCAAAAGTGACATCTACTGAAATAGTGGGCTATTCTCTTCTCCTCTTGTCTTTTCATTTTTTAGGTTGAGTTTTGGGTACCTTGGAGAAACCTCTCCGTTTTTTGACGAAGGAGTCCATATTGAAGAAATAAATGCCTATCAATATTTCTAAGTTTCAGCAAATTTTGTGAACAATAGTACCAAATCACAACACTCACGGGGAGACAGGGTTTTTTGCTGAGGTTTTTCCCTAAGCTCTTGTATCATACGCAGAATTGTATGGTACCCCGTTACACCAACCTCTGCTAACACATATAAAACTCTCATTCGCTGTTGGGTCAAAAATTAACAGTGGTGTGCCTAAGGTGGCGTAAGGACACAGTAACAAAGCCTACACAGAACACAACTGGTTCTCCTAACTCAGGGCAAGCTCTTGGAGCTTATGAGGGGTCTCCTTGTGGAAGACCCAGGAGGATCAGTATAATAATAATAATAATAATAATAATAATAATAATAATAATATACTTTACAAGTGTCAAATTTGGTCATCCATTCTGTAAAATACAACATAAATCTGGTTGATCTATAATTTCTGGGAAAATTAGTCTTTCTTCGGGAATTCGCAAGAAATCCCTCCACAACGAACCTGTCGGATCTAGAGAAACTTCCACCACTCAAGCTCGAAAATTTACACAGTGACTTTTCGGATACTCTTGCTTCTGCCATTAAGTCGAAGTAATGAACATCCACAGAATCCAACACTGCATCTAGGATGAGCACTCTCGGCTCCTCATCGCGGACGCAAAAACTCCAATCGTTCTGCCCATTTTCACGGTAGGATTGTTTCATCTCCCAAGTTAAATTTCGAATTAATGTCGCATTCAGAATAAAACTATCAGAGTCGCTCGATGGAATTTTCTCGGTTTGAGCTAACTCAGTAACGGCCTCTCTCGGCGAGACAAGAACCAAACTTCTGTCGTCAACGATTCGAGTAATTTAGTGAATTTCCTCGGGGAACCGGGGTGTTTGAAATACTCCCAGAGGCGTATTAGCTGAGGGTACTCAATTTTTTCTCCCTTGTCTCGAGAACTTTGTTTGCGGGATTCATATATAGAATAAGGGGCGTTATCGACCAGCTTCACTGGGATGAAGATAAGTGAAATGTTACTCTGAGGGGTCAAGGGTTATCATTATAGGAGCCTTTGCCGTACCAGAATATGTTTATCTCTGTTCCTAAAATGCAGAAAAATTTTACGAAGCACTGACGTGAGTCAAGAGCATTTGCGCGCATGCTCCTAGGTATATTCACACCTTGGAATTTTGTACTCGACTGTTGAATGGTGGCCCAAAGATATGCGCGGAATTTCAGCGGATTCTGACTAATAGTAGACCAGGGTCGATAATTCTCGAAACAGAAAAAAAATATTGTAGAATGCAACCCATTTTAAAAGGTAGAGAATATAACAAAAATGATGAAAATAATTTACGGGCGATCTGAAGTCGGGAAGGGGAAGGGGGCGAGTTTATCTCGATTTTCGGCAAAACTACAAGTCCTATGGAAAAAAGTTAAATGGCAAGGTTGTAGGTAATAAAAAAATCTACAACTTTTTACTCACACTTTTTTCACATAACCTCAAAATTTATGTGACAAATTCAAATAACCACGTTTTTGGTTTTTAATTTTTATCTTTTACAGAAATTTTTTTTGTTCTCCGAATTTGGTAAAAACCTTTTTATGTCCCGAATAAATGGTAATTTTTTGGATTTAAAATTTTTTTTTTAACCTTAATTTGACTTAATATCGAAAAAGCAGCCTAATTTTCAATCAAAAATTCTTACGTCAAAATATCTGCTTTTTTAAAAAGTAGGTGGGATTTTTGTTCGTTGAAATATCAACCTTCTGATGGTCCAAAAAAAATATACATTACCACGGTAAATTTTCTCAGAAAATGCTAAGTTAATAAAGTTAATATTTAATAAGACACTAACAATATTTTGATAAAGTTGTAGAATCTTCTCTAAATTATATGCGTAGATGCCTATTTATTGCTACTTTAATATAAATTATTCACCTGGTGATCTACGTCTACGTCACGTCTACGTCACGATCTGATCGTTTGTTCGATTTAATAATATTAGTTTATTTTGAGTCTACCTTAAAATTGTTTCCTCTTATAAATCTGTAATGTTGGTACACGTTAAATTCTTCTATAAATTATAGAAATATTTCGGTATAAATTTGTTTAATACCGTGAATTTACTGTTATAATTCTGTGGGACCAGATTTTCTATGACGGGTATAGCAAATAGCAAGCTCCCGGGGATTTACTCGTTCTTTTGCGGTCGATTTCTTAAACGAGTTACTTCTCTGAATACGTTCTCAATAGTTGCGATTAATGTAATGGTTGTCTGAATGTCTCTTGATAAAATGTCTATTTATTTTTTACTATATCGTCAGGTTTTGCCGGTGAGTAATTTTAAATATATTTTTTAGTTAGTAAAGTTAACTTTGGTGAATTATCTTACGTGATGATTTCAGATCGAAATTGGTTAATGTTTTGGACGCCATATTTGTTGGAAAATATTGTAGAGTATTTTGTGTTTGATTATTTTGATTCCTTCTAATTTTTCTGATACATGTGTTAATATTGATGTTGGTCTGATGTTGGAACCATGGGATAGTTTCTTCATGTTTCGAAGGATTGTGCTTCTCGTGTTTTTTCTAGGCTTTAATGAATTCAGTTTGTGTACTGTTACCTAATATCCTCAGAATACGTACAGAGAAATATTGTATTTTTGGAAATTAATATTTAGAACACTGTTTTTGCGCGTATGTTCTGGGCAACTTCGCGTCATTTCGGCCAAATGTTTGTAATTTTCGAATTCTTTGCTGAAAATGGTCTTATACGATTGGTTTCGACTATACCTGATGAAGAATTCGAGGTCAAATTCGATGATGTCCAACCAGCCAATTACAAGAGACTCACATCGCATAAAATAATCGTTTCTGAAATATTCACGAAAATTTCCCCTAACAACAACAATTTTGATCAGTTTGACATTTTGGTGCCGCAAAATATTTCTTCCGAACGGAAACGTGTTACTTTGGCAACCCAAATGCGTGCGTAAAAGTACTACTTTGCGCATGATCGTAGGAAAAAATCATTTATAATGGGCTCGCATACTACAGGGTCAATCTCATTCCGAGTTTGCAGCACTGAAACTGAAAAATCTTTCACTCTCTCGATAATTCTCGTGATATGTTCAATCAGGATTATCGTGCCGCTCCTGTCTGCAACATTCCAAGAACTCCAAACTCCTCGGTTCCTTGTTTTTGTTACTTCAGCGCTCATTAAAAGCCTCATTCGTTTGATATTTATGTGGCATAAAGCCTAGATGCGGAAGTGCAATTTGAATGTAGAGAACAATTAGAGCAAGCTAAAATAGCAAAAATCTCTACATTCAATTACAAATCCCGTATAAAAGCACAATAGCGGTCGCCATTCCTGAGATCCTTCTACATAAATGTGCAAATTCGGAAGAGTTATGCATGATATGTTCATTCAGATCCCGGCTTCAGGATATATCCAAGATTACTGAGGATGTTTACCTTTAGAGTAATGGTTTTATGGTTCGCGTTAGATAGAATCTAATGGATTTTCCTTGTTTTGCGCTTACTGCTTTTGGGTATCGAGATGGTTTCTGTTAGTTAGCACTCGAAGATATGAAAATGATTCCGATCGATGTGAGAGAATCGTTAGACGGAGTTATGCAGGGTGTCCCGGTACCATATTCATTTGTTTTTCCTACGACGCCCCCCTGCGAAGATATGAGCTTCCAAATGGTACTCCCATAAATGAATTTTTTTGTGATAACTGCCGAACAACTCAACCGATTCTGGTATTTTTTTGATTTGACTCAATATAAATATCAGTAATGATTTTTTCGCACCTTCCCCATAAAAACCTGTCCCACAAATTCGGATAAGTCTGGTTGATCTCCGGTAATCTGTAAATAGGCCAGTAGGCCACTTATCCGAGCCCTCTCCTGCGGTTCTGTTCAGGCAAATTCATAGAGTCTGTTATGTCACCATAACATGTTTTTAGTAGTAAATTTTATTTTTTTTAATAACAATAAAATTTTAAAAGAAAATAATATTTATAAATATGTAATTTATTTCATTTTTGAAGTCAAATTAAATGAGTTGTCATAATATGCTCTCGAATCACATAAAATGGAGCATATATATAAATGACATAGACAGGACTCGTTTTATGTTCTGTTTTAGCCGAATATGACGGTTATTGTTCATTTGTAATCGAAATAAATATTGAACCTTTAAAAGCAAGAGGGAAAAATTAAGGCTCGTGTTGGAAATTGCGGAGAGCAAATATAAATTAAATTCTACCCTTAGTTCACAATATAACATTATTTTTGCGCGTATGTTCTGGGGAACATCGCAATATCATTTTGCCCAAATGTCTGTAACTTTCGAATTTTTTGACGAAAATGGTCTCAAACGATTTAGTTCGACTCCCCAATGAAGAATTCGAGGTCAAATTTGATTCTGTCCGGCCGGCCGTTGCCACGAAAACTTGAGAACGGAAAGAGCTAGCGAGTTGAAATTTTCAGGGTAGGTGGCGCATCCCTATACGACGAACAAGTTCGTTAATGGGCATAATCGTCCCAATGGTTTCTGAGTAATAATTTTGTTTTCAACCAATATGGATCTGATCGAATTGAAACTTGGTGAGTAGTTGTAGAATATGATTCTAAGCACGTTTCTGAAATTTTGTGCGAATCGTATGACTAGAAAATTATTAAAAAATTATCAAAAAATGTTTTTGTTGTCACGATAACTTGAGAACGGAAAGAGAAAGCGGCTTGAAATTTTCAGGTTAGGATGTGCATTTGAACACGACATTCGAGTTTGCTTAAAAACATAATCGGCCAAACGGTTTTAGAGTTATAACCATCTGAAATTTGGTTGTTTTTTTCTCCTCATTAACTCGAAAAATACCAAACCGATTGAATTGAAACATGGTTAGTATGGCATGGCCAACTCGTAGATTCTTGCAAAATTTCGTGAGGATAGTATTAGTAGAAAATTTTTAAGTAATCATTGAAAATTAAAAAAAAAAATTCTCTATATCAGTAACTATTCGTCTGAAATTGCTGAAATTTTTCGAGAGCCTTTAGAACCCAACTCTACTGCCAAGTTTTAAGTTTTAACATGATCGGTTAAATATTGTTGGAGATTCGAGCAGCCTTGTGTGAGTTCAGTAGACGGGTGACCGTTGCCTTGATAACTTTCGAACAAAAGGAGATAGGGACTTGCAATTTTCGACGTAGGTTGAGTATTTCCTCAAACTCAAAAAATAAAGATTCGATCGAATTGAAGCCTGGTAACTATTAGTAGAAAATCAACATAAAAACGTGTATAATTTTTTTTAAAAACCGTACTCCTAGATTTGTACCCCTAGAAAATTCCATAAAAATTACGAAAAAAAAAAATTGGTTCAAGCACTGACGTGCAGTCATGAGCTTTTGCGCGTATGTTCGGTTTTCCATTCTCCTGTATCGGACACTTAATTCGAATTTACCATGGTAAATTCGAATTAAGAGTGTCCAATAGTGGAGAATGGACAACATAATTTACCATGGTAAATTCGTTTAAGGATGTCTAATACAGGAGAATGGACAATTGAACATACGCGCAAAAGCTCCTGACTTCACGTCAGACCTTGAACCAATTTTTTTTTTGGAATTTTTTTGGAATTTTTTAAAAATATTTTTTATTTTTTTACCTCTATTACACTACGTTATTTATAATAAATAGCTGTATGTAGCTTTTTTTTCACAAAAATTAGCTAGTATAACAACTTCCATCCGCTGCATTCTTTCTACCGTCAAATACCACGGATCAAGATAAAGGTTTCATTGGTCATTTTGCATTCAATCATACTTTGTTTTCTAGAATAGGAGGTATTTTATATCATGAGTCGTAACGAATTTTAAATAGAATCAGAAATAAATATGACATATTTCTTATTGGAAGATAAGATGACATTAATGAACACATCATGATGATCATGAAAATCATAGATACAAAAATGGACGAAAATTTTCGATTACCGCATTCTGTGAATCCATAGAACTACGATTCATTATTGAAAAGTCATTTCTTCGGAAGTATTAGCTTGTTAAAATATAAAATGATATTAGTGGATTCTTACGACGAAACTGCATCTTAAAAACATTGAATTGGAAATTTGTAATGTAAAAAAAAAATTTTTCGTTACTCTGCACCATTTTGCCCGATTACTAATACAACCGAGATATTTATCTCTCAAACCTACTCTGGAAATTTCAACTGCCTAGCTATTTCCATTCGAGAGTTATCGTGTTAACGGCTGTAACGGCTGGACAGAATCGATTTTGATTACGGATAATCGATCAGTGAGTCAAACCAAATCCTTTAAGAACATTTTCATGCAAAAATTCGAAATTTACAGACATTTTGTCAAATTGATACGCACTCTGTTCTTAGGAACAAGAGCGCCAAAAATTCTTCCATTCGAGCACAAGGGAACAGATTATTTTTATCTGTTCAATAGTTACTATGATTTCTTTTGAAACTAATTTAGGAGAATATAATATCAACTAATGAATAATTCACACTCGATTCAATCAGCTTCATATTTTCTGAAAGAAAACTTTTTAAAACGGAGTAAAATTTGAGTATCATTCATCATTCTTTCAATCAAATCACCGTACTCTGGTCATCACAAGATCTGTTGTAAACCTAGAGAAGGAGCAATTATGCTATATACCCAAAATCACGTGTAATAAAAATGTTAATACAAAAAATGTTTTATTTGAAAATTATCAACTATTTTGTATAATAAAAACTTTTGTTCCAAACTGGGGCGGGAGGAAAAGTAATCTCCCAGTAACAATAATGTTGGAACTCATCATTTAACAATGCCAATGTAAACAAAACAGAAAGTTTGGTTATGCGTATGTTATGAATTATGTGAGTGGAATTGAAAATGTGAACAGCATGCATATGAAGCGGCAAAATGAGAGGGTTTCAGAGCCTACTACGATGTTACAATCATTTATTAAGACCCTGTATAATGAATTTAAACGTGGTCGTAGCGGCCTTTATTGTATTCTGAACGCTCTTTGAAATCAGAACAATTGAAAAAAGGCTCCTCCGACTACTTTATAATGACTTGAGAATATTCTATGAAAAATCATGTGAACGAATATTTAGAGGATGAATAACCCCAAATTTTAATAAAGTGATCGCTGTTTACTCGATCTAATTGAAAATATTCTTGTTTATTATTAAATAAGCTGAGGGTTCGCCATAACGGATGAAGTTCGTTAGTTCTATTCTATGAAACAGAAAATTAAATTACATGGAAAAAATATCGTGCAATATAAGTGACATAGAACAGTTTTTCAAGCGACCATGATAAAACTGGTGTCGTTACTCATAAAAAGGCAGCCTGCATGCAATATGCAAATTTCAGCTATAACCCATCCGTCAGTTCTATCATGAAAAATCCATCAAATTAAAAAACAATGTTTAGGAGCGTGAGATATATGTGTTAGGTGTATCATCACCATTACATTATTGTTTGAGCTGAAACCCATATTTTGCTCGATTTATTTTCGTGTTTTCCTCTAATGAGGTTATTCATCATTATTCATCTGCATTCATATCCTGTTCCACTCTCAGTAATATCATTTGAGTTATTTTGAGAAAAAATGTTGAAAAGCTCTGTGGATAGCGGCTGTGGCGCTCTGGATAAACTACTAGCGAGTAATTATTCAAACAAATCATAGAAATATTATCTTTATGGAATGAATAAAATCCATTGAAATTATAGATTTGCGGAACTTCACTGACGTTATCGGTGTTCTGTGACTACTAAGCAGTGCGATAGATGCATAGAATACATGGTGAAGACACTCTTTGACATATTTTCGGCCGAATTGCGGTCCAAATACTGTCAAAATACAAGGATTTTGTTCTACTTCAGTTTCCGCCGATAGATGCCGGCAGTAGAAATTTTATGCACAAAATTATCGACATGTCAAATTAAATTCGAATCTTTGTTTATTCTAGTTTCTTGTGGAAAGTCGTACCGTTTGCTCAAAATTTTGCTCAATGTCCTTGTTTTCCGCGCCGAAAGTAAGCCAAATGTTAGCTGTGTGAAATCTGAACGAGTATCCAGAACCATTTTAATCAAATACTATTTTCATTTCGAAAATACTTTTCGTTTGTATGCGAATATAGTTTTTTCAACAATTGTTTATTCTTACCAGATCAGGGGCAGATTTCTAGTATCAAGATAGGTATTAATTATAATATTAATAATATTGAAAGATCGCTGATACCGTTAGGTAATTGTTAATAAATCAACATAGGAGAACGCTAAGACTTGTTGATTTACTATAATCTTGCCGATTGATGAACATAAACTGTTTTAACCGTTGAAACATTAAGGTATAACTCTATTAATTAATAATTATATTCATTATACAATTCAGTTATATATTGAGAAGGAATTAATGAAATAACATGCTATGAAAACTAACAAAATTATTTGTCAACGATGAAAGGACTAGCAGAGAGCAAAGTTCAGAGCAACCACACAGTGTGCGATTTCATCAAAGTTGAATAGCTATCCTAAAGCGTAATTCTTTTTGGCGCTCTTATACTATAATATTATTTGTTTCGAGGATATTGTTACACGACAAGAATGGCAACTGGCTTGTTGTAGAGGTAGGGTATTGAAAATTAGAACATTTATTTGTTCAAAATATTAGCGTATATCTAGCGAATATATATTGAATAAAAGATTGAAACGTAGTACACTACCCTCTATTTGGTTGGTTTATCCATTTAATGAATCATTTTTCGATATTTCATCAGTATACTTAGTTCTGAATAATAGCTATCGAATCAAATATATTTTGCAATCTAATTTCTGAGAACATAAAAAGTTGTCAAGGGGTATGTAGGTTTCAATGAGCCTTACATGATAAAGGTAATTAATACATTAGAATAATAATATGATATCAAAAGATGTTATGTAGAGGTATTACAAAAAATTCTGTATTATTCAATGTATTTCAAAATACATAAATTAAATGATTATAATAATAATAATAATAATAATAATGACTTTATTCCATACCAAATAAAAAATTACAATATACACCAAAATATCAATTAAAAATCACAGGGCGGAGTTCAGATGGTTACAAAGCAAACTGCTTTGCAACCCCTGCTCTTCCACTCAAACCCTGAAGAAAAATAACACAAAAGTAATGGGTAATACAATCCAAGGTATTAATTATCAGTTACAACTAAAAAAAAAATAAATTTAAGAGTAAACATTCCAACCTTTATAATTCAATATATATTGAATTGCCATATATGCATACCAAAAAAGTAATTAATGATTTCTCTGACTGCACTGATCACTATAAACTAAATCCCTGACCTTAGCTTTGAAGGATGACACGGGGAGACTTTCAAGTCCAGTACCCATATACTTATTGTAAAATTTATAAATGGAGAAACTAAAAGATCTCTCAAATACTGACAATCTATGAGGAGGAGGGGATATAAGCCCTCTACTACGCGTGTTCAGATTATGGACGTCAGACCTGAAAGTTATCTTCCGATACAAATACGATGGTTTTCGAGACAATAAAATGCGATGGTAACAAACTAGAGCTCCCACCAAAAATCTGTTTCGCATATTCAACCACCTGACATCCACCAATTTATGGCTTATACGCTCAAATTTGCGTATTCCAAAAACAAATCTCAAGCAGGAATTCTGAATCCTTTGTACAGAGTTCAAAGTTGCTTGATCCAAACAAGAGAAAAACACCTGCGAACAATAATTAAAATTGGACAGCACCAGGGAGTCACAAACAGTTTTCTTTACCTCAACAGGCAAGACACGACGGTGAGGATATATCAACCTCAAGGCGTATAGAGAGCGCTTAATGCAACCCGCAATATGCAACCTATAACGAAAAGAATTGTCCATTATCAGACCAAGGTTACGAACGCTCTTAACAATAGGAATCTCATCACCTCCAATGAAAAAATGAACATCTTCACCCAACTTATCACATACAGACTGATTGCCGAAAAGTATCGCACAAGACTTACCGGGGTTAACCGATAAGTTGTGCTGCTCAGATATCCTCTGGATGGTCGCAAGATCATGATTTATTCTTCGAACACCTTCATCAACATCGCCAGCATCAAAACTTAGATAAAGTTGAGTATCATCAGCATAAAAGTGGGTGTCACAGAACTCAAGGAACTTCCAAAACATGTGGGTATAAATGATGAAAAGCAGAGGACCTAGTATGGATCCCTGTGGAACACCCACATGTATGGATAAAGGATCAGAAAGTGAACAATTGACCTTTACACGTTGGGTTCGGTTTGAAAGATAGCTTTTAAGCAATAAAACTGAATCAACAGAGAATCCCACGAAAGAAAGCACAGCAATGAGCAAGTCGTGCGAGATCGTGTCAAATGCTTTAGTATAGTCTAATAAGACCAACGCTGTAACCAAACCCCCATCCGAATTCAATAAAATATCGTCACTTATCTTAAGAAGAGCAGACGTACAACTGTAACCGCTACGAAAACCCGATTGAAACTCCGGAAGCACTTCAAACTGATTTAGATGTTCAATCATCTGATGATACAAAACCTTCTCGAATATTTTAGAGACAGCAGGCAATATGCTGATTGGGCGCAGGTCACCGAGCTGCTCCACCTTACGTCTTTTTTTTTTTTTTCTATTCGATATTCTGATGACATTGGATGTGATCTTTTGTAATGAAAAAATAATGATTTCACAGATTTCTTCATTTACAGTTCCATTCAAAATGTTCCAAAGAAACTTCTTTACTGATAAATCCCTTAGTTGACCTCATTATGTCTTGGCAAGATGACATTTCTGTTCCAAACAAATGGGGTTTACATATAATGTCCGAACAGAGTCTGATTAATCAAAAAGTAAATTGATTTTTCAATAAACTGCTTCAATATATTCTTTTAATTTGGATTTGCGAACAAGCAACGGTGGAAAGTCGGGAAGTGAACTTTGTCGCTTGTCAGTTTTCATTTATTCGCTTGTCAGAATCTTCAAAATCGACTCTAGCGGCACCATCGTTAATAAAGTGAAGTAGTACATAAAGTACGTGATTTGACAGTTCTAGGTCCGTTTTTCGGCCGAAAATTTTACCGGGAATTAGCATGGAGTGTCTACACCTTCTTATTCTATGCATCTTGGTAGTGTGTCTCCATTTGTTGACGAATATAATATCATCATCATAATATGTTTGAGATAGTTATCAAAGACAGTTATATCCCATATTATGGAACATTACGGCCCCTATTCATAGTCGATTCTTGAGGGTGACTGTGAGTCTGAATGGACCCTCAAGTAGCTGATACCGTTAATTAAAGCATACTCAGTGAGTTGAGTAAGATTTGAAGCGGCCTCAACTTAGGGGAAGGTATAAATGTTCCCCTAACATGACCCAAAGCCTGTTTCTGTCTCTTTTTTGGATTTTCTGTTTTATTTCTCTGTCATTTCGGATTTTCGGAATCAGAGGAGTGTATTGTGTTTGTGGTCGGATAGATTATATAGGTTATGAATATTTATTCCGTGAATAAGATTAATCGTTGAGAGAAGAATTATTACATCTTTGGTACTGTTGAACTTGAAAGTTACATTTGGCTAAGTGAAATGAAAGAATTCGATCATTTATTTAGAAGTGAATCCGATAGTGAAAACGAAGTCGTCGTCAATCGTGCACGTAAATGGTATATTCGGGATTTTGAAAATCCTCTGGACATTCTGAAAAATGAGTATTTTAAACGGAGCTCTGAATAGTTTTTATACCATCGAAAAGTTTCGTGTGAACCACTCCCACTAATTGCGCAATTAAATTTGATAGAAGAATCTGTGTATTATCGAATCAGCGTAGCTTTGTGCGATATACATACATCAGCAAATTATAATTGGAGCATTCCATGAAATCATAAAATTACAACAAATTACAATTAATTAATTAAGTTAGGTACTCCGAAAACACCGATTTTGCCCAATGTTGCTTTCAGATGCACAACCTACCCTGAAAATTGCAAGTCGCTAGCTCTTTCCATCAAGTGAGAAGATCGAATTTTTTGACGAAAATGGTCTCAAACGATTTGGTTCGACTCCCCGATGAAACATTCTAGATCAAATTTGATTCTGGCTGTTGCCACAATAACTTGAGAACGGAAAGAGCTAGTGACTTGAAATTTTCAGGGTTGGTGGCGCATCCCAATACGACGGACAAGTTCGTTAATAAGCATAATCGGCCTACTGGTTTCCGAGTAATATTTTTTTTTTGTTTTCAACCGATATGAATCCGATCGAATTGAAACTTGGTGAATAGTTGTAGAATATAAACCTAAGCACGTTTGTGAAATTTTGTGAGAATCGTATCGCTCGAAAATTTCAAAAAAAATATAAAATAATATTTTTTGTGTCACGATAACCTGAGAACGGAAAGAGATAGCGACTTGAAATTTTCAGGTTAGGTTGCACATCTGAATGCTACATTTGCGTTCGTCTATAAGCATAATCAGTCAAATGGTTTTGGAGTTGTACCCATCTGAAATTTGGTGTTATTTCCTCAATAACTTGAAAAATACAAAATCGATTGAATTCATACATGGTTGTTAGCTGTAGAATGCCAACGCGAAAGTTCTTGCAAAATTTAGTGGGGATCGTATCACTAGACAATTTTTAAAAATCATTGAACCAATTTTTTTTTGAGTTATCGAGGAAATAATATTCCAGATTGGTAAAACTCCGAAACTGTTGGGCACTAACGAGGCAAGGGTTTCCCATCCAACTACTGAACTCACACAAGACTGCACGGATCTCCAACAATATAGATCCGATCGTGTTCAAACTTGGAAGTGGGCCGTATAGTTAGGTTCTGAAGGATCTCGCAAAATTTCAGCGACATCGGACGAATAGTTTTTGATATATAGAATTTTTTTCACTGATTTTCAATGAATTTTTTAATAATAAGATCCTCACGAAATTTCGCAAGAATTTTCTCTTCAGCACAAGTAACAAGTTAGATCGGTTGGATCCAACGCTTCGATTTTTTGAGTTATTGAATAAATAACAACCAGATTTCAGCTAGGTATAACTTCAAAGCCATCCGGCTCATTACGCTTATAAACAAACTCAAATTTCGCATTCAGATGCGCAACCTAATCTGAAAATTTCAAGTCGCTATCTCTTTTCGTTCTCAGGTTATCGTGACAATTAAGCAATTATTATTCTTCAAGAGTTGAATATTGTTAGCTGTTCCGGTTTTTTAAGAGAATTTATAAGTTAAGGGTACACTTTTCTTCTTCCTCTTTATACACATTTTCCGAGGAAGATTTCGGGGAGTTCCATGTAATTCCTAATGCACAATAAATATACACCCTGATTGAACATATTAATAATTGAATCGCCCAAAGTTTCTATCAAATTTGCCAAAATACATACATTTCAAAACCAGCACCAAAAGCAAGTCCAGAAAATATACGAAAATTTCTAGAAATTGAAATGAAATAGAGGCTTTCATTTCTTCCGATTTCATAAAAGATTTTCTTGACCTTATTAAAAATATTAGGTACTTATTCACCAAAAATTGATACATCTGGATTCTGAATGGAAGACCAGGAAGCTCAAAAAGACTATTCATTTTTATATATTCAATTCCGAAAATTCATTGCCTTTAGAGCCTTCAGTTCAAACCAATAAGGATTTTATTTTTTGAAGAACTACCTAAAAAATAGGAACAACAATGTTGATGTCCAGGAAATGGAGGATAAACGAAATTATTCCGGGGATAGAAGAAATAAAAAATATTAAACTTTGATATGATTGCAATGTTCATTAGCCCTAGTTTTACCAATGTTTTATTTGAGAATAAATATTTATTTCGATACTTTCATTTGTTTTCAATATTTATGGAAAGATTTAACCCTACACCTTTTTTCGTGGTTCTTACTGAACAATTAGATGAATGACAATGATTTCAACTTTATTGTGTAGAAGAAATGCACTTATTCAATTTATTCACAAAGTATAGGGTCTCACTTCGTTTATTCTTCCAGGGATTCCAAGAAAAATATCTGATTCAATGAACTCGTTTGTGTTTTGAATTCTAAATAAACGAAAGCTCGCACTACCGCATTGAAGAGACCATAAATTGCGGCGTTGTCAGACGGTGTTCCAGACTGTCTCTATAGAGGGCTGTGGTTGCGATTGCGTTCCGATATTCCTAAACAGCACTGTGCAGTGAATTACGTCGTTCCGATATTACTGAAATTCACTGGTAATGATTTCGCACAACTTTTTTTGATACCCTGTTGGAGACTTGAAATTTACTGATTCTACTGCCACAGAACTGGTCGTATAGTGCCAGAACTGCCAGTACTCCTTCCCCAAATTCAAATAGTTTAGGTTATGAGTGTTTTTCTGTACTAATCAACATCAAAACTGTAAAATCGCTATCCCTGAGTATTGAATTTAATAAGACTTGGTTAATTTCAGCCATCGTTTCACCCACCGATTACAGACCTAACATTTTAAAGGACTTCAAATATGAAAATTATAGATTATATTGTTCCTTCGTTCAAAGCTTCGTTCGTTACTTCTCGAACGTTCCGAAAATTAACAATAGTGATATTACTGTCACTGAAAAGCGTTCCGATATTGCTTACTGTGGCCAGTAATGCCAGCAATTTCGGAACGCAAGGAGTATCGTGTATAATGCCGGGTGTAATGTAACGCGTAATGTAATGCGTAATGTAAGGCGAATTCTCCGTGTGGACGGTAGACGAGCGTTACAATGCTCGTGGTACCGTCCGCACGGAGAATTCGCCTTACATTACGCGTACATTATACCCGTCTGGACCCGGCATAACCTTGTAGAATGGTAACATACTGGCACCCGGTTTCTGAATGGCTGGACAAAGAATGGCTGGATCAACTAACAGAACTGTTGATGTCAAATCAGTCCGAGTTTTTGCGCTTTGCACAACTCAAATGATTGTTAATAAGAGATTGATATCTGATTAGTTAACATTTGTGTTGATCACCCTTTCAGAAACCGGAGTTGATCGGTATGTTGAAGTCGTTGATGTCGTTAACAGTTGATACGATAGCTGCAAATCTGTCATGTAGGGTGCCACAATTTTTTTTGGAATAAATTGGGTTTTTTTTATTTCATGATAACAAAGTTAGTTGGTCTTCAACAAATATGTATTGTTACTTTTCGCATCATTTAAGAAATATACATAATTCCTGAAGATGGTTATAGCTTTTTACAATCAAAACTTGAATTGAAATATATCTTCGGCTATTTTGCTTACGAAAATATACTCTAAAATATCTCTTATTGAATTGATATAAATTCCAGAAGTTTTTTAGGAAGCATATACGTATTTTCATCGAGTTTGTGTATCTGTAGAACTCCACGCTAAAGCAATTTTTTCCGTCTGGTTTTTATAATCAAATCTAGAATTCCTGGAGTGGGACGGGAGAACCATGAATTTTTCATGCAATTGTAATTAACTTAAGTTAATAATTCACTGTTTTATGTGTTCACGCATGCATCATGATATGCTGGAACGGAGTGTCACAGTTTGAAACCAATTATTTAAATCTGTGGCATAACTAGCGCATGAAAACATTATGGGTCGTAATCTGAGGATCTGGATTTGAAAACACGCAACATGTTAATCAATCTCGATAATAATAATACTTCAATATATTCGCTGATAAAACAATCTAAGATAAAGAATTTGTGTAAGGTCTTTTCGCTTTTATTATAAGAATTAATTTTTTATCACTGAATCAGTTAATCAGACCGATGTCGCTTCCAATGTTTTAAAGAGGCTATCAATGTCGATACATGTTTTAATAGAATTGAACAATTTGGTAGAGTTTTCAAGGAATACCTTCCCAGTGGGTAGATCATTGAAGGTCTTTTTGGCGAATTCCTCATAACACTTTTCGAAACATTGAATAGCTTCATTTCTTTACCAGTTTTATTATACGTAGCTCCACAGATGTATACAATAATTGTTCACTTCAACGAGCACAAGAGACTAAACATCTCCAGATGTTCAGATAGAGTCGAAATTTTCAAGGCATTGCGATTTAGGGGCAATGAAAGTTGTCCGTTAGATATTGAATTCATAATGGCATCCGTTTTTATAGTCGTGAATTCTATTTTTTTCTCAATTCTGAATTCAATTTCTCAATTATTGCAAGGTCATAACGAATTAATAATCTTCTAAAAAATCATGTATTTCTAGAACGATCGACGCATAATATAGACAAAATATATTGGTTATTTTAGTGGAAACTCTTCATATTCAATTGTTTTCTGGGGTGTTGAAAAAAGTCGAGTCGTATAGAAAACTTCATACAATAAATTTAACGAGACCAAAAACGAGACTCTCGTGTTGCGCTGTATGTGTTCTCGGTATCGCCTATAATATTTTTCGCTTTCACGAGACGAGAACGAGACGAGACTAGAAAAATCTCGCTGTCGCGTGAGGCCCTAATCTTGTGAAAACAAATTGATAAGCATTCTGGTGCGAGTGACAAGAGCACCAGTCGACCTATCTGAGCTTTTTTTCATGCATAAGCCGTAAATAACGAAAACCCGCATGACAAATCATGGATGGGCCACCCTGTATTAGTCATTCGCATACTGGCAGAGATGACAAAAATCATTAACTTTTTGCGCGTATGTTCTGGGGAACATCGCGTTATAGTTTTGCCCAAATGTCTGTAACTTTCGAATTTTTTGACGAAAATGGTCTCAAACGATTTAGTTCGACTACCCAATGAAGAATTCGAGGTCAAATTTGATTCTGTCCGTCCGGCCGTCCGGCCGGCCGTTGCCACGATAACTTGAGAAAGAAAAGAGCTAGCGACTTGCAATTTTCAGGGTGGGTGGCGCATCCCAATACAACGGACAAGTTCGTTAATGGGCATAATCGGCCCAGTGGTTTCCGAGTAATAATTTTGTTTTCAACCAATATAAATCCGATCGAATTGAAACTTCGTGAGTAGTTGTAGAATATGAACCTAAGCACGTTCGTGGAATTTTATGCGAATCGTATGGCTAGAAAATTAAAAAAAAATTATTAAAAAATATTTTTGTTGTTACGATAACTTGAGAACGGAAAAAGATAGCGGCTTGAAGTTTTCAGGTTAGGATGTGCACCAGAACACGACATTTCAGTTTGTTTATGAGCATAATCGGCCAAACGGTTTTAGAGTTATAGCCATCTGAAATTTTCTGAAATTTGGTGGTTTTTTGTTCCTCATTAACTCGAAAAATACTGAACTGATTGAATTCAAACATGGTTATTAGTTGTAAAGTGCCAACGCGGAAATGTTTGAAAATTTGGTGAGGATAGCATTTGTAGAAAATTTTCAATAAATCATTGAAAATAAAAAAAAAAAATTCTATATATCAGTAACTATTCGTTTGAAATTGCTGAAATTTTGCAAGAGCCTTCATAACCTAACTCTACTGCCAAGTTTCTAGTTTTAATACGATCGGTTAAATATTGTTGGAGATTCGAGCATTCTTGTGTGAGTTCAGTAGATGGGTGACCGTTGCCTCGATAACTTTCGAACGAAAGCAGATATGGACTTGCAGTTTTCAGGGTAGGTTGCGTATCCGAAAGGGACAGTTGAGTTCGTTTTTGGGTATAATCGGTCTAACGGTTTCCGAGTTATACCCACCTGGATTATTATTTCCTTGATAACTCAAAAAATAAATATTTGATCGAATTGAAGCTTGGTAACTAGTAGTAGAAAATCAAAATAAAGACGTGTTTAAAATTTTGTAGGAACCATACCCCTAGAAAATTTGAAAAAAATTACGAAAAAAAAAATTTTAAGAGCCGTACTATTAGAAAATTTAAAAAAATCACGAAAAAAAAATTGGTTCAAGCACTGACGTGAAGTCAGATACTTTTGCGCGTATGTTCTATTGTCCATTCTTCTGTATTGGATACCCTTAATCGAATTTACCATGGTAAATTCGATTAAGGGTGGACAATAGAACATACGCGCAAAAGCTTCTGACTTCACGTCAGTGCTTGAACCAATTTTTTCAGTAATGTTTAATCCTAAATGTATTCAAATAACTTCCGCATTTTAAAGCACTCTGATGTCATCCGAAAAAGCTCAACCTCAAAAAACACGATTATTTGCCTTAATTAACAATTCGAGACTTCGAACAAAGAGAGTCTGAAGAATTAATTATAAACTTCCACTTCCAGATGCGTCCTTGCGTCATTGTGTATACAAGGGTTACTAACGAACTTTCAGACAACCGACTTGTTCTTCAATATTACTACTTCTGTTGAGAGAATACTAGGTCATTATTTCACTTGGATATTTCATACGGAATAGACTTCAAAACTGTTGAAAGTTTGAAAACTAAGGAACAATATTTCCATTATGAAAACATATTCACATTATTATGTTTATTACAAGTGTTCGTCCGAACTCTTTATATAAAATTTAGCTTTTTGGCGTTCTTATTTCTCGGAACAGTGTGCTAATCAAATTGCCTAAATGTTCGTAATTTTCGAATTTTTGGCTGAAAATGGTC
The DNA here is from genome assembly GCA_937662695.2 of Halyzia sedecimguttata. Classification (NCBI taxonomy): domain Eukaryota; kingdom Metazoa; phylum Arthropoda; class Insecta; order Coleoptera; family Coccinellidae; genus Halyzia; species Halyzia sedecimguttata. Next base: position 106,038,768 of record OW569414.2, read on the forward strand.
TTGTACATTTTGGTTAGACTCCCTGATCAAGAATTTGTGGTCAGAATCGATTCTGTCCGTCCGTTAACACGATAACTCGAACGGAATGAGCTGGACAGTTGAAGTTTTCAAATTATGTCTGGGAGATAAATATCTCGGTTAAGTTCATTATTGGGCGAATTGGATGATTTCGGAGTACATAACGAATAATTAAAAATATTTTTCACATTACAAATTTCAAATTCAATTTTTTCTTAAGATGTAGTTTCATCATAGGAATGCATTTATATCATCCTCAACCGTAACAAGCTAGTACGGCCGGAGATATGATTTTTCAAAATGTCAATAATTAATCATAATTTTAGAAATTTCATAGAAGTCTCTAATTATAATTTGCTGATGTATGTTTATTCAACATATGAGGTGAGTCATGGACCTACGTTCAGAATTTATTTAGAATGCAGTTGTATCATAAGAATCCATTGATATCATTCCAGCTTTGACAGCTCTTGATTGCTAAATCATTTCAATTACCTAAACAGGGTGAGTCTTTGACCACTGCATTAATTTTAACCAAAGATTCCTCTCATCAAATGAAACACTTTTTTCATTTAACATTTTTCCAAATTCAGCTCAGGTAAAAAGATTCAGGCTGTTGAATATTTGAGAAAAAATCAGTTTTTATTTTGTAGCTTTGACATCCTTTTTTCGAATAAAAAGAATGTTGGCGTAAAGTTTCCTATAACTATGATACATATTTTCCAAATATTTGTTATTTTCTACTTCTACTGGTTTTCTAGTTATGGACTCGTGGATTCATAAAACTAAACGAAATTAGCATAAAGAAAGCATATATAGTTTTTTTTTGAGTCTTGTCAAGAATATTCCATTGTTTTAGAACATTATATTATTCTTCATCATTTCTCCTTAAACGCACCGTTTTCGAGATATTCTTCATTGAATGTTTTAAAATGGAAATCTCCAGAAATTTCACTACTTTTATGGATCCGTCCCTGAGCGTTGGAATCCCGAATCAAGCTGTAAACCACATTACCATGCCTTATTCTCGTCCGCCAACAATGTCATAGATAATTTATATGCGGGAGTGTATTAGCACATTGTGAAATCTTTAAACGCTTGTTACTTTTTACCTGAGCCGAATCTGGACAAATGGTAAATGAAAAAATTGTTTTATTTGATGAGAGGGATCTTTGGTTAAAATTAATGCAGTGGTCAATGACTCACCCTGTATACCTAATATACCCGCTTGTAGGACAAGGGCGCCATAGCCCCTGTCCACAGAGCTTTCCCACTTTTCATTTCCTCTATTCATGACTCTCACTCCCTCACGAAATACTGCTCAACTTTCAAGTCGTCTCTTTTCCACCGAGGACTGGATTTCATTTCGATCAGATCGGTATTTTTTGAGATATCGGGAAAATAAAATACAGTTTGCATGTTTGTCCAACATTTCACCAAGATCTGGTGGATACTCTCTCAAATATAAAATTTCCGAAGACATTTTTTTTTCTGAAGAAAAATTCGTATTTGTTGTTTTTGTTAACAATCCTGAAAAAATTCTGCAAAAATTCGCTCGTCAGCATTCAATAATTTATAAATATAAATTCGATTAGATCTGTATTTTTTGACTTGAGGGAATAAATACAAAATTTCAGATGTCTATAGCTCCGAAACCGTTTGGCCGATTATGCCCATTAACGTAACCGTCGCATTCAAATGCTCAATCTACCCTGACAATAACAAGTAGCTGTCGCCTTGGGTTTGAAACTTATCGCGACAAAGAACGACCGGCCGGACAGAATCGAATTCGACCTCAAATCGTTCATCAGTGAGTCCTGATCGTTTAAGATCATTTCGCCTAAAAAATCAAAAATTACAGATACTTTGGTGAAAATTATAGCACACTGTTTAAAATAACTTTAAAAATTTTTGCCATAAATGGTCTCAAATGATTAGTGCGATTCACTGATGAAGAATTTGAGGTCAGATTCGATTCTTTCCGTTCGTGCGTTGCCACCATATCTTTCGAAGGGAAAGAGATAGCAACTTGAAATTTTCAGGGAAGGTTGCGCATCCTAATGTGACGGTTAAGTGCGGTAGTGGGCATAGTCAGCCTAACGGTTTCCGAGTACTAATTTTGATTTGAAACATCTTAAAATTTGTATCGGTCGCAGTTTTGAAGGGCTGGACCAAGTCTTACAATCCCTTTCTAATAATTATTATAATGAACGTTTGACACTATTCTCGGCCAAATACTCTGTTCAGGTGAAGAAGCGTGCCAAAAATACGTCTGACCTAAAAGTTCCTCCAAGCATTACTTTCAGTCCGGAGCATTTAAGAAACATAAAATCCAAAGTTTTCACCAATCTATATAATTTCTACATCCAATGGACGACTCATGAAAAAAAAATCGAACAGCTTTCTATCCGAGTTCACGGTCCGAAGTTTCAACCGCTATTGTTTATTTTCATCAATTAAAATTCAACGTCGAGCTCTGATTTTTAAGAGCAAATATTAGAACTGAATAACAATGGAATATCGAATATTTCCCGTTTCTGGAACGCCGAAAAGTTAATCCTGAACAAAGATGCTACAAAGTCTCATTTGTGTTCCTCCAATTTTGCCCGACAGCAAAAGAAAACTTTGAGAGGATTTTTTTTCCTCAACTTCGGTATATTCTGCCCAAGCTTTATGAATGGAAATTTCGTACCAAGGTGCAACCCGAATTAGGGTAATTGAAATGATACTCGATTGAGAAAGTTTGAGTCGAGTTCAACATTTGTTTTTATCCAATGACGTTGAATGTCGTTATGAGAAACGTAAAATATTCAAGCAAGGGAATGGGGAAAATGAAAACGTAGATTGTTTCGAAATTCAAATACTTTATTATGAAATATTTTTCCCTCTGAAATTATTTTGTGAATATACAGAGTGAATATTCAAGTTGTACAATAATTTTATCCACAGATGACTCTCCTCAAATGAAACAACTTTTTAACGCGCTTTTCAGGTGAACAGAGTGCCTATCAATTCATCCAAATGTCTGTAATTTTCGAATTTTTGACCGAGAATGGTCTCAAACGATTTGTTTCGTTCAATTGTACGATTAAACTGATTTGTGTCCATCTACCGCCACAAAAAAGCACTGTTTATTGGAATAGGTCCTTAAAATTGCAGCATCGTTACGATCGTAATGGAAGCTAAACCTCCATGATTTTAGCGATATTCGAACCACTCGATAATTCTGCTTCCATGACGGTCGCGTGAATCGTGGAGACTACAACTATTGGTATTTATTTATTTATTTATTTTAATTAACGTATCTCAGGAAAAGAGACACTATCAACTATTGTTAGCAATCGACGTGCATGATTCCCATTGACACCGAGTGTAGGACAGGGACTCAGGATATTGGAATCATATCGATACGGTAAGCCCGTGTGCGGACTCTTGTTGAACACAGAAACCCTTACTGAATCCATTATTATATATTTATCTAAAAGCTTTATCCTCTGATATTCGAAATTCAATTAATTTGTTTGAGAACACTTATTTACTCACTCAAGTATTATGAAATGGTATATAATAATCTAAATTCAGTATTTGTAAGAACAACACTATTCCTGAATATTAAAACACTGAATTTCCACTTAATTTGCATTCAATATCCACTATAATATTATACGCAGTTTCATCATCGCCTCTTCTCACATTCCTCAAATATTCTAATGGTGGTCATTTAAATTATATACAATGATGGATATGTAGGCTTTCAATATCGATCGCCTAGGGGCTGATTGAATAACGCTCCTAACATTTCGTCTTCCGCGTCTTTGGTTTACAAAACTGTTTCTGATATTTACACTTCATTTTTGGCGCTCTAGTTCCTCGGAACTGAGTGCTTATCAATTTGCCCAAATGTCTGTAATTTTCGAATATTTCGATGAAAATGGTCTTAAACGATTTGGTTCGACTCACTGATCAAGAATCCGTGGTCGAAATTCATTCTGTCCGGCCGGTCCGGCCGGCCGTAGGCACGATAACTCTCGAACGGAATGAGCTAGAGAGTTGAAATTTTCAGAGTAGGTTTGGGGGATAAATATCTCGGCTAAGTTCGTTATTGGGCAAAATCGGACAAACGGTTTCGGAGTAACAAAAAAAAAATTTTTTTTTTACGAAACAAATTCCAAATTAAATTTTTTTTAATAAAAAGTTTTATCATGAGAATCCAATCATATCATTTTTAACTCTAACAAGCTAATACTTTCGGAGATATGATTTTTCAAAATGTCAATAATAAATCGTATTTCAACGTTGTCACAGAATAATATTATTCTATGTATGAATATGAATTGTCATAATGTCAAATGATGTTCCTGAGACTAATCAATCGAAGAATTGTGAGCGAAGTGAGAAAAATCTCAGATATGATTTTTCAAAATTTCAATAATAAATCGTATTTCAACGTTGTCACCATAGATTAAAGACCTTTAATCTATGGTTGTCACAGAATGATATTATTCTATGTATGAATATGAATTGTCATAATGTCAAATGATGTTCCTGAAGTAATCAATCGAAGAATTGTGAGCGAAGTGAGTTAAATCTCAGTTGTTTGCTCCGATATTAGTTTTTCTCAAAAATTCTTACATTTCGGAACTGAACATGAAGTAAGAGATCTGAGAGTAGTGAGACTGCTTTTCATCCATAGACATAGATATAACTCTCGAACGGAATGAGGTAGGTACTTGAAATTTTCAGAGTAGTTTAGGGAGATGAATATCTCGGTTATGTTCGTTATTGGGCAAAATTGGCCAGATTTAATTTGATTTCTTCCATGGTGCTTTTCTCATTCTCATGATTGCTCATTTAATCTTGATTAATAAACTATTATCTGAATTGAATTTCCTTTAGGATGCAGTTCTATTATATGAATACATTGATATAATTCCCAACTCTGAGAAACCAATACTTTCGGAGATATAATTTGTCTGTTTGAACTAGAGCGCCAGAAAGCTCCTGTCCACAGGGCTTGTTTTTAATATTAAAACTCGATGAAAATATTTACAACTTCGATAGAGTTTACTTTTGCAATTACTGAAGTACGATAACAACCACAATATTCTTGGTCTAAATCAGACTTTCTCGTGTTCAACAAAATCGTCTAAGTGTATGGGATAAAAACACGTATTCCACTAATCTTCTAAATTATACGGATATGGTATCCCTCGTATCCCTAATCAAAAACTGGTCTTTACCTCTACTGCCTGATACCTTCGAAATACCCAGTCTCATTACCCCTTCGTACTTCTGCATTCCCTCGATCTCATAGGACAGTACGCCAAAGTTGGTGTGCGACGATTAATGATTCCCTGGCTGAAAATACCCCTCCTTAGACCAATAGCACTCCGCAGGAAGAATCCAACGGTTTAAGGCAATTCCAGGAATATAGCCGTTGTTAACGTTGCACCAAAATTTATGAGAGCACTATTGTTTTATCTTCGAGTGTTATAAACTCCAGATACAGTTATTCCGTTAACTCCGACCTCCTTCGAGATGCCAGATTGTCGATGCTTGATATTGAATACCTTATCTCCTGTCGGGTGGTGTATGTTCTTTGTGATCTGTCTAAGATCACTTCCGATATTTTTGCGGGGATGGTATTCGTTTCTGAATGGGCATAATCGGCTAAACGGTTTCCGAGTAATGATTTTGTGTTCAACTAAAACAAATCCGATCGAATTGAAACTTGGTGAGTAGTTGTAGAATACAAACCTAAAGACATTCGTAGAATTTTATGAGAATCGTATTATTTAAAATTTTTTTGAGAAAATATTGTTTTTGCCACGATAATCTGAGAACGGAAAGAGATGGCGACTTTAGGCTCGGTTGTGCATCTGAATGCAACATTTGAGTTCGTTAGTAGGCATAATCGGCCAAACGGTTTTGGAGTTATACCCATCTGAAATTTGGTTGTTCTATCCTCAAAAACTCGGAAAATCCAAAACCGATTCAATTCAAACGTGATAATTAGTTGTAGAATGCCGACGCAAAAAGGTATGAAAAGTTTCGTTAGGATCGTATCAATGAAAAATAAAAAAAAGAGAATCATTGAATGAATTCTATATCAGCCAAGTTCCAAGTTTGAACACGATCGGATCTATATTGTTGGCGATGAAATTGAAGCTTGGTTACTAGTTATAGAATATTGACATAAAGACGCGTGTAATATTTTGTGGGAACCGTACTCCTAGAAAATTTAAAAAATATTACGAAAAACAAATTGGTTCAAGCTCTGACGTGAAGTCAGGAGCTGCCTACAGGAGAATGGACATGCGCGCAAAAGCAAAATGTTTCAGGTATCCTGCCATTGTACGTTTTGTCAATCGTAATTTGATTTAATTCGTTGGTTTTATTTTAGTCTTTTTTCTATGCTTTTCATTGATGTCAAATTGATTTCTTTTTTTATGATTTAGGTATTAATTTTGTAAAATTGGGTTTATCCCGTTAAAAAATGAGTAAATAGAAATAAATATATTAATGGATTTTGCAGCGTCCGAAAATCCAGATAACCTCTGATGTGTCGATGATGCGTCGTTTAAATCTTCAAATCTAATCTTAATTCTAACTATGTACAAGTAGGAATTCAATTCCTTGTTGACATCGTACTTTTATTTTTTTTTTCTAGAAGGCTAAGCTGCCTCGGGCGAGTTCAGTATCTGGAGGTGTGACTGCTTCAGCTTCAAAATTGAACAAGCGCACAAAAGCTCCAGATCTCAGCGCTTTTCCAGCTGGTTCAATATTAAGAAAGTTTTAATTCAACATTACTGTTCAAATATTTGAATGTCTTCTTCTCACTCCAGTTAGCCAATATTAACGCAGTTCTCGGATGAGAATGTAGCAGGTGGAAGGATGAAGAAAGTTATTCTAGAGATTGTCATCAAAATCTCAACAAATCGCCCCCTGCTCATTTGCAGGCATCGACAGTGCCAAATTTCCAGCAATTAAGCATTTCGAAAGCACTGAAAGCCGTCATTTTCTTTTCAGAAACACGTGTCGTCTCGTCCTTCGCTGCCGATCATTAAGGTTCATCATGCATTTAGAAAGTCTGAATGGCTCCCTTCGCCAAATTTCCTTGAATGGGCAAGATGTAAAGTTGCTCTTTCAGCAAGAAGTTGTGAATACAATTCCACATAAAAGCGAGTTATTATGCCGCTTGCAGAATTCGCGGTGAGCTTTCGTGAGAGGCAGAGGGTCTTTCAATATCGACGTCAGATTTTGGCCGCAGTTCGTGGTCACCTTGGCGAAGCGTCTTTATATTTTTCCCGTTGTAATTTTTTTTTAATTATACTGGTTTAGGAAACCTTAGCAACTTATTAATAGTATACAATCATTTCATATAATTCAAGAACACTACAATCAACTGCAATTATGAATTAAATCATACAGACGATAACAGAAAAGGAAACGAAGATATGGATGAGGTGAAGAGTACGAAAAATGCAACCAGTCAACAAGAATTTAGGTTGAACACAAGGGAAATGATTCTGGTACTACTTCAAAAATGAATGAATAGGAAAACAACAAAATAGGAGAATAAACGAAAATGAAATGAAGATACAATATAGGCACACAGGAAAAGTTTGGCACGACATTTGAAGAATTTCAAGACAAAAACGAGAATTAAGAAAAGAATATCAAAATATATAAAAGTATATAAGAATATGGATGAAATAATGCTCATGAGCAGATGAGAAAAACAAAAATGACAGAAGAGAAACAAGAAAGAAAATAGGAAATATGATGACATTTCACAAAAGAATATTGAACAAGCAAGAAAAAAGATATTTTTTGTAATATGTAATACATATATATAAAATTGGTTCAAGCCCTGTGGACAGGAGCTTTGGCGCTCTTATTCAAACTTTGACAAATCATATATCCAAAATTATTACTCTCTGGGAATGATAGGAATGGATTCTTACGATAGAACTGCATCATGAAAGAAATTAAATTCAAACAGACCGATTTTCCCCGAGAACGAACTCATCCGAGATATTCATTTCTCAAATCTGCTCTGAAAATTATATTATATATTATGTATCTTACCTAGGAATATATTTTCATCATCATATTATGGATTATCCTGGATCATTATATTATCACCCTAAAAGTATAATATCATATCATCCTCATAATTCTACGATAGCTGAGGTTATTTCATTGGTCGTTTCACATTCAATCATATACTTTGTTTTATGCAACAGGAGGATTATTTTATATGAAGAATAACGAACCAAAAATAATTTTGACATTTATCTCTCATAGGAAAATCACAGGATATGTATAACACAGATCATGTGATAATTCATAGATAAAAAAATTAAGTACAGCACTGTGAAAACATAGAAGTACGATTATTGAGAGGTTTTTTTCTGGGTTTTCTCTCCCAAACTCTGAAAAATATCTTTAAATTAAAAATTAATTATTTTGTGATTTGCTTTCTCGTAAGAAACACAAGATATTGGTCAAAAGCAATCAATTGAACAATGTTGCCTAACAAACAACAACGGAACAGCATCAACGAAAAAACAACAATCGTAAAAAAAACTGTAAATAATGAGTATACCTCCCACAGTATCCTTTAATGATTACATAGAAGTACGAGGCAATATTTAATTTCGAAAAATCATATCTCCGAAAGTATTAGCTTTTTAGAGTTGAAAATGATATCAATGGATTTTTATGACGAAACTGCATCTTGAAATATTTGAATTTGAAATTTGTAATGTAAAAAATTTTTTATTTTTCGTTACTCTGAACAACCAGGCCACTTTTGCTCGATAACGAACTTAAATAGGATACTTATCTGCCAAACCTACTCTGAAAATTTCAACTGCCTAGCTCATTCTATTCGAGAGTCATTGTAGAAACAAAATTTAAAAATTTTTTAAATTTTTTTTGACACTTTACGGCAACCCGATCAATACAAAACTTCGCCTGCACATGAAAATCATTATTATACAATTTGATGCTGAATTTCAAATACATCGAATAATCGGTTTCGGAAATATTCATAAAAAATGTTTTTATTAAAAACAGCTATAACTCCAAAACCACTTGGTGGATTTCGCCCTTTAACGAATTTGTCCGAGATATTTACGCTCCAAACATACCCTGCAAATTTAAATCCTCTAACTTCTTCCGTTCGGGAGTTATCGTGTTAACGGCTGGACGGACGGACGAACGGCCGGACAGAATCGATTTCGACCACGGATTCTTGATCAGTGAGTCGAACCACATCGTTTAAGACCATTTTCGTCCAAAATTTCGAAAATTACAGACATTTGGGTAAATTGATAAGCACTCTGTTCCGAGGAACAAGAGCGCCAAAAATATGAAAAGAAAAGTAAAATTTAGTAGAAGAGTTCTGATATGAAAAATGGAATTTGGTTTCGGATTGGAAACAAAAAATACGACAACTAAGAAATAATTGTACTAATAAATATGAAGAACTATACAGTTCATAGATTCTGTTAACGATGTGATAAACATGAAATAATTTCATTTCAATAAAAGACTTAGCTTAAATTATGAATTCCATCAGAGATACCATATTGGTAAAAATTTGTTAGCATCAAAATTTTACGAACAAAACTTTGATTCAATTTTCAACAAAACTTTCGAAATGTCTCTCTGTATTTATTTCTATTTCTACTTGAAAAAACAAAAACAATCATATATTATTAGAAAAAAAAGGAATGTTTATATTATTTATTGAACTTTCAATCTTCATTTCATTATTCTCACCTGACTTTTTGTGTTTAATTTTACTGTAATCGTATCCGCATTAGTTCAAAAGTTATTGAAAAATTAAACATAAAATAAAACAAAGTGAGAATAGTGATATGAAAGAGCACAGAAAACTAAAAGTTAAATACATTTTTTCTTCAAAATACAGAATCGTTCTTGTTTTTTTATGTAGAAAGAGAAAAAAACAGAGAGACATTTGTTTCTAATAAATTGTTCATTAAATATACAATAAACATTTAAATAATAATCAATTAGGTACTTTTTTTAATATCAAAGACCAAGATGATTAATGATTTGAAAAACAGATTCCTTAGTAATAATTACAATTAGTAGAAACAGTTTTTTTTAATCACAATCATCATCATCATATCTTATAAACAACTCATTTATTTATAAAAATTTTTTAAACAATAAGAGATCAAAATTATTAAAAATCATTTTTAAGTAGTCCCTGAACATGAGAAAACGGATCAATAATAATAGAATAAAAAAAATGTTTTGTTCAATGCGAGGTTCAATGTATATTTAAGCTCTATAATCTTTAACCTAAGTGAATTGTTGATAACAAAAGGAAAATCAACAATTTGTTAATTTTTCCAACGGGAATCTATTCTTCGGGAAGTAGTAAATGAATTAGACACAGACTAATATTTTAACAATTATCGCCCTTGCAATGTTAATGTTTGTGCTACAAAATATTGTTAATTAACTAATGGATAACTAATTGAAAAATCGCAATTAAAATTTTTGGAACACGGATTATTGTTCAATGATGTATCCTGTAATAGGCATTCTTAATTTTCTTATTCAATAAGTTCAAATAATATTTATTCATTAAAGGTCCTAAGTGGACGTCGTGGCTTGTGCCAGCTTGAGCATCCGTTTTCTGGCGTATTTTCTACCCTCTGGGAAAATTATAAATATTGGTCCTATTATTCCGGGATAAAGAACTCTTTTTGAATCTTTTTTCAAGTTTGAAAAATCTCAATTTTTTTTGAGATATGTGCAAAAAACAACCTGTTTTTCACTTAATTATTTATAACTTTTCTAATTTTTGCGAGTGGCCCTTAAATTTTCTTAAAAAATATCTACATGCCATTACAAATCGAATGACAGCTCAATCATAATTTTCGGAGAACTCTAGAAAGTTTTGACCTAAAAGGCACTTTTGGACTAGACTATAGGTAGAGGTTAGCGTATCAACTATGATATCATCTATGTCGAGAATGAAGACCCTAACCCAAAATAAATTTAATAAATAGATATTAGATTCAAGAATCATGTGAATATCTTTTACGTAAATGCTATATGCGCACTCGGTTACTTTTTGCTAACAAACATATTTTAAATTTCAAAACAAGAAAAAAACTGTCAGAATATTTGGTTTTATCCCATCTGAATTATTGTAACATTGTCTATTATCCATGTCTTGATAAATGCACACAATATCGACTTCAACGAGTGCAAAATACTTGTTGTAGATTCATATTTAATTTGAGGAAATATGATCACATTTCTCAATACATTCTGCAGTTGAGGTGGCTCAAAGTTTCCAGTATATTTAAATACCACTTCCTTAATTTTTTGCACAGATTGTTTAATGTTCAAAGTCCACCCTATCTTTATGACAGACTGGTTTTCAGAAATAATTTACACAATCTCAACACCAGACATTCACAGATTCTTAACATGCCTCGCCACTCGACAGCTCTGTTTGAACGCAGTTTTACTTACAATGCAGTAAAATTTTTTAATTCCTTCAAACCAGAGCTATCAATACCACTAAACAAGTTTAGAAAAGTCGTTAAAAATGAACTGCTGAATCAGCAAGACTAGCCACATTGTTGTCGCATTGCTGCATTTTTTCGTTTTTGGCGCTCTAGTTCCTCGGAACTGAGTGCTTATCAATTTGCCCAAATGTCTGTAATTTTCGAATATTTCGATGAAAATGGTCTTAAACGATTTGGTTCGACTCACTGATCAAGAATCCGTGGTCGAAATTCATTCTGTCCGGCCGGTCCGGCCGGCCGTAGGCACGATTACTCTCGAACGGAATGAGCTAGAGAGTTGAAATTTTCAGAGTAGGTTTGGGGGATAAAATCTCGGCTAAGTTCGTTATTGGGCAAAATCGGACAGATGGTTTCGGAGTAACAAAAAAAAAATTTTTTTTTTTACGAAACAAATTCCAAATTAATTAATATGAAGTTTTATCATAAGAATCCATTCATATCATTTTTAACTCTAACAAGCTAATACTTTCGGAGATATGATTTTTCAAAATTTCAATAATAAATCGTATTTCAACGTTGTCACAGAATGATATTATTCTATGTATGAATATGAATTGTCATAATGTCAAATGATGTTCCTGAGACTTTATCTAATCAATCGAAGAATTGTGAGCGAAGTGAGAATAATCTCAGTTGTTTGCTCCGAAATTAGTTTTTCTCAGAAAATTCTTACTTTTCGGAACTGAACATGAAGTAAGAGATCTGAGAGTAGTGAGACTGCTTTTCATCCATAGACATAGATATAACTCTCGAACGGAATGAGGTAGGTAGTTGAAATTTTCAGAGTAGTTTAGGGAGATGAATATCTCGGTTAAGTTCGTTATTGGGCAAAATTGGCCAGATTTAATTTGATTTCTTCCATGGTGCTTTTCTCATTCTCATGATTGCTCATTTAATCTTGATAAATAAACTATTATTTGAATTGAATTTCCTTTAGGATGCAGTTCTATCATATGAATACATTGATATAATTCCCAACTCTGAGAAACCAATACTTTCGGAGATATAATTTGTCTGTTTGAACTAGAGCGCCAGAAAGCTCCTGTCCACAGGGCTTGAACCCATTTTTATTTTATATTACAGTACTTTCTGTTTTTTTTTTCTCTTCTACTGATGATCTAATCAATATTATTGAAATTGTAAAATGTTCTCTTTTTTTTACTTCTGTGTTGTTATTTTTGTTTTATTTTGTTTTGTAAACTGGAAAGGTTAAGAGTCAAGAGTAGCTTTAGCTAATCTTCGCCTGTTCAGTGCAAATGTATGTTCACTTGTTGAATAAAGTCGATTTATTATTATTATTATTATATAATTCTAGGAAGATTCTTTTGAATGAACACACAGATGTGAACGATCGTCTTTACTGACCATCTTCAAGAATTTGGATGGCAGGTGCAATCCCCAGTACATTTTTAAGACGTTGTGTCAGTGTTTCCTGTTTCCCAATCCTCCTATTGAATTAATTCAGTAGTAGAACCCGAAGGAGCCACAGATAGGCGAAACAATATTCGTTCTCGAATAAATAAATTCGAGGCAACTTGAATCATTATTTATCAATTAATTTTAGTTTAATTAAGTAATAAATTTTGTTGTATTTTGTTTAAATTTTTCAAAATTATATATTGCAAATTTGGTTATTATAAATAATGTTTGAATCGTCCTATGGTCTCGTTCCATGTAACATTTTTCCATCTAATGCATTCATTTTTGAGAAAGATTCATAGCAATATCTACTGCTCCCAATTCAAGGAATGAAAACGTACAAATACTCCCCAAATCGGATATTCCCGAAGTGTATCCTGGAAGATTCCATCAAATATTCATATACAAATAGGTGAAAACTTTATTATTCCGTCGTAGCCAACCCTTGATATCGGAAGCACAGATTCATGTAGGTCTGTGCAAGCACAAATATTGACGTGAATCGACATAAAATTTGGATATCTTATAGGTTATCTCGTAGAATTTTCATGAAAATTGCCTAAAAACTTTCACGACGACGAAGTTCCCAAGAGAGCTCTATGATATTCTGTTCTATTTCAGCTTGGGTAATAAATCTGAAATATGAACAAGAACAGGAAATTACTTCTTGAGCTGGATCCTCTGGGGAGTTTTTTATTTTATCTATGAATTGATACAGGGAGCACCGCAACATCCACATTCGCATCAGGAACTCTTTGGTCGTTTCCTATATTTTATAGATGTTTGTCGGTCATAAACATAAAGTGAACGGCTTTTTATCGAATACTTGTTAGACTGCGCCCAAAAACCAAACAGGTGGTGGATAGTTGTGAATTATGTCGACCGCTTCTGTTCGTTTTGGCTCATCCTTCTACGAGAAAATATACACTTCTGGTAGCACATTTGAAATTCAAGGATAGATAATTCTTGTCCTTAGAACTATTCGAAAATATACCAGGGTCGTAAGTAGAATAATATCGAGATTTTGATCATCGTTATTTTGCAACTTTAATATGGATTACCGTTAATTAAATGGTCTATCTCGATGACATCCATACAGGATAGTAGGATGACGTCCTAACAACGTCGAATATTGATCATTTTCCGTCATCTGACTTATTCTCGTCGCGGTATGACGTCAATATTAGGTAGATCATATTACGTGTATTTTACGTAATAAACACGTCGAATTTTTGTAGTCTTTCTCAACAAATCGATCAATTTTTGACTTGTATTTTGCGTAGGAATCTCGACGATTTCAGTTATTTTGTACAACAAATCCGTCTATTTTGACGTGATTTACAAATAATTATAATGTTACTTAGAATAATGTGACTATAGCTAATTGCTAAGAACTGAAAGATACACCTCGAAATATTCGTACATACACATACAATGGTTCTCTAAAATAGTGTTCATCCTGCAGCCTCCTCGTGGCGAGAACTGGGCAACTCTTCCTCGGAAGGGGCTAATAGCAGGCCATGGTGAGTGGTGTTCTCTGTAACTCAGGGGGTTCACCCATGAAACTGGCGTGCTTCCACCCAATTTCAGGCTTTTCTGGCTAAACGGGCCAATACGTCAGAGATGATCTGAGCTAGCCTTAGGGGGAGTCAACGCTTGAGGTGTCGGAAACCGGATATAGGTGCAGACCTCTAGTATCCGAGTTGAACTCCCTACAGGTAATTGTAACTATTCCAAGATCCATTTTGATGGTAACAATAGTACCGCGGGAGAGGGGATGCCCACAAGGAAGGCTTCTGGTGCCCCTCTTTGGTGATGGCCCCGCGGGGGCCAATGTGGTGTAGCGCTAGTACGTTTTAACCTTGGGGCCGTGACGGGTCTTACGAAGCCGTCATTTTGCATGCCTTTGAGACCAGGTGGGGGAGTTAGTCCAATGTCGTTTCAGGTGTCGGAGTACGGACACCCGTACCACAAGTATCCGAGATAGCGGGCTGGAAATTCCTATCCACCCTTACTATGAAAGCTTCCAGTGTTTTGAGGTGTCGGTCCCTGGTACAGGGGGATAATATCCAATAATGCTAAGCAAGGATGTAACGTTTGAGGTGTAGGAGTCTTCGGACCACTAGTATCAGAGTAAAGTCGCGCCAGTGGTGCCGGACTGTATTAATTCGCAGACAATATAGCCGGAGCTTAGTATTGCTGAGTTGTGGAAGTAGCGAAGAACGCTCACAGACCGCTACATAGTCTGTACATACGGGTTATGGTATGTATATGTATTTGCACATACATACTTCGTAAATACACGTACCGGTGTCATAGTTATTATCATTATCATCTTAGCCACTGAATGAATAACGAAGGAGCTTTAGGAAAAGTAAGACCTATTTTGGAAAAGTACCAAAAAGAAAATCTTACCAGCGCCACCTAGGAAGATCCCTACGAACTCCAACTCTCTGTAATGCAGAAACCTTGAGTGATATGCAGTGACGTTCAATCTTTTGTTGCAAGGAAGAGCCAGGGACTGCATTGCAGACTAACTATATGAGCTCATTGCGACATGAAAGCGCGCTGCTTAGTGTAGTTAGAAAGGACCACAAACTAGTGAACATATAATAAGTTGACTGTAGCTAATTGCTTAAGACTAGGTGCACTGGTAAGATTCCCTTTCCAGTGCTTCGCCACAATAGGGCTCAAGTTTTTAGAACTCCTTCGTTTATCATTCATTGGCCAAGTTACGCTTATAATTGGTAATAACCACGAAACCGGTACGTATCTGCCCTGAATGAAACTTTCCTCTTTGTCAATCCCTCGAAAACAACCTGTAACCTCTCCTCTGGAGGAAGGAATCTTAGTCTCAGCGGACAGATGAGGTGTCTAGCCGGGATCACGTGGCAATGTTTGTTGATGATTAAATTCGACAAATCTTTCTCCGTGTGTCTTTTATAATGGTATTATTATGCAATACCAATGGTTATCCAAATTAATTGAAAATAGTGTGATCGAGCTCAAACTTAAAGGCATGAGAAGATTTTTTTCTTATAAAGATTTAGAATTAGATGGAGTTGGCGTCGTTTGGATACTATGCCGCTTTTCAGAACTGCGATTATTGAATGACATATTGAATGATAGCGCAAATTTTCCAGTTCATTTTTTGTGAGGATGGACTTCTGAAATGTTATGTAATATTTTTCAATAGCTCGATTTTATTCTATTCATTTTTCAGGTTGAGTTTCGGGTATATTGGAGAAACCTCTCCGTTTTTTGACGAAAGAATCCATATTGAAAAAATAAATACCCATTTATATTTTAGTTAATTTTGTAAACAATTGCAAGGTTGAGGTTGAGGTGACGCTGGGAGACAAGGAGAAATCAAAGGCTTCCATGTATGAGGTAATCTTTGGCCATCGTCGTTATGTTTGTTAAGGCAATCTGGACATCAAGCATAGAGCAAAGGATAATAGTATTTTAAATTTTATTTTTGAATTCCCCATCGGCGAATGAGAGGCTGAATAATATCTTATATTGGAATTACAAGCAATTTATATTCAGGTTTGGTATGATTAAGGGAGTAGGTTGAAAAATTTAATGTCAAGGACAATGCAAGATCAGTGAACGTTTAATTTCGAAATCTAAAATTCAACATTAATCTGGTTAAACTAAGTAAATAGTTGTGATTGACGATTGAATGTCGGGAACTGCAGTTTTGAATATCTGATTGAACCATAAATACTTGATATTTTAGTAAAATTATTGTATTTGATAATTCTGAAGATCTGCCATTGAGCAGTGATGAATATTTGAATTATTTGATTGATTATTATTTATTGTTATTCTAGAACATATGTGAACATATATCTGAGAACTATTTTTGGTTTAGACTTATATTTTAAATTATAAGGTTAATCAGAACCTATTATTGTTGCATGTTTTTGGTAGTTTTATTGTTTTTGCGCGTATGTTCTGGGGAACATCGCGTTATAGTTTTGCCCAAATGTCTGTAACTTTCGAATTTTTTGACGAAATTGGTCTCAAACGATCAAGTTTGACTCCTCGATGAAGAATCCGAGGTCAAATTTGATACTGTCCGTCCGGCCGTCCGGCCGTACGGCCGTCCGTTGCCACGATAATTTGAGAACGAAAAGAGCTAGCGACTTGAAATTTTCAGGGTGGGTGGCGCATCGCAATACGACGGACAAGTTCGTTAATGGGCATAATCGGCCCAGTGGTTTCCGAGTAATAATTTTGTTTTCAACCAATATAAATCCGATCGAATTGAAACTTGGTGAGTAGTTGTGGAATATGAACCTAAGCACGTTTGTGAAATTTTGGGCGAATCGTATGGCTAGAAAATTTTAAAAAAATTATTAAAAAATATTTTTTTTGTCACGATAACCTGAGAACGGAAAGAGATAGCGGCTTGAAAATTTCAGGTTATGTTGTGCATATGAATGCAACATTTGAGTTTGTTTATGAGCATAATCGACCAAACGGTTTCAAAGTTATAGCCATCTGAAATTTTCTGAAATTTGGTGGTTTTTTGTTCCTCATTAACTCAAAAAATACTGAACCGATTGAATTCAAACATGGTTATTAGATGTAGAATGCCAACGCGAAAATGTTTGCGAAATTTGGTGAGGATAGCATCTGTAGAAAATTTTTAATAAATCATTGAAAATAAAAAAAAAAAATTCTATATATCAGTAACTATACGTTTGAAATTGCTGAAATTTTGCAAGAGCGTTCATTACCCAACTCTACTGCCAAGTTTCAAGTTTTAATACGATCGGTTGAATATTGTTGGAGATTCGAGCATTCTTGTGTGAGTTCAGTAGATGGGTGACCGTTGCCTCGATAACTTTCGAACCAAAGGGGATAGGGACTTGCAATTTCCAGGGTAGGTTGCGTATCCGAAAGGGAGAGTTGAGTTCGTTTTTGGGCATAATCGGTTTCCGAGTTATATCCACCTGGAACATTGTTTCCTTGATAACTCAAAAAATAAATATTCGATTGAATTGAAGCTTGGTAACTAGTAGTAGAAAATCAACACAAAGACGTGTTTAAAATTCTGTAAGAACCGTACTCCTAGAAAATTTGAAAAAAATGACGAAAAAAAAAAATTTTAAGAACCGCGCCTCCAGAAAATTAAAAAAAAATCACGAAAAAAAAATTGGTTCAAGCACTGACGTGAAGTCAGAAGCTTTTGCGCGTATGTTCTATTGTCCATTCTTCTGTATTGGACACCCTTAATCGAATTTACCATGGTTAATTATGTCGTCCATTCTCCTGTATTGGACACTTAATTCGAATTTACCGTGGTAAATTCGAAGTAAGAGTGTCCAATACAGGAGAATGGACTACATAATTTACCATGGTAAATTCGATTAAGGGTGTCCAATACAGAAGAATGGACAATAGAACATACGCGCAAAAGCTTCTGACTTCACGTCAGTGCTTGTTTTATTATGTGCCTATAACAAGGCCTATAATTCATTAATTTCATTTGTAAATTGAGCATAACTTAGCCAGCGGTATTGTACTTATTCTGGAGATAAGTTATCACACAACCACTCTTTTTGGAGCTCATGTTCCTCGGAACAGAGTGCTTATCAATTTGCCCATTTGTCTGTAACAGTCGAATTTTTGGATGAAAATGGTCTTTAATGATTTGGTTCGAGTCACTGATCAAGAATCCGTGGCCAGAATCGATTTTGTCCAGCCAGCCGTAGACATGATAACTCTCGAACGAAATGAGCTAGGCAGTTGAAATTTTCAAACTAGATTTGGGAGATAAATATCTCGTATAAGTTCGTTATTGGGCAATGGTTTCGGAGTAACGAAAATATTTTAATTTTCACATAACAAATTCCAAATTCAATTTTTTATAAGATGCAGTTTCATTATTTTAATCCATTGAAACCATTTCCAACAAATCTAACAAATCAATATTTTCGGAGATATGATTTTTTAAAATTTCAATATCAAATCGTAATTAAGTCTGTATCTATGAATTTCGTCTGTGTTCATACATATCAACATTGTCATCTCATCTACAGATAAGAGACATGTCAAACAAAGTATGATTGAATTCAAAATGACCAATAGAATAACCTCAGCTATTTTTGTGATTATGGTTTGATTAATATATGTTCATTGTTTAATTGGCTAATTTCCTTCTTTTTATTATTTCTAAAACTCACACACCCTGAGTATCTGCACCATCTGAACAACTTTTTAAAAGGAGGTGCAGCCCTATAATATTCAGAGCTAGGTGGTGGTACAGGAAAGTCAGAGCTGTATGTTACATTGCCGATTCTCATTGAATCCGGAAGAGACCAAAAATTGTAAGATTCGAATTCGGTTTTCGGAATGATTTCTAAATGTTACTTACATCCTTTAGATATAAAGTAAACGAAAATATTGTTTTTGCGCGTATGTTCTTGGGAACATCGCGTTATCATTTTGCCCAAATGTCTGTAACTTTCGAATTTTTTTACGAAAATGGTCTCAAACGATTTGATTCGACTCCCCGATGAAGAATTCGAGGTCAAATTTGATTCTGTCCAGCCGGCCGTCCGGCCGTTGCCACGATAACTTGAGAACGGAAATAGCTAGCGACTTGAAATTTTCAAGGTAGGTGGCCCATCCTAATACGACGGATAAGTTTGTTAATGGTAATCGGCCCAATGGTTTCCGAGTAATGATTTTGTTTTCAACCAATATAAATCCGATCGAATTGAAACTTGGTGAGTAGTTGTAGAATATGAACCTTTTTATTATTTATTATTATTGATAAGGGGTTACGTTGCACCGCGACCTTGAGATCTATTGTGCCCCCCATCAGAGCTGTTCTCACCATTACGCCATCTACAGCTCGCCCTCCAGTTCCAGAGTATAAATGAACCTCAATATCTGGGAAGGCTTCAAGGATATTACGTCTTCACTCCTACAAGTTTCCTGTCCAAAGCATTCCTTTCGCTGACTTGCAATGGCGAGGCATTCTGTAACAAGGTGAAGAGGAGTTTCTTCCTCCTCCCCACAGAATCTGCACTCGTCAGTATCTGATAAACCTATTCTCATCAAATGCTTCCTGAGGCGACAGTGTCCTGTGAGGAAGCCAGTGACCAGGTGTAACTTATTCTTACAGAGATCCAGATACCTTTTGGATCTCACTTCTTTAAAGTTCCTAAGGAACTTTTTGGAAAGAACCAAACCTGGAAGATTCCGCCAGAGTGTCTCTCTTTTGGTTTCCTCCTTCTCCAGAAACTCTTTCTTGTAGGTGCATTTTCCTATACCGCAGAAAGTTTCTGGGCCGATAAAAGGAGTTCGTGCTGCCTTTCTGGCAAGTGTATCGGCCTCTTCGTTCCCCTTGACTCCCGAGTGACCGGGGACCCAGACTAAAAAGACCTTATTATTCTTGCCAATTTCATTTAGTTTTCTTCGGCACTCCCATATCAACTTTGAATCGATGGCATGGGAGCTCAGTGCTTTGATAACAGATTGACTATCCGAATGGATTGCTATGTCGCATTTCTGATATTTTCTTTCTAGGTTAATATCTGCACATCTTTCGATTGCGAGTAATTCTGCCTGGAAGATACTCAAACGGGAGCCTACCGACAGTGCGCACTTGGTGCCTGTCCCATATACCCCAGCGCCAGCTCCCGTCGTGGTTTTTGAGCCATCTGTGTACCATTTTATGGTATTTTCTTTGAAAGTCTGGGTGGTGAACTCCCTTTCCCATTCTTCCTTTCTACTTATCATCGTGGTGAAGTTCTTCTCAATGCTTACTTTTTTGACCATTGCATCACTAGGAAGGTTCACTGATGGGATGTACTTAGTCAGAGAGGTCCAGGCTCTCTGACATTTAATCCTCTCAGTTCCTGTACCTTCCTTAGATATTCTGAGAGTGGCCTCATGGGCTAACCTCTCAATCACTAGATGCAGAGGTGAGAGATCTGTGATGATCTCAAGTGCCCTGGTTGGACACGTTCTCATAGCTCCCGTGATGCACACACAAGCTAGCCTTTGCACTTTGTCAAGCGCTTTCCTAGTAGTTGTCTGATCTGCTTTGGCATGCCAGACTACTGCCCCATAGGTAATTATTGGTCTCACAATCATGACGTACATCCATCGCAGTATTTTAGGGCTACAGCCCCAAGTCTTACCGGATAGATTTCTGCACGCCATCAGAGCTCTTATTGCTTTACTTGCAGTGATATCCACATGCTTGTTCCACA
Organism: Halyzia sedecimguttata; assembly: GCA_937662695.2. NCBI lineage: Eukaryota > Metazoa > Arthropoda > Insecta > Coleoptera > Coccinellidae > Halyzia > Halyzia sedecimguttata. Next base: position 106,060,027 of record OW569414.2, read on the forward strand.
GAAGCTTTCTATCCAGAGTTATTCCCAGATATTTAACTTCAGTCTTCCAGTCAATCACTTCTCCATTTAATGAGAGGGATTTTATGGCTGGAAGGTTTATTTTCCGGGTGAATGGAATTACTGTGGTCTTGGTTGGGTTAATACTCAGCCCCACCGACTGGCACCACTGCTCAATGATTCTGAGGCCCTCCTGTAGTAAGTCACATAAGATGCCCTCGAATTTGCCTCTCACTATAAGAACTATGTCGTCAGCATAGCCTACGCATTCGAAGCCAAGCTCCGTTAGCCTGTGTAGTAGTTCATCTACTACCAGGCTCCATAGGAGGGGAGATAATACCCCCCTTGAGGTGTCCCGCGAGTGGCTTTGACAGAGATGGCTTTGACAGAGAAGGATATGAACCTTAGCACGTTTGTGAAATTTTGTGAGAATCGTATCACTAGAAAATTAAAAAAAAATTGCTAAACAATATTTCTTATGTCTCGATAACCTGATAACGGAAAGAGATAGCGAGTTCAAATTTTCAGGTTAGTTTGTGCATATGAATGTGACCTTTGACTTTGTTTATAAGAATAAGTGGCCAAACGGTTTTAGAGTTATAGCCATCTGAAATTTGGTTATTTTTTTCTCCTGATTAACTCGAAAAATACTGAACCGATTGAATGAAACATGGTTATCAGTTGTAGAATGAGAACACGAAAATTCTTGCGAAATTTCGTATTTGTAGAAAATTTTTGAGAAATCATTGAAAATTTAAAAAAAAAATTCTATATATCAGTAACTATTCGTCTGAAATTGCTGAAATTGTGCGAGAGCCTTTAGAACCTAACTCTACTGCCAAGTTTTAAGTTTCAACACGATCGATTAAATATTAATGGAGATTAAAGCAGCCTTGTGTGAGTTCAGTAGATGGGTGACCGTTGCCTCGATAAGTTTCGAACGAAAGGAGATAGGGACTTGCAATTTTCAGGGTAGGTTGCGTATCCGAATGGGAGAGTTGAGTTCGTTTTTGGACATAATCGGTTCAACGGTTTCCGAGTTATACCCACCTGAAATATTATTTCCTCGATAACTCAAAAAATAAAGATTCGATCGAATTGAAGCTTGGTAGCTAGTAGTAGAAAATCAACATAAAGACGTGTTTAAAATTTTGTAAGAACCGTACCCCCAGAAAATCTGAAAAAAATGACGAAAAAAAAAATTTTTGGAAGAACCGTACCCGTAGAAAATTTCAAAAAAATTACGAAAAAAAAATTGGTTCAAGCACTGACGTGAAGTCAGGAGCTTTTGCGCGTGTGTTCTATTGTCCATTCTCCTGTATTGGACAACCTTAATCGAATTTACCATGGTAAATTATGTTGTCCATTCTCTTGTATTGGACACTTAATTCGAACTTACCATGGTAAATTCGAATTAAGAGAGTCCCATACAGGAGAATGGACAACATAATTTACCATGGTAAATTCGATTAAGGTTGTCCAATACCTACAGGAGAATGGACAATAGAACACACGCGCAAAAGCTCCTGACTTCACGTCAGTGCTTGAACCAATTTTTTTAAAATTGAGGTCTTGGCCAATTTTGGTGCAATATCTCCTTGAAAACACTATGGCGCGAATAACTCGCCACCAAGAATATTCGGGAATCCAATAAAACGGAAAAAATCCTTATAAATCCAAGAAGCCCGTTATGTAACTCATTTCGAACGGACTTTCACGAAAATTAATCATTTGAAGTGGCTCCAAATTAGGTTTATGTGTCTGAAACGGAAATCTTTCGCACTTTCCGCGAGAGGATTTTCTCGTCTGTTGTCATATCTTAGATTTGCATGAATCCGTTCGCTAGATGGAAGAGATTTCCGAAGCAGTTTATTTGCATAGTTGAAATGTTTTCGAGGTATAATTGAAAATGCGGAAAAATGTAGCTTTACTCCTGTTTATTCACGAAGACTGCGATGAATGCAAGTAGAACATGTATGCGGAAAATACGATATTTCCAGAAATCTACATGTGACGGTTGCGTACCAAATATCAATATCGAGTTTCTCGAAACATTTTCTGTTTAAACGTCTCGTTTTAGTGATATGATCCTCACAAAATTTCGAATTTTTTGCTGAAAACGTTCTCAAACGATTTGGTTCGACTCACTGATCAAGAATCCGAGGTCGAAATCCGGCCGGCCGGCCAGCCGTAGGCACGATTACTCTCGAACGAAAGGAGTTAGAAGATTGAAATTTGCAAGGTGAGTTTGAAGCGTAAATATTTCGGTCGAATTCGTTAATGGGCAAAATCCATTGAGCGGTTTCGGAGTTATGGCTGATTTTAGTAAAAACATTTCTTATGAATATTTCCGAAACCGATTACTCGATCTATCTGAAATTTAGCATCAAATTGTAGAATCCTGACCTTCATACGTATGTGATGTTTTGTATTGACCAGGTTACCGCAAAGTGTCAAAAACAAATTTTGAGAATTTAAAAAATTTTTTTAGAATAAGTCTCTAACGGAATGAGCTAGGCAGTTGAAATTTTCAGAGTAGGTTAGGGAGATGAATATCTCAGACAAGTTCGTTATTGGGCAAAATAGGCTAGATGGTTTCGGAGTAACGAAAAAAAAAATTTTTTTTAAGCAACAAATTTCAAATTCAATCTTTATTTAAGATGCAGTTTCACTATAAAAATCCATTGATATCATTTTCAACTCCAACTAGCTTATACTTTCGGAGATAAGATTTTTCGAAATTTCAATAATGAATCGTACTTCTATGTTTTCACAGAATGTTATCATTATTCTATCTAAGCTTCATTATATGATCTGTGTTCATACTTGTACATGTCATCCTGTTCTATAAGAGAGAGTCAAATTCATTTCAGCTATTTTAAATTGATTTCTTCCATGATGCAGTTCTCATTCTCAGATTGCTCATTTAATCTTGATAAATAAATTATTATTTGAATTGAATTTCCTTTATGATGCAGTTCTATCATAAGAATACATTGATATAATTCCCAACTCTGAGAAACCAATACTTTCGGAGATATAATTTGTCTGTTTGAACTAGAGCGCCAGAAAGCTCCTGTCCACAGGGCTTGAACCCATTTTTATTTCTACAAATGTGCAATATGTGAATTTATCATTGTTGTTCTGAACGATTCAAGGTTTAATTAATTCTGATGAATGAAGTTTGTGTACAGTTAATTTATATCCCCAGATTCGTACAGAATAATATTGTATTCTAAAATAGTATGTGTAACACTAGTTTCATTCTTTGTAGTTTTTGGCTGGGGCGAAAAACTTGCTTTTGCCTTCGTTTGTGAGGCTGCAGACATACATGTTAAGTTGAAGCTATTGTTGAATTGAAGTGAAAATCAACCTTACTGAACTCTTTGAATAGTATGTTATTGGGCGCATGTTCTAGGGGAACATCGTCCTATCATTTCGTCCAAATGTCTGTAATTTTCGAATTTCGAGCTGAAAATTGGCTAATAGACTAATTCGGACTCCCTGATCACGAATCCGGTGTCAGATTCTTGGGTGCCGTCCGGCCGGCCGGCCGGCCGGCCGGCCGGCCGGTTTCCCGGCCGTAAGCACGATAACAGGAGCACCGAAGGTCCTATCGACTTCAAACTTTCAGGGTAGGTTTCTGATCAAAATGCGACGGTTAAGTTCGTTAACGGGCAAAATCGGCCGGACGGTTTAGGAGTTATAGACATTTAAAATTTTAAGGTTATTTCCCTGATATTTCAGGAACTAAAGAAGATGTTGAATCAAAACTTGGTAGTCAGTTCGAGGATATAAACGCGCAACTTTTGGCAAAATTCTGTTATGATCGAAATGTTGGTAATTTTTAAAAAAATATTTCTTGTAATTTTTTCGAAAAAAAAATTTTTTTTTCGTGAACTATTCATCAGATTGCAACAAAAACTTGTACTAACGTCAATTGTAGTATTTTGCAACATTGTGCAAAATTTTGGCTCTATACGATTTCAAGTACTGGAGATATAAGACAAAATGTGTCAAATTTCCTGGGTCTCTCTCAGTATTTTCATCGATTATTATATAATAATCAATAATATTAAGGTATTCAACATGATACTGCTTTTTTTCTTTACTGGTCAGTACGGGCCACAAGGAAGATGAAAATGCGCCCAATAGCTCCTGTCCACAGGGCTTGAACCAATTTTATTATATTATGTTTGATGTTCTACTGGGACTAATCCCTATATTACCCAAATCGTGTCTGGAGAGATCGAGAGTTCCAGTTGGGGAAAACCATACTCATCACCTGGAAGGATCCTGATCATCCATCAGGAAAAATACATCAAAATTTCTCTGGAAAATCTAGACTAAGTGTTCTCATTGTGATCGGAGGAATTTTTATATAATTAACCCTTTAAAACCAATTGTATCAATTATCACCCTATATCCCAGGAAGCTTAATTGTATCGTTGATCTCCCAGCTATTCAGCAGACATCTGAAAGAGGATCAGCGTTACAATATTGAAAAAATATTGGAAGCTGAGCAGCCCTGGTTGAGTTCAGTATCTGGATATAGGACCTTGTCACGATAACTTTTGAATAGAAAGAGAGAGGGACTCATGGGCATAATCGGCCAAACGGTTTCAGAGTTATACACCTCTGAATTTTTATTGTTATTTCCTCAATAACTAAAAATATACAAGAGTGATAATTACTTGTAGAATGTCAACTCGCTTATTTTTGAGAAATTTGCTTGGAAAAAACTGTTTCTTCAAAAATGTTATTATCCGAAAATTATCCCTCATAATCTGCTGAAATTTCGCACACACCTTCGACGCGCCATTCATTTTACAACATGTTGCCGAATTCAAGCTCGTTCGACTTCGTATGAGGCGTGAATAGACATTGGAACAGGTGCGCAAATGCCCCTTATTTCACGTCAGTGCTTCTTAAGAATTAGGGAAATTAAGAATAAGTACACGATATGAATCTATAATAATTATTCCATTATACATCGGTTGATAAGTTCCGGGTCTGAGACACAGATGGCGCCACAAATACCGCATTAATGTTTTCTTCAACCGTTGATTGCTAAGCCAAAAAAAAAATTCGTTGTGGTGTATAATACGATATCGGTCCCCAGAGACCGATAATACAACTTGAGGGTGCTGCTGTATTGGTCGCCGGGGACCAATAATCAATGTGCCTCTCACCACCATCTAAAAATTTTTATTGAAAACGCAACTGAACTTTCATACACAAAAATTTTCCCACTCTATTAGTGGCGCCTAGGTTTACTTCGTATCGACCTCAGGCGACTTATATCACCCTGAGAAGTCGAACAATTTTAGGGCCTTCAAATTAAAATTCAGATGTGTTTTATGAAAATGATTTCTTTTCATTGGATTCTTGGTTGCCTTATCCTGAAGAAGCCAATTAGCAGAAACACGTGCCTAGAGCTCAAGGCACAAATTGGTTGATCACTCCAGTTGTGGTTTCACGTATTATCAGTTTTCTTTCCATATTTTCCTTGGTTTCTTGGTTGTCCTGTCCTGAAGAAGCCAATATGACATATGAAAACTTAGGTATAACAACAAATAACATTTTAAACTCCAGAATATCATTTGACCTGAATTTTTGGCTTCTATTAACTTCTATTAGCTTCTTTCAACTTTTCAAAATTGAAAAAAAAAATTATAAATGAAATAACTTTTTCTGTCGTGTCGATATTTAACATCCTATTTCTCTCGTAACGCAGTGAATTTTGAATCTTTATGAATTTAATTAATTGAATATAAATTACTTAATGTTAATTTCAGTTTTCATTTGATGGAATACAACAGTTTTTTGAAGCGTAATTCAAGGATTTATTCCATCAAATGAAAACTGAAATTAACATTCAGTAATGTATAAATCAATTAATTGAATTCATGAAGATTCAAGATTCACTGCGTTACGAGAAGAATAAGATGTTAAATATCTACATGAGAGAAAAAAAAATTGTTTCAAGCCCTGTGGACAGGAGCTTTGGCGCTCTTGTTGAAACTTCGAAGAATCATATCTCCGAAAGTATTGGTGTCTCAGAGTTGGGAATGATGAATGGATTCTTAAAATAAAACAAAATGTGCCTATTAAAAAAAAATAACTCCGAAATTATTGCATTTTTTGAGTTGAGAATGATATCAATGGATTCTCATTTAATTTATTTCAGTTTATGATGAAATACTAAAATAAGAATCCATTTATATCATTCCCAACTCTGAGAAACCAATACTTCCGGAGATATGATTCGTCAAAGTTAGTACAAGAGTGCCGAAGATCCTGTCCACAGGGCTTTTCCACTTTTTGTACCATATTTTCTGACACCGGTTGTCGCTTTTCCGATTTTCGTGGCATCCTCCACCTTAAAATGAAAATTCTAAGTTACCCTATGTACCAAATTCAAATTGCGGTAATGGTAACATTGAACGATTCAAAGTTACCTTATATTCATACGTTTCCCAACTAGTTCAGCAATTATGAATTTTTACAAATATTTAATGTTTACGAATGAATATTTTGCAATGAAACTGGAGACGACCACATAAAAGGCAAGGAAAATCAATTACTCAACTGGTCAAAACCGCCTTTGTATATTTAATTTTGAATTAGTAGGAAGCAACCAACACCTGCTGAAAAACGCAATCAGAAATGGCGCGTTAAATGTAACAGAATATTTGACAGATGAGTAGTTCTCTTTAATGTGACAAAGTTCATATTGGTATGTTCCGTTTTAAACAGTATCTTGGACGAAATTTTGAAAAATCATATCTCCGAAAGGTTTAGCTTCTTAGAGTTGAAAATGATATCGATGGATTGTTATGATAAAACTGCATCTTAAAGAAACATTAATTTTAAATTTGTAATGTAAAAAATTTTTTTTTTCTTACTTCAAAACCATCTGACTGATTCTGCCCAATATCGAACTTAGCCGAGATATTTATCTCCTTAACCTACTCTGAAAATAACTGCCTAGCTCATTCCGTTCGAGAGTTATTGTGTTAACGGAAGGCCCGTCGGACCGGCCAGACAGAATTGATTTTGACCACGAATTCATGATCAGTGAGTCGAACCAAATCGTTCATCAAAAAATTCGAAAATTACAGACATTTGAGCAAATTGATAAGCACTCTGTTTCGAGGAACAAGAGCACCAATTACTGTCACTATCAGGAAAAAAAATCAGTCCTCGGAAACCTGGATGATGCCAAACAATATTATTTGGCAAATTGAATAAATGAATGTTATAGTTTACGCAGATATCGAAGAAATCATGAAATTCATTGTACAGGGTGATATCGCGAACTGTTTAGAACTGTCCAAATTTATGTGATACGGTCCTGCAAGTGATATTTGATTGCAGTTATCTGGAACCTCACGAAAGCTATCTTCACTTCAAATTTCGGATAAATCGGCGATTCCGGGATACAGTAGTTTTAATTTCCATTCAAATTTAATGAACACCCTGTAAATCAGAATCAAGAACTCCTAGATACTACATAATATGGGGGTTTTTCGGGATTCTCTACGGGTTTTCTGTCTCCCATTGAAGTGTTTCCTATCATATCTGGGACATCCTGTATATTGAAACTACTACCATCCAAAATGTTTTTTGTGAATTGTAAAATAGTTTATTATGAAATGCAGTATCTGGGATGGCTTCAAGGAGGCTACGTCTTCGCTCCTGCAAATTTCTTGCCCAAAGCATTCCTTGCGTTTGTTTGAGATGGCGGGGCATTCCGTTAAAATAAACCCTTGCTATACAGCGCGTTTTTGGCGCTCTAGTTCCTCGGAACTGAGTAGGCACGATAACTCTCGAACGAAATGAGCTAGAGAGTTGAAATTTTCAGAGTAGGTTTGGGGGATAAATATCTCGGCTAAGTTCGTTATTGGGCAAAATCGGACAGATGGTTTCGGAGTAAAAAAAAATTTTTTTTTACAGAACTAATTCCAAATTAAATTTTTTTTTGCGCGTATGTTCTGGGGAACATACGCGTTATAGTTTTGCCCAAATGTCTGTAACTTTCGAATTTTTTGAAAAAAATGGTCTCAAACGATTAAGTTCGACTCCCCAATGAAGAATTCGAGGTCAAATTTGATTCTGTCCGGCCGGCCGTCCGGCCGGCCGGCCGGCCGGCCGTTGCCACGATAACTTGAGAACGAAAAGAGCTAGCGACTTGAAATTTTCAGGGTAGGTGGCGCATCCCAATACGACGGACAAGTTCGTTAATGGGCATAATCGGCCCAGTGGTTTCCGAGTAATAATTTTGTTTTCAACCAATATGAATCCGATCAAATTGAAACTTGGTGGGTAGTTGTAGAATATGACCCTAAGCACGTTCGTGAAATTTAGTGCAAATCGTATGGCTAGAAAATTTTAAAAAAATTATTAAAAAATATTTTTGTTGTCACGATAACTTGCGAACGGAATGAGATAGCGGCTTGAAATTTTCAGGTTAGGATGTGCACCAGAACGCGACATTTCAGTTTGTTTATGAGCATAATCGACCAAACGGTTATAGAGTTATAGCAATCTGAAATTTTCTGAAATTTGGTGGTTTTTTGTTCCTCATTAACTCGAAAAATACTGAACCGATGGAATTCAAACATTGTTATTAGTTGTAGAATGGCAACGCGAAAATGTTTGCAAAATTTGGTGAGGATAGCATTTGTAGAAAATTTTTAATAAATCATTAAAAATTAAAAAAAAAAATTCTATATATCAGTAACTATTCGTTTGAAATTCATGAAATTTTGCAAGAGCCTTCATAACCAAACTCTACTGCCAAGTTTCAAGTTTTAATATGATCGGTTAAATATTGTTGGAGATTCGAGCATTCTTGTGCGAGTTCAGTAGTACCGATTTGGTGTAGCGTAAGGCTCCGAAGAAACGATTGCTCGACCCGGACTTTTGCCGTCCAGTCGAAGAAGACGAATCGATTTGTGTTTTTCCCAAATTTCGTTCTTCTAGGTTGAGCCTAAATATAATAATTCGATACAAGTTTCGGAGGTTTTGAGTCCGACGATTTTCCATTCAAAAAGTCAATCCGAGAAACGTCAGAATTAATTCGAGAGACGGGGTCGGAAATTTTCGAAAGCGAAACTGACGATTTAGGCCTTTTTGGGGCGTGAAACTTGAAGAAAATGATAGATAGCTTTTGCGCGTATGTTCTATTTTCCATTTTTCTGTATTGGACACCCTTAATCGAATTTACCATGGTAAATTATGTTGTCCATTCTCCTGTATTGGACACTTATTTTATATTTAAAACTGTAATTAGATCTTTGAAATACCATTGAATGAAGAAATTCTTGTATGTTAACAAAATATCTTTATTTGAACAATAAAAATGCATCATTTTATTAAAATGATAGTTAGACTATCCAATTGCTTCTTTTCTTTATAATATTTTAGCTGTAAGTCAGTATAGCTTAGAACTTTTAAAGTAACGTCCTACAATATTAATTTAAATGATATTATAAATAAAAAAAAATTGGTTCAAGCACTGACGTGAAGTCAGGAGCTTTTGCGCGTATGTTCTATTGTCCATACTCCTGTAATGAACACTATTCTTAATCGAATTTACCATGATGAATTCTATTGTCTATTCTCCTGTATTGGACACTCTCTTCTTAATCGAATTCACCATGATGAATTTTATTGTCCATTCTCCTGTATTGGAGACTCTTCTTAATCGAATTTGCCATGATGAATTCTATTGTCCATTCTGGACAATAGAATTCATCATGGCAAATTCGATTAAGAAGAGTCTCCAATACAGGAGAATGGACAATAGAATTCATCATGGTGAATTCGATTGAGAAGAGTGTCCAATACAGGAGAATAGACAATAGAATTCATCATGGTAAATTCGATTAAGAATAGTGTTCATTACAGGAGTATGGACAATAGAACATACGCGCAAAAGCTCCTGACTTCACGTCAGTGCTTGAACCAATTTTTTTTTATTTATAATATCATTTAAATTAATATTGTAGGACGTTACTTTAAAAGTTCTAAGCTATACTGACTTACAGCTAAAATATTATAAAGAAAAGAAGCAATTGGATAGTCTAACTATCATTTTAATAAAATGATGCATTTTTATTTAATAAGCAATTTTATCATAAGAATCCATTCATATCATTTTCAACTATAACAAGCTAATACTTTCGGAGGTATGATTTTTCAAAATTTCAATGTAAATCGTATTTCTACGTTTTCACAGAATGATAGAATTATTATGTGGGTATTCTATGAATTGTTATAATGTCAGCTTATTCTCTTGAGATATGACGTTGTTTCATTCGAGCAATCGTATAAATATGAGAATGGTAATATGATATCATACTTTTTGTTGGTTGATATTTTCATGCCGATGGTCAATCCATACGATGATGGGAATGGTAATGGTAAGTTAATAATATTGAGTTCAGAATATCTCCACCAAAAACAGAACTGGAATATTGTAGATTTGAGGAAAGATATATATTATCGTTCATCATATAATTGAGGAATGAATATCTCGGATGAGTTCGTTGTTGGGTAGAATTCGTCTATTGTTTTTGGATTGATAATTTTTGGCACTCTTGTTGTATTTAAATTCTTCTATGATGTTTGAATTCTATTTCTGCTAAGATGAAGTTCTAAATTTCAATAATGAATCGTACTTCTATGTTTTGACTGAATGCTATAATTATTCTATCTAAGCTTTATTATATGATCTGTGTTCATACTCGTACATTTCATTCTGTTTTATAAGAGAGAGTCAAATTCATTTCAGCTATTTTAATTTGGTTTCTTCCATGGTGCGGTTCTCATTCTCAGATTGCTCATTTAATCTAGATAAATGAACTATTATTTGAATTGAATTTCCTTTATGATGAAGTTCTATCATAAGAATAAATTGATATATTTCTCAACTCTGAGAAACCAATACTTTCGGAGATATAATTTGTCTGTTTGAACTAGAGCGCCAGAAAGCTCCTGTCCACAGGACTTGAACCAATTTTTGGCGCTCTAGTTCCTCGGAAGTGAGTGCTTATCAATTTGCCCAAATGTCTGTAATATTCGAATTTTTCGATGAAAATGGTCTTAAACGATTTGGTTCGACTCACTGATCAAGAATCCGTGGTCGAAATTCATTATGTCCAGCCGTCCGGCCGGTCTGGCCGGCCGGCCGTACGCACGATAACTCTCGAACGGAATGAGCTAGATAGTTGAAATTTTCAGAGTAGGTTTGGGTGATAAATATCTCGGCTAAGTTCGTTATTGGGCAAAATCGGACAGATGGTTTCGGAGTAACAAAAAAAAAATTTTTTTTTACAAGGCAAATTCCAAATTAAATTTTTTTCAATAAGCTGTTTTACCATAAGAATCCAATGATATCATTTTTAACTCTAACAAGCTAATACTTTCGGAGATATGATTTTTCAAAATTTCAATAATAAATCGTATTTCAACGTTGTCACAGAATGATATTATTCTATGTATGAATTGTCATAATGTCAAATGATGTTCCTGAGACATGACATTATCTAATCAATCGAAGAATTGTGAGCGAAGTGAGAAAAATCTCAGTTGTTTGCTCCGAAATTAGGTTTTCTCAGAAAATTCTTACATTTCGGAACGGAACATGAAGTAAGAGATCTGAGAGTAGTGAGACTGCTTTTTATCCATAACATAGATATAACTCTCGAACGGAATGAGGTAGGTAGTTGAAATTTTCAGAGTAGTTTAGGGAGATGAATATCTCGGTTAAGTTCGTTATTGGGCAAAATTGGCCAGATTTAATTTGATTTCTTCCATGGTGCAGTTCTCATTCTCATGATTGCTCATTTAATCTTGATAAATAAACTATTATTTGAATTGAATTTCCTTTATGATGCAGTTCTATCATAATAATACATTGATATAATTCCCAACTCTGAGAAACCAATACTTTCGGAGATATAATTTGTCTGTTTGACCTAGAGCGCCAGAAAGCTCCTGTCCACAGGGCTTGAACCCATTTTTTATCTCATTGTACAATTATATGATTGATTTGATTTGTATCCTTACGACACCACAAACAGAGCATTATTTATTTTCGACACTTTCATCTTGTGGTATTATATCCTAAAAAAATGTGAGAATAAATCATTGTTGACAATCTTCATTCCAGAGGAAAGCCATTATCCGTTTACTCCTCATATTTCCAAGACGCATATCGAATTCAATCGCATAAACTCAGTCGCGCTTAATTTCCCCAAGTTACGTCTCCTCGCATCGATATGTAAATTTCCATATTCAGTTCCTGATAAAAATTTCATCCTCGAATTTTCTCGAAGTGTCGTGAATATTTCGAGATATATTTATCTTCGGGTGATTCAATCTGCCCTTTGGGAGTAATTCGTTCTACCTAAGGCCCAGGACCACTTTAAATTCCGGAACGATCTTCAGTTGCACAATATTTAGCAGCCTGCAGCGTTGGTTCGATTTAAATACAAATCTAATTACTCATTCGGTATTGCGTTGGGAAGATATTGTTAGCTCGCTGGAAAACCGGGAACTGACTGGAATAGGAATTCATCGATGGGGGCTATGCTGTGCGGTTCGAGTTGTAGATGGTTGCGTGTCAAGCGTGGTGATGGAAGCTTGAGGAGGATTCGATAATTGCTTCATTGCCAGGATGGTTGCCACAGTTTAAGAAGAGCGGTAATATTTGCATTAATTGAATGCCTCGGCAAACAGGGGAGCATGCACGCCACTGGCGGCTCAAGACATACAACGTAGGTAGATCCAAATCCTTAAGGGGTTAGGTGTAGTCAGCTTTGCCAGAACGCAACATTTCAGTTTGTTTATGAGCATAATCGGCCAAACAGTTTTAGAGTTATAGCCATCTGAAATTTTCTGAAATTTGGTGGTTTTTTGTTCCTCATTAACTCGAAAAATACTGAACCGATTGAATTCAAACATGGTTATAAGTTGTAGAATGCCAACGCAAAAATGTTTGCAAAATTTGGTGAGGATAGCATTTGTAGAAAATTTTTAATAAATCATTGAAAATTAAAAAAAAAATTCTATATATCAGTAACCATTCGTTTGAAATTGCTGAAATTTTGCAAGAGCCTTCATAACCTAACTCTACTGCTAAGTTTCAAGTTTTAATACGATGGGTTAAATATTGTTCGAGCATTCTTGTGCGAGTTCAGTAGATGGGTGACCGTTGCCTCGATAACTTTCGAACGAAAGGAGATTGCGACTTGCAATTTTCAGGGTAGGTTGCGTATCCGAAAGGGAGAGTTGAGTTCGTTTTTGGGCATAATCGGTCTAACGGTTATGAGTTATACCCACCTGGAATATTTTTTCCTTGATAACTCAAAAAATAAATAGACGATCGAATTGGTGCTTGGTAACTAGTAGTAGAAAATCAACATAAAGAAGTGTTTAAAATTTTGTTTGAACCGTACCCCTAGAAAATTTGAAAAAAATGACGAAAAAAAAAATTTTAAGAATCGTACCCCTAGAAAATTTTTAAAAAATCACGAAAAAAAAATTGGTTTAAGCACTGACGTGAAGTCAGAAGCTTTTGCGCGTATGTTCTATTGTCCATTCTTCTGTATTGGACACCCCTAATCGAATATACCATGGTAAATTATGTTGTCCATTCTCCTGTATTGGACACTTAATTCGAATTTACCATGGTAAATTCGAATTAAGAGTGTTAATTTGAATTTACCATGGTAAATTCGAATTAAGAGTGTTAATTCGAATTTACCATGGTAAATTCGAATTAAGAGTGTCCAATACAGGAGAATGGACAACATAATTTACCATGGTAAATTCGATTAGGGGTGTCCAATACAGAAGAATGGACAATAGAACATACGCGCAAAAGCTTCTGACTTCACGTCAGTGCTTGAACCAATTTTTTCGAATAAAATGAATGTTGGCGTAAAGTTTCCTATAACTATGATCCATATTTTACAAATATTAGTTATTTTCTACTTCTACTGGTTTTCTAGTTATGGACTCGTGGATTCATAAAACTAAACGAAATTAGCATAAAGAAAGCATATAAAGTTTTTCTTGAGTCATTTCAAGAATATTCCATCGTTTTAGAGCATTATAGTATTCTTCGTCATTTCTCCTTAAACGCACCGTTTTCGAGATATTCTTCATTGAATGTTTTAAAATGGAAAACTCCAGAAATTTCACTACTTTTATGAATCCATCCCTGAGCGTTGGAATCCCGAATCAAGCTGTAAACCACGTTACCATGCCTTATTCTCGTCCGCCAACAATGTCATAGATAATTTATATGCGGGAGTGTATTAGCACATTGTGAAATCTTTAAACGCTTGTAACTTTTTACCTGAGCCGAATCTGGAAAAATGGTAAATGAAAAAAGTGTTTCATATGATGAGAGGAGTCTTTGGTTAAAATTAATGCAGTGGTCAAAGACTCACCCTGTATAGATATTTTTCAGAGTTTGGGAGAGAAAACCCAGAAAAAAACCTTGCAATATTATTTCTCCATTAAATCTTTAGACGTTTTAGCGGAATCAAATAAAACAGTTGGAAATAAAATAGTCCAAGGGATGTTCAAATATCGGAGACGGAGTACATAACACAGAGCCATACAGGCTTTAGGTGGATATTTCGGGTATATCTACTACGTCGAATATGACGTAGTTAACTCAGAAAATCCTCTCTCCTAAGATTAAATGCATGAAGTATGGTATGTTCGTTTTAAGGATATGCGCTCCAAGCGAAAGACGCAATTTCAGTTTATGGGAATCGAAATCCATACATACGGACCTGACTCTGCTCATCGTATCAAATATCGCACTAACATTCGACTTTCCGAACATTATTCTTTATTGAAAAGCGAATTCCTTCGAAGCTCTGTAGGAAGATAGCGGATAAAGGAAAAACGGCGATTACCCGGTGAATATTGATTCACCCCGTGCCTTTGTCTTACAGAATGGTGAGAAATTAATGTTCGACTGCGACTCAATATACAGATTGAGTAAAAAGTAACGCACGAAAGTCATATGTTTGGTATCTACTATTTTTTAGAAAAATGCTAGAAGAGGTCAATTTTTATTTTAAACTCTGCTACTTTCCATGTGGAGAAAAGTAGCCATATATGGAATACCAATCACTTAATGAATAATAACGTAGAAACTAATGTGTTTGAAGCAGCAATATTTGATCAATTAAAAAATTGGTTCAAGTCAGGAGCTTTTGCGCGTATGTTTTATTGTCCATTCTCCTGTATTGGACATTTTTAATCGAATTCACCATGTTGAATTCTATTGTCTGTTCTCCTGTATTGGACACTCTTAGTCGAATTCACCATGGTAAATTCGATTAAGTGTGTCCAATACAGGAGAACAGACAATATAATTCAACATGGTAAATTCGATTAAGAGTGTCCAATACAAGAGAATGGACAATAGAATATACGCGCAAAAGCTCCTGACTTCACGTACGTGCTTGATCCAATTTTTTTTGTGAAGTTGGGAGATTTTGCGCGTATGATCTATAGTCCATTCTCCTGCATTGGACACTCTTAATCGAATTTACCATGTTGAATTGTATTGTCCGTTCTCCTGTATTGGACACTCCTTTAATCGAATTGGTAAATTCGATTGAGAATGTCCAATATACAGGAGAAAAGACAATAGAATTCACCCTGGTAAATTCGATTAAGAGTGTTCAATACAGGAGAATGGACAATAGAACATACGCGCAAAAGCTCCTGACTTCACTTCAGTGCTTGAACCAATTTTTTTTTTCTTAACTTTTTTTAAATTTTCTAAGGGTACGGTTCTCACAAAATAAAGACATAAAGACGTGTGTACACTGTACACGTCTTTATGTCGATATTCTACAACTATAGTTAGCAAGCTTCAATTCGATCGGGGTCTATATTTTTCGAGTCATCGAGGAAATAATATTCCAGAGGGGTATAACTCCGAAACCGTTGGGCCGTTTATGGCCAACAGCGAACTTAACTCTCCCATTTAGATGCGTAACATACCCTGAAAATTGCAAGTCCCTATCTCCTTTCGTTCGGGAATTATACAGGCAACGGTCACCCATCCAGCTACTGAACTCACACAAGGCTGCTCAGATCTCCAACAATATAGAACCGATCGTGTTCAAACTCGGAAATTGGTAGTAGAGATAGGTTCTGAAGGCTCTCGCAAATTTTCAGCCATTGCGGCTGAATAGTTTCGGATATATAGAATTGTTTTCAATGATTTTTAAAATAATTTTAAGTGATACAATCCTCACAAAATTTTGCATGAATCTTTGGGTTGGCATTATTCAACCCATAACCATATTTAAATTGGATCAGTTTTGTATTTTTCGAGTAATTGAGGAAATAACAACCAAATTTCAGATGGGTATAACTCCAAAACTGTTTGGCCGATTGTGCTTACAAACAAACTCAAATGTTGCATTCAGATGCGCCACCTAACCGGAAAATTTCAAGTCGCTAGCTCTTCTCAGATTATCGTGACATGAAAAATATTTTTTAATAATTTTATTAAAATTTCTAGTTATACGATTCTCACAAAATTTCACAAACGTGCTTAGATTTATATCATACAACTATTCGCCAAGTTTCAATTCCATCGGATTTATATTGGTTGAAAACAAAATCATTACTCGGAAACTATTCGGCCGATTATGCCCATTAACGAACTTGTCCGTCGTATTGGGATGCGCCACCCACCCTGAAAATTTCAAGTCATTAGCTCTTTCCGTTTTCAAATTATCGTGGCAACGGCCGGACGGACAGAATCAAATTTGACCTCGAATTCTTCATCAGGGAGTCTAACCCATTGTTTGAGACCACTTTCGGCAAAAAAATCTGAAATTAAAGACATTTGGGCAAAATGATAACGCGATGTTCCCCAGAACATACGCGCAAAAATGGGTACAACATAACTCTATACTTCAAAATACATTTTCATACCTCTCCTTTCTTCGCTAAATTAAGCCGAATTCGTTTCGTCGAATTCATATTTATTTGTCTCCATCTCGAAATACCCATAAATTTCGATGTGTTCAGTTTCGGGTCTGGCGATTCTATGATAGAAATATGGGAAGGAAGCCCTCATACAACAATATTCATATTGAAGCCACGCCAATATATCGAGGCATCTTCAATAAAATCCAGAAGCATATGGATCGTCTTCAATATTCTGTCACTCAATATTATTGGCACAATATTATAGTCCTCATACGTTGAACACAGGGTGATACCAAATTAGACGTGAACCTTGGAGGAGGTGTTAGTATGACTCATTTTCTGTCGTTTTAGCCATATTTATTGATAACCGAAAATCAACAGTTTCCGAGATATTTGAGTTCTGGTGATTCTATAAAGATTTCTCACCTTAGTTCATTTTTCGTCAATTGTTTGTGAGTTCACTGAATTTGATTATAATTTTTTGTTATTTTTATCAGGAAACGATATGATACATTCTCGTCTCTTAAAAGCTAGACGAAACGAGACGTTTTAAAAAATATTATAGGCGATACCGAGACCACATACAGTCCAACACGAGAGTCTCGTTTTTGGTCTCGTTAAATTTTTTGTATGAAGTTTTATATACGACTCGACTTTTTTCAACGCCCACAGAAAACAATTGAATATGAAGAGTTCCCACTATAATTACCAACATATTTTGTCTATATTAAGCATCGATCGTTCTTGAAATCACGATTTTTTAGAAGATTATTAATTCGGTATGACCTTGCTATAATTGAGATTATTTTTCAAGAAAAAATAGAATTCACAACCAATAAAACGGATGCCATTATGAATTCAATACATAACGGACAACTTAAATTGCCCCTAAATCCCAATGATTTGAAAATTTCGTCTCTATCTGAACATCTGGAGAAATTTATTCTCTTGTGTTCCTTGTAGTGAAGACGTGAACAATTATTGTATACATCTGTGGAACTACGTATAATAAAACTAGTAAAGAAATGAAGCTATTCAATGTTTCGAAAAGTGTTATGAGGAATACGCCAAGAACACCCTCAATGATCTACCCACTGGGAAGGAATTCTTTGAAAACTATACCAAATTGTTCAATTCTATTAAAAAATGTTTGACATCGATAGCCTATTTAAAACATCAACAAGACTTCCGAAATATTGGAAAGCTGATTTTGAAGAATACTTGCTGTTAGAAAGAGCAAATAGGAATCAAAATATCTTACAGTGGTGGAGAGTGATGAAGAAGTTCTTCCTACACTTTCCAAGATACCGATGATTTATTTATGGCTCCATCGTACCTGTTGAAAGATTATTTTCCACAGCAGGTATGATCATGGCAAAAACACGTACATCATTGAAAAATGATGTGATGCAAGCGTGATTATGTTTGAATTCTTGGTCATCGAGTAATTTAAAAATTGAAATTATCAGTGTTTAAAATTAAAAATGGGTTCAAGCCCTGTGGACAGGAGCTTTCTGGCGCTCTAGTTCAAACAGACAAATTATATCTCCGAAAGTATTGGTTTCTCAGAGTTGGGAATTATATCAATGTATTCATATAATAGAACTGCATCCTAAAGGAAATTCAATTCAAATAATAGTTTTTTTATCAAGATTAAATGAGCAATCTGAGACTGAGAACTGCACCATGGAAGAAACCAAATTAAAATAGCTGAAATGAATTTGACTCTCTCTTATAGAACAGGATTAAATGTACGAGTATAAACACAGATCATATAATAAAGCTTAGATAGAATAATTATAGCATTCTATGAAAACATAGAAGTACGATTCATTATTGAAATTTAGAACTTCATCTTAGCAGAAATTGAATTCAAACATCATAGAAGAATTTAAATTCAACAAGAGTGCCAAAAATTATCAATCCAAAACCAATAGACGAATTCTACCCAACAATGAACTCATCCGAGATATTCATTCCTCAATTCCAGTTTTGTTTTTAGTGGAGATATTCTTAACTCAATATTATTAACTTACCATTACCGTTCCCATCATCATATGGATTGACCATCGGCATGAAAATATCAACCAACAAAAACTATGATATTATATATTATAATTCTCATATTTATACGTTTGCTGGAATGAATGACAATGTTATTAACTTACCATTACCATATTCCCATCATCATATGGATTGACCATCGGCATGAAAATATCAACCAACAAATTACTGGAATGAATGACAATGAGACAACGTCAAAGTTGACGTTATAACAATTCATAGAATAGCCACAGAATAATTCTATCATTGAAATTTTGAAAAATCATATCTCCGAAAGTATTAGTTTGTTAGAGTTAAAAATGATATGAATGGATTCTTATGGTAAAACTCCTTATTGAAAAAAAATTTAATTTGGAATTTTTTCTGGAAAAAAAAATTTTTTTTTTGTTACTCCGAAACCATCTGTCCGATTTTGCCCAATAACGAACTTAGCCGAGATATTTATCCCCCAAACCTACTCTGAAAATTTCAGCTGTCTAGGTCATTCCGTTCGAGAGTTATCGTGCCTACGGCCGGACGGCCGGACCGGCCGGACAGAATGAATTTCGACCACGGATTCTTGATCAGTGAGTCGAACCAAATCGTTTAAGACCATTTTCATCGAAAAATTCGAAAATTACAGACATTTGGGCAAATTGATAAGCACTCAGTTCCGAGGAACTAGAGCGCCAAAAAATAATATGTACATTGTACATGTACAAATATTTTTGTATAAGAGCGTAATAAATATAGCTTAACAAAATTATTCATTATGGTATACCATTTCGTCTATATATTATAATATTTATTATCGTTATTCAGAATTAAGCGAGACGAGACGAGACAACTGCTAACGAGACGAGAACGAGACTTAAACGAGACTTAATTTTTTGGGAATTGGCGAGAGCGAGACGAGATTTTTTATACTCTCGCCTACTCTCGTCTCGTGTGAAGCCCTAAACTTGTCAAATTCCTTCTTAATTCGTTAGAAGGCTTTCTCTAGTTTCGTTTCAGCAGATTTTTGCGCGTATGTTCTGGGGGACATCGCGTTATAGTTTTGCCCAAATGTCTGTAACTTTCTAATTTTTTGAAGAAATTGGTCTCAAACGATCAAGTTTGACTCCCCGATGAAGAATCCGAGGTCAAATTTGATTCTGTCCGTCCGGCCGGCCGGCCGTCCGTTGCCACGATAATTTGAGAACGAAAAGAGCTAGCGACTTGAAATTTTCAGGGTGGGTGGCGCATCGCAATACGACGGACAAGTTCGTTAATGGGCATAATCGGCCCAGTGATTTCCGAGTAATCATTTTGTTTTCAACCAATATAAATCCGATCGAATTGAAACTTGGTGAATAGTTGTAGAACATGAACCTAAGCACGTTTGTGAAATTTTGGGCGAATCGTATGGCTAGAAAATTTTAAAAAAATTATTAAAAAATATTTTTTTGTCATGATAACCTGAGAACGGAAAGAGATAGCGGCTTGAAAATTTCAGGTTATGTTGTGCATATGAATTCCACATTTGAGTTTGTTTATGAGCATAATTGACCAAACGGTTTCAGAGTTATAGCCATCTGAAATTTTCTGAAATTTGGTGGTTTTTTGTTCCTCATTAACTCGAAAAATACTGAACCGATTGAATTCAAACATGGTTATTAGATGTAGAATGCCAACGCGAAAATGTTTGCGAAATTTGGTGAGGATAGCATCTGTAGAAAATTTTTAATAAATCATGAAAATAAAAAAAAAAATTCTATATATCAGTAACTATACGTTTGAAATTGCTGAAATTTTGCAAGAGCGTTCATTACCTAACTCTACTGCCAAGTTTCAAGTTTTAATACGATCGGTTGAATATTGTTGGAGATTCGAGCATTCTTGTGTGAGTTCAGTAGATGGGTGACCGTTGCCTCGATAACTTTCGAACCAAAGGAGATAGGGACTTGCAATTTTCAGGGTAGGTTGCGTATCCGAAAGGGAGAGTTGAGTTCGTTTTTGGGCATAATCGGTTTAACGGTTTCCGAGTTATATCCACCTGGAATATTGTCTCCTTGATAACTCAAAAAATGAATATTCGATTGAATTGAAGCTTGGTAACTAGTAGTAGAAAATCAACACAAAGACGTGTTTAAAATTCTGTAAGAACCGTATTCCTAGAAAATTTGAAAAAAATGACGAAAAAAAAAATTTTAAGAACCGCGCCTCCAGAAAATTAAAAAAAAATGACGAAAAAAAAATTGGTTCAAGCACTGACGTGAAGTCAGAAGCTTTTGCGCGTATGTTCTATTGTCCATGCTTCTGTATTGGACACCCTTAATCGAATTTACCATGGTTAATTATGTCGTCCATTCTCCTGTATTGGACACTTAATTCGAATTTACCGTGGTAAATTCGAAGTGCAAAAGCTTCTGACTTCACGTCAGTGCTTGAACCAATTTTTTATAAGCAAACTTTTGAATGACCGGCATAAAAAAGAGGCAATGTGTAATCAAACGGCAATGAGAGTAAATTTCAGGCAGAACTTAACAAATGAAGGAATTAGAAAGAGGTCACGTGCTTGTATAAGGAACAATGGAGGTCATTTCGAACATAATTTATGAATAGAATTCCTATGGAATTCCTGTTGAATTTTTGTCAGTGATTTCCCTCTCACTTGGCACTTCAAAACATATGGCTTAAAATTTTTTTGCCGCACAATTCTAGGTTCATTATTTGAAGAATGAAAAACCAAAACAATAAGTTTGCAAAAAGACGGGCGCTACTGCCCTTCTTCCAGAGAGTTCTCAATAAAACGATTTCCAAGAACAATACTCCTCTCCGAATACGCACAGTCCAATAAGAAATAATTGAATGAATAAATGAAGAAAAATAAAACCGAACAAAAGGAGGTATTCCGTCGCCCGAGAAAACGGTTGATCATAAAATCCTCATATTGGAACCACTCATAAAAACAATAATACTGAGAGCATGTTCCTTTCATTTCCCCTGGGACCCAGTTCCGTTTCCGATGCACGTTTAGCAAAGATTTCCCTACTTTTCCGCAGCTGTCGACCAATCAATTTAACGACGGGCGGATAATTTCAGGTGTTGCGATCGGCACTGGAAAAATCATTTTTGCAATTCCAGTTCGGCTGAACCCCATGAATAAATTCGACGTGAGTGGCGCGACGGGCCTGAAATTTTTGGATGAATACCTAACAAGTTGATGTATGCTCTGAAAATGGGGCTTTTCATGCCGAAAATCGATTTGTTCCTGTGTTTTGTCGACGTATTGTGTCGGCCGTTGGATTTTCAGGTAATCTTTGTATTATAGAGGTGGGGGAGGGGGTTGTAACGGTGAAAAACATGCACGTGCGACGGATTTCATTGTCATCCCTAATGAATATCGCTGAACAATTAGAATGCGCATCCTTTTTCCTCCCTATGGGGTTGATGAAAATCTCTAATTGACGTTGAGCGTTTTTGCGCTTTGGTATCGGGAAGCCATTTTTTTGCCAAATTACTGTAATGTTCGAATTTCATTCCGAAAATAGTTTAAAACTAATATTCCTCCGATAATAATCCGAACTAAACCAACTCATCGACCAGAGGAAAAAGTCATGCAGGGTAGATACGCACTGGTTTCATTCCTGTTAGCAAATCGTCAGCACACCATAGCCACTGAATGAAGATCCTTTTTTTTGAACAGGAGAAATCCTTTATGGACGGACCACTTAAAGTGGAACAGTGTGGGACTCCGTCCTTCTACTGAAGGCGGTTACCCACTAAAACTCCTGTAATCGGGTTCAGGGCATTTTGGCGCTCTAGTTCCTCGGAACTGAGTGCTTATCAATTTACCCAAATGTCTGTAATTTTCGAATATTTCGATGAAAATGGTCTTAAACGATTTGGTTCGACTCACTGATCAATAATCCGTGGTCGAAATTCATTCTGTCCGGCCGGTCCGGCCGGCCGTCCGGCCGTAGGCACGATAACTCTCGAACGGAATGAGCTAGAGAGTTGACATTTTCAGAGTAGGTTTGGGGGATAAATATCTCGGCTAAGTTCGTTATTGGGCAAAATCGGACAGATGGTTTCGGAGTAACAAAAAAAAATTATTTTTACGAAACAAATTCCAAATTAAATTTTTTTTAATAAGAAGTTTTATCATAAGAATCCATTCATATCATTTTTAACTCTAACAAGCTAATACTTTCGGAGATATGATTTTTCAAAATTTCAATGATAGAATTATTCTGTGGCTATTCTATGAATTGTTATAATGTCAACTTTGACGTTTCTCATTGTCATTCATTCCAGTAATGGTATCAATATGAGAATCATAATATGAGGAGCAACTTATCTAAACGCATTAAGTCCAAAAACCATTTTATTGGGAATCAACGAAAAACGATTTTTTCTTCCTCCCTGGCTTATAATTTGAGTATGTCGAGTTTGTTTGATAGAAATTTACATATAAAGGTAATAACTAATCTCATTTAAATCAATATTGATCAGATATACACAGAAAATGTAAAAAACGTTTGGACTTAATGCGTTTTGATTCATCTCATTGTATATAATGCGTTTTGATGTGGATGAAATTGAAAATAATGCTGTTTGTTGCGATTTTTTATACATTTAGAGAAAACAGTCTGCACAGTAAGTGTTGGCCTGTAACCTAATTAACATGAGCAAATCGATAAAACATGTTTTTGGTTATATTTTATTTCTTTTAAAAATGCTAACGTAAACATAATTCATTGCGATGCGGCTATTATACTTTGGATTTGAATTACAGAGGGACATAATGCCATTTGGAAGATTTTGTTTACATAGGGCTATAGAGCAACAGAAAACATTTCTGAATCCGCTTCAATCTCAATTTCGCCCAAATTGGACATAATGCGTTTTGAAAAGTTACTCCTCATATAATATCATACTTTTTGTTGGTTGATATTTTCATGCCGATGGTCAATCCATATGATGATGGGAATGGTAATGGTAAGTTAATAACATTGTCATTCATTCCAGCAATCGTATAAATATGAGAATTATAATATAATATCATACTTTTTGTTGGTTGATATTTTCATGCCGATGGTCACTCCATATGATGATGGGAATGGTAAGTTAATAAAAGTTCAGAATATCTCCACTAAAAACAAAACTGGAATATTGGTGTATTGGAGTAGATTTGAGGAAAGATATATATTATCGTTCATCATAGAATTGAGGAATGAATATCTCGGATGAGTTCGTTGTTGGGTAGAATTCGTCTATTGGTTTTGGATTGATAATTTTTGGCACACTTGTTGAATTTAAATTCTTCTATGATGTTCGAATTCAATTTCTGCTAAGATGAAGTTCTAAATTTCAATAATGAATCATACTTCTATGTTTTCACAGAATGCTATAATAATTCTATCTAAGCTTTATTATATGATCTGTGTTCGTACTCGTACTTTTCATCCTGTTCTATAAGAGAGAGTCAAATTCATTTCAGCTATTTTAATTTGGTTTATTCTGCCATGGTGCAGTTCTCATTCTCAGATTGCTCATTTAATCTTGATAAATAAACTATTATTTGAATTGAATTTCCTTTATGATGCAGTTCTATCATAAGAATACATTGATATAATTCTCAACTCTGAGAAAACCAATACTTTCGGAGATATAATTTGTCTGTTTGAACTAGAGTGCCAGAAAGCTCCTGTCCACAGGGCTTGAACCCATTTTTTACCTAGAAACCAGTTATCTCTCTTCCCTTGGAATTTCTCACACGATCTAAGTCGTGTTTGTGTTTGTTGTTCTACCTTCATCTTATTTGATGGAGGGGCATATTTTCGCCTTTCGGTTGGTTTTGAAATTAAGTTTACTAACTTAATTTCGTTCCCCAAGTAGTTGATCTCTCAGCCTTTTGTAGTAGGGCTTTATATTTCTGGCATCTTCTATTGGGTCGTAGTTCACAAGTCTTCTCAGTTCCACATTGGCATGTAGGTTGGTTGTTTCAAACATCTTCTCGGAATTTTTCTTCATGAAAGTTGTGATCGGCTCCCAATCTAAGTCTCTATGTATTTATCTATTTCTCACAAACCATTGTTCTTCTTATTAATATGTCTTCTACCGACTGTATCTTCTTGATGTGGCTTTTTGGCGAAGCTCCACGCAGTCGAATCATAGGTGAGTTGCGGTCTCGCTATAGTTTTTATATGTTTTTATTCATACGGCTCTTCCTTCCTATTAGCGGATATAGTCGGCTCATTGCCGTTTTTTTGTCAACTGCTGATTTTATGTGGCTTTTCCATGTAAGTCTTTTATCTAGTATCACCCCTAGATATTTGGACTCTTTTAGCCATTTTACTTCTGCACCATCTATCATGAGGTTTCTTTCAACTTTCATTTATCTCTTCTGTAGTAGGATGGCTTGACTCTTTCGTCCGATTATCTGGATTTTCCATTTTATACACCATTCGAATTTACCATGGTAAATTCGAATTAAGTGTCCAATACAGGAGAATGGACAACATAATTTACCATGGTAAATTCGATTAAGGGTGTCCAATACAGAAGAATGGAGAATAGAACATACGCGCAAAAGCTTCTGACTTCACGTCAGTGCTTGAACCAATTTTTCTATTTCTTAATATCAAATGATTGGAAATTCCACAATAAATTGATTTTAGGCTTGGAAAATTACTTTTCCAATTTGGAAAGGACAAAATCTATTGTTTTTAAGAAGCCATTATTTTATCGAAACAATGTAATATTCGAAATAAATATGTGGAATTCCCATTGAAATGAGATTGACATGAATTTCGAGGTAGGCTTAAAAATAAATCTGTAACCCACCAGCCCATGAGAGACTGCAGCTAGATTGAAAAAAAAGCATTAATAAGTGGCAAGGAAATGAAAAACAAAAATATTGGAACCTATTACATATATTGTTTTTTCGGATATATCACTTTTAGCTTATACCATAGACGTTATATCAAATAGACTCGCCGTCACGTGACTTTCTCGAAGTATTCGAAGCAGTATGAATATGAACGAGAGAGATGCAGCTAGTTGAGTAGACGTCAAAATCATATGATCAAAATATGGAACGGATGTTCGGAAAATCTTGAAATTTTAATATATTCTGAATGAAACTAATCGTTATTTTGATTGATTCGACTTCTAGCAGTGTTGGACACTATAGATAAATAAATTAGCGGTCAATGAATCCGGGTCGAATGCTTACGGGCCTACGGGGTTTCATGAAAGTGTCACTACTGTCACTCTACCTACTACATACTACACCTACTAAAGGCACATGCTCTATGAAAGCAGAGTTTCTGTGATCGCATTTATGCGGTTGGCATTACAGAATGTAAACATTTTCAAATTTCCATTGAATTGTTGACATTTATGATTTATTAAGTAGAGCAATAGATAAATTAATCTGGCCGTACAATTGAACGTTGCACAACCGTGAGGCATCTTGAGGACTTTAGAAACTCCAATAAAGGCCCGCGAAAATTTGGCAAACGTAGACGATTATACCACAGATTAATCTGTGATTATACTGTAAAATTCAATTAGACTATACTTTTTCGATAAATTTTCATATAACTAAGACCCATTCCCATTGACGTTATATATTTGATACTAGGTCAATGATTTTTTATTTATTAAGGCTAAGAATATATGTATATATTATTCCAAGAGAAATTTCATTAAATACTAACCGCTACTTTCTTTCGATAGTAAGATCAACACTTTTAGAAATCAAATCGATCGAAACAACAATAAGATCAATTCAGAACAAATTCAAAATAAGATATAAATTGAGGATATCTCGCACGTGAACTAAATGTTTTGATCATATGATTTTGACGTTTACTCAACTAGCTTCATCTCTCTCGTTCATATTCGGCATGCGGGAATTTTGCTCCGAGGGCTAGTCCATTTAGATACTACGTCAATGGCTTATACAGAGCTTCAGCGGTCTGTATTCGGTCAATCCTTGAACTAAATCGACTGAAAAAAGAATTCTGTACAGAAAGCAGCCTCCTACGAATTTCTTGGAACCAAATGATAGACTGCCCCGTTCAAACTGTATTTCACTAGATTCCACTATCTTATTTCATCGTAGTTTTTCTAGCATAAAATAGAGGGCGCTGTGACGATAAAAAGTTTCCTTTATTTTGCAGTTATATTAGTTCAATTAGACGTCATGAGATGGAGCAACGGAAAGTGGATGTTGGTGGTGCTACCCATAGATGGCTCTATCATAAATAGTAATTCAATCACCTACAGAGATCGGAATTATAATATTATTTGAATGAATGGAATAATCAGAATAGTATATTCTAAAACAAGTTGCAGAATGGGCTCCTATTCAAACACGAATGCAAAATTCGAAAACGAGCGACGAAGGAGCGAGTTTTCGAACGCATGAGTGTTGGAATTGCCTTCTGCAACGAGTATTAGACGATATTTTCTCTATTTCAGGCAAGTTTTGTAAAATACTGTTGACATTCAATGAAAAATTCGGATTATACATCCTTGTGACGTTTGTATTGTATATTGGCAGTTGGTGTGACTGTTACGAAAGTTGACAGATTACGGAATTTGTATCGTACGTAGAGCATGGAGATCAGATTTAAAACAGTGTCCTGATAACAGGAATGATTCAAAATTAGCAAGCAGGAAACATCTAGTACGTACCTTATTTTTTAATGAAAATAAAACTTTTCCTACCAACAATTATTTCACTACATCCAGATTATATTATATTGACAATTGAAGTGTGTTGAAATTTGATAGGATCGAATGTCAGTGCTGACTACCACAAAACGAAAAATATAACTGGAATGAGTTCATTCCAGCACTGTTTTCAATGCTGGAATGGACTCATTACTATACTGAAATAGAGAAACAATATTAGTGGATACATTTTCAATTTGCTTTCACATTCTTACAGTTGGCGTGGATCAGATATGAGTATCTAATTAAGATACATGCCGAACATCCGTACAATATCCATCTATCTTCTGGGGCCTTCTTCCTCTTCTAAATTATTCTGAACAAATACATGAACAAATACATGATTTAATGACCATTGAAATCACATAAATATATTTCATCATTTAATTTCTAATCAGGTATCACTATGAAACTATGATGTGATAATGGTGGTGATATTAGGATCACCCATGCTAAAACCGATTAAATCTGTGCTCTGTCTGAATTCGTTATTTTCTACCCTATTAACCCACCAGATGTGGTTTGTAATCGTGGAACTGAAATACAAATCTTAAAAGGCACTAGCGTGAAGCCAGGAGCATTTGTGAGCATGTTCTATTCCCTATTTAAGGCACAGGCCCATCCCGAAATACTGCATAAACCTTCAAGCCGTCTTTTTAGGGCTAACACGTGAAAACATGCATTCAAATTTCAAAATGAATAAAATAGTGAACTTACTCAGCACGGATTGAAATCCGAATCTCATGCGCGGCAGATGAGCATGCTACCATTTCGAGGTTACAAGGTTGTTACAATTTTGAGATTAACATGATTTGAAATTTTAGAAGAAATCATATTTTTGAAATAATTCCAAAAAAAAGACGATCGACTTGAAATCCGTTAATCGATTGTGAAGGACTTGCGAAAAATTTTTGCGGAAGTTGACAGATGTATATGACCCGAATTCTAAAGTAGATTGTTTCCATTGAATATACAGGGTCCCGCAATTGTACGTATTGGACATAGAACTATAGACAATTAGGAATACATACACTTATGTTTGTATTGAACCGTATCCATAGTGACCATAGCAATGACAGTTATTCTTACAGACGCTTATGTTTGTATCGAACCGTATCCTGTCGTATTTATAGTGACCACAGCGGACGAGAAAGTAATTTTGCAGACGAGAAAGTACAGTCTCGTCCACAAAGTACTAGCCTTCAATACTAGTCGATTTTACGGCCGCAAATTAGTACGTAAAATGTCACTTTTCATAGAGCAAAAAATACGAAAATTTAATACATTTGGGCAAAATGATAGCAAGCTGTTCCATAGAACATGCGCGCAAAAAAATGTGAAATATCGAGTACATATTGACCCGAGAAGAGTCTCTGCTGAAAAGAACAATAAAGAGCATCAAATTTTTATTTCCAATGAGAGTTTGAGAAGAAAAATACTTAAATATTATTAATTTCCAATACACAGTGTGTCTATAATTGATAGTCAAATGGGAGGAATTTCAAAGTGGAATTTCCCATTTTAATGAAATGTAACAACCTATATATACTATCAGGCTGGAAAGGATAAGTGAAATATGTGACCGTTGCCACGTTAACTCTCTAATAGAAAGAGATAGCGACTTGCAATGTTCAGGGTATGTTCCACATCCCAATGCTTCGTTAACCGGCATAATCGGGCAAACGGTTTCGGAGTCATCAATACCATCTGAAATGTTGTTGTTAGTTTCTCAAAAACTACGAATCCGGTCGAACTAAAACTTGGTAATTACTTGTAAAATGCGAACTCACTTATTTTGGTGAAATTTCGTAAATATCGTATCACTAGAAAAAAAATAGTTTTGTTAAAAAATTTTATATTCCAGAAGCTACTCGTCAGAATGCGATGAAGTTCCGAACATACCTTCGAGCCACCATTTTACAGTCGAGTACTGAATTTCAGCTCGATCAACTTTGTACGAAGTGTGAATAAACAATAGAAAATGCGCGTAAGAACTGACTTCACCTCTTAAGAATTTTTTAAAATTTATTTCAGACCACTCAGGCAAATAGATTTAATACTAATGTTTCTGAATGGAAAAGTAAAGTTGAAGGTTATTGGAAATGTGTATAAATATACAGGGTGCTCCATTTCAAAATACTCTCAAGCGCCACATACATTGGAAACAATTTCCATGAAATGCAAAAATAAGACGGCTTGATATCCTCTCTGGAACGAAACTTTTAAGTTGCTTTGTTGAGCTGCTACAGAAGCCCGACACGCACTATTGCAGGAACCTGTACAATTACAAATTTCCCGTGAAGAATTAATCTTTGTGATAAAAAGTATACTTGCTGTTTGAGTATGTAGATATGTATGTATATAAAATAATAATATTCATACATTATAAGAAAAGCCCCATGCTTTTTACTTCAATCTGATTAGGTAACTTTAAGGCAGGCTGGCCCAGAAATATGTTTTTTTCGTTCGCTTTAGGGAATCTCAGATATAGATAATTTCAAATGAAACAGCCTGTTCACTTCAACTCAAACAGAAAACTGCCTTTTTAACTGGTCAAGTTCCAGACTTCAGGGTAATTTTATTGGAAATATGAAGAATTTTTCCATTTCATAGGCGAACAAAAATTTCTATATGAATATAGGTAAAAGACCAATCTTGGTTTCTTTCCATCAGTAGATAATAATATAAGGATAGTT
This sequence comes from Halyzia sedecimguttata, assembly GCA_937662695.2. Lineage (NCBI taxonomy): Eukaryota > Metazoa > Arthropoda > Insecta > Coleoptera > Coccinellidae > Halyzia > Halyzia sedecimguttata. The sequence continues at coordinate 106,090,482 of OW569414.2, forward strand.
CAATTTGGAAAAATGCATTCAATGTAACTTTGGCAAGGACAAGACACAAACATATTTTGGACCACCTATACATGGAAATACCTGATATTATTATTAAATGGTTTCTTTCTGGGTTTTCTCTCCCAAACTTTGAAAAATATCTATAAAATAAAAAAATTATTCTTTTATGATTTGCTGCTGGGTAAAAAACAAAGATTTGTCAGAAGCAATCAATCGAATAACGTTGCATGACAAACAGTAACGAAACAATATCAACGATGAAACAATTGCTATTCTCGAATTTCAGAATAGTAATCAACAAAAAATCATTCTGAAGATTTTCGTTAAGTGTCTGACGAAGGAGTCTGATATAGACTCCGACACGTTAAGATATAATTTTTTCATCATTGATGTAGTTTCGTTATTGTCTGTTAGGCAACATTGTTCTATTGATTGCTTCTGACAAATCTGTGTTTTTTACGCAGACGCAAATCACAAAATAATAGATTTTTTATTTTATAGATATTTTTCATAGTTTGGGAGAGCAAACCCAGAAAGAAACCATTTAATAATGGATATACCTCCCACAGTATCCTTTAATTACTTACCTGATATTAACTGCTGAATTAGAAGCTTCCAAGAAACATCCAGCTCTTAATAAAGTGTCAGCATCATCATATTACCGAAAATATCAGCAAAATTATGATTTTGATATTCAACGAAGAAAACTTAAAATAATTGATATTTAGGAAATAGGTTGAGGAAAATATCAAAACACATTGTCGGATAATTATTGAAGGTCCTGAAACTAATACAATACACACGCTGTTCCGTTTTAAATTGTAGGTTTATCCTACTTTATACAAGAAATAGCAACGCTACATTGTCGAAAATGTTCAATTTGAATAGGGCATTATGCTCTACAGGAAGTTTTCCATGCCCCGGTTCACCAAAAGCTTCAACTGCAACACACGCCTTGTGTTCTTCACCATTTCTCCCAAGCAATACTGGCTGTTCATCAATTTTTTCTACCGAGATGAACCGGTGGGGTCACAGGCCGAATTTTCGGCAATCCAATGAAAAAAGCCAGCTTAAAAAGTATCCACAAACTTATGGAATAGCGCGAAAAAACATCGGAGCACGTGGCCATATCCAACAAAAGATTCGGCTTACATTCTATGAATAATGCATAGAGCTAAAATGAAAATCCGAGTAGTTGCATCGTTTTTCTGTGCGCCGATTCCACGTGCTACCTTCGTACCTGCTGAATTTCAAATCGGATTGAAATATCTCCCAGTGGAGGCTTTGTTCGGATGCCTGTTTCAGAAAGTCGAGATGTTTGACTGTATATGGACTTCATTTGTGCCCTTGCCAAATTCGAAAACTAATAAGGGTCCCATTTTCGCATCGCGTCTTCACAAACGGTGAAAAAATTGACAGAGTGGGGCGAGCATGAGGATCCAACATACTTCGGCACAATATTGTGGCAGGCACACTCTCAAATATTCTTGATCGAAACAATATTGTGAGCAAACCATGGTTCAAGTACAATTTTTTTCAATAAATTAATTTGAACCCCAACAGAGGCAACACCTAGAGTTTGATCGGGAGTTGATTAGTTTTGTAGTGGCCTTTGATATACAAGGATTTTGAGTGTCAGTTAACTGCAGCAAATTCACTTGCGGATGGCAAAAACGATTTTGTGGACTTTTTTGGCACTCTTGTTCCTCGGAACTGAGTGAATATCAATTTGCCCAAATGTCTGTCATTTTCGAATTTTGGAATGAAAATGGTCTAAAACGATTTGATTCCACTCACTGATCAACAATTAGTAGTCAAAATAGATTCTGTCCGGCCGTTAACACGAATCTTGAATCTTACAGTAATTAAAGAGGTGGTCTAATTTTGATTTGAATATGCAATCATATTCATCAAAAATTGGTTCAAGCACTGACGTGAAGTCAGGAGCGTTTGCGCGTATGTTCTATTGTCCATTCTTCTATAATAACCACTCTTCTCAATCGAATTTACCATGATGAATTCTATTGTTCATTCTCCTGTATTAGACACTCTTAATCGAATTTACCATGATGATAATTATTGTCTATTCTCCTGTATTGGACACTCTTCTTAATCGAATTCACCATGATGAATTCTATTGTCCATTCTCCTGTATTGGAGACTCTTCTTAATCCAATTTACCAATACAGGAGAATGGACAACATAATTTACCATGGTAAATTCGATTAAGGGTGTCCAATACAGAAGAATGGACAATAGAACATACGCGCAAAAGCTTCTGACTTCACGTCAGTGCTTGAACCAATTTTTTTTTTCGTGATTTTTTTTTAAATTTTCTAGGGGTACGGTTATTAAAATTTTTTTTTTCGTCATTTTTTTCGAATTTTCTAGTGGTACGGTTCTTACAAAATTTTGAACACGTCTTTATGTTGATTTTCTTCTACTAGTTACCAAGCTTCAATTCGATCGAATATTTATTTTTTCAGTTATCAAGAAAATAATATTCCAGGTGGGTATAACTCGGAAACCGTTAGACCGATTATGCTACAACTAATAACCATCTTTGAATTCAATCGGTTCAGTATTTTTCGACTTAATGAGGAACAAAAAACCACCAAATTTCAGAAAATCTCAGATGGCTATAACTCTAAGACCGTTTGGCCCATTATGTTCATAAACAAACTGAAATGTCGCGTTCTGGTGCTCATCCTAACCTGGAAATTTCAAGCCGCTATCTCATTCCGTTCTCGAGTTATCATGACAACAAAAATATTTTTTAATAATTTTTTTTTAATTTTCTAGCCATATGATTCGCACAAAATTTCACAAACGTGCTTAGGTTCATATTCTACAACTACTCACCAAGTTTCGATTTGATCGGATTTATATTGGTTGAAAACAAAATTATTACTCGGAAACCGCTAGGCCGATTATGCCCATTAACGAACTTGTCCGTCGTATTGGGATGCGCCACCTGCCCTGAAAATTTCAAGTCGCTAGCTCTTTTCGTTCTCAAGTTATCGTGGCAACGGCCAGCAACGGCCGTCCAGCCGTCCGGCCGGCCGGACAGAGTCAAATTTGACCTCGAATTCTTCATTGGGGAGTCGAACTTAATCGTTTGAGACCATTTTTTTCAAAAAATTCGAAAGTTACAGACATTTGGGCAAAACTATAACGCGATGTTCCCCAGAACATACGCGCAAAAATTATTTGAGAAAAATCATAATAAAAATTTCTTATATTATAATTCCACCTTTAATTCAAAAGATTGGGAATGCTGCACCGAATATTTGATGGTTTCTTGCGAATTCAATGATTCTTGTGCAGCAGCACTGATTCTGCAACAGAGTTAGGGGATGTATTTCGCGCTTGTATGTGTCTTTTCTTAATGTACCATACATGTTGTAAGAGACATGTATCAGGACTGTATACGGTAGCAGATAAACCGCCGTATTCACAAAGCATTCAATCTCCGTTAAGTCCTAACTGAGGTCCTCAGCTAAGGATAAATAAGAATCGCAACCTCAGTTTAAGTGAAAATTAACGTAAAACAGGCGATTCTTATTTAACCTTAACTGGGGACCTCAGTTAGGACTTAACGGAGATTGAATGCTTTGTGAATACGGCGGATAGAGTTTCAATCTCAACGTCCCCAAGATACTGAAGAATCGATTGACTTGCAAATTTAAAAAAATCCTGTATCTCTAAATCTGTAAAATTTTGCAAGAGACTTCAAAATCTTATTTTACTACGAAGTTCTAGAATTGAACCAGATATATTGTTTGAAATATTGGGAATATGTATTTTCCTGATGGAAGCCAAGCAGCCTTGGGCGAGTTCAGTACCTGGATGGGCGATAGCTCTGGCTATAAATTCTAAAAATGCGTCATAGCAGACTGACCTTTTCAATGCCTTTTCCATGCCTTTTCCATTATATTGAAGTTCATTTTTTGGTCTCTATGTGTATTTCTTCTTTCTTAAACTTCTTGAGTAATTTTTCTTCTTGAATTATAAGATACATATTTAAGAATATGAACGATGTCCCAACAAAGTATCTCCTCAAAGATATCATTAATTCCCTTCTGCATGAATGATATATGTATGTGGTATATAACCTTCTTGAGCTAGTTATAACCCCTTCCAACAGAATTTCATGCATCTCGGGAATTTTGTTGGATTCAGCATGCAGTTAGTTTTATCGAAATTTGCTCCGCAATCTTTACGTTGGAACACCTTGTATGTTGAAGGCCCGTATCAATGAAGTTCGAATCAGTAAAAACTGCTAAAGCTTCGCTGTGGTTCCACATCCACTGGAAGAATGAGAAAGTTATTTTCTAAGCTACGAACCCTAAAAAAGTACTAAATAACGAAAACTAGTTAACTGAAATTAAGAAAAAGATGCGAATTTCATGCATTGCCCAGTTTTTGGCGCTCTTGTTCCTCGGAAAAGAGTGCTTATCAATTTTTCCAAATGTCTGTAATTTCCGATTTTTTGAATGAAAATGGTCTTAAGCGATTTGGTTTGACTCATTGTTCAAGAACCCGTGGTCAAAATCCATTCCGTCTAGCCCTTAACACGATAACTATCGAATAGAATGAGCTAGACAGTTGATATTTCCAGAGTAGGATTGGAACATAAATATCTCGGTTAAGTTCGTTATTGGGTAAAATTGGCCTGACGGTTTTAGAAAAAGGAAAAACAAAATTTTTTTTACATTACTAATTTCATATTTAATGTTTTTCAAGGGACAGTTTCATCATAACAATCTATTGATATCATTTTCAACTCTAACAAGCTAATACTTTCGGAGAAATGATTTTTAAAAATTTCAACATCAAATCGTAAGTCTATGATTTCACAAAATGCTGTCATCGAGAATTAACGTCCGTATCTATGCATTTGATGATCTGGGTTCATATATGTCATATATATCTCATAGATTGTCATCTCATAGAGAAATAGAAGGTATTGTCTCTGTCTACAGATATTAGACATGTCAAACTATGTATGATGTCATATTTATTTCTAGTTCTATTCAAAATTCTTGACATAAAATACCTCCTGTTCTAAAAAACGAAGTATGATTGAATGCAATATGACCAATGAAACAACCTCTGCTATCGTAGATAGCTTAAAAGCTATAAAGGTATGAAATGAATATTTTCAGCCAAAAATTCCAAAATTACAGACACATTAATACATAATTTTTATGTGGTTTATACATGTTATTATAGGTTTTATAACTCGCGCACAGGCATTATATGCCTCAGCGAGGTATCAATGTTCATTCTTGAGGATTTGTAGTTGAGATTGTTTCTGTCAAATTGTATTGTATTTGTGAATAAACATTATTATTATTATTATTATTACTTGGGCAAATTGATAAGCACTCTGTTCCGAGGAACTAGAGCGCCAAAAAACAAGTTTCGTATGACAATTGCCCAAAACAGGTTTAAAGTACCTACAAATAGTAGGTATTCCATAAAACATGTATGAAAGAAGATGAGTAATAAATAAAAAATTACCTTGTAATCGATCAAAAATTTCCCGATCTACGTTCACCAAATTTTCTCCTCTCTCGAACTACAGAATTATGCTTTCAATATTTACGTAATATTTTCAAACATTTTCGGGTGAGGTCCTCGTTGCATCGCTAAAATACAAGTATTTCAACCCCAATATTTTTGAAGTTACAATATTCCCTTCTGTCAAGTTGACATTATGAGAAATCATACATAGAATAATTATATCAATCTGTGAAATACGATTTACATTGAAATTTTGAAAAATCGTATCTCCGAAAGTATTAGCTTCTTTGAGTTAAAAATGATATGAATGGATTCTTATGATAAAACTGCTTATTAAAAAAAAATTAATTTGGAATTTGTTTTGTAAAAAAAAAAATTTTTTTTATTGCTCCGAAAGCTTCTGTCCGATTTTGCCCAGTAACGAACTTAGCCGAGATATTCATCCCCCAAACCTACTCTGAAAATTTCAACTCTCTAGCTCATTCCGTTCGAGAGTTATCGTGCCTACGGCCGGCCGGCCGGACGGCCGGACAGAATGAATTTCCACCACGGATTCTTGATCAGTGAGTCGAACAAAATCGTTTAAGACCATTTTCATCGAAAAATTCGAAAATTACAGACATTTGGGCAAATTGATAAGCACTCAGTTCCGAGGAACTAGAGCGCCAAAAATAATATCCCAATCAGAAGTTATCAACAAGTGTATTATCAGCAGAAACGTTTTATCTCGAAATCAGTTGACTTCAGCCCTCAAATATTTTCAAATTACAAGTCCACGTAATAGGTCCTACGCATCATTGAACTATAGCTGGCTAGTTGCGGGACACCCGGTATAATCTTGCATAAAATTTCGATCTTCATCTCATCAGAATGGAAGGTGATACAGTCCGCAATGTCATTCACCGACAAAAGCGGTTTAATCCATTTGAGTACTCTCCCGATATAATAACGAAACTGATCCTCTCGAATTTTAGTACCTACTCCCACATTTTTATCACATATAAAACCTAAGGAACAAAAGACATTGATACATACCGATCTCCAAAAGTGGGTAGAAATTATTACTTCTAGATTAAGAATTTATTTTATAGGGCCAACGACAGTCAAGAGTCTTCTTTTTTCGAAAGAATCACTACGAGACAACTTTTGTTTTCGTTTGGCCGAAGATATAACGATGTTGGTGCCGGGCATCCAAATTTGGATCACGATGGCTGGACTTGATTTTTAGTCGGCTCTGTGAACGATTTGAAATCTGAACACGAAATCTGGCGGCTTTTGTCTAGTCTAGTATATGTGTAGTTCACTTCTAAGAAGAGCTATCATCCAGAGGAGTCTTCTGACTATAACACAGGCTAAACGAACACTCACTCCATCCAGTACGGTACTCCGCAATTTGTCAGTGACAGAGTAGTAATTTACGTAACGAGTCCGGAAAAATAGGGTTTTTTCGGACGAATAGACAAAATTTTAAGCCTGTGAGTACAAAAATGGGTTCAAGCCCTGTGGACAGGAGCTTTCTGGCGCTCTAGTTCAAACAGACAAATTATATCTCCGAAAGTATTGCTTTCTCTGAGTTGGGAATTATATCAATGTATTCATAAGATATAACCGCATCATGAAGGAAATTCAATTCAAATAATAGTTTATTTATCAAAATTAAATGAGCAATCTGAGAATGAGAACTGCGCCATGGAAGAAACCAAATTAAAATAGCTGAAATGAATTTGACTCTCTCTTATAGAACAGGATGAAATGTACGAGTATGAACACAGATCATATAATGAAGCTTAGATAGAATAATTATAGCATTCTGTGAAAACATAGAAGTACGATTCATTATTGAAATTTAGAACTTCATCTTAGCAGAAATTGAATTCAAATATCATAGAAGAATTTAAATTCAACAAGAGTGCCAAACATTATCAATCCAAAGCCAATAGACGAATTCTACCCAACAACGAACTCATCCGAGATATTCATTCCTCAATTCTATGATGAACGATAATATACAGGGTGAGTCTTTGACCACTGCATTAATTTCAACCAAAGATTCCTCTCATCAAATGAAACACTTTTTTCATTTAACATTTTTCCAAATTCTGCTCAGGTAAAAAGATACAGGCTGTTGAAATTTTGAAAAAAAATCAGTTTTTATTTTGTAGATTTGACATCCTTTTTTCGAATAAAATGAATGTTGGCGTAAAGTTTCCTATAACTATGATACATATTTTCCAAATATTAGTTATTTTCTACTTCTACTGATTTTCTAGTTATGGACTCGTGGATTCATAAAACTAAACGAAATTAGCATAAAGAAAGCATATACAGTTTTTCTTGGGTCATTTCAAGAATATTCCATCGTTTCAGAACATTATATTATTCTTCATCATTTCTCCTTAAATGCACGGTTTTAGAGATATTCTTCATTGAATGTTTTAAAATGGAAAACTCCAGAAATTTCACTACTTTCATGGATCCGTCCCTGAGCGTTGGAATCCCGAATCAAGCTGTCAACCACTTTACCATGCTTTATTCTCGTCCGCCAACAATGTCATAGATAATTTATATGCGGGAGTGTATTAGCACATTGTGAAATCTTTAAACGCTTGTAACTTTTTACCTGAGCCGAATCTGGAAAAATGGTAAATGAAAAAAGTGTTTCATTTGATGAGAGGAATTTTTGGTTAAAATTAATGCAGTGGTCAAAGACTCACCCTGTATATCTTTCCTCAAATCTACTCCAATACACCAATATTCCAGTTTTGTTTTTAGTGGAGATATTCTGAACTCAATATTATTAACTTACCATTACAATTCCCATCATCATATGGATTGACCATCGGCATGAAAATATCAAACAACAAAAAGTATGATATTATATTATATTTCTCATATTTATACGATTGCTGGAATGAATGACAATGAGACGACGTCATGTCTCAGGAAAATAAGTTCACATTATAACAATTCATAGAACACCCACAGAATAATTCTATCATTCTGTGAAAACGTAGAAATACGATTTACATTGAAATTTTGAAAAATCATATCTCCGAAAGTATTAGCTTGTTAGAGTTAAAAATGATATGAATGGATTCTTATGGTAAAACTGCTTATTGAAAAAAATTTAATTTGGAATTTGTTGTTTAAAAAAAAAATTTTTTTTTGTTACTCCGAAACCATCTGTCCGATTTTGCCCAATAACGAACTTAGCCGAGATATTTATCCCTCAAACCTACTCTGAAAATTTCAACTGTCTAGCTCATTCCGTTCGAGAGTTATCGTGCCTACGGCCGGACTGCCGGACCGGCCGGACAGAATGAATTTCGACCACGGATTCTTGATCAGTGAGTTGAACCAAATCGTTTAAGACCATTTTCATCGAAAAATTCGAAAATTACAGACATTTGGGCAAATTGATAAGCACTCAGTTCCGAGGAACTAGAGTGCCAAAAATATTACTTTCGGGTATGCTGCGTACAATATTTTTTTCGGTAACCGTGTAGAATCACAAATCAATGAGACAACACATTTCTTTATTTCTTTATTATTCATTTTAATTCTTATTTGAATCAAACAGAACAGAACAGAAAATACTACATATTAACAGAAACATTCTAATTCTTATTTATATCAAAATTCGAGCAATTGCTAATATTGAAGGGATTCAATTTGCTTGAAATGCATTGGTATATTTAAATTCCTTTTTTTGAAGCTAGAACAAGAAGCCAAAGTTTCCGTTTCACATTGATTGTTTTCTTCTGATGATTTTTTGATTGAGTTCAATAAATTATATTCTTTTGACTGAGAGTTTTTTTATGTGTTAGCAGAGGTTGGTGTAACGGGGTACCATACAATTTGACATATGATACAAGAGCTTAGGGAAAAACCTCAGCTGAAAACCCTGCCTCCCCGTGAGTGTTGTGATTTATAACTATTGTTCACAAACTTTGCTGAAATTTAAAAATATTGATAGGCATTCTTATTTCTTCAGTATGGACTCCATCGTCAAAAAACGAAGAGATTTCTCCAAGGTACCCGAAACTCAACCTGAAAAATAAAAAGACAAGAGGAGAAGAACGAACAAACTGAAAATAATACATAACCTTTCTAAAGTCTCCTCTAACAAATATACTTCTCTGTAGGCGCATGTGATCTCTTGGAGAAGAATCGATTCCACTAGTTCTCAAAGATATTGTTCTCAGAAATCCCTTCAATATTTGAATTCAAAAAGGAAAAGGCCAGGGTCTCTTTCAAAACCAGGTCTGACCAGTCCAAGCGATGATCATTCAGAACTTCAGATGTTCGAAGACCGTTACAGGGCCCTTATGTAGGGCTATCATCTCCCATAGATGCTTGTTTTACGTTGTATTGTGTAGAAGAATGAAAAAATGAGCCGGAAAATTTAAATACGTCATGATGACGTATGGAAATGCATATTAAAAAAATTGAATTTGAAATTTGTAATGTAAAAAAAAATATTTTTTTCGTTACTCTGAAACCATCAAGTCAATTTTGCCCAATAACGAACTGGGCCGAGATATTTACCTCCTACTCCGAAAATTTCAACTGTCAAGCTGATTCCGTTCGAGAGTTATCGTGTCTACAGAATCGATTCTGACCACAGATTCTTGGTCAGTGAGTCGAACCAAATCGATATTGGATATGTATGTTGGATTTTTCCCTATTTTTTTATATCTTGAAAACTACAAAATGTTAAACGATGCGGTGAAAAAATATGGAGTCACCTTAATATTATATAACGGATGTGCCAGAATTATAAATCAGTTAAGAAACGCGTCACAGTTTTCATTAAATTTTGTCATCATACGAAGTTATAATTGATTTGATATAGATTTACATCAAGTGAAGACCACTTTCATTAAACTGTGAGAATTGCATGTGTGTGTTTGCGTAATTCTTGAATTTCACAAAATAACTATCAACAAAATAATTCTTAAGATTTTCATTAAGCGTCTGACGAAGGAGTCTGATATAGACTCCGAAACGTTACGATATAGTTGTTTCTTCGTTGATGTTGTTTCGTTGTTGTTTGTTAGGCAACATTGTTCAATTGATTGCTTCTGACAAATATCTTGTGTTTCTTACGCAGAAGCAAATCACAAAATAATTAATTTTTATTTTATAAATATTTTTCAGAGTTTGGGAGAGAAAACCCAAAAGAAACCTTTCAATAATGAGTATACCTCCCACAGTATCCTTTAATGATTACTTAATTTTTTTTCGCTGAGAGGTTCATTATTTGTGAAATTGATATTATATATATTATTTATATATCTTTATTTCCATTAGAGTATACAACTCCAAAAATTGGAAAATCAATGATTGTGAGGTCAGTCAGATTTGACACGCTAGTTCATATCCATAGCCCAAGGTTGCTTGGCCTCCAGAAAAAAAAAATTTCACCAATATCTCCAACAATATAGATCCGATCAAGTTTTGATCTTGAACTTGTCTGTAGAAATAGTTTTAAAAGTTGCATCTGAGATACATAGTTATTTTTTCAATTTTCTAGTCATAATAAGTATCGTCAGAAAATTTGGGCTGGTATTTATCAATATTATTGGGAAAACAAAATTCAGATAACTATAACTCCGAAACCATTCGTCTGATTTTGACAACTTAACCGACACATTCCACCGAAAAGTACAGACATTTGGGAACAAGCAGGCCAATATGTCAACCTTAAATAAAGTAACACCTTTCATAAACATACAAAACTAACAATTATTCTTGCAATCTGGTAGCAATGAATTTTTATGAGAAAACCTTTTTGGCGCTCTTTCCTCCGAACTGAGTGCTTATCAATTTGCCCAAATGTCTGTAATTTTCGAATTTTTTGACGAAAACTGTCTTGAACGATTTGGTTTGACTCTCTGATCAAGAATCCGTGGTCAAAATCGATTCTGTCCGGCCAGTCCTCCGTTAACACGATAACTCTCGAACGGATTGAGCTAGGCAGTTGAAATTTTCAGAGTAGGTTTAGGAGATAAATATCCCGGTTAAGTTCGTTCTTGGGCAGAATAGGCATGATGGTTTCGGAGTAACGAAAAAAAAAGATACAGTTTCATCATAAGAATCCATCGATATCATTTTCAACTCGATAAGCTGATACTCTCGCAGATAAGATTTTCCAAAATTTCAAACATAAATCGTACTTCTATGTTTTCACAGAATGCTGTATACTTATAGAACTCTATACTACGTTATTATAGAGATCATTGGCTGTACTCTTATTCTATCTATGAATTATTATATGATCTGTGTTCATTCATGTCATCTTATTTTGCTTAAAGTGACATTTCAAATTTTCTATCTGGTTCGTTATTCTAGATAAAAAAATAACCTTCCTGTTATAGAGAACAAAGAGGATGATATGATATTATACTTTTAAGATGATAATATAATGCCCGTGGATAATCCATATGATGATGGAAATATATACTTTGGCAGGTAACTTGGGTTCAGAATGTTTCCAATACGAACATAGTAGATTTGATGAATGAATATCTCGGATAAATTCGTTAGTGGGTAATATTGTTCAGTTAGTTCTGGATTGATGATTTTTATGATGTTTGAATTTAATTCATTTTATGATGAAGTCCATCATAAGAAACCATTGATATAATGCCTAACTCGGAAAATCAATACTTTCGGAGATATGATTTGTCAAAGTTTGAACAAGAGCACCAAAGCACCTGTCCACAGGGCTTTCCCACTTTTTGTATTATATGCGGCCTTTTTTTAATTGGGTTAAACACCATGAAAAAAATCGTGGAAATATAGAGAAAACCCAACGCTATACGCCATAGCATAGACTCCTTCATGGTAAATCATTCAATTAAATACACATATTCCTCAGACCCTATTTGTAATTTGAATTATATTACATACAATGGGACAATATTCAGAGTACGGATAGAGTGTTTCGATATACGTCCTTTTTGATACTCGTATGATTTTTATGGAATTCCTATATAGGTAGACTAGCGTTACCATCTGTTGAAACACATATATATGTATGCCATATTCCATATACAATATTAAATATTACTTTATTTGCTTCGCGATATAGTTATCTTCTAGGTCTGATTTGTAAGACTCCCATAAATAGTTCGAGGAGCGTTGCATCTATTGAAAGCAGCTTTGGACAAAAAACCTAAGATCAGGTTACTTGAGTTGGCACAATGGCATATATGAATTTCTTCGAACTCCACTGATTTTGCTTGCTGATAATATATCGTGTAGCTTTTTTATTATTGAAGGAACTTGAGGACCAATTCGTCGACTATTCTTGTTGTTGGTATTTAGATGCTACAGCATTCTTCAGATGTTGTATGTTGTATATTACTTATCTGTATAATATTGTACAATTCAATTAAAAATACTATTAGAATTGATTTTGTGCATTGTATCCCGCTGCCTTTCTCCAAACAAATATATTCTTCGATTGCGGATCGACATTGATAAAATCTTTCAAAATCTCAAAAGGTAACAATAAATATTCAACAAAATTGCATGTTATGAATGATTCGAACCATAAAAGTAGTTAATTTGTTCGAAAGAGTTCTATCCGAGATCGTTCTTGTGAACTGAATGATTTTGAAGGTGAGTTTGCTCAAAAACATGTGGAAATAATTAAAATACTACATCTCGCAAGAAATCGCTGTTATAAAACCTGTAAGTCAAGCGAGGATCCTTCCTAAGCTTCACAATATTTGGCGCTAATTATAATTATTAACCTGTACTTGGAAGTAATATCTTTATAGTTCCAGCCAAAAGTCCCCTCCCCTCCTTGTATCTTTAGAGGTTTTTAATAATGAAATTTGAAAGCTGAAAAAAATTGGAGTCGCCCTAATATCATCTTGAGAATATACCAGAACATTATTGATTTTATAAATCAGTTTATACAGTGTTACCTAATCAATTAATATTGTAAATCATCATACTACGTTATAATTGATTTGATATAGATTTACATCAAGTAAAAACCACTTTTATTGATACGAACATATTGTTAAGTATTTTCTCAAATAATAAACCATCTTTTGGATTTTTGAGTTATACCTATCTGAAATTTTGTTGTTATTTACTCAATAACTCAAATAATACGGAACAGATCCTATTCAAACATGGTAGTTAATTGTACAATGCCACCGCACGAATCGTAGTAATTTTAAAATAATCATTTACTAAAATTCTATATATGAATGAATATGATGGGAGAAATTGTATTTTGTTTCGGCTAATAAACATTATAATTATTATTATTATATCAGAAACTATTCGTCCAGCATCGCTAAAATTTTGCGAGAGCCTTCAAAATCTAACTCTACAGTTAAGTTCCAAGATTGAACACAAACAGATCTATATTGTTGGAGATCCGAGAAGCCTTGTGTGAGTTAAGTAGCTGGATGGATGACCTTTGCCACGATAACTTTCGAACGGAAAGATATAGCAATTTTCAGGGTAGATTGATAATCGGCCCAATGGTTTCGTAGTTATACCCACTGGAATATAATTTTCCCGATAACCCAGAAAATACAAATCCGATCAAATTTAAGCTTGGTAATTAGTTCTGGAGTATTCACATAACGATATAAGTATATGAAATTTTCACTAGATAATTTTAAAAAAAATTATTAAAAAATGTTATGTATCTCACGATATAGGTTGCGCATCCGAATGCAACATTTCAGTTTATTAATAGGCATAATCGGCCAAATTGTTTTGGAGTTATGCATATCTGAATTTTTTTTCATGATTTCCTTTATATCTAACAAAAAACATACAAATCTCATCCAATTAAAACACGGTAATTAATTGTAGAATACCGACGCGCAAGTTTTATTATTATAATTTGGTTATAATTTGGTTAATATCGTATCCTGAAATTACTTGAGAAGTAGGGTTTTTCGTATAGCATTTGATATGTAAGGAATTTCAATTCCGATAGAATACATATGTCAAAATTGAAAATTCTGTGATCATCGATTCTCTCATTACTCATTAAAATGGTACGAAATATATTCATATCTTATAAAAGCTGAGAAAACTGTCTAGATCGACGGTAAATTCGAATAAGAGTGTCCAATAGAGGTGAATAAAACATTACTATAAGTATAATTTTGTCGGTTTAAGGTTAAATTTTCATTTTTGGCGCTCTAGTTCCTCGGAACTGAGTGCTTATCAATTTGCCCAAATGTCTGTAATTTTCGAATTTTCCGATGAAAATGGTCTTAAACGATTTGGTTCGACTCACTGATCAAGAATCCGTGGTCGAAATTCATTCTGTCCGGCCGTCCGGCCGGCCGTAGGCACGATAACTCTCGAACGGAATGAGCTAGACAGTTGAAATTTTCAGAGTATGTTTGGGGGATAAATATCTCGGCAAAGTTCGTTATTGGGCAAAATCGGACAGATGGTTTCGGAGTAACAAAAAAATTTTTTTTTTTTACAGAACAAATTCCAAATTAAATTTTTTTCAATAAGCAGTTTTACCATAAGAATCCATTCATATCATTTTTAACTCTAACAAACTAATACTTTCGGAGATATGATTTTTCAAAATTTCAATGATAGAATTATTCTGTGGCTATTCTATGAATTGTTATAATGTCAACTTTGACGTTGTCTCATTGTAATTCATTCCAGTAATGGTATCAATATGAGAATTAGAATATTATCATACTTTTGTTGGTAGATATTTTCATGCCGATGGTCAATCCATATGATGATGGGAATGGTAAGTTAATAATATTGAGTTCAGAATATCTCCACTAAAAACAAAACTGGAATATTGGTGTATTGGAGTAGATTTGAGGAAAGATATATATTATCGTTCATCATAGAATTGAGGAATGAATATCTCGGATGAGTTCGTTGTTGGGTAGAATTCGTCTATTAGTTTTGGATTGATAATTTTTGGCACTCTTGTTGAATTTAAATTCTTCTATGATGTTTGAATTCAATTTCTACTAGGATGAAGTGCTAAATTTCAATAATGAATCGTACTTCTGTTTTCACAGAATGCTATAATTATTCTATCTAAGCTTTATTATATGATCTGTGTTCATACTCGTACATTTCATCCTGTTCTATAAGAGAGAGTCAAATTCATTTCAGCTATTTTAATTTGGTCTCTTCCATGGTGCAGTTCTCAGATTGCTCATTTAATCTTGATAAATAAACTATTATTTGAATTGAATTTCCTTTATGATGCAGTTCTATCATAAGAATACATTGATATAATTCTCAACTCTGAGAAACCAATACTTTCGGAGATATAATTTGTCTGTTTGAACTAGAGCGCCAGAAAGCTCCTGACCACAGGACTTGAACCCATTTTTTCTTAAACAATGTTATATTTCAGAAACTATGCTCGATCGAATTTTTTTTTTCGTTACTCCGAAACCATCAGGCCAATTTTGCCCAATAACGAACTTAACTGAGATATTTATCTCCCAAACCTACACTGAAAATTGCATCGGTCTAGCTCATTCCGTTCGAGAGTTATCGTGTTAACGGCTTGCCGGACATTATCGTTTTTGACCACAGATTCTTGATCATACGAATCAAATCGTTTAAGACAATTTTCATCCAAAAATTCGAAAATTACGGACATTTGGGCAAATTGATAAGCACTGTTCCGAGGAACAAGAGCGCCAAAAACAAAAGCCATTGCAGGGTGAGATATCACGTTGCATCCACTGAAGAAGGTGCTGGTTTTGAGTGATGTGAATCATCAACTGAACCTATTGTGCACATATTCAACCAATACAAAGCGTGACCACAAACATACTGCTAGAGGATATGACCTTGAAGCCCACAGAGATTAGAGACAAGCCATCCTGGGAAGCATGGTAAAACACGAAATTATTGATTGGTCCTAAAACAGAAAGCAATTTTCGATATAATTCAAAGTGTGGGGAGGTAAAACCGTTTTCTCCTACCTATATGAAAATAAAAAATTGGTTCCAGCACTGACGTGAAGTCAGGAGCTTCGGCGCGTATGTTCTATTGTCCATTCTCCTGTATTTGACACCCTTAATCGAATTTACCATGGTAAATTCGATTTAAGTGTCCAATACAGGAGAATGGACAATATAATTTACCATGGTAAACTCGATTAAGGGTGTCCAATACAGGAGAATGGACAATAGAACATACGCGCCAAAGCTCCTGACTTCACGTCACTGCTTGAACCAATTTTTTTTTTCGTAATTTTTTTGAAATTTTCTAGGGATACGGTCGGGTACGGTTCTTATAAAATTTTTTTCTCGTAATTTTTTTAAAATTTTCTAGGGGTACGGTTCTCGAAAAATTTCAAACACATCTTTATGTTGATTTCCTACTAATAGTTACCAAGCTTCAATTCGATCGAATCTTTATTTTTTGAGTTATCGTGGTAATAATATTCCAGGGAGGCATAACTCGAAAACCGTTAAACCGATTATGCTCAAAAATGAACTTAACTCTCCCAATTAGATACGCAACCTACCCTGAAAATTGCATGTCCCTATCTCCTTTCGTTCTAAAGTTATCGAGGCAACGGTCACCCATCTACTGAACTCGCACAAGGCTGCTCGAATCTCCAACAATATTTAACCGATCGTGTTAAAACTTGAAACTTGGCAGTAGAGTTATGTTCTAAAGGCTCTTGCAAAATTTCAGCAATTTCAGACGAATAGTTACTGATATATAGAATTTTTTTTTTATTTTCAATGATTTCTTAAAAATTTTTAACAAATACTATCCTCACGAAATTTTGCAAAAATTTTCGCGTTGGCATTCTACAACTAATAACCATGTTTCAATTCAATTGGTTTAGTATTTTTCGGGTTAATGAGGAGAAGAAAACAACCAAATTTCAGATGGCTATAACTATAAAACCGTTTGGCCGATTATGCTTATAAACAAACTCAAATGTCGCGTTCTGATGCACATCCTAACCTGAAAACTTCAAGCCGCTATCTCTTTCCGTTCTCAAGTTATCGTGACAACAAAAATATTTTTTAATAATTTTCTAGCCATACGATTCGCACAAAATTTCGCAAACGTGCTTAGGTTCATATTCTACAACTACTCACCAAGTTTCCATTCGATCGGATTTATATTGGTTGAAACAAAATTTATTACTCGGAAACCATTGGGCCGTTTATGCCCATTAACGAACTTGTCCGTCGTATTGGGATGCGCCACATACCCTGAAAATTTCAAGTCGCTAGCTCTTTTCGTTCTCAAGCTATCGTGGCAACGGCCGGACGGCCGGCCGGACAGAATCAAATTTGACCTCGAATTCTTCATTGGGGAGTCGAACTAAATCGTTTGAGACCATTTTCGTCAAAAAATTGGAAAGTTACAGACATTTGGGCAAAATGATAAAGCGATGTTTCCCAGAACATACGCAACTACGACGTAATTTAGATGAAAACGGATAATTTCACTTGCATCTGGATAAACCATTTCAAGATGCATAAACATGCACCCAAAATTTATCTGATCCTCGAGCATATTTGGTAGAAAGAATTACATAAAATATTCCATATGCACCTCGAGGGTCGCACATACTGACCTGAGGCTTCATGCAAATTCCTCTTTTTTGAAGTCACTGACTTCTAATTCAACAACTTGAGAGTAAACTCGCGAAACTTATGCGTAGAAATCGTTATTCATGCTAACTGAAGAGGTTCGAGAATACTAGTCGTCCTACACACTAAACAAATGGCATTCCATCGTTAGTGTTTCTGATGGACACTGTCTTTGTGGGATGGAAAATAAATGATGATGTGAGACTTAGTTGATATAGAAGTAGACAAATACTCGTATTTGAATGTTCGATGTGGAAGTATTCTTCGGTTGTGGATGAGACTTAGTGTGGATTCATGCAGCTTCATTTAAAAATTATCAAGTAACAAGTATCAAATAACAATTATGAATTAACAAATATAAAAATGTACCATTCATGCACTCAATTTAACAATTAAGAAGTAAAAAGTAAGGCTGCGCACAAGTCTGATATTCAAGGCATTAATTTTCCAAAATAACCTATTTTCCCTTGACAATCGAAAAGAAGTGTTTAAAATTCCATTTTCAAATGCGATATTGAGGTACCAAAAGAAACAACACAAGAAATAACACAAATATTTCACGAAGGGAGGTTATTTATGTCATCGGACTGTCTAATCTGCGTTCAGCTGATGCGCACAAGTTGCGTACAAGTACAAAATCTCGTTCAATTAAAGTAGAAAGTTAAAAGTTGGCGAACTCCTACTTGTTATTTGTTAATGGATAATTGTTACTTGGCTGCATGAACACTCTCATTGAGATATATGAAGTTCAACTTTTACTCACTATTTGTAATTGTTAATTGTTACTCGATACTCGTTAATTTAGGCTGCATGAATCCACACTTAGAGGTGGGTCTTTTCATTATTTCAAATAATAAAATTGAAGAGTCGAAAATTGGTTCAAACCCTGCGGACAGGAGCTTTCTAGCGCTCTTCTTCAAACAGACAAATTATATCTCCGAAAGTATTCGTTTCTCAGAGTTGGGAATTATATCAATGTATTCTTATGATATAACTGCTTCATAAAAGAAATTCAATTCAAATAATAGTTTATTTATCAAGATTAAATGAGCAATCTGAGAATGAGAACTGCACCATGGAAGAAATCAAATTAAAATAGCTGAAATGAATTTGACTCTCTCTTATAGAACAGGATGACATGTACAAGTATGAACACAGATCATATAATAAAGATAGAATAATTATAGCATTCTGTGAAAACATAGAAGTACGATTCATTATTGAAATTTAGAAAAATCATATATCCGAAAGTATTAGCTTGTTGGAGTTGAAAATGAGATCAATGGATTTTTATGGTAAAACTACATCTTGAATTAAAACTGAATTTGAAATTTGTTACTTAAAAAAATAATTGTTTTTTGGGTTACTCCGAAACCATCTGGCCTATTTAGCCCAATAATGAAATTAGCTGAGATATTCATCTCCCTAACCTACTCTGAAAATTTCAACTGCCTAGCACATTCCGTTCTAGAGTTATTGTAGTATTTTTTTTTTATTTTCAAAATTTACATGCGTATAAAGGTCATGATTCTACAATTTGATGCTAAATTTCAGATAGATCGAGTGATCGGTTTCGGAAATATTCATAAATTTTTTTTTACTAAACTTGGCCATAACTCCGAAACCGCTTGATGGATTTCGCCCATTAACAAACTCATCCGATATATTTACGCTCCAATCCCACCTTGCAAATTTCAATCCTCTAACTCTTTTCGTTAGAGAGTTATCGAGCCTACGGCCGGCCGGACAGAATCGTTTTCGACCTCGGATTCTTGATCAGTGAGTCGAACCAAATCGTTCGAGACCAATTTCAGCCAAAAATTCGAAAATTACAGACATTTGGGCAAATTGATAAGCACTCAGTTCCGAGGAACTAGAGCGCCAAAAATGTGGGAGAGCCCTGTGGACAGAAGCTTTGGCGCTCTTGCTCAAACTTTATCAAATCATATCTCCGGAATCATATCAATGGATTCTTATGATATATATATATATATATATATATATATATATATATATATATATATATATATATATATATATATATATATATATATATATATATATATATATATATACACTCATAAACAGACATTCGGAGGCCCAAAAATGCATGTTCCGCAGCTTATCGGAAGCCCGCACCACCTTTGGGAAGCCCGACTTCGGGCTTCCCAAAACTAACGTGTATAAATTGGTCTGGAGATTCCTGACACCTCAGGGACCATTCTCTCAAATTTTTGCCCGGGCACCAAAAATGCCTTATACATCTCAAAACATACGCGATCGGGTTCACGGAACGTCCGCGCTGAGAGCGCTTCGGTCGGTCTGTATAAACTTTATATACATTCTAAAGATTTTACGCATTCTACGAAGCCCGTATAGGTTCATCTGCATATGGCAGTCCCATAAATTTGGCATCATCGGAGATAATAATCTCCCATCCAAAATTATCGCACCACTCACATATTCTAACAGAGTTCGATTAATCGAGAGAACATTGAGGTATAATCTGAAATATCATAGAAGGCTCATATCAAGTAGACACTTTTGTCAGTATTTTACTGTTGCTATCATATACGCAAATTTTACTAGGAGAATATGAACAATTATTTTGTTAATTTCATTTCTCTTCACATCGTGAATTTTTGCGCGTATGATCTGGGGAACATCGCGTTATCATTTTGCGCAAATATCTGTAATTTTCGAATTTTTTGCTGAAAATGGTCTCAAACGATTGAGTTCGACTATCTGATGAAGTATTCGAGGACACATTTGATTCTGTCCAGCCCGCTGGCCACCCGGTTCCACGATAACTCGAGAACGGAATGAAATAGCGACTTGAAATTTGCAGGGTAGGTGGCGCATCCCAATGCGAGGGACAAGTTCGTTAATGTTCATAATTGCCCTAACGGTTTCCGAGTAATGATTTTATTTTCAACCGATATAAATCCGATCGAATTGAAGCTTGGTGAATAGTTGTTGAATATGAACATAGGAACGTATGTGGAATTTTGTGAGAACCGCATCACTAAAAAATTTCAAAAAAAATAATTAAAAGATAGTATTTATATCACGATAACCTGAGAACGGAAAGAGATAGCGACTTGAAATTTTCAAGTTAGGTTGTGCATCTGAATGCAACATTTGAGTTTGCTTACAGGCATAATCGGTCAAACGGTTTCGGAGTTATAACCATCTGAAATTTGCTTGATATTTCCTCAATAACTCGAAAAATACAGAACTGATTGAACTCATGCTTGGTTATTATTTGTATAATGCCAATGCGAGAATTCTTACAGAATTTTGAGAGGATCGTATTATTAGAAAATTTTTAAAATTTCATTGAAAAAAATTCTATATATCAGTAACAATTCGTCCGACATCGCTAAAATTTTGTGAGAGCCTTCAAAACCTAACTGTACTGCCAAGTTTCAAGTTTTAACATGATCGGATATATATTGTTGGAGATTCGAGCAGCCTTGTGTGAGTTTAGTAGATGGATGGGTCACCGTTGCCTTGATAACTTTCGAACGCAAGGAGATAGGAACTGGCAATTTTCAGGGTATGTTGCGTATCCGGAGTGTTGAGTTTCATTATGGGCATTAGCGGTCCAACGGTTTCAGAGTTATACCCACCTGGAATATTATTTCCTCGATAACTGAAAAAATATAGACTTGATCGAATAGAAGCTTAGTATCTAGTTGTAGAATATCGACATAAAGACGTGTTTAATATTTTATAAGAACTGTACCCTTAGAAAATTTTAAGAAAATTATGAAAAAAACAATGATTCAAGCACTGAGCTGAAGTCAGGAGCTTTTGCGCGTATGTTATACTGCCCATTATCCTGTATTGGACACTCTGAACCGAATTTACCATGGTAAATTAGAAATAAGAGTGTCCAATACGGGAGAATTGACAATATAATTTACCATGCTAAATTCGATTAAGAGTGTCCAATACAGGAAAATGGACAATAGAACATACGCGCAAAAACTCCTGACTTCACGGCAGTGCTTGAACAAATTTTAAATAGCTATAGGGTACTTACATTTTTTTTACTAATTAGATGTCAATAAACTAGTCTGAAAAATTGATTTTTAACTAATTTGCAAGAACTCATGAAAAGAACAAGTAATTTATTTTGAGTCCCCTAGCAGTCGGTTTTAATTAAAATTTTGCATGGTCCAAGAGGTGATTATTGGTAACCTAAATACGGAATTCAATTTGATCAGATCAGTATGCTTCGAGATATTGGAAAATCTAGTTTTTGAAATTTACTAATGTATTTTTTTTGTTCCCAGTAACCCAATCAATACAAAACTGTGCGTACATTCAAGTCGTAATTAAATTAATTCTTTCTGAATTTCAGTTACATCAAATAAGTAATCTCGGAAATATTCGAAATTTACACAAAATGGCCATAATATCGAAACCTTTCAGCCGATTTTGCCCTTCAGCAAATTAAACCGAGATTTTCATGCGCCAAACGTACCCTTCAAATTTAATTTATAAGTCATTTCATTTGAGAGTTATAGTAGTATAGATATATAAATTAAAAAATGTATGATCTCCGAAAATATTCGCCAGAGCACGAACATATTTCACACTAGTATTACTTATACCCATACCTATATCCCCTGATAAATTAATCGACTTAGGGGCTACTCCGAGGGGCTACTGGCCAGCTTTTTCAACCCTTAAATATCAAATTAAATATCTCCGGAAATATTCACCGGAGCACATGCAGATTTTATATATGGGTTAATTATACCGATAACGACGTCCCGTGAAAATATGATCGGCTTCCTGAGGGGTTTCGGGGTAGTGAGTTCAACCCTTAAATTTCATAAGTTATATATCCGGAAGTATTCACCGGAGCACATACAGATTTCATACACATAACTCCTGGAAAATGTATCGCCCATCTGAGGGGCTGCACTGTAGTTTTTTAACACTTCACTTTCAAAATTAAATATATCTGGAAATATTCGCAGAAGCACATACATATTTCATACACGTATTACATATACCCAATACCCATACCCATAAACCATGGAAAATTAATCGATTTTGCGAGGGGTTGCAGGGTAGGTTTTCAACCCTTCAATTTCAAAATATAATATCTCCGGAACTATTCGCCGAAACACAAACAGTTTTTGTATGCGGGTTAATTATACCGATAACGACATGCCCTGAAAAATTGATCGACTTTCCGAGGGGTATCGGAGTAGTTTTTTGAACCCTTAAATTTCATAATTTAATATCTTCGGAACTATTCGCCGGAGTACATATATATTTTGCATGTGGGTTGATTATACCGATAACGACATCTTCTGAAAAAAGGATAGACTTCCCGAGGGGTTGCGGGATAGCTTTTTCAACCCTCAAATTTCAACATTCAATATCTCTGGAACTATTCACCGGAGCACATACAGATTTCAGATACGTATTGCATAAACCCATACCTATAATCCTTGGAAAATTGATCAACTTCCCGAGTGGCTGCGGGGTGGGTATTCAACCTTTAAATTTCAAAATTTAATTTCTCTCTATTCGCCGAAGCACATACATATTTCGTATATGGGTTAATGATAACGATAACGACATATACATTTTTCATACACGTATTACTTGTACCTATACCGATAACCCAGAAAAATTCATTGAGTTCGCGAGGGACTGCGGGGTAGTTTTTTCAACTCAATTCAGGGGATATAGGTACGTGTATAAGTAATAAGTTTATAAAATCTGTATGTGCTCCAGCGAATTATCCCGGAGATAAAAAATTTTTAATTTAAGGATCGAAAAAACTACCCCGCAGCCCATCGGGAAGTCCATAAAATTCGCCCATAAAATCAGCCCATCGGGAATGTCCTGATTGGTATAGTTAACCAACACACAAAATCTGTATTTGCTCCGGCGAATAGTTCCGGAGATAAAATACTGGGTGAAACTTTAAGTTGTACATTCATTTTAACCATAGATTATTAACATCAAATGAAACACTTTTTGCTTTACCATTTTTATAAGTTCGGCTCAGGTAAAAAGATACAGGCTGTTGAAATAAAAAAAAATTTTTTTGATTTTATGGCTTTGACATCCTTTTTCTGAATAAAATGAATGTGTGTGAAGAAAACTTCACGACAAAGTTTCCTATAACTATGATACATATTTTCCAAACATTAGTTTTTTCCTACTTCTAGTGTTTTTCTAGTCATAGACTCGTGGATTCATAAAACTAAACGAAATTACCATAAAGATGGTAATTTTCTTTTTGAGACAATTTAAGAATATCTAATCGTTTCAGAACATTGAATTATTTCTTAACCTTACTCCTTAAACGCACCGTTTTTGAGATGTTCTTCATTGAATGTTATAAAATGGAAAACTACCAAATTTCAATACTTATATGGATCCGTCCCTGAGCGTTGGAAACCTCATCAAGCTGTAAGCCACTTTACCGTACCTTTTTCTCGTCCAGCATTAATGTTATAGATAATTTATATGCAGGAGTGTATTGGCACATTCTGAAATCGTTAAACACTTTTAACTTTTTATCTGAGGCAAATTTCGGGTGTTTCCGCCAAAAAGTCTGCTGAAATAGTCTGCTAGGTTCATACCAATGCCTCACGACCCCGTTCTAACAATGATATTAGCAAATTGTCCTACTCTGGTTATGGATGTTTTGCGCATATTGTCTATATTCACGCCTCACATACCCTCATGAAATACTATATGAAATTGAGTGTAAATAAAGAAAGCGAAACCACGTGAAATAAATCATTGTGCATCAACTGAACTAAAATTTTGAAATGCAATAATTCCAAAAATACAAATCTGATCGAGATCAATCCGATAGTCGATTGTAAAATCTAAAATTTAAATTTTAGCAGGAAAATACCAGAGAACTTATTTGTACAAATTTGTGTTTGTATTTGAATCAAGCTCTTTTCATTTATTTATGAACAAAGGACGAAAAACTGTCCATAATAGTCGAGGTCGCAAATATCTATCTGAGAAAAAGCCGGGGGTAGCAAGCAGGCGAGAAAATAGACAGTTTTTCATCGAGGTGAATATCACATTTTTTCGTAGACCTCTACATACAGTTGAAATAATAAAATATTATTTTTCATAGAGGACGACGAGGAAATTATTTTCAAATGATAGAGTATGAATAGAAAATAGTAATTTACGTAATAAGTCCGGAAAATAGGGTTTTTTTGGACGAATAGACAAAATTCTAGGACGAGCGTAAGCGAGTCCTAGAAGTCTATGAGTCCAAAAAAACCTTTTTCGGGCGTGTTGCGTACAATATTTTTTCGGCAACCGTGTAGAATAACAAATCAATGAGACGACACATTTCTTTTTCATATATTTTGATTCTTATTCAAATTAAACAGAACAGAAAATATAACATGTTAACTAATTTTATATGAACTGTCAGCCGTTTCCTCAGTGCTATGGTAACTTCATTTATCAAAAATATACCTACCAATATTTTCATATTTACAATGACCAAAATGACGTGATTCTTCCGGCCTAGTCCGGGAAGTACGTAATTCCCGGACTAGGCCGAGAAATGCTTCTTTCTCAAAGAAAAAGCGTCCGGGAAGTGGGCACTTCCCGGACGGTTGCCGAAAAAAAAAATTGTTGCGAAACAAATTTAAGGGGTGGCTATTTCTTCTATCCCTTGCAAACACAATTGAATACATTCATTGATGAAGATACCTCCCACAGTATCTTTTAATGACTACTTACAGTAGAATACTACTATATATTTTTTTGAGTGCCTTCTCGCTCACATATAATGTCCTCTTAATTTTATTCATAGTTTTTAGTTCGTTCAAAAATAATGTAAATTGGTTTTCCGGTGTCATCTATAGGGGGCTGTATATAATGAGGGGCTGCCCAACAAAAACCTATAAAAAACCCACCCTATTTTTTGACAATAAATAACCTCTCAAATTCACAATTATTGATTAACACCCTGTATATA
The DNA here is from genome assembly GCA_937662695.2 of Halyzia sedecimguttata. Lineage (NCBI taxonomy): Eukaryota > Metazoa > Arthropoda > Insecta > Coleoptera > Coccinellidae > Halyzia > Halyzia sedecimguttata. Next base: position 106,116,618 of record OW569414.2, read on the forward strand.
GAGACATCGAATATCTAGAAGACATCTCTTGAAATTGTTAGATTTGTAAGGCGATCATAGTGACAACACCGCCAGGCTTCCGATAATCGTACAAGTGCATACTTTTTACACAGAGGGCGTCATATCCACCTAGAAACAAGTCGGGATTCCGAAAAGCTTCAATTCATATATTTTTTTGTATATGCAAAATAATCTTCCCCTCTGAAGTTGCTCTTGAAGATATGACTGTTCTGAATGTTTTCCAAACAAATACACTCTCCTAAACCAATCAGAAAGGGCGGGCTTCCGGTTGCCTGTGCAACGTACCGGGCCTGGTAGAAGGCGCGTTATGAGTATATATATATATATATATATATATATATATATATATATATATATATATATACACTCATAAACAGCCATTCGGAGGCCCAAAAATGCATGTTCCGCAGCTTATCGGAAGCCCGCACCACCTTTGGGAAGCCCGACTTCGGGCTTCCCAAAACTAACGTGTATAAATTGGTCTGGAGATTCCTGACACCTCAGGGACCATTCTCTCAAATTTTTGCCCGGGCACCAAAAATGCCTTATACATCTCAAAACATACGCGATCGGGTTCACGGAACGTCCGCGCTGAGAGCGCTTCGGTCGGTCTGTATAAACTTTATATACATTCTAAAGATTTTACGCATTCTACGAAGCCCGTATAGGTTCATCTGCATATGGCAGTCCCATAAATTTGGCATCATCGGAGATAATAATCTCCCATCCAAAATTATCGCACCACTCACATATTCTAACAGAGTTCGATTAATCGAGAGAACATTGAGGTATAATCTGAAATATCATAGAAGGCTAATATCAAGTAGACACTTTTGTCAGTATTTTACTGTTGCTATCATATACGCAAATTTTACTAGGAGAATATGAACAATTATTTTATTAATTTCATTTCTCTTCACATCGTGAATTTTTGCGCGTATGATCTGGGGAACATCGCGTTATCATTTTGCGCAAATATCTGTAATTTTCGAATTTTTTGCTGAAAATGGTCTCAAACGATTGAGTTCGACTATCTGATGAAGTATTCGAGGACACATTTGATTCTGTCCAGCCTGCAGGCCACCCGTTTCCACGATAACTCGAGAACGGAATGAAATAGCCACTTGAAATTTGCAGGGTAGGTGGCGCATCCCAATGCGAGGGACAAGTTCGTTAATGTTCATAATTGCCCTAACGGTTTCCGAGTAATAATTTTATTTTCAACCGATATAAATCCGATCGAATTGAAGCTTGGTGAATAGTTGTTGAATATGAACATAGGAACACATGTGGAATTTTGTGAGAACCGCATCACTAGAAAATTTCAAAAAAAAATAATTAAAAGATAGTATTTATATCACGATAACCTGAGAACGGAAAGAGATAGCGACTTGAAATTTTCAAGTTAGGTTGTGCATCTGAATGCAACATTTGAGTTTGCTTACAGGCATAATCGGCCAAACGGTTTCGGAGTTATAACCATCTGAAATTTGCTTGATATTTCCTCAATAACTCGAAAAATACAGAACTGATTGAACTCATGCTTGGTTATTATTTGTATAATGCCAATGCGAGAATTCTTACAGAATTTTGTGAGGATCGTATTATTAGAAAATTTTTAAAATTTCATTGAAAAAAATTCTATATATCAGTAACAATTCGTCCGACATCGCTAAAATTTTGTGAGAGCTTTCAAAACCTAACTGTACTGCCAAGTTTCAAGTTTTAACATGATCGGATATATATTGTTGGAGATTCGAGCAGCCTTGTGTGAGTTTAGTAGATGGATGGGTCACCGTTGCCTTGATAACTTTCGAACGCAAGGAGATAGGAACTCGCAATTTTCAGGGTATGTTGCATATCCGGAGTGTTGAGTTTCATTATGGGCATTAGCGGTCCAACGGTTTCAGAGTTATACCCACCTGGAATATTATTTCCTCGATAACTGAAAAAATATAGACTCGATCGAATAGAAGCTTAGTATCTAGTTGTAGAATATCGACATAAAGACGTGTTTAAAATTTTATAAGAACTGTACCCTTAGAAAATTTTAAGAAAATTATGAAAAAAAAAATGATTCAAGCACTGAGCTGAAGTCAGGAGCTTTTGCGCGTATGTTATACTGCCCATTATCCTGTATTGGACACTCTGAACCGAATTTACCATGGTAAATTAGAAATAAGAGTGTCCAATACGGGAGAATTGACAATATAATTTACCATGTTAAATTCGATTAAGAGTGTCCAATACAGGAGAATGGACAATAGAACATACGCGCAAAAACTCCTGACTTCACGGCAGTGCTTGAACAAATTTTAAATAGCTATAGGGTTCTTACATTTTTTTTACTAATTAGATGTCAATAAACTAGTCTGAATAATTGAATTTTAACTAATTTGCAAGAACTCATGAAAAGAACAAGTAATTTATTTTGAGTCCCCTAGCAGTCGGTTTTAATTAAAATTCTGCATGCTCCAAGAGGTGAAATTGGTAACCTAAATACGGAATTCAATTTGATCAGATCAGTATGCTTCGAGTTATTGGAAAATCTAGTTTTTGAAATTTACTAATGTATTTTTCTTGTTCCAATACAAAACTGTGCGTACATTCAAGTCGTAATTAAATTAATTCTTTTTGAATTTCAGTTACATCAAATAAGTAATCTCGGAAATATTCGAAATTTACACAAAATGGCCTTAATATCGAAACCTTTCAGCCGATTTTGACCTTCAGCAAATTAAACCGAGATTTTCATGCGCCAAACGTACCCTTCAAATTTAATTTATATGTCATTTCATTCGAGAGTTATAGTAGTATAGATATATAAATTAAACAAGCCCTGTGGACAGGAGCTTTTGGGCGCATGTTCATCTTCCTTGTGGCCCGTACTGACCAGTAAAGAAAAAAAGAAAAAAAGCAGTATCATGTTGAATACCTTAATATTATTGATTATTATATAATTATCGATGAAAATAATGAGAGAGACCCAGGAAATTTGACACATTTTGTCTTATATCTCCAGAAATTGAAATCGTATAGAGCCAAAATTTTGCACAATGTTGCAAAATACTACAATTGACGTTAGTACAAGTTTTTGTTGCAATCTGATGAATAGTTCACGAAAAAAAAATTTTTTTTTCGAAAAAATTAAAAGAAATATTTTTTTAAAAATTACCAACATTTCGATCATAACAGAATTTTGCCAAAAGTTGCGCGTTTATATCCTCGAACTGACTACCAAGTTTCGATTCAACATCTTCTTTAGTTCCTGAAATATCAGGGAAATAACCTCAAAATTTTAAATGTCTATAACTCCTAAACCGTCCGGCCGATTTTGCCCGTTAACGAACTTAACCGTCGCATTTCGATCAGAAGCCTACCCTGAAAGTTTGAAGTCGATAGGACCTTCGGTGCTCCTGTTATCGTGCCTACGGCCGGAAGTACGGCCGGCCGGCCGGCCGGACGGCCGGACGGCACCCAAAAATCTGACACCGGATTCGTGATCAGGGAGTCCGAATTAGTCTATTAGCCAATTTTCAGCTCGAAATTCGAAAATTACAGACATTTGGACGAAATGATAGGACGATGTTCCCCTAGAACATGCGCCCAAAAATGTATGATCTCCGAAAATATTCGCCAGAGCACGAACATATTTCACACTAGTATTACTTATACCCATACCTATATCCCCTGATAAATTAATCGACTTAGGGGCTACTCCGAGGGGCTACTGGCCAGCTTTTTCAACCCTTAAATATCAAAATTAAATATCTCCGGAAATATTCACCGGAGCACATGCAGATTTTATATATGGGTTAATTATACCGATAACGACGTCCCGTGAAAATATGATCGGCTTCCTGAGGGGTTTCGGGGTAGTGAGTTCAACCCTTAAATTTCATAAGTTATATATCCGGAAGTATTCACCGGAGCACATACAGATTTCATACACGTATTACTTAAACCCATGCCTATAACCCCTGGAAAATGTATCGCCCATCTGAGGGGCTGCACTGTAGTTTTTTAACACTTCACTTTCAAAATTAAATATATCTGGAAATATTCGCAGAAGCACATACATATTTCATACACGTATTACATATACCCAATACCCATACCCATAAACCATGGAAAATTTATCGATTTTGCGAGGGGTTGCAGGGTAGGTTTTCAACCCTTCAATTTCAAAATATAATATCTCCGGAACTATTCGCCGAAACACAAACAGTTTTTGTATGCGGGTTAATTATACCGATAACGACATGTCCTGAAAAATTGATCGACTTTCCGAGGGGTATCGGAGTAGTTTTTCGAACCCTTAAATTTCATAATTTAATATCTTCGGAACTATTCGCCGGAGTACATACATATTTTGCATGTGGGTTGATTATACCGATAACGACATCTTCTGAAAAAAGGATAGACTTCCCGAGGGGTTGCGGGATAGCTTTTTCAACCCTCAAATTTCAACATTCAATATCTCTGGAACTATTCACCGGAGCAGAAACAGATTTCAGATACGTATTGCATAAATCCATACCTATAATCCTTGATCAACTTCCCGAGTGGCTGCGGGGTGGGTATTCAACCTTTAAATTTCAAAATTTAATTTCTCTCTATTCGCCGAAGCACATACATATTTCGTATATGGGTTAATGATAACGATAACGACATATACATTTTTCATACACGTATTACTTGTACCTATACCGATAACCCAGAAAAATTCATTGAGTTCCCGAGGGACTGCGGGGTAGTATTTTCAACTCAATTCAGGGGATATAGGTACGTGTATAAGTAATAAGTTTATAGAATCTGTATGTGCTCCAGCGAATAATCCTGGAGATAAAAAATTTTTAATTTAAGGATCGAAAAAACTACCCCGCAGCCCATCGGGAAGTCCATAAAATTCGCCCATAAAATCAGCCCATCGGGAATATCCTGAATGGTATATTTAACCAACACACAAAATCTGTATTTGCTCCGGCGAATAGTTCCGGAGATAAAATACTGGGTGAAACTTTAAGTTGTACATTTATTTTAACCATAGATTATTAACATCAAATGTAACACTTTTTGCTTTACCATTTTTATAAATTCGGCTCAGGTAAAAAGATACAGGCTGTTGAAATAAAAAAAAATTGTTTTTATTTTATGGCTTTGACATCCTTTTTCTGAATAAAATGAATGTGTGTGAAGAAAACTTCACGAAAAAGTTTCCTATAACTATGATACATATTTTCCAAACATTAGTTTTTTCCTACTTCTAGTGTTTTTCTAGTCAAAGACTCGTGGATTCATAAAACTAAACGAAATTACCATAAAGATGGTAATGTTCTTTTCGAGACAATTTAAGAATATCTAATCGTTTCAGAACATTGAATTATTTCTTAACCTTACTCCTTAAACGCACCGTTTTTGAGATGTTCTTCATTGAATGTTATAAAATGGAAAACTACCAAATTTCAATACTTATATGGATCCGTCCCTGAGCGTTGGAAACCTCATCAAGCTGTAAGCCACTTTACCGTACCTTTTTCTCGTCCAGCATTAATGTTATAGATAATTTATATGCAGGAGTGTATTGGCACATTCTGAAATCGTTAAACGCTTTTAACTTTTTATCTGAGGCAAATTTCGGGTGTTTCCGCCAAAATGTCTGCTTAAATAGTCTGCTAGGTTCATACCGATGCCTCACGACCCCGTTCTAACAATGATATTAGCAAATTGTCCTACTCTGGTCCTGATACTTTTAATTACGCAGGTGGAAACTTAACAAAAGGTGTGATATAGTTGCAAAATTCGAAATCCGACAGTTGATTGTTTCAAGATTTATGGATGTTTTGCGCATATTGTCTATATTCAAGCCTCACATACCCTCATGAAATACTATATGAAATTGAATGTAAATTGTGTATTAACTGAACTCAAATTTTGAAATGAAATAATTCCAAAAATACAAATCTGATCGAGATCAATCCGATAGTCGATTGTGAAATCTAAAATTTTAATTTTAGCAGGAAAATACCGGAGACCTTATTTGTTCAGAATGAATCAAGGTCTTTTCATTTATTTATGAACAAAGGACGACAAACTGTCCTCCATAAAAGTCCAGGTCACAAATTTCTATCTGAGGAAAAGCCAGGGGTAGCAAGCAGGCGAGACAATAGGCAGTTTTTCGCCGAGGTGCATATCACATTTTTTCGTAGACCTCTACATACAGTTGAAATGATAAAATATTGTTTTTCATAGAGGTCGATGAGGAAATTATTTTTAAATGATAGAGTATGAATAGGAAAAAAATTTTGTTGCGAAACAAATTACAGGGGTGGCTATTTCTTCTATCCCTTGCAAACACAATAGAATACAATTATTGATGAAGATACCTCCCATAGTATCATCTAATGACTACTTACAATACATAGAATACTACTCAATATTTTTTTGAATGCCTTCTCGCTCGCATATAATGTCCTATTAATTTTATTCATTGTTTTTAGTTGGTTTAAATAAAATGTAAATTGGTTTTCCGGTGCCATCTTTAGGGGGCTGTATATAATAAAGGGCTGCCCAACAAAAACCTATAAAAAACCCACCCTATTTTTTGACAATAAATAACCTCTCAAATTAACAATTATTGATTAACACCCTGTATATAGAGACATCGAATATTAAGAAGATATCTCTTGAAACTGTTAAATTTGTGTAGAATTCGATGGAAATCTAAGGCGATCATAGTGACAACACCGCCGGGCTTCCGATAATCGTACAAGTGCATACTTTTTACACAGAGGGCGTCAAATCCACCTAGAAACATGTCGGGATTCCGAAAATCTTCAATTCATATATTTTTTTGTATATAGAAAATAATCTTCCCCTCTGAAGTTGCTCTTGAAGATGTGACTGTTCTGAATGTTTTCCAAATAAATACACTCTCCTAAACCAATCAGAAAAGGCGGGCCTCCGGTTGCCTGTGCAACGTACCGGGCCTGGTAGAAGGCGCGTTATGAGTATATATATATATACTTAAATATTAACACATGTGAGACCCGCGGTAGCCAACAGACAACCTGAGACCCATATCAGAATATAACTTTTTTCAAATATTTTTTTCATTATTACAAGGTTATAATGGTGCTTATTGCGTATATCGTAAGAGGGGAAGCTTTTTCAAAAAACTGTTGAAAAAGAAATATCCAAAGAAGTTCCGAGACCCTTTATATATCAAACACTAATGCGAGGCCCTCAGTGTATATTCTGGTATATTCTTCACACTTGCGAGTCCCTCCAACGATGCCAAATCTAAACATAAACAAAAAATTGAATAAATAGTCGAGACAATGAGCCCGCGAAGGCGCGAAATGCAGATAATATTAATGTCGAACTCGCAAGTCAGATTGTGAACTATGTATAATAATTATTCTCCATTTTATATTATGATTTCATAGAATACTTTGATTATAATTTGCTGATATATATAAATCCAACATGAGATGAGTCATAGACCTACATTTTGAATTTAATTACAAAAAATCTTGAGAATTGACGTACAGAAGCGAAATTAAAAAATTGGTTCAAGCCCTCTGGACAGGAGCTTTTTGGCGCTCTTGTTCAAACAGACAAATTACATATATCTCCGAAAGTATTGGTTTCTCAGAGTTGGGAATTATAGCCATGGATTCTTATGATAGAACTCATGAAAGAACTTAAATTTAAAAAAAATGTCGTTTACAAAAAAATGCTTCAGAAATTAGCATAAAAAAGAGCAATCTACAAAGCTTCAATGCTTTGATGCTTCAAAAATTGTCATTAAATTTATTTATCAAGATTAAATGAGCAATCTGCAATGATTCAACCTCGTGGAATGGGTTGTTGCAACTCACACTCGGTGCATAGTTTACACAACTCGAAATACCTAAGGAAAATATCAATAGCACAATCATAGCAGATTGTCCATTTATTCCTCATATTTGGTAGGTAGAGGCTGATGACGAACAAATTATTTTAATAGTTCAAAATATATTAATAAAACACTATCCTCTTTTCATAATTTAAAATTTAATAGTTCATACCACTTACATATTCTTTTCTGTATTATGGACCTGAACTCAAGAAAAAATGTACACAAATGTAGATCCTTATTCCAGCATATTTTTGCTAGCAACATTATGAAATTACTATATATAGGAACATGTCTCTCAACTCATTAAATTGATCCAATTCTTAATCTTCTGGAACATCATCCCCATATTTATACATAAATTATTCAATATGTAATCAGTCAATATTATTTTCAGTTTCAAAACAGTCTTGTATATATTAATAAATTGAAGAATCGGATACTTGTTTTCCAACAGAAAATATTTTCAAACTACGATAGACAAGTCTCTAATAGCTAGATAAAATGACATTTATCAACAGTGAACACAGACAGATTCTGTATCATATTTCCGAAAGTATTAGCTTGTTAGAGTTTAAAATGATAACAATGGATTCTTATGATGAAACTCCATCTTAAAAAATATTTAATTAAAAAGTTGTAATGAAAAAAAAAATTTTTTTTTCGTTATTCCGAAACTATTAGGCCGATTTTGCCCAATAACGAAATTAACCGAGATATTTATCCCTCAAACCTACTATGAAAATTCCATCTGTCTAGCTCATTTTGTTCGAGAGTCATCGTGTTAACGGAGGGCCGGCCGGCCGGACAGAATCGATTTTGACCACGAATTCTCGATCAGTGTGTCGAACCAAATCGTTTGATACCATTTTCATAAAAAAATTCGAAAATTAGAGACATTTGGACAAATTGACAAGTTCTCTGTTCCGAGGAACAAGAGCGTCAAAAAGTGGGAAAGCCCTGTGGACGGGAGCTTTTGCACTCTTGTTCAAGCTCTGACAAATCATAACTCTGAAAGTTTTGATTTCTCCGAGTTGGGAATAATATCAATGGATTCTTATTTAATTAATTTCATGAGGTAGTTCTATCATTAGATTCCATTGATATAAGTCCCAACTCTGAGGAACCAATACTTTCGGGGATATCATTTGTCAACATTTGAACAAGAGCGCCAAAGTTCCTGTCCGCAGGACATTTTTTCCAATAATGGTCAATGGTTTCTTCAAATCTTGTTTTCCTAAAACTTTCTTAGATACCCTATTAGTGTTGTCAACATTGATATTTATTTTCGTTCATGATGATATTCACATCACTTACATTTCACATAAACTATTTGTTTTCTCTCATCGAAATGTCTTCGTTGAAGTTGAAGCAGTGTTTGGGTTTCTGCACATCAGTCATACTGGAAGTTGATGTAAACTTGATTAGGTACTTCACAAACCTATATCACGTTTTCGCATTAGGATTGCACTAGATCTGAAATGGTCTTCAATATTTTTGGCGCTCTTTTTCCTCGGAACAGAGAGCTTATCAATTTGTTCAAATGTCTGTAATTTGTCTTAAACGATTTGGTGCGACTCACTGATCAAGAATCCGTGGTCAGTATCGATCCGCCCGTAGACACGATAACACTCGAACGAAATGTGCGTCGCGACATTGTCCTAGGGGCGTCGCACGTTGGTTGCGACCGAGTCTAGTGAGCAGATAACGTATTACTAGGCTAGTACTAAAATTGGTAAATATTTTTGGGGGCTGAGTTAAGGGGCGTCGTAAAAAAATGGCAATGTCCCAAGGGCGTCACGGTAAAAATAAGTTTGGAAAGCCCTGAGCTAGACAGTTGAAATTTTCAGAGTAGGTTTGGGAGATTCATATCTCGGCTAAGTTCGTTATTGGGCAAAATCGACCAGATGGTTTCGGAGAAACAAAAAAAAAATTTTATACTACAAATTTTAAATTCAATTTTTTTTCAATTTTCACCATAAGAATCCATTGATATCATTTTCAACTCTAAAAATCTAATACTTTCGGAGATATGATTTTGCACAATTTCAATAATAAATCGTACTTCTACGTTTCCACAGAATGCTATGAATTATTATATGATCTGTTTTGATACATGTCAACTCATTTTCCTGAGACATGACATGTCGAATTCATTTCGGCTATCGTAGAATTATGAGGATTATAATATGATATCATACATTTTGGGTGATATTTTAATGCCCATGGTTAATCCATATGATGATGGGAATGGTATTGGTAAGTTAATAATATTGAGTTAAGAATATCTCCAGTAAAAACAAAACTAGAATATCGGCTAAAGTTTCAATCGATATAATAATTTTCAGAGTGGATTTGAGGAAAGAATATATCGTTCATCATGAATTGAGGAATTAATATCTCGAATAAGTTCGTCATTGGGTAGAATTGGTCTATTGTTTTTGGATTAATAATTTTTAGCACTCTTGTTGAGTTTAAATTCTTCATTATTTTACCTATAAAGTATTTCTCTTAGTAATTGAATAAAGGCATTAGATATATCTCACAATTTTGTTGGAATTCAGTTCTGGTAATTTGTAATGAGGAAATTTCAGAAAATGTTTTTGCGCGTATGTTAAGGTGAACATCGCGTTATAGTTTTGCCCAAATGTCTATAACTTTCGAAGTTTTTGAAAAAAATGGTCTCAAACGATGAAGTTCGACTCCCCAATGAAGAATTCGAGGTCAAATTTGATTCTGTCCGGCCGTCCGGCCGTTGCCACGATAACTTGAGAACAAAAAGAGCTAGCGACTTGAAATTTTCAGGGTAGGTGGCGCATCCCAATACGACGGACAAGTTCGTTAATGGGCATAATCGGCCCAGCGGTTTCCGAGTAATAATTTTGTTTTCAACCAATATAAATCCGATCGAATTGAAACTTGGTGAGTAGTTGTAGAATATGAACTTTAGCACGTTTGTGAAATTTTGTGCGAATCGTATGGCTAGAAAATTATTAAAAAATATTTTTGTTGTCACGATAACTTGAGAACGGAAATAGATAGCGGCTTCAAGATTTCAGGTTACGATGTGCACTAGAACGCGACATTTCAGTTTGATTATGAGCATAATCGGCCAAACGGTTTTAGAGTTATAGCCATCTGAAATTGATGAAATTTGGTGGTTTTTTGTTCCTCATTAACTCGAATAATACTGAACCGATTGAATTCAAACATGGTTATTAGTTGTAGAATGCCAACGCGGAAATGTTTGCAAAATTTAGTGAGGATAGCATTTGTAAAAAATTTTTAATAAATCATTGAAAATAAAAAAAGAAAATTCTATATATCAGTAACTGATCGTTTGAAATTGCTGAAATTTTGCAAGAGCCTTCATAACCTAACTCTACTGCCAAGTTTCAAGTTTTAATACGATCGGTTAAATATTGTTGGAGATTCAAGCATTCTTGTGCGAGTTCAGTAGATGGGTGACCGTTGCCTCGATAACTTTCGAACGAAAGGAGATAGGGACTTGCAATTTTCAGGGTAGGTTGCGTATCCGAAAGGGAGAGTTGAGTTCGTTTTTGGGCATAATCGGTTTAACGGTTTCCGAGTTATACCTACCTGGAATATTATTTCCTTAATAACTCAAAAAATAAATATTCGATCGCATTGGTGCTTGGTAACTAGTAGTAGATAATCAACATAAAGACGTGTTTAAAATTTTGTAAGAACCGTACTCCTAGAAAATTTGAAAAAAAATGAGGAAAAAAAAAATTTAAGAACCGTACCCCTAGAAAATTTAAAAAAAATCACGAAAAAAAAAATTGGTTCAAGCACTGACGTGAAGTCAGAAGCTTTTGCGCGTATGTTCTATTGTCCATTCTTCTGTATTGGACACCCTTAATCGAATTTACCATGGTAAATTATGTTGTCCATTCTCTTGTATTGGCCACTTAATTCGAATTTACCATGGTAAATTCGAATTAAGAGTGTCCAATACAGGAGAATGGAAAACATAATTTACCATGGTAAATTCGATTAAGAGTGTCCAATACAGGAGAATGGACAATAGAACATACGCACAAAAGCTCCTGACTTCACGTCAGTGCTTGAACCAATTTTTTCCATAATATTTTGAAAGTATTTGTCTCTCCCAGATATTCAGGAAGTCGGTAATGCATTATCGAACGGGAATCGGGAATTTAGAGAAACCAATAATTCACTGAAACAATTGGAAAATATCGCGGTGCAGTCAATAGTAAATATTTAAATAGTTAGTCTATCGTATGATCGTGTGTGGAAATGGCAATGAATAATGAATAATGAATATTATTATTTGATAAATTTTCATTTCAATGTATTTGATTCTTAGAAAGATAATAATATATTGACCCAGTGTTTGATGACACTTTCATAACTATTACTTGCCAAATCAGTGAACTTCTATGTTGATTTCCAGTTCATCTAGCCGAAATCGTATTAAAGCTATAATAAATCTAATCAGAGCTTTTTGAAAACCACCGTTAGTGTACTGAATGATCTATAGAGCAGTGTTGTCAGATTGGCGGGACTCTCATCTCACAGCAACCTGCTTAATTGAGAATATATACTCTGGGTCTCGCAAAGTATATACAAAGTATATACAGAACTTCTACAGCGCCATCTGAAGCGAATTCCCATTAACTAAATTCCGTGTAAGTTGAGGCTTATAACAGACATCCGAGTCCAAAAAATTTTTTGGGGGAGACATCAGGGAGCTGAGGGGGGACCCTAAGGAGTCCATTGGCACCGAAAAACAATGCGAGACCCGGAAAGGGGTCTCACATGTACAAAACGGGTCTCACTTTTTACCAACCATATACCATTTTGGGACTCAGTTGTCCCTTAGTTACATCTATATATATATATATATATATATATATATATATATATATAACATAGAAATATGGATCATGCGGAGTAATATCAATAAGTGGAATTACCCGTTAAACTTTTCCACTTATATATATATATATATATATATATATATACTTAAATATTAACACATGTGAGACCCGCGGTAGCCAAGAGACAACCTGAGACCCATATCAGAATATAACTTTTTTCAAATATTTTTTTCATTATCACAAGGTTATAATGGTGCTTATTGCGAATATCGTGAGAGGGGAAGCTTTTTCAAAAAACTGTTGAAAAAGAAATCTCCAAAGAAGTTCCGAGACCCGTTATATATCAAACACTAATGCGAGGCCCTCAGTGTATATTCTGGTATATTCTTCACACTTGCGAGTCCCTCCAACGATGCCAAATCTAAACATAAACAAAAAATTGAATAAATAGTCGAGACAATGAGCCCGCGAAGGCGCGAAATGCAGATAATATTGAAGTCGAACTCGCAAGTCAGATTGTGAACTATTTCAGCGGGAAAGTAGATTCGTTCTTTCCAAATACGCAAAAGCTCCTGACTTCAGTGCTTGAACCAATTTTTGGCGCTCTAGTTCCTCGGAACTGATTTTTCGATGAAAATGGTCTTACACGATTTGGTTCGACTCACTGATAAAGAATCCGTGGTCGAAATTCATTCTCCCAAACGGAATGAGCTACACTGAGAGAACAGTTTATTTATAAATAATATAGTTTATTCATATTAAATGAACCCCTTATTCATATATGGCGTAATAAATATTTATTTGTCCTAAATTATGCATTTATTTGAGTTTTAAAAATAAATATATATTGGTGAAAAATTAATATATATTAATTATTAATATACGATTTATTCATAGATAATGAAGTTTATCGCTACATCAAAAAGGTTTATTTTCATTCAATAACGAATTATTTATAATAAATTAATGTTATTTATGAGAAAAAAAACATTTCTTTTCAATGAATATTAATATTCCCATAATAAACAATGATATATTTATGCATAGATTCATTTCAGAAATTAATATTTACTATGAATAAAGAAAGATTCACTATAAAAAAATTGTATATTTTTATTAAATAATTAGTTGTGTACAGTAAATGTTTTTTTCGAGAAAGAAATTAATTTTTCAAATAAATATGATTAGTTGAATGTAAACTGAGGTATACATATATTGCCAAAAAGAATTACTTTCTAAATTTTATATAATAACTATTCCCATATGATATTTTGTGGTAGTTTTCTATGTAGTCTTCTTTCTTGATCTCTATGGGTGCAGAATTCATCCAAAATCTCGATGGTATGTAACTACAGGAGCCAGTTCGAAGAATTGCGAAGAGAGTTTCTAGGGTGCCTCATGTTGTCACTATCCCAATAGGGGTGGTGCATTTACTAGAAAATAATAAGAAAAAAAACATTTTACCTTCAAAAATTTTTCCAAGTTTCATTATGAATAAATAATTATGAAACTGTATTTCTGATTCATATCATATTCATATTCATATTCAGATTTTTTAAAATTTCATTATGAAAAACTAATAGCATTGAAATAACGAACTGATTTTTTGGAAATTATAAATATTCAAAAATAAATTTCACCATATTTTCGAGAATGATTTCGAATGGATTTATATTTTTTCTAATAAACACATATCAACAACTTTGATTAATGCTAAAGAAACATTTAAATTCACAAGTGAATTTGACAGAAAACTCCAGCAAATAGAAATCCATTACCTATCAAGAATTCCTTATTATCAATAACCTGAATTTGTTACAGCAGGTGTTTCATTTTATTATATTTGAAGTTTTCTTAAGAACAACTTCTTATTTTTGAAAGGAAAATATATTTACGTAGTATTTATATCATGCAGTATCATTGAGCAAAATATTTTGAGAATCAGTGTCAGTGATTAGCTAATCTAAATTAAAAATTTTATATGAAAACTAAGCCTTACCTTCGAATGTACCTTTTGAATGACTCAAGCCATTTTGAAACAAAAATGTCTGGAATTCAACCATTCTGTCCTCTCACCTATATATCGCGCACTATCCTAACAACCAACAGACGAATTAATGATTCCTAAATGTGACTGATCGCTGTATTACAAAGTTTTCAGATTCGCATTTCGGTATAATGGCCAATGAGGTGGGGTACGTCGAACTACACGTTCAGGATGCGGCTATAATAAACACTTGTTCATGTATAATCAATATTTATTATTAATTAATAAATCTTGCTTCAATCATAATTCAATAAATGTTTGTTTGACAGAAATAAGGACAGTTTTTACTTCAAATAAGATTTGTTTGGTGGAAATGAATTATTTGTTTATAGTTAATAATATTGAAGAATATTGACATTTCTGGATTACATTTATTTACTGTTAATAAACCAGTTAGATTATTAATAAATCTTGCCCAAATAAATGGAATATTTCTGAGAAATAAGGTTTATATCAAGTTGTTCTAACTATTAATATTATTTATTAATAATCAATTTGATTTATTTATGACAAATAAAACTGTCCCAAATAAAGAGTTATCAATTATTAACCCTAACATTTCTCTCAGTGTAGATAGTTGAAATTTTCAGAGTAGGTTTGGGTGATAAATATCTCAGATAAGTTCGTTATTGGGCAAAATCGGACATATGGTTTCGGAGTAACAAAAAAAAAATTTTTTTTACAAAGCAAATTCCAAATTAAATTTTTTTCAATAAGCAGTTTTACCATAAGAATCCAATGATATAATTTTTGGCGCTCTAGTTCCTCGGAACTGAGTGCTTATCAATTTGCCCAAATGTCTGTAATTTTCGAATTTTTCCATGAAAATGGTCTCAAACGATTTGGTTCGACTCGCTGATAAATAATCCGTGGTCGATATTCATTCTGTCCGGCCGGCCGGCCGTAGGCACGATAACTCTCGAACGGAATGAGCTAGACAGTTGAAATTTTCAGAGTAGGTTTGGGAGATAAATATCTCGGCTAAGTTCGCTATTGGGCAAAATCGGACAGATGGTTTCGGAGTAACAAAAAAATTTTTTTTTTTACAAGGCAAATTCCAGATTTATTTTTCCTCAATAAACAGTTTTGCCATAAGAATCCAATGATTCCATTTTTAACTCTAACAAGCTAATACTTTCGGAGATAAGATTTTTCAAAATTTCAATAATAAATCGTATTGTCACAGAATGATATAATTATTCTATGTATGAATTGTCATAATGTCAACTTATTTTCCCTAGACATGACATTATCTAATCAATCGAAGAATTGTGAGCGAAGTTGGAAAAATCTCAGTTGTTTGCTCCGAAATCAGTTTTTCTCAGAAAAGTCTTACATTTCGGAACGGAACATGAAGTAAGAGATCTGAGAGTAGTGAGACTGCTTTTCATCCATAGACATATAATAATAATGCTCAGTTCTCTCAATTTATGACGGGACTGACGGAAGGAAATATTATAACTTCAAAAATATTGGGGTTGAAATACTAGTATTTTAGCGATGCAATGGGGACCTCACCCAAAAATGTTTGAAAATATTACGTAAATATTAAAAGCATAATTCTGTAGTTCGAGAGAGGAGAAAATTTGGTGAACGTAGATCAGGAAATGTTTGATCAATTACAAGGTAATTTTTCATTATTACTTCTCTTCTTTCATACCTACATGTTTTAATAAATATCTACTATTTGTAGGTACTTTAAACCTGTTTTGGACAATTGTCATACGAAACTTGTTTTTTTTGGCGCTCTAGTTCTTCGGAACAGAGTGCTTATCAATTTGCCCAAGTGCCTGTAATTTTGGACTTTTGGCTGAAAATGGTCTCAAACGATTTGGTTCGACTCACTGATCAAGAGTCCGAGGTCGAAATCGATTCTGTCCAGCCGGCCGGCCGGCCGTAGGCACGATAACTCTCGAACGAAAGGAGCAAGCGGATTGAAATTTGCAAGGTGGGTTTGGAGCATAAATATCTCGGACGAGCTCGTTAATGGGCGAAATCCATCAAGGGGTTTCGGAGTTATGGCCGATTTTAGTAAAAATATTTTTTATGAATATTTCCGGAACCGATCACTCGATCTATCTGAAATTTAGCATCAAATTGCAGAATCATGACCTTTATACGCATTTGAAGTTTTGTATTCACCAGATTACCGCAAAGTGTCAAAAAAAAATTTTGAAAATTTAAAAAAAGTTTTCCTCTAATAACTCTCGAACGGAATGACCTAGGTAGTTGAAATTTTGAGAGTAGGTTAGGGAGATGAATCGGTTAAGTTCGTTATTGGGCAAAATTGGCCAGATTTAATTTGATTTCTTCCAAGGTGCAGTTCTCATTCTCATGATTGCTCATTTAATCTTGATAAATAAACTATTAGTTGAATTGAATTTTCTTTATGATGCAGTTCTATCATATGAATACATTGATATAATTCCCAACTCTGAGAAACCAATACTTTCGGAGATATAATTTGTCTGTTTGAACAGCGCCGTAAAGCTCCTGTCCACCGGGCTTGAACCCATTTTTAAGATGTAGTTTTACCAAAAGAATCCATTGATGTCATTCTCAACTCTAACAAACTATCGGATATGATTTTTTTAAATTATAATAATTATTCTCCATTTTATATTATGATTTCATAGAATACTTTGATTTTAATTTGCTGATGTATATAAATCCAACATGAGATGAGTCATAGACCTACATTTTGAATTTAATTACAAAAATTCTTGAGAATTGACGTACAGAAGTGACATTGAAAAATGGGTTGAAGCCCGGTGGACAGGAGCTTTCTGGCGCTCTTGTTCTAACAGACAAATTATATCTCCGAAAGTATTGGTTTCTCAGAGTTGGGAATTATATCAATGTATTCTTATGATAGAACTGCATCATGAAGGAAATTCAATTCAAATAATAGTTTATTTATCAAGATTAAATGAGCAATCTGAGAATGAGAACTGCACCATGGAAGAAATCAAATTAAAATAGCTGAAATGAATTTGACTCTCTCTTATAGAACAGGATGACATATACGAGTATGAACATAGATCATATAATAAAGCTTAGATAGAATAATTATAACATTCTGTGAAAACATAGAGGTACGATTCATGATTGAAATTTCTAAAAATCATATCTCCGAAAGTATTAGCTTGTTGGAGTTGAGAATGATATCCATGGATTTTTATGGTGAAACTGATTCTTAAATAAAAATTGAATTTGAAATTTGTTACTTGAAACAAAAATTATTTTTCGTTACTCCGAAAGCATCTGGCCTATTTTGCCGAATAACGAACTCAGCCGAGATATTAATCTCCCTAACCTACTCTGTAAATTTCAACTTCCTAGCTCATTCCGTTCGAGAGTTATCGTAAAAAAAAAAAATTTTAATTTTCAAAATTTTTTTTTCACACTTTGCGGTATCCTGGTCAGTACAAAACTTCACAAACTTATGAAGGTCAAGATTCTAAAATTTGATGCAAAATTTCAGATAGATCGAGTGATCGGTTTAGGAAATATTCATAAAAAATGTGTTTTACTAAAATTGGCCATAACTCCGAAACCGCTTGATGGATTTCGCCCATTAACGAACTTAGCCGAGATATTTACGCTCCAAACCCACCTAGCAAATTTCAATCCTCTAACTCCTTTCGTTCGAGAGTTATCGTGCCTACGGCCGGGCGGCCGGCCGGACAGAATCGCTTTCGCCCTCGGATTCTTGATCAGTGAGTCGAACCAAATCGTTTGAGACCATTTTCAGCCAAAAATTCGAAAATTACAGACATTTGGGCAAATTGATAAGCACTCAGTTCCGAGGAACTAGAGCGCCAAAAATGGGTTCAAGCCCTGTGGACAGGAGCTTTCTGGCGCTCTAGTTTCAAACAGACAATTTATATCGCCGAAAGTATTGGTTTCTCAGAGTTGGGAATTATATCAATGTATTCATCTCATAGAACTGCATCATAAAGGAAATTCAATTCAAATAATAGTTTATTTATCAAGATTAAATGAGCAATCATGACAATGAGAACTGCACCATGGAAGAAATCAAATTAAATCTGGCCAATTTTGCCCAATAACGAACATAATCGAGATATTCATCTCCCTAACCTACTCTGAAAATTTCAACTACCTACCTCATTCCATTCGAAAGTTATATCTAAGTCTATGGATGAAAAGCAGTATCACTACTCTCAGATCTCTTACTTCATGTTCCGTTCCGAAATGTAATACTTTTCTGAGAAAAACTAATTTCGGAGCAAACAACTGAGATTTTTCTCACTTCGCTCACAATTCTTCGATTGATTAGATAATGTCATGTCTCAAGAAAATAAGTTGACATTATGACAATTCATATATAGAATAATTATATCATTCTGTGACAACGTTGAAATACGATTTATTATTGAAATTTTGAGAAAACATACCTCCGAAAGTATTAGCTTGTTAGAGTTAAAAATGATATCATTGGATTCTTATGGTAAAACTGCTTATTAAAAAAAATGAATTTGGAATTTGCTCTGTAAAAAAAAATTTTTTTTTTGTTGCTCCGAAACCATCTGTCCGATTTTGCCCAATAACGAACTTAGCCGAGATATTCATCTCCCAAACCTACTCTGAAAATTTCAACTGTTTAGCTCATTCCGTTCGAGAGTTATCGTGCCTACGGCCGGCCGGACAGAATGAATTTCGACCACGGATTCTTGATCAGTGAGTCGAACCAAATCGTTTAAGACCATTTTCATCGAAAAATTCGAAAATTACAGACATTTGGGCAAATTGATAAGCACTCAGTTCCAAGGAACTAGAGCGCCAAAAAAGAGCAATCTACAAAGCTTCAATGCTTTGATGCTTCAAAATTGTCATTGAATTTATTTATCAAGATTTAATGAGCATTCTGCAATGATTCAACCTCGTGGAATGGGTTGTTGCAAGTCACACTCGGTGCATAGTTTACACAACTCGAAATACCTAAGGAAAATATCATCGAAATGTCTAGAGCAAGGCTGCAGACAATCATAGCAGATTGTCCATTTATTCCTGATATTTGGTAGGTAGAGGCTGATGACGAACAAATTATTTGAATAGTCCATACCCCTTACATATTCATTTTTGTATTATGGACCTGAACTCAAGAAAAAATGTTTGATACACAAATGTAGATCCTTATTCCAGCATATTTTTGCTAGCAACATTATGAAATTACTGTATATAGGAACATGTCTCACAACTCATTAAAATGATCCAATTCTAAATCTTCTGGAACATCATCCCCATATTTATACATAAATTATTCAATATGTAATCAGTCAATATTATTTTCAGTTTCAAAACAGTCTTGTATATATTAATAACTTGGAGAATCGGATACTTGTTTTCCAACAGAAAATAATTTCAAACTACGATAGACAAGTCTGTAATAGCTAGATGAATTGACATTTATGAACAGTGAACACAGACAGATTCTGTGTTCACATTTGGTGAATACACAGAACTACGATGTATTATTGAAATTTTGAAATACCATATATCCGAAAGTATTAGCTTGTTAGAGTTGAAAATGATAACAATGGATTCTTGTGATGAAACTCCATCTTAAAAAATATTTAATTCAAAAGTTGTAATGAAAAAAAAAATTTTTGTTTCGTTATTCCGAAACTATTAGGCCGATTTTGCCCAGTAACGAAATTAACCGAGATATTTATCCCTCAAACCTACTCTGAAAATTCCACCTGTCTAGCTCATTTTGTTCGAGAGTCATCGTGTTAACGGAGGGCCGGCCGGCCGGACAGAATCGATTTTGACCACGGATTCTCGATCAGTGAGTCGAACCAAATCGTTTGATACCATTTTTATCAAAAAATTCGAAAATTAGAGACATTTGGACAAATTGATAAATTCTCTGTTCCGAGGAACAAGAGCGTCAAAAAGTGGGAAAGCCCTGTGAACAGGAGCTTTGGCACTCTTGTTCAAACTTTGACAAATCATAACTCTGAAAGTTTTGATTTCTCCGAGTTGGGAATTATATCAATGGATTCTTATTTAATTTATTTCATGATGCAGTTCTATCATTAGATTCCATTGATATAAGTCCCAACTCTGAGAAACCAATACTTTCGGGAATAAAATTTGTCAACAATTGAACAAGAGCGCCAAAGCTCCTGAACGCAGGACATTTTTCCAATAATGGTCAATTGTTTCTTCAAATCTTGTTGTCGAAAAACTTTCCACCTATACCCAATTATTGTTGTCAACATTGATATTTATATTCGTTCATGATGATATTCACATCACTTACATTTCACATGAACTATTTGTTTTCTCTCATCGAAATGTCTTCGTTGAAGTTGGAGCAGTGTTTGGGTTTTTGCACATCAGTCATACTGGAAGTTGATGTAAACTTGATTAGGTACTTCACAAACCTATATCACGTTTTCGCATTAGGATTGCACCTAGATCTGAAATGGTCTTCAATTTTTTTGGCGCTCTTTTTCCTCGGAACAGAGTGCTAATCAGTTTGTTCAAATGTCTGTAATTTGTCTTAAACGATTTGGTGCGACTCACTGACCAAGAATCCGTGGTCAGTATCGATCCGCCCGTAGACACGATAACACTCGAACGAAATGTGCGTCGCGACATTGTCCTAGGGGCGTCGCACGTTGATTGCGACCGACTCTAGTTAGCTGATAACGTATTACTGGGCTAGTACTAAAATTGGTAATTATTTTTGGGGGCTGAGTTAAGGGGCGTCGTACAAAAATGGCAAAGTCCCAAGGGCGTCACAGTAAAAATAAATTTGGAAAGCCCTGAGCTAGACAGTTGAAATTTTCAGAGTAGGTTTGGGAGATTAATATCTCGGCTAAGTTCGTTATTGGGCAAAATCGACCAGATGGTTTCGGAGAACTAAAAAAAAAAAAATTTATACTACAAATTTTAAATTAAATTTTTTTTCAAGATGTAGTTTCACCATAAGAATCCATTGATATCATTTTCAACTCTAAAAATCTAATACTTTCGGAGATATGATTTTGCACAATTTCAACAATAAATCGTACTTCTATGTTTTCACAGAATGCTATGAATTATTATATGATCTGTGTTGATACATTTCGACTCATTTTCCTGAGACATGACATGTCGAATTCATTTCGGCTATAGTAGAATTATGAGGATTATAATATGATATCATACATTCTGGGTGATATTTTAATGCCCATGGTTAATCCATATGATGATGGGAATGGTATTGGTAAATTAATAATATTGAGTTAAGAATATCTCCAGTATGAACAAAACTAGAATATTGGCTAAAGTTTCAATTGATATAATAATTTTCAGAGTGGATTTGAGGAAAGAATATATCGTTCATCATGAATTGAGGAATTAATATCTCGAATGAGTTCGTCATTGTGTAGAATTGGTCTATTGGTTATGGATTAATAACTTTTAGCACTCTTGTTGAGTTTAAATTCTTCTTTATTTTACCTATAAAGTATTTTACTTAGTAATAGAAGAAAGGCATTAGATATCTCTCACAATTTTGTTGGAATTCAGTTCTGGTAATTTGTAATGAGGAAATTTCAAAAAATGTTTTTTTCCATAATATTTTGAAAGTATTTGTCTCTCCCAGATATTCAGGAAGTCGGTCGTAATTTCGTTTTTCCCCATTGATTATCAACATAATTTCTTGTCTTATTCAGATTACTTGATAATTGTGACAAAAACTTTAAACTCATTACAGTACTGCGAGACCTTGTCAGAATTTTCGCGATGTTCTGGGGAATATCACGTTATCATTTTGCCCAAATGTCTGTAATTTTTTAATTTGGCCGTTACCACGATAACTTGAGAGCGAAAAGAGAGAGCGACTTGAAATTTTCAGGGTAGGTGGCGCATTTCAATACGACGGTCGAGTTCGATAATGGGTATAATCGGCCAACGGTTTCCGAGTAATAATTTTGTTTTCAACTAATACAAATCCGATCGAATTGAAACTTGTTGAGTAGTTATAGAATACAAACCTGAGGACGTTTGTGAAATATTGTGGGAATCATATGAGTAGAAAACTTTAGAAACATTATAAAAAAATATTATTTATATCAAGATAACCTGAGAAAGGAAAGAGATAGCAACTTGAAATGTTTAGGTCAGGTTGTGACTCTGATTGAAACACTTGAGTTTGTTTATTGGACATAATCAGCCAAACGATTTTGGAGTTGTACCCATCTGAAATTTGGTTCTTATTTCCTCAATAACTCGAAAAATACTAAACCGATCCAATTCAAACAAGGTTATCTATTGTAGAATGCCAGCTTTAAAATTCTTGCGAAATGTAGTGAGAATCGTATCACTAGAGGGTTTTTAAAAAATCATTGAAAATCCTTGAAAAAAAATCCTATTTATCAGAAATTGTTCGTCCAACATCGCTGGAGATTTTCGGGAGCCTTCAGAACCTAACTCTTCTGCTAAGTTCCAACTTTGAACACGATTGGATCTATATTGTTGGAGATCCGAGCAGCCTTGTTTGAGTTCAATAGCTGGATGGGTTTACCGATTGTATGAAAAACAAACATTTCGTAATTTCGAGATAGTTAACCGTTCACCGAATTAATAATTCCAAAAATGGATGGAATATAATATGCAGATAATTCAAGAATCATTTCAAAATATTCGTCTTTAAGTCTTAGACACTATGAATCTACTAAAACACGAAAATTGAGAGTCGTGTAGTTACACGACTCATTAACACATATGAATGAGTAAAGTCAATAGTTTTTCGGGAATTTAGAGAAACCAATAATTCACTGAAACAATTGGAAAATATCGCGGGGCAGTCAATAGTAAATATTTAAATGGTTAATATATCGTATGATCGTGTGTGGAAATGGCAATGACTAATGAATAATGAATAATGAATATTATTATTTCATAAATTTTCATTTCAATGTATCTGATTCTTAGAAAGATAATAATATATTGACCCAGTGTTTGATGACACTTTCATAACTATTACTAGCCAAATCAGTGAACTTCTATGTTGATTTCCAGTTCATCTAGCCGAAATCGTATTAAAGCTATAATAAATCTAATCAGAGCTTTTTGAAAACCACCGTTAGTGTACTGAATGATCTATAGAGCAGTGTTGTCAGATTGGCGGGACTCTCATCTCACAGCAACCTGCTCAATTGAGAATATATACTCTGGGTCTCGCAAAGTATATACAGAACTTCTACAGCGCCACCTGAAGCGAATTCCCATTAACTAAATTCCGTGTAAGTTGAGGTTTATAACAGACATCCGAGTCCAAAAATTTTTTTGGGGGAGACATCAGGGAGCTGAGGGGGTGCCCTAAGGAGTCCATTTCCACCAAAAAACAATGCGAGACCCGGAAAGGGGCCTCACATGTGCGAAACGGGTCTCACTTTTTACCAGCCATATACCATTTTGGGACTCAGTTGTCCCTTAGTTACATCTATATATATATATATTCTTTTGACTGAAAGCTGTATATGTGTTAGCAGAGGTTGGTGTAACGGGGTACCATACAATTCGACGTATGATACAATTGCTTAGGGAAAAACCTCAGCAAAAAACCCTTTCTCCCCGTGAGTGTGGTGATTTGTAACTATTATTTACAAAACTTGCTGAAATTTAAAAACATTGATGGGGATATATTTCTTCAATGTGGATTCCCTCGTCAAAAAACGGATAGGTTTCTCCAAGGTACCCGAAACTCAACCTGAAAAATGAAAAGACAAGAGGAGGAAACGAACAAAATAAAAAATAATACATAACCTTTCAAAAGTCTCTTCTCACAAAAATACTTCTCTGTAGGCGAATGGGATCTCGTGGAGAAGAATCGCCTCCGCTAGTTTTCGAAGATATTCACTCCTGAAATCCCTTCAATATTTGAATTCAAAAATGAAAATGTTGCTCGTAAGGCCAGGAGGGTCTCTTTCAAAACCAGGTCTGACCGGTCCAAGTCCAAGCGATGATTATTCAGAACTTCACATGTTCGAAGCCCGCTACAGGGCCCTTAAGAAGGGCAAATATCTCTGAACGTATTGGTTTCTCAGAGTTGGGATTGATATAAATGGATTCTTACGATAAAACTGTATGATAAATGTGATTGCAGATATAGAGGAAGAAATATTGTTTGTGACCAAACCACACTGAATATGCTAGATACCGTCCGAACACCGAAGCCAAGCAGCGTCGGGTGCGGTTAGCACTTGGATTGGTGACCGCTTGGGAACGCGTGCTGTAATCTTTTTTCAGTTTGGCTTTTGTGCGTCAATTTTCAAGAATTTTCGTAATTAAATTAAAATGTAGGTCTATGTAGGAATTTCAGGAAACAATATTCACGAAATTTGGAGGAAATTTGCGCGTAGGCATTCTGCAAGTTATTACCGAGTTTTAATCGGATCGAAGTTGTATATTTTGATTTATGTCTTTCCGTTCTCAAGTAATCGTGGGATTAATCATATTTTAAATATATTTTTTTTATTTTCTAGAGATACGATCAAACCAAAATTTCACAAACTTATTTGCGTCAGTATTCTACAACGACTTACCAAGTTTCAATTCGATTGGACCTATATTATTTGAGTTATCGCGAAAATCTGTAAAATTCTAGATGGGTAGGTATAACTCTGAAACTAGGGCTTCACGCGAGAGCGAGATTTTTCTCGTCTCGTAAAACCGAGACGAGACGAGACGAGACATTTTCAAAAATATTATAGGCGGTACCGAGACCACATACAGCGCAACACGAGACTCTTGTTTTTGGTTCCGTTAAATTTTTTGTATTAAGTTTTTTATACGACTCGACTTTTTTCAACACCCATAGAAAACAATTGAATATGAAAAGTTTCCACTATAATTACCAATATATTTTGTCTATATTATGCATCGATCGTTCTAGAAATACACGATTTCTTAGAAGATTATTAATTCGTTATAACCTTGCGATAATTGAGATTATTTTTCAAGGAAAAATAGAATTCACAACCTTAAAAACGGATGCCATTATGAATTCAATACTTAACGGACAACTTTTATTGCCCCTAAATCACAATGCTTTGAAAATTTCGTCTCTATATCTGAACATCTGGAGAAATTTATTCCCTTGTGCTCCTTGTGAAGATGTAAACAATTATTGTATACATCTATGAAACTCTTGATGAAACTACGTATAATAAAACTGGTAAAGAAATGAAGCTATTCAATGCTTCGAAAAGAGTTATGAGGAATACGCCAAGAACACCCTCAATGATCTACCCACTGGGAAGGTATTCTTTGAAAACTATACCAAATTGTTCAATTCTATTAAAAAATATATCGCCATTGATAGCCTATTTAAAACATCAACAAAACTTTCGAAATATTGGAAAGCTGAGTTTGTAGAATATTTGCTGTTAGAAAGAGCAAATAGGAATCAAAATATTTTACAGTGGTGGAGAGTGCTGAAAGAGTTCTTCCAACACTTTACAAGATGGCCGATGATTTATTAATTGCTACATCCTTACCTGTTGAAACATTATTTTCCACAGCTGGTATGATCATGGCAAAAACACGTACATCAAAAAAATTATGTGATGCAAGCCTGATTATGTTTGAATTTTTGGTCATCGAGTAATTTAAAAGTTGAAATTATCAGTGTTTAAAATTAAAAAGAATATGTACATGTACAAATATTTTTCTATTAGAGCGTAATAAATATAGCTTTACAAAAGTTTCATTATTGTATACCATTTCGTTTATATATTATAATATTTATTATGGTTATTCAGAATTAAGCGAGACGAAACGAGACAACTAATAACGAGTCGAAACGACACAACTGACAACGAGACGAGAACGAGACTTAAACGAGACTTCATTTTTTGGGAATTGGCGAGAGCGAGACGAGATTTTTTGTACTCTCGTCGTGTGAAGCCCTATCTGAAACCGTTTGGCCGATTTTACCTAGCAATGGACATAACTGTCCCATTCGGATGCGCAACCTACATTGAAAATTAAAAGTCGCTATCTCTTTCCAAAAGTTTTAGAAAGTTATCGTGGCAACTGCTACCCATCCAGCTACTGAACTCACACAATGCTGCTCAGATCTCCATTAATATAGATCCACTCGCGGTCAAATTTGGAACTTGGCTGTAAAGTTAGGTTTTGAAGCCTTCTGCAATTTTCAGCGCTATCAGACGGATAGTTTCTGAGATATAGAATTTGTTCCAGAGATTTGGAATGATTTTTTTTATAATTTTCTAGTATTACGATCCTCACGAAATTTAGTAGAAATTTGCACCACGGCATTCAACAACTAACTACCATGTTTGAATTGGAGTGGTTTCATATTTTTTGAAAAGGAGGAAATAGTAATAAAATTTCAAATAGGTATAACTCCAGAACTGTTTGACCGATTATGCCTATTAACGAGCTCAAGATTTGCATTCGGATGCTCAACCTGCCCTAAAAATTGCAAGTTGTTATCTCTTCCCATTCTCAGGTAATCGTGAGATGAATAATATTTTTTTAAAATTTTGTAGTTTTATGATTTTCATATAATTACACAATTCAGGTCCATATTATACAACTACTCACCAAGCTTCCGTTCGATCGGATCTATATTGGTTGAAAACAAAATTATTATTCGGAAACCATTGGGACGATTATGCCCATTATCGATCTTCTCCGTCGTATTGAGACGCGCCATATACCCTGCAAATTTCAATTCGCTATCCCTTTCCGTTCTCAAGTTATCGTGGCAACAGCCGACCGGACGAACAGAATCAAATTTGACGTCGAATTCTTCATCAGGGAGTCGAACCCAATCGTTTGAGACTATTTACGGCAAAGAATCGAAAATTATTGACATTGGGGCAAAATCATAACGCGATGTTCCCCAGAACATGCGCGCAAAAATTTAATGCTGGTGGCATTTACTTGATGTTTATCCATATTAACTCAAATGAAAAATTATGCAGGGTGTATCATTGGGAAACGGAAATACTTAAAAGGGTTATAGAGGGCAACGAGGTGGTTCTAGATTAACCAGGCTCTGACTGTCTTTGTAACCGATATACAGAGTGTTTTATTAATTTTGCTTCCTGGGATAATAATAAGTGAACCACCCTGTATGTTTTTTTTTTAGATTTGGTACACATATTTCTTATTTTAAGCTCAAATGAATCACTTATAAATCACAAGGAAAATCCAGGTCCGGGTTAACAAAAAATTATGAACCGATTGTATCCTTGGAACAACCGATTCACCGCGGCCGCGGCCGCGCCAGTTTGTGGAGTCCTTTTCACCAGCGCATTTCGACATGAAAATTATCCTACAAATTTCGAGTACTTCCTTCGAAAGATATCATGATCACTGACGGACCGAAAGAGTTGAAATTAACTACGGATTCTTCATCAGTGCGTCAAAAGGAATTTTCTGTTCAAAATGGTAAATTGCAGCATTTGCACAAAATGCTAGCCCTCTGGTACGAGCGCGCAATAACACATGGTAACAGAGGTGTTTCGTCTTCAATCTTCAGCAGTAAGTAGTCATGTAGTATCTCGATCTCGTCCTCAACGCAGCAGGAACTCATTCTCAACGTCGCGAATATTCGCGGAGATAACCATATCTTATGAGCACAATAATTGCAAATTGCATTCTCTTTAACATCAAGTCTTGCTGCTCCTCGGAAGTACTGAATGCGAATGGAGCCAGACAATTATTGACATTGCGAGTTAGAGATTCCACGTTTCCAGATTAATAGTCTGAGATCCGGCATTAGGAGTGTATACCTTCAACAATCACTCGAACGCAACATTTAATTTATGTACGGAAGATGATATTGGAAATAGCTCAATCACCACTAGGTTGCATGACTTTTTTTAAATTTATTTATTTATGAATCTATTTATTATCATTATAATAATAACAAAAAACGACGTTTTTGTCCAATTTTACGATTTTTTTTCAAATAGACGCCACGTTTTCTGGCCAAGACGGAAGAAAGTCCCACATAGAACCGCCCTTTCTCTCTCCGACAGTACCTCCGTTATCATCCCATTTCCACGAAGGGAAACGGGAAAAACTTCGAAGAATAGCCTTTTTCCTTGATCTGCCTCGGTGGTCGGACCTTATGTCAAGTTTTCTTTTATTATTATTAATAATAATAACCATACCATATGTGCGTCTGGCGA
The DNA here is from genome assembly GCA_937662695.2 of Halyzia sedecimguttata. NCBI lineage: Eukaryota > Metazoa > Arthropoda > Insecta > Coleoptera > Coccinellidae > Halyzia > Halyzia sedecimguttata. The sequence goes on from OW569414.2 coordinate 106,145,643, forward strand.
TTGAAGCAGTTGTTGAAAATGACAGAGCTCGCATCTACTCGAGCTATGCTATTCCAAAAACTCAGCAGATCCACGCCATAAAGCCAGATATAGTTCTGCTGGACAAAGATTAACTCAAGGAATTGTTTATCGTCGAATCCCGAATCCTTGTTGAAAATAAGGAAAAATACAAGGATTTAGTGTTCGAACTGAGGATCCTGTACCCAATGCATAAAAAATTAGGATGGTCTTACTAATCATAGGATGCCTGGCCGAGTTATTGGCACACATAACGCAGAAAGCAGTGTTGTTCGGATCACTTCGAGGTCCCATCAACTGTGAAGACCGCTTGCAGCTCATCTCCTTTGTTAAGGGATATTGAAAATATCAAATTCTATATATCAGAAACATCATTCAGTGACATCACTGAAATTTTGCGAGAGCCCTAAGAACCCAACTCTACTTCAAAGTTCAAGGTTTGAACACGATCGGATCTATTTTGTTGGAGATCCGAGCACCCTTGAGTGAGTTCAGTAGCTGAATGGGTGACCGTTGATTCGAGTACTCTCGTACGAAAGGAGAGCTTTCAGGATAGGTTGCACATCTGAATGGGAGATTTAAGTTGTGGGCCATAATCGGCCCAACGGCTTCGGAGTTATACCCATCTGGAATATAAATTCCTCGATAACTCAAAAAATATAGACTCGATCGAAGTGAAGCTTGCTAACTAGTTGTTATATCGACATGAAGACCTGTGTAAAATTGTGTGGAGACCGTACCACTAGAAAGTTTTTAAAAATATTATGTTTCTCACGATACCTTGAGAACGGAAAGAAATAGCGACTTGCAGTTTTCAGGGTATAATGCGACATATAAGTTCGTTAATTAGAATAATCGGTCAAATGGTTTTAGAGTTATATCAATCTGAAATTTGGTTATTATTTTTTGAATAACCAATCAATCATTGAAAACAATTTACATATCAAAAAGCATTTGTCCGAAATCTCTGAAATTTTACGAAAATCTTAAAAATTATGAATGTCATGATGACATATTAAATTATAACATACATTTTCGGGCTGATTCACCATATAAAGTGAAGCATGTATCTATGGCAGATGATAGCCCTACTCTAGGGTCCTGTAGCGATCTTCGAACATCTGAAGTTCTGAATAATCATCGTTTGGATTGGCCAGACCTGGTTTTCAAAGAGACCCTATTAAGGGTCGACATTTCCCTTTTTGAAATCAAATATTGAAGGGATTTCTAAGAACAAGAATGAATATCTTTGAAAACTAGTGGAGGCGATTCTTCTCCAAGAGTTCCATGCAGCTACAGAGTAGTATATTTGTGAGAGGGGACTTTTGAAAAGTTATACCTACTCTACTGCTAAGTTTCAAGTCTAAACACGATCGGATCTATATTGTTGGAGATCCTAGCAGCCTTGTGTGAGTTCAGTAGCTGGATCGATGACTCTTCCCTACATAACTTTCGAACGAAAGGAGATAAGGACTTGCAATTTTCAGGGTAGGTTGCCCATCCCAATTTGAGGATTGATTTCGTTTTTGGGCATAATCAGTCCATCGGTTTCGAAGTTATACCCACCTGCAATATTATTTCCTCGATAACTCAAAAAATATAGACTCGATCGAATTGAATCTTGCTAACTAGTTCTAGAATATCGACATAAAGGCGTGTGTAAAATGTTGTTAGAACTGTACCCCTAGAAAAAATTTTTAAATTACGGAAATAAAATTGGCCATTGAATTTACCATAGTAAATTCGATTAAGATTATCCAATACAGTAGAATGGACAATGGAACATGCGCGCAAAAGCTCCTGACTTCACGTCAGTGCTTGTTTTTTATCAATCGATGGGACACTTAGGACGCCCTGCCCTGTATTTTAATCAGCGTATTTGTAGCGCAGTCCCAACGTATCAAATGAATTAAAACAGGGACAACGAGATGGAAAAGAATGGTCCAGTTCGGCATATTATCTGGAACCAGTTAAAGCGCCATTATTATCACTTATGCAGCGTACGAACCTTGATTCCAGTCCAAAGTCCAACAATTAGCAACGTACATGTGGCCAGTGCTGAGGCCGGCTACACGATTCGATCGAACACGACCCAACCGATTCCAGCCGATGCCAGCCGATTCCAACCTTGGCGTTGGGGTTCGGATGTGTTCGCTGGCGCTCCTTTCATTGTATTAGTGTAGCCGAATATTTAGTGGTCGGCGTATCGTACATTTATCGATCAAAAAATATGGAGTGGACTGAAACTTTATGCTTGAAATTAATTGAGCACTATAGAGATAATCCTATGTTATGGGACACTACTGATAAAAATTACAAGCTTCCAAAGAAAAAAACAGATGTATGGCTAAATATTGCGAAAGAATTCGAATGTGGCGAAGGCGATGTCAAAAGAAAAATAGAGAGTTTGCTAACTTCGTATCGTCGTGAACTACGTCGTGAAGCGGCTCATTCTACAATGGGTAGCGAGGAACTGTTTCAGTCTAAGTGGTTTGCTTTCAACTCCATGCAGTTCTTGAGGGATAAGATTCGCCCAAAACAACAATTCAAAATAGAAAATGTGAGTAGATATCATTTTATTCAACTACCGTAAAATCACTGGGTCACAACGTGGCTACTGTGGCGCCATCACTTAATTCGGCGGTACACACTGAGGTTTTATTGGTTATGTACATTTGTTTTTCTTATTGCTTGTTAGTTAATCGTTAAAAATGGTGGGAACTTATACAAAAAAATCCCAGTTCAAAACCATAATGATGTGTATAGGTACGATAAGAAATCGGATCTGATCGAATTGATACTCGTCAGTTAGTTACAAAATACAGACGCGACTTCGAGCTCCAAGTTCTCAATGCGCATGAGTGAGATGCTCCGAGCTGCTCCAAACTGGTTGATGGAACAAACCTTTTAGGTTTGTTCCATCAACCACAAACCTTTTAGGTTTGTTCCATCAACCAGTTTGGAGCAGCTCGGAGCATCTCACTCATGCGCATTGAGAACTTGGAGCTCGAAGTCGCGTTCCTTCAAGATTTTGGAGTACACAACTTCGTGTTCCAACAACCGCGAGAGCTCGCTGGAGCATCTCTCGGGTTTGCTGTTTGCTCCAAGCTTCTCCTTCTGATGGGTTAGAGCACGATAGGGAGCACCAAACCCGCGCATGCGTACTTGCAATTCATCTATAACCTGCTCTATAACTGTTCCTGTCACAAAAACAAACTAACCTAACTTCGCTACTTTTGAATTTTGATTTATCCGCAGATTTTTGTTTTGTCAGTTCAGTGTGTCGATTTAGGTGTATTTCAAATGGATTAACAAGCGTGGATTAATGCAATCTCGAGCAATTCCGATGTGGAATCATTTACCAAGGATAATACTATTTTCAGCCATTGCACACTCAAATCTGACAAACAACGAAAGTCAGCATGAAAATACACCTTTTGGTAGGTAGGTAAAACTACAGTCACCTTATTCTCATGAGAATATAGTCACTGTAGGTAAAAAAATTTCAGAATTCAAATTTCTTAACTGAATAGTGAGGTAAGGTTACCAATGTTACGCAAACGGCGACGCCCTCTCGCTCTCTACTCGTTCCAACAAAACATCGCGAGGTATAACCTTTGAGCTAACCCGGGGCAACTTTCTGCAACTCTAGGGCATCTCCAGGGGTTGCTCCAAAAATGTTGATGGAACAAACCTAAAGACTCACGCAGTTTCGGTAGGACCTTATAGACATGCGCATACGAAATATGAAGTTTTCGTCTGAGAGGAGTGCGATTGAGGTTGGAGGATTCTATCTCCCCATAGAATCTCATTGAGAGCGCCCGCACATGAGTGGCTTGAAGCTGCGATATATCCCGAACCACTGGGGGCTGAAGAATCGGTTTGGTGAGGCGCAGGGGTATGAAACTTTGACTAAAATTTGGAAACAGCCCGGCATCTAACATGGCCGCCAAGCATGCGCAGAAATTTTAGTGTCGATGAGGTGAATGTCATTCAATCAGTATTCTTCCGTATGTCGTTCGTGAGTGATTTTTTCGTAAAGTTTTCATAGAAATACATCGAAAAATTAAATAGATGTCCAAGATGTTTGATATGATTTTACGATGTAAGTAATCTCTGTTTCATTTGACTTATAACCAAATTATTTCAGGTTTTAAGATCCTCCTACTGAAAACCAGGAATGAAATTGCCCCCCCGTTGAGCCATAGTGACCGTGATAGTGCTAATGGACTCTGTGATATATTCTATATTGTGATATAGAGTGTTCTTGAAAAAGTTACAATGATTTAATTCATAAAGCAGACAGCTGATAGCAAATTTACATGTTTGATCTTCATTCATGTAAGAAAATTCATTACACATTTCAACCAATCTCCCATTACGCCATAACATGTTTTTTGGCGCTCTTGTTCCTCGGAACAGAGTGCTTATCAATTTCCCCAAATGTCTGTAATATTCGAATTTTCGGCTGAAAATGGTATCAAACGATTTGGTTCGACTCACTGATCAAGAATCCGTGGTCGAAATCGATTCTGTCCGGCCGGCGGGCCGTTAACACGATAACTCTCGAACGAAAGGAGTGAGATGATTGAAATTTTCAGGGTAGGTTTGGAGCGTAAATATCTCGGACGAGTTCGTTAACGGGCGAAATCCATCAAGCGGTTTCGGAGTTATGGCCGTTTTTACTAAAAACGTTTTTTATGAATATTTCCGAAACCGATCACTCGATCTATCTGAAATTTAGCGTCAAATTGTAGAATCATGACCTTTACACGCATGTGAAGTTATGTATTGATCGGGTTACCGTAAAGTGTAAAAAAATATTTTTGAACATTTTAAAATTTTGTTTCTACAATAAATAACTCCTGAACGGAATGAGCTAGGCAGTTGAAATTTTCAGAGTAGGTTAGGGAGATGAATTTGGTGGTTTCTCAGACTATCGGGAATGATATCAATGGATTCTTATAATGGAACTGCATCATAAAAGGAACTAAATTAAAAATTAATAACGAACTTATCCGAGATATTCATTCCTCAAATCTACTCTGAAAATTATATTATATCAATTGAAGCTTAGGCAATATTCCAGTTTTGTTTTCACTGAAACTGAAGATATTCTGAACCTAATTTTATAAACTCACCAAATTATATATTTCTATCATCATATGGATTATCCAAGGGCATGTAGGGTTGGGGTTATTATAACATCCTATAATTTTGCATTCAATCATACTTTGTTCGAACAGAAATACATGTGACATGTCTGTTATGGTTAGATAACATGACAATATGTATGAACAGTTGGCACAGATAGAACACAGACAGATAGAATCCGCATTCTTTGACAACATAGAAATACGATGTATTATTGAACTTTTAAAAATCATTTCTCTGAAAGTAGTAGCTTTCTAGAGTTGAAAATTATATCAATGGATTCTTATAATGAAACCGCATTTAATAAAAATCAGTTTGAAAGTTGTAATGTAAAAAAAAATGTTTCGTTACTCCGAAGCCATCAAGCTGATTTTGCCTAATAACGAACTTAACCGAGATATTTATCTCCCAAAGATACCCTGAAAATGTTTACTGTTTGACCATGTATTCTTGATCAGTGGGTTGAACCAAATCGTTTAAGGCCATTTTCAGGCGAAAGTGCTAAATTACAGACATTTGGGCGAATTGACAAGCCTGTTCCGAGGAACAAGAGCGCTATCAAAAATTGGTGAAAATAATGGAAGCTTTTGAAACAGTCTCAAATTTTCTAAACTTCCGCATATACAAAATTGAAGTCGGTATCTACAAGTGCAAAAAAAAACAATCCTTAAAGTTGATCTCCATTAATAGGGACATGCAAAATATTTGTGTTTTCCATCCATGGCGCTTATGCAAAGTGGAAAGATCTCTTCTAATTCTTGTGGAACTTTTAACCAATCATGTACATCAAATAAACACTAATTCAAATTTGTTTACAGATCTCCGACTTTTCCTTTGAGGAAATTAAAGTAGAGCCTGTGTTATTGGGCACAAATTATGAACAAGAACAAAACGAAGACGACGAGACCTTTATGGATGAAGAAAGTTACACTCCCACATTTGCAGACCGGACTAGAATTACAACTCAATCTAATTCTGATCCTGTCGCTCTGTCCAAGATAGCAGGTAGAAAAAGAGAAGCGGAGGATCCCAGAGTGCAAGCAGCCTTTGATGTAATACAAGGCCTTAGTGAGAAAAGAACAAAGAAAAATGATAAGACTGAATGTGCATTATATGCCGAGTATATTGCCAGCCAATTAGAAAAATTTGACGAGAATACGCGAGCTTGTGTGAAGCACCAAATTGGGAATATTCTGTTTCAAGCTGAAATGGGACGATATAAACAGCCACTATCCTCAGAATGGAGTACTTCTTCAATGCATAGCTATGTATCACAATCATCGCCATCGTCTGATGTTAACTTTGCTGGTCAGTATCAGAAGCAGCAATAGTTTTCCATAATACATTTGGTTTTCACCGCTTCAGGTATCATCCCAATCTATAATGGTTTGTTAGCTGCTATACCTACATGTTTATGAAATAAAATTTAAAAAAAAAGTGGGAAAACCCTATGGACAGAAGCTTTGGCGCGCTGTCCAAATTTAAAGCTAAGAGCTATCATCCAACCAGGTACTGAATTCGCCTAAAGCTGCATAGCTCCAGAAAAAAATATAATATCTTCCCATTATTTCCAGTAATATTCGATCGAGTTCAAATCTAGAATTCGTTTGTAACATAAGCTGAAATATTAAACATTGAGGGAAATTTTTTTTATCTTTACTATCGATTATTTCTTTTGACGTATGTAAACAGATCAAACTGTAAAAATATGAATAAACTATCTATCTATCTTGAAATAATAAACAAATATTAAATAATGAGGGACATTTTTATCTTAAATATCGATTCTTTCATCAAATTAAATAGTCATTGTTTTGAAACTGCAATCATTCATGAATAAATAAAACAAGTAATCTCCAATTACTCCAATTAATCGCCATCTACCGAGGGCCCTCGGTAGATGGCGCAATCACATACGCCATACCCGTCAAATCGACCTCATTGGCCATAACCTAGTACATATCTCTCCGTCAGTTGAATGTTGAATTGAAACATTCAAAGATAGGTCTGTATATTCTAGTTTTTTGTGGAAAGTCCTACCGTTTACTGAAATTTTGTATTTTGAGTATTTTGTTCAACGTCCGTGTTTTCCGCGCAGAAAGTAAGCCAAATGTTTGCTGTGTGAAGTCTCAACGAGTATCCGGAACCATTTTAATCAAATACTATTTTCATTTTGAAAATGCTTCGTTTTTATGGAGACGAGAAGTGGCGAGGGATGAAGTAGATTCCTGCATAAGAATAAAGGTATTAGTGGACATAAGACAGAAGTATTTTGTTTCAATTTATAATATATTTCCATTACATCAATATATATTCTATATCACTCACTTAAATAAGTCCCTGAAGTAACTCAAGTGCTTTCAAAATAATTCCTGTTAAATTTTGGGTCGTACAAGTTTGGTTGCGTGAACTCTGGTGGGTAAGTCAGCAGGGATTCAAAATGTAACTCTTACGTTAACATATCCTCCGTAGAACAGATGATTGTACATGAATTCCTTATGCCGGATCTAAGACCATGAGTTTTCCTATTCCATTTTCCTGACGTAATTACCCATCGATTCAACAATTTATTCTTGATATATCAGGAGCGAGCAGTAGCATTCTATGCATAATAATTTCAGAGATGCAGAAGTCGATTGGAACGAGAAGTAATGATATGGCAGGGTGTTTACGCAATGGTAAATAATTCTGTGATCAATCTTTAATAAAAAGGCCGATGCTCACGATTTGCACTTGGTCATATCATCATGCCACCGTTTAGTATTTCTTTGGGAATTTGCCATAGGATGGTGGTCCTAAGGATGAGTGGAAGATATTCTATCCCCATTCATTATTCTGTAGTATCTGACAGAAAATGTTCGGTACAATGAATAGGTATAACGCAAATTTCAAATACTGCGCAGCACGGTTTCAGATAGGGTCGCTCAACTCATACTGGAGGTTGAATTTGTTTATACAGGGTGAGTCTTTGACCACTACATTAATTTTAACCAAAGATTCCTCTCATCAAATGAATCACTTTTTTCATTTACCATTTTTCCAGATTCGGCTCAGGTAAAAAGTTACAAGCGTTTAAAGATTTCACAATGTGCTAATACACTCCCTCATATAAATTATCTATGACATTGTTAGCGGACGAGAATAAGGCATGGTAACGTGGTTTACAGCTTGATTCGGGATTCCAACGCTCAGGGACGGATCCATAAAAGTAGTGAAATTTCTGGAGTTTTCCATTTTAAAACATTCAATGAAGAATATCTCGAAAACGGTGCGTTTAAGGAGAAATGATGAAGAATAATATAATGTTCTAAAACAGTGGAATATTCTTGAAATGACTAAAGAAAAACTTTTTATGCTTTCTTTATGCTAATTTCGTTTAGTTTTATGAATCTACGAGTCCATAACTAGAAAACCAGTAGAAGTAGAAAATAACTAATATTTGGAAAATATGTATCATAGTTATAGGAAACTTTATGCCAACATTCATTTTATTCGAAAAAAGGATGTCAAAGCTACAAAATAAAAACTGATTTTTTTTCCAAATTTCAACAGACTGTATCTTTTTACCTGAGCTGAATTTGGAAAAATGTTAAATGAAAAAAGTGTTTCATTTAATGAGAGCAATCTTTGGTTAAAATTAATGCAGTGGTCAAAGACTCACCCTGTAGATACCTCGTATCTCACAGGATTATTTTTCCGCACATGTCCTAGGGAACAACGTGCTATCTTTTTGCCAAATGTCGCTAATTTTCGAATCTCTGGCCCAAAATGGTCTCAAACGATTTGGTGCGACTGTCTCGTGAAGAATTCGAGGACAAATTAGATTTTGCCCGGCCGTCCGGCTACAATAACATTCGAACGAAACGAGATAGTGACTTGCTATTTTTGTTGCGCATCCGAATACACTTTTCACTAAGTTTTTATTCCGAAAAATGAATAAGATCAATAACTGAGTTGTGACACAATTGTAGTATATTTGACAGGTGATTTTCTGGGTATTTTTTGCGCTGATTATGCGAAAATTGGTCAAAAAATTCAATCACCCGTAGTTAAATCACAATCCGCATGTCGATTTTGTAATCTTTGTGCGTATGTTCTGGGTAACATCGCGTTATTATTCTGCCCAAATGTCTGTAATTTTCGAATTTTTTGCCGAAAATGGTCTCAAACGATTGGGTTCAACTCCCCGATGAAGAATTTGAGGTCAAATTTGATTCTGTCCGTCCGGCCGTTGCCACGATACCTTGAGAACGGAAAGAGATAGCGACTTGAAATTTTCAGGGTAGGTGGCGCATCCCAATGCGACGGAAAATTTTGTTAATGGGCATAATCGGCGCAATGATTCCCGAGTGATAATTTTGTTTTCAACCAATAACGATCCGATCGAATTGAAACTTGTTGATTAGTTGTAGAATACAAACCTAAGGACGTAAGGAAATTTTGTGAAAATCGTATCATTAAAAAATTTTAAAAAACTCATTAAAAATATTATTCGTGTCATGAAAACCTGAGAACGGAAAGCGTTAGCGACTAGAAATTTTCAGGTTAGGTTGTGTATCTGAATGGGACATTTGAGTTTGCCTATAGGCATAATCAGTCAAACGCTTTTGGAGTTATACATATCTGAACTTTTATGGTTGTTTCCTCAATAGTTCGAAAAATACAAAACAGATCTAATTCAAACATGATTATTAGTTGTAGAATGCCAACGCGATTTCTTTCTGGGTTTTCTCTCCCAAATTCTGAAAAATATCTATAAAATAAAAATTTTTTTATTTTATGATTTGCTTCTGCGTAAGAAACACAAGATATTTGTGAGAAGCAATCAATCAAACAATGTTGCCTAACAAATAACAACGAAACAACATCAACGAAGAAACAAAATAATTCTGTACCTAGATGTTTTCGTTAAGCGTCTGAAGAAGGAGTCTGATATAGATTCCGAAACGTTACGATATAGTTGTTTCTTCGTTGATGTTGTTTCGTTGTTATTTCTTAGGCAACATTGTTCGATTGATTGCTTCTGACAAATATCTTGTGTTTCTTACGCAGAAGCAAATCACAAAATAATTAATTTTTTATTTTATAGATATTTTTCAGAGTTTGGGGGAGAAAACCCAGAAAGAAACCATTCAATGATGAATGTACCTCCCACAGTATCCTTTAATGATTACTTATATCATTTGGTTGAAAACCAAGCGTCTTTATTTTGAGCCTCTGAATTCTATCCCTGTAGATCTTCACCAATACGAAAGTGAGAACCTGCTTAAAAATGCTAATTCAATCCATTCAATGACAATGAATATCTAAGAATTAGCAGGTGTCCCTTTTATGAAGGATATTTCTGATAGAAGTATAAATATATTTAGTTTTGCACCACCAGATAAATACAATACTCAAAAATTCCGAGTGTCATTCTTCAGCGATTATTAACGACAACTGTGTATCATCATTCATCTGTCACAATGATTCTGATATGTAATCAGCTGGATTTGAAAGGGAAACACTCCTCACATATCGCGAATAGAATCTGTGGGAATAAAACCCTTAATTTACGGCAGAATTTTTTGGACCTTCCTGGATGGGACCTTTTAGTAGGTAGAAACATAAAATTACGTTCACTCTCCATCACTTTCCCTTTTGTAGTAATATCCCGATTCTTCTCTATCCGACCCGATGTTATCTCATCTAGGGTTCCCTTTTTTATTAATGCCGGGTTCATATCGAAAAATAATGTCAGGTGTGCCGAAGATCTCGTGTAGGTAGGCGAGGATCTGCCGGCCGCTGATGGTTTTTCAGCCCAGAGGCGGAAGTACAAAGTAATTTGCTGCAATAGATGCAGAACTGATGGATCGAATACATTTTTTGCGATTGGCAGTATATTGAACTGTGTGAAGATCCGCATGCCAGAGCGCTAGAATGAATTTCAGTTTCGATTTGACCGAATATGCTGGAATATTTCCATATGAGATAATCTGTTCGTTCCTATTAGATGCATTTCCTGGAGGTACTAGAAAAAAATGGGTTCAAGCCCTGTGGACAGAAGCTTTCTGGCGCTCTAGTTCAAACAGACAAATTATATCTCCGAAAGTATTGGTTTCTCAGGGTTGGGAATTAAATCAATGTATTCTTATGAAAGAACTGCATCATAAACGAAATTGAATTCAAATAATAGTTTATTTATCAAGATTAAATCTGAGAATGAGAACTGCACCATGGAAGAAATCAAATTAAAATAGCTGAAATGAATTTGACTCTTTCTTATAGAACAGGATGAAATGTACGAGTATGAACACAGATCATATAATAAAGCTTAGATAGAATAATTATAGCATTCTGTGAAAACATAGAAGTACGTACGATTCATTATTGAAATTTAGAAAAATCATATCTCCGAAAGTATTAGCTTGTTGGAGTTGAAAATGATATCGATGGATTTTAATGGTGAAACTGCATCTTAAATGAAAATTACAGATATATGGGCAAATTTATAAGCACTCAGTTCCGAGGAACTAGAGCGCCAAAAAGAGTAATTCCCTTTCCGGGATTTGAGCCCACCTTCTCTCGTTCCGAAACCGAAAACCCGACGGCCTAGACCAACCGGCTATCGGGCTCCTCGTACGATCTTGTCGATCTCCGGTATTAGAATAAAACGTCGGTACTTACCTGGGATATATATTATTAATTTTCACTTTTCGACATAAAATCCCCACATGGGGGTTTATTTGGCGATTTTTTACCCTTGTCTCTCTAAGTCGATTTTGACGTTTCTCGAACCAACTATTAGCAAGGAATTAGACAATGTCATGTCTCAGGAAAATGAGTTGACATTATGACAATTCATACATAGAATAATTATATAATTCTGTGAAAAAGTAGAACTACGATTTATTATTGAAATTTTGAAAAATCATATCTCCGAAAGTATTAGCTTGTTAGAGTAAAAAATGATATTATTGGATTCTTATGGTAAAACTGCTTATTGAAAAAAATTTAATTTGGAATTTGTTTTGTAAAAAAAAAATTGTTTTTTGTTGCTCTGAAACCATCTATCCGATTTTGCCCAATAACGAACATAGCCGAGATATTTTTCTCCCAAACCTACTCTGAAAATTTCAACTGTCTAGCTCATTGCGTTCGAGAGTTATCGTGCCTACGGCCGGCCGGCCGGCTGGACCGGCCGGACAGAAATAATTTCGACCACGGATTCTTGATCAGTGCGTCGAACCAAATCGTTTAAGACCATTTTCATCAAAAAATTCAAAAATTACAGACATTTGGGCAAATTGATAATCACTCAGTGCCGAGGAACTAGAGCGCCAAAAAACAATTGGATTAAAATTTTTTTCGAGAATAAATTTTTGATTTTGGCAGTTCACGTTTCCAAGTATCGAAAATTCAAAATTCAAATTAAAAAATTGGTTCAAGCCCTGTGGACAGGAGATTTCTGGCGCTCTTGTTCAAACAGACAAATTATATCTCCGAAAGTACCTATTGGTTTCTCATAGTTGGGAATTATTTCAATGGATTCTTACTATAGAAGTGCATCATGAAAGAAATTAATTTTAATAAAAGAGTCGTTTACAAAAAAATACTTCAAAAATTATCATTTAAAAAAAAGAGCATTCTGCAATGCTTCAATGTTTCAAAAATGTTCATTAAATTTATTTATCAAGATTAAATGAGCAATCTGCATGATTCAACCTCGTGGAATGGGTTGTTGCAGCTTACACTCGGTGCATAGTTTTCACAGCTCGAAATACCTTCATTCCATTATGTTCTTCTTTCCTATTGCCTTCATAAACTACATCGTTGAAATGATCCAATTCTAAATCTTCTGAAACATCATCCCCAATATTTAAACATAAATTATTCAATATGTAATCAGTCATAATGATTTTCGGTTTCAAGACATTCTTGTATATATTCACAAATTCAAGAATAGTATACTTGTTTCCAACAGACATTTATGACATTTATGAACAGTGAACACAGACAGATTCTCTGTTCACATTCTGTGAATACATAGAACGATGTATTATTGAAATTTTGAAACATATTATCTCCGAAAGTATTTGGTTGTTAGAGTTGAAAATGATATTGATGGATTCTTATGATAAAACTGCATCTTAAAAAAAAATATTTCGAAATTTTGAATGCAAAAAAAATTATTTTTTCGTTGCTCCGAAACCATTAGACCGATTCTGTCCAATAACGAACTTAACCGAGATATTTATCCCTTAAACCTACTCTGAAATTTTCAACTGCCTAGCTCATTCCGTTCGAGAGTTATCGTGTTAACGGAGGGCCGGCCGGACAGAATTGATTTTGACCACGGATTTTTGATCCGTGAGTCGAACCAGATCGCTCAAGACCATTTTCATCGAAAATTACAGACATTTGGGCAAATTGATGAGCACTCTGTTCCGAGGAACAAGAGCGCCAAAAAAAAATCCAGAAAAACACTGACGTGAAGTGAGGTCTCTTCATGTCGATCGAGCCGGAATTCGATTCTCGATTGTAAATTGGTGGGTCGAAGTTATGTGTGGAATTTCATTGGATTCTGAAGAATAGTTTCTGAAATTTTCAAGAAAACATTTTTTTAATTTTGTTTCTTTTGATCCGATATTCGCGAAAATTAGAAAGTCGGCATTCTACAATAATTACCAAGTTTTAATTGGATTGAATATCTATACAAACAAAATTTCTGATGGGTATAACTCCAAAACCGTTTGACCGATTATGCCTATGATCGACCTTAATTGGTGCATTCGGATGCGCACACGGAAAAAAATCGACCAAATCAGTTCATTAGAAGTTATTGTATAAATGGCAAATGAAGTTTTCATCTACTGTTTATAACCTACTGAAGATAAGTAAAATGATTTTTCTGATATTGCTCACTTGCTACAAATAATCTTTTCATGGTGTAAGAGCCAAGGCATTTGTCACTAAAAATGTTATACTGTACTGTGCATTAACCACTATTAGTACTTTGATTATTCAAGCTCCCAAAAGCTTATGAGGAGTCTCCTAGGGGATGCCGTAGGAGGATCAGTATAATAACGAAATGCAGCATTTCAAATACATGTACTGTAGGTAATCCTGTAATTTCGTTAATTTCCGCGTTGTTTTCCGTTTTCGTCATGACTGTTCAGTGCAAGACATGAATGGACAAGTCGCTCAACCGAAGCCGCCATTATTCATGAATCACAAGATTCCGCAGTGTCACAAGTAGATTTAATTTGGCCAAAAAAAATTAATTGTAGGACGAAACCCATTCAAAAAGAAGAGAATATCACAAAAATGAAAAGAAAACATAATATACGGGCGATCTGAGGTCGGGAAGTGGAAAGGGGTCAGTTGATAAGGGTAAAAAGAGGTTCATCTCGATTATGAGAACATTTAGTAATGAATTCTTTTTTACTCCATCAAGAAGTACAGATTTCAACGAACAAAAAGCCCACCGACTTTTTCAAAACAGCAGATATTTTGACGAGAGAATTTTCGATTGAATATTAGTCTGGTTTTTCGATATAAGGTCATAATAAGGTGATAAAATAAACATTTTAAATCAAATTACAGTGTGTTTGGGAGATAAAAAGGTAAGTTTTCACCAAATTTTGTGAAAATAATTTTTTTCTGTAAAAGATTAAAATAAAAAACCCAAAACTTTGTCATTTGAAATTTTCACATAAATTTTAAGGTTATTTGAAAAAATAGTTTATTCACTGGCAATCGAGATAAACCGTTTCTTACCCTTAAAAACTTACCCCCTTTCAATTCCCGATCTCAGATCACCCATAAATTATTTTTCCTTTAATTTTTGTTATATTTTCTTTCTTTTTCAATGGGTTTCATCCTACTATTATTTTTTTTCACTTTATCCATTTTCAAATTCAGCATTGGTCTATTTATCACGAAACCAGAAATTTTCACATTCACGGTTTTGGCATTGCAGCGACGAATGCGACGATGGATGAACATTGAGTGGATTGAAGTACTGGTTTCATACTATAATCACGAAATTTTTATAAGACATTCTGACATCCAGAATCCAGTTGAATTGTACATAATTTTTTTCGGTTGATCAAATTCGAAGAGACATTGGAGTTTATCGCTATATAGACATTTTTTGCGAACTTAAGAACTCAAATCAGTCTTATCGCACTTTTGATTTTCTATCCTTCCCAGCCACCCCCACGATTTTCGATTAGGTTGTCTTTTCCAGTATTGGGGGAAACTTGAATTTCAAGATGATGAGTTGACTAGTTTAGCCTTGAAAAGGTAAAAACTGACGAACACAAGTATCTATTAGTAATTTGTAGATTATCGATAACATAAAAATTCGATAACAACAAAGTTCTCCGGTATTAATTTTTCAGCATCTCTTTCATAACAGAAAACTCGCCGCCATAAAGTGAAAGGTGTCAAAGAGTGAACTCGAATTTTTCCCAGACTAATAAAACCCATAGTAAACACTAGACAAGCCGGTTAACACGTATGCTCCAGACGAAAGTTATTTCAAGGACTTCATACGTTCGAGGAAAAAATAAAACTAAAGAAAAGCGAAACCGCTCAATGGAAACTGATTAGGGGTTTCTCATTCGGCTTTCGACCATTACCATTCCCATTACGGGATAGGCTCTTACGCATCATAAAAAAAATAAATTACTTCTATAGTTATCAACACTCTCACAGATGGGCCCAGTTATTTTCTCTGGTATGAGGAAGTAGTTTTTCGTCTATACTGGTTTCGGAGGCCTTGAGATTACTTCAAACAAAATAAAAAAACGTGGTGCATAGCAGGGTCATCGCTCGTTTCTCTGGTGGTAATAACGAACCCTATACATATGATTTGACTGTTGATACCCGGTTATGTTGGCTAGATAATCAATGTTTGCCTATGAGGAGTCGAGTTTTTTCATGGAATTGTTAGGGGAAGGGGGTAAAGAGACGTTGGAACTGCATCAACCTGTTTTGAAGAGATGAAGGCCTAGGTGAATGCATCGTTTTTTTTATTCGAATATTTTCGTGTCTTCTTGAGCGTTGGAAGGAACGAAAGTTATTCGAATAAAATTGTTTTGACTTTCGACTTGTATTCATTCAGTGAAAGTATTTATGATTTGCTGGGAAATATTCAGTGAAAGTATTTTTATATTCTCCTGGACGACGAGTAGGGAACTCTGTTGATGCTGGAGGAATAACAATAAAAAAATTTCCTCAAAAATTTCTGCATTGCCGGCAAAATTTTCCGATTGTAACATGGAAGTTAGTTGCTTGAAATTTTCGCAAATGACAAATGTATCAAAATCATTAGCCGTGAGGAAAGTGATTTTAGAAAGAATGGTTCAAGCACTGACGTGAAGTCAGGAGCTTTTACGCGTATGTCCTATTGTCTAATCATTTCTGTTGGGCTTTTTTAATCGAATTTACCATCGATATAGACGTTTTCTCAGCTTTTATAACAATTGAATACATTTCGTACCGTTTTAATGACAGATTTGAAAACTGAGAGAATCGTCTCATATGAAAGAATTTTTAATTCTGACATATGTATCCTATCAGAATTAAAATTCGCTAAATATCTAATAATGTACGAAAAAACTTACGTCTCAAGTAATTTCAGGATATGATATTCACGAAAATCCGCTTATTTTGAGTGAAAGAGGAAACAACAACAGAATTCCAAATGAGTATAACTACAAAACCGTTTGGCCCATTATCATATTAACGAACTTAAATGTCATATTCGGATGCGCAGCCCACCCTACATCTCTTTCCGTTCTCAATTTATCGTGAGATACATAATACCTTTTATATTTTTTTTAGAATTTTCCAGTGGTACGATCCTCACACACACACACACACACACACACACACATCATATAGGTCTTTATGTCGATATTCTACAATTACTTACCAAGTTTCAATTCGATCGGATCTGTACTTATTGAGTTATAGAGATAATAATATTCCAGATAGGTATGACAGTTATGACTCCGAAACCGTAGGGCCGATTATGCACAACCAACTTAACTGTTCCATTCGGAGGTGCAGCCTACTCTGAAAATTACAAGTCCCTATCATGACAGACATTAGGCAAAATGATAGCACATAGTTCCAGCGAAAAATGTCATTAATGAAATAGTTGAAAAGCAGTAAACAAATACTACAAGAGAGAAATTCTTAAACTTAAAATTCATCACGAATGGTATTCGACATGAGTATTCAACGGAAAAATTATTTAAAATGTGGGATAGCCCTGTGGACAGGGGCTTTGGCACACTTGTTCAAACTTTGACAAATCATAACTCCGAAAGTATTGGTTTCTCAGATTTGGTAATGATATTACTGGATTCTTACGATAGAGCTGCATCATAAATGGAATTAATTTCAAAAAGGAATTATTTTAAAGAACAAGAGTGCCAAAAATTATTGATTCTAAACCACCAGACCGATTCTACCCAATAACGAACTTATCCGAGATATTCATTCCTCAAATCTATTGTGAAAATTATATTATAACAATTATATTATATCAAACTTTGCCAATATTCCACTTTTGTTTTTACTGGAGATATTCTGAACCCAATTTGATTAACTTACCAAAGCATATATTTCCAATATCAACTGGATTATCCAAGGGCATTATATTATCACCCAAAAATTAATTCTACTATAGCCAAGGTTACTTCATTGGTCATTTTACATGCAATCATCCTTTGATTTCTAGAACAGGAGATATTTTCTGTCACTAGTAACGAATTTTGAATGAAACCAGAAATAAATATGATACTTCTCTTATCGGTAGATAAGATAGCATGTATGAACACAGATCATGAAATTCTTAGAAACAAATACGGACTTTAATTTTCAATTAATGCATTCTGTGAAAAGATAGAATTAGGTACGATTTATTATTGAAATTTTGAAAAATCATTTCTCCGAAAGTATTAGCTTCTTAGAGTTGAACATGAAGCACCTTAACAAAAATAATAAAAATCTGTAATGTAAAAAAAATCTTTTGCGCTACTCCTAAACCATCAAGCTGATTTTGTCCAATAATGAAGTTACCCGAGATTTATCTACCCTGAAAAATAAGAGTGTCTAACTCATTCCATTCGAGAGTTATCGTGTTAAAGGCCGGCCAGCCGGACCGACCGGACGGCCGGACAGAATCGATTTTGACCACGGATTCTTGATCAGTGAGTCGAACTAAATCTTTTAAGACCATTTTCATCGAAAAATTCGAGAATTACAGATAGGTGGGCAAATTGAAAGCACTCTGTTCCTGTGCACTATTTCCTATTAGAACGGTCTGTTCACCAACCAATTTACTACGTCTCTGTCTGGTCCTACATCACGAAGATAGTCAAGGTCTGTGATGATTCAGTTAACATCCTAAGGAACTAAAATCTTGGATTGACGGGCAAGCTTGAGAATTTCTGCTTATGTTAGGTCAAGAGAGTATGACTTACTTCTTGCCTCTCTATGATTATATCAATTTAATTCAATTCAGTTGCGCGAACCCAAATATTTTCCTTTAGCCAACTGATATTGTACCTACTTCATACAACCATTAGGTTTCTAATAATTATAATAATTGCTGGAATGATCTGCTATTAATAATAAAATTGGTTCAAGCACTGACGTGAAGTCAGGAGCTTTGGCGCGTATGTTCTATTGTCCATTCTCCTGTATTGGACACCCTTAAACGAATTTACCATGGTAAATTATGTTGTCCATTCTCCTGTATTGGACACTTTTAATTCGAATTTACCATGGTAAATTCAAATTAATCTATAATTCATCTGTGCTGATACATGTCAAATTTTGATATTTAATGCCTGTGGTCAATCCATATGATGATGGGAATGGTAATGGTAAGTTAATAATATTGAGTTCAGAATATCTCCAGTAAAAATACAACTTGAATATTGGCTAAATTTTCAATTGATATAATATAATTTTCAGAGTGGATTAGAGGAAAAAATATATCGTTCATCATAGAATTGAGGAACGAATATCTCGGATGAGTTCGTTGTTGGGTAGAATTGATCTATTGGTTTTAGATTAATAATTTTTGGCACTTTTGTTGAATTTGAATTCATTCATGATGTTTGAATTTAAATTCTGCTATTATGAAGTTCTATCATAAGAATCAATTAATATAATTCCCAACTCTCACCAATACTTTCGAGGATATGATTTGTCAAAGTTTGAACAAGAGCACCAAAGCTCCTGTCCACAGGGCTTGTTTTCAATGATGTTCAAAGATTTTTCAAAAATTTTCTAGTCATACTTTCATCACGAAATTTTGCGAACATTTTCTCTCGTTTCTCTCGTTGGCATTATACAACTAATAACCATGTTTGAATTGGATTGGTTCTATATTTTTTGAGTTAATGAGGAAATAACAACTAAATTTTAGATGGCTTTAACTCCAAAACCGTTTGACCGATTAAGCGTATAGACAAACTCAAATGTCACATTCAGATGCACAACCTAACCTGAAAATTTGAAGTCGCTATCTCTTTCCGTTCTCAGGTTATCGTGGCATGAAAAATATTTTTTAATAATTTTTTTTTTATTTTCTAACGATACGATTCTCACAAAATTCCACAAACGTCCTTTGATTTCCATAGTACAACTACTCACCAAGTTTCAATTCGATTGGATTTACATTGGTTGAAAACAAAATATTACTCAGAAATCATTGGGCCGATTATGCCCATTAACGAACATATCCGTCGTATTGGAATGCGCCACCTACCCTGAAAATTTCAAGTCGTTAGCTCTTTCCGTTCTCAAGTTATCGTGGCAACGGCCGGACAGAATCAAATTTGACCTCAAATTCTTCATCGGGGAGTCGAACCAAATCGTTTGAGACTATTTTCGTCAAAAAATTCGAAAATTACAGACATTTGGGCAAAATGATAACGCGATGTTTCCCAGAACATACGCTCAAAAAACACTAAAATTTTGTATCTCAACATTATTCGTTAGCTATCGTAGGAGATAATGTATGTCCACACATATCAGCGATCCTGTATAAAAAAAAAATTGGTTCAAGCCCTGTGGACAGGAGCTTTCTGGCGCTCTAGTTCAAACAGACAAATTATATCTCCGAAAGTATCGGTTTCTCAGAGTTGAGAATTATATCAATATATTCTTCTGATAGAACTGCATCATAAAGGATATTCAATTCAAATAATGTTTATTTATCAAGATTAAATGAGCAATCTGAGAATGAGGTCTCCACCATGGAAGAAATCAAATTAAAATAGCTGAAATGAATTTGACTCTCTCTTATAGAACATAATGACATGTACGAATATGAACACAGAGCATATAATAAAGCTTAGATAGAATAATTATAGCATTCTGCGAAAACATAGAAGTACGATTCATTATTGAAATTTCTAAAAATCATATCTCCGAAAGTATTAGCTTGTTGGAGTTAAAAATGATATCAGTGGATTTTTATGGTGCATGTTAAAGAAAAATTGAATTTGAAATTTGTTATTAAAAAAAAATTTTTTTTCTCGTTACTCCGAAACCATCTGGCCTATTTTGCCCACTTACGAGCTTAACCGAGATATACATATCCCTAACCTACTCTGAAAATTTCTGGCTAGCTCATTCCGTTCGAGAGTCATTGTAGAAAAAGATTTTTAAAATTTTCAAAACTTTTTTTTGACACTTTGCAGTAACCTTGTCAATACAAAACTTCACATGCGTATAAAGGTCACGATTCTACAATTTGATGCTAAATTTCAGATAGATCGAGTGATCGGTTTCGGAAATATTCATAAAAAATGTTTTTACTAAAATTGGCCATAACTCTGAAACCGCTTGATAGATTTCGCCCATTAACGAACTTGTCCGAGATATTTACGCTCCAAATCCACTTTCCAAATTTCAATCCTCTAACTCCTTTCGTTCGAGAGTTATCGATTTCGACCTCGGATTCTTGATCAGTGAGTCGAACCAAATCGTTTGAGACCATTTTCAGCGAAAAATTCGAAAATTACAGACATTTGGGCAAATTGATAAGCACTCTGTTCCGAGGAACTAGAGCGCCAATAATAATCCTTTGGGAACATAAAATTTGCGAGCAAAACCTTCAAATCACGGAAATAAACTTTCCCGCAAAAAGAAAAAAATGTGGCACCCACAAACACGTATCATTTCGAGCTGGGACGAATCCCGACTTGAAATTATCAACTTGAGTATGCAAGTTGCGCGCCGTTCGCGATAATTATGTCTTATAAAGATCATCTCGATGGAATGCCGTATCGAGTAGACAATTAATAAAAAATCATATAGCATGATAACTATCTGCCTATTAAGATTTAATTCAGACTCACGGTGCTTTAAAGTAAAATGAAAAATATACGTACCCGGCAATAAGTGAGATGCGCAAGGTAGGATGATCTAATGAATATCGAAGTTGATGCCACCCTTTCTTCTTCTATTCAGTCGCTGTATGCACAGATATGGATTCCAATTTTCGATTCGGATATAACAGAAGTTTTCAGTTGCTATTCTATTCCTTCCAAAGGCTTTTACAGATGACAATATCGGATAATATTCAATATTGATATTAACTGACATATTTGATAAATTTTTTCTCACGTCCTTTTGTAAAGATATTAGGTAAGTTTTTCACAGGATGAGGACAGGCTCAATCGAACAACTTTATAATGCCGACGTTTCGTTAGATATTCTAACTTTTTGAAGGCTGGAAAAGAGGTACAATATTAGTAAAGATTAATTTCGCTCAATGACAGATGAGATCAAAAAACTTACCCTTAATTATATGTTGTTACATGTTGCAATCTCAGAAATCATAGTCGAACATGAATTGACAAAATACCGTGAAATAGTCGAAGAAATATAGTTATTCATTTAAGGATACTGTGGGAGGTATACTCATTATTGAAAGGTTTTTTACTGGGTTTTCTCTCCCAAACTCTGAAAAATATCTATATAATAAAAATTAATTATTTTGTGATTTGCTTCTGCGTAAGAAACACAGGATATTTGTCAGAAGCAATCAATCCAACAATGTTGTCTAACAAACAACGAAACAACATCAACGAAGAAACAACTATATCGTAACGTTTCGGAGTCTATGGGCCGGTTTCTGACGCATTTGAATGAAGTTTATCTTCAGTTTATCTACTGAATTCTATTGAATTGGACAGATAAACGGAAGATAAACCACATGTTATATTCCTCAGAAACCGGCCCTATATCAACAAAATAATTCTAACGATTTCCATTGAGCGTCTGACGAAGGAGTCTGATATAGACTCCGAAACGTTACGATATAGTTGTTTCTTCGTTGATGTTGTTTCGTTGTGTTTTGTTGGGCAACATTGTTCAATTGATTGCTTCTGACAAATATCCTGTGTTTCTTACGCAGAAGCAAATCACAAAATAATTAATTTTTATTTTATAGATATTTTTCAGAGTTTGGGAGAGAAAACCCAGAAAAAAACCGTTCAATAATGAGTATACCTCCCACAGTATCCTTTAATGATTACTTCTGACTACCTGTTTGCTGCAAGGCATTCGAACGTAGTTCCATAGCCTCATAGCTAGTTTTTGGCGCTCTTGTTCCTCGGAACAGAGTGCTTATGAGTTTGCCCAAATGTCTGTAAAAAAGAAAATGGTCTTAAACGATTTGATCCGGTCAACCGTTAACACGATAAGTCTCGAACGAAAGGAGTGAGAGGATTTAAATTTGCAGGGTAGGTTTGGAGCGTAAACATCTCGAAAGAGTTCGTAAAAGGGCAAAATTCACCAAGCGGTTTCGGAGTTATGGCCGTTTTCAGTAAAAACATTTTTTATGAATATTTCCGAAACCGATCACTCGATCTGTCTGAACTTTAGCATCAAATTATAGAATAATGACGTTTATATGCATGCGAAGTTTTGTATTGATCGGGTTGCCGTAAAGTGTCAAAAATTTTTTAAAAATTTTTAAATTTTTTTTCTACAATAACTCTAGAAAAGAATGAGCTAGACAGTTGAAATTTTCAGACCAGGTTTGGGAAAAAATATCTCGGTTAAATTCGTTATTGAGCAAAATCGGTTTCGGAGTAACGAAAAAAATTTTTTTTTTACATTACAAATTACAAATTCAATTTTTTGTCAGATGCAGTTTCACCATAAAAATCCATTGATATCATTTTAAACTCTAACAATCTAATACTTTCGGAGATATGATTTAACTCTAACAATCTAATATTTTCGGAGATATGATTTTTCGAAATTTCAATAATGATTCGTACTTCTATGTTTTCACAGAATGCTGTACTTAATTATTCTATTTATGAATTATTATATGATCTGTGTTCTTAAATGTGATCTTATTTCCCTATGAGAGAAAGATGTCAAAATTATTTCTGGTTCGTTAAACTTGATATAAAATACACCTCGTGTTCTAGAAAACAAAGTATGATTGAATGCAAAATGACCAATTAAATAACCTCACCTATCCTAGAATTATGAGCATGATATGATATTATTTATACATTTGAGGTGATAATATAATGCCCGTGGATAATCCATATGATGATGGAAATATATTCTTTAGCTTACCAAATACATAATCAAATTGGGTTCAGAATATCCAGTAAAAACAAAACTGCTATATTGTCTGAGTTTTAATTGATATAATATAATTTTCGGAGTAGATTTGAGGAATGAATATCCCGGATAAGTTCGTAATTGGGGAGAATCGGTCTGTTTGAATTTAATTTCTTTCTTGATGCAATTCTATCGTAAGAATCCATTTATATCATACCAGAGACCAATAATTTCGGAGAAATGATTTGTCAAAGTTTGAACAAAAACTCCTGACCCCTGGGCTTGAACCAATTTTTGATTTTTGAAATAATAGTTGAAGTTAGAAATGGTCCATTTCTAGGCGGGACTTCTTGTACAATCGGTTGTTTGTTACGTAAGGAACTCCCCGATGAAGTGGTTTACTCTACGTCGGTGAATTCTTTCAAAATTCGTTTGGACCAGTTCTGAGTTTACTCACCACTTTATTTCTGAATATTTGTTAGAGCTATGCTGATCTTTGTAAGTTTGGGAAAAAGATATCTCTGTTAAGTTCGTTATTGGGCAAATTCGGCCTGATGGTTTCCGTGTAACAAAAAAAAAATTTTTAATTACAAATTTACAATTCCATTTTTTGTCGCTCTTGTTCCTCGGAACAGAGTGCTTATCAATTTATCCAAATGTCTGTAATTATCGAATTTTTCGATGAAAATGGTCTTAAACGATTTGGTTCGACTCACTGATCAAGAATCCGAGGTCGAAATTCATTCTGTCCGGCCGGCCCGCCGCGCCGTAGGCACGATAACTCTCGAACGGAATGGGCTACACAGTTGAAATTTCCAGAGTGGGTTTGTGAGATGAATATCTCAGCTGAGTTCGTTACTGGGCAAAATCGGACAGATGGTTTCGGAGTAACAAAAAAAAAATTTTTTTTTTTACATGACAAATTCCAAATTAAATTTTTTTCAATAAGCAGTTTTACCATAAGAATCTATTGATATCATTTTTAACACAAACAAGCTAATACTTTCGGAGATATGATTTTTCTAAATTTCAATAATTAATCGTATTTCTACGTTTTCACAGTGATATAATTATTCTATGTATGAATTGTCATAATGTCAACTTATTTTCCTGAGACATGGCATTGTCTAATTCATTTCAGCAATCGTAGAATTATAAGAATTATAAGATAATATCATACTTTTTGTTGGTTGATATTTTCATGCCGATGGTCAATCCATATGATGATGGGAATGGTAATGGTAAGTTAATAATATTGAGTTCAGAATATCTCCACTAAAAACAAAACTGGAATATTGGTGTATTGGAGTAGATTTGAGGAAAGATATATATTATCGTTCAACATAGAATTGAGGAATGAATATCTCGGATGAGTTCGTTGTTGGGTAGAATTCATCTATTGGTTTTGGATTGATAATTTTTGGCACTCTTGTTGAATTTAAATTCTTCTATGATGTTTGAATTCAATTTCTGCTAAGATGAAGTTCTTTCACAAGAATTCATCGATATAATTCCCAACTCTGAGAATCCAATACTTTCGGAGATATAATTTGTATGTTTGAACAAGAGCGCCAGAAAGCTCCTGTCCACAGGGCTTGAACCAATTTTTTTAAGATGCAGTTTCACCATAAGAGTCCATTGATATCATATTAAACTCTTACAAGCTAATACTTTCGGAGATTTGATTTTCAAAATTTCAATGATAAATCGTACTACTATATATATATCTTCAGAATTATTTTTTGTTGATTGCTATTCTCGAATTTCAGTATAGCAATCAACAAAAAATTATTCTGAAGATTTTCGTTAGGTGTCTGACGAAGGAGTTTGATATAGACTCCGAAACGTTACGATATAATTGTTTCATCGTTGACGTTGTTTCGTTGTTGTTTGTTAGGCAACATTGTTCGATTTATTGCTTCTGAGAAAACTGTGTTTTTTACACAGAAGCAAATCACAAAACAATATTTTTTTTATTTTATAGATATTTTGCAGAATTAGGGAAAGAAACCCCAGAACGAAACCATTCAATTATTGAAGTATATGAGTAGGTATATAGACTATATTTTTATCTTATTTTATTGGTACAATTGATCGAACCCTCTAGACGCTGTTCCATTATTTTTTATTAGCCAACGTATATTTCTCATAGAAACCATTCAAGTTACTTTAACGTTTTGCACAAATCAGAATTCAAGTAAGCTCATATCTGACTCAACATTTCAGTAAATATATTCAAACTGAGCAGAGACGTTTTCGGCAAATGGTCAAAAAGTTGATTTTACAGATCGTATATAAAACTCATTTTTGACAATTTATGGGTTGGACGTTTTCTGCCTAACGACATCCAGTTATCGTGGAAATGGCCGGCCGATAAGCTGGACGGAATCGAATTAGACGTCGAATTCTTCATCGGTGAGTCGAACCGAATCGTTTGAGACCATTTTCGGCAAAAAATTGAAAATTACAGACAATTCGCCTGTTCCCCAGAACAGTACGATTCATTATTGAAATTTAGAAAAATCATATCTCCGAAAGTATTAGCTTGTTGGAGTTGCAAATGCTATCGATGGATTTTAATGGTGAAACTGCATCTTAAATAAAAATTGAATTTGGAATTTGTTGGTTATAAAAAAAAATTTTTTTTCGTTACTCCGAAACCATGTGGCCTATTTTGCCCAATAACGAACTTATCCGAGATATTCATCTCCCTAACCTACTCTGAAAATTTCAATTGCCTAGCTCCTTCCGTTCGAGAGTTATTGTAGAAATTTTTTTTTTTAATTTTGAAATTTTTTTGTGATACTTTGTGGAAACCTGGTCAATACGAAACTTCACATGCGTATAAAAGTCATGATTCTACAATGTGATGCTAAATTTCAGATAGTCTGTCATGGCTTTGAAATGAATTCATATCTTATAAATGCTGAGAAAATATCTATATCGATCGTTAATTCGAATATCCAATAGAGGTGAATAAAACATCATTAACAGTAAGTTCATCGGTTTAAGGATATATTTTAATTTTTTTCAGCTAAGTATCTTGGAAAATTTTATATTTCAGAAAACTATGAATAGACAATGGAACATGCGCGAACAGTGCTTGAATCAATGTTTGTTTAGATAAATACATCAAGAAAACTTTTCCTCGGTTTCATTTCATCAATTGAATGAAATATTTACCAGAATTTTCAGAAATTATTAGACGTTTATTCATTTGAATATGTCAGTTCCAAAGCGACTAATCGATTAATAATAGCGAATAATCCATAGCTACTTTTAGGGGTGCGACTAATCGACTATTAGTTAAACAATTGAGGTAAAGGGTGCATTAAAACATTTTCCAATCCAAATCCCCAAATCAGAAATAATTCACAGGAGAACATCAAGAAAATCCTTCCCCGGTCTCATTTTATCAATTGAATGAGATATTTACCAGAATTTTCAAAAATTATTAGACATGGATAATGCACATGCATAGCGACTAATCGACTAATAATAGCGAATAATCCAAAACTACTTTTAGGGGTGCAACTAATCGACTGTTATGTAAACAATTGAGCTGAAGGGCGCATTAAAAAATTTTCAACCACAAATCAGAAATAGTTCACGGGAGAACAACATGTGAGTTTAAGATCCGGTACTGGCAAAACTGCTCCAATATTCTCCAATATGGAGAAAAAATTATATGATGAGGCACTCACAACTTCTCTCTTGGTATACCATAAACGTCAATTACTATGCTGTTGCTCGCCTCTGTTCGTCATAAGAGCGCAATCTGCAAATTTGTTTATTAATTATTATCATTCGCGTGAATTCGCAACCTGATTTCGCGGGAAAATATGGTTATCGTAATATTTCACATTTTTCTTCAGTGGATTTAGATTCTATGGAATTCGGTTCATACTTTAACAATGAGAACAATTTTGATTAGACAGCTGACAGATAAGAATCCATTGATATCATTTTCAACTCCAATAAGCTAATACTTTCGGAGATATGATTTTTGGAAACTTCTATATTGCTTGAAATTAGATGGAATTATATCGTTCTGTAAAATTATTATTATTTCGTCTAAAATGAACTCTGGAACATTCAGCAAAAGCCAGAATTAAAGCACAATTTTCGCTGAAGATCATGTCACATTCAATGCAAACTAATGGTTAATCTTATCAGTCATAACATTAGGAATATAAAGAAATACCCGGTGCGTTTCATCAAGTAATAAATTTATGTTAGTATGCAAACCCTCCAGCCACAACCTACGGTCGGCATTAACCTCACCTGATCTTTATCTAATATTGCAAAAGATATTATACCCTCAACAGTAGTTAATACACATTAAATACACAATTAAATATACATTGAGCTGAGCATTGAAGATCCTCACGGTCAGTTAAATTTCGATTTTATTGGATAATAAACGAGATCTTAGGCAGGTAGGTATCTGTGTTCTTTGATGTTCGACCATCTAAATAAAAATATTGTGATACATGACTATTTGATTTACGTGATGATTACTGATGATTTAGAATGGATTTTCAAAAGAAATGGACTGCAAAACAATATTATCATTATTTGTGAAATGTATGATTGATATACTCTAAATGTATTTTCTCTATTTCAGTATGGTAATGAGTCCATTCCAGCACTAAAAAGAGTGCTGGAATGAACTCATTCCCGCATTGTTTCTAGTTATATTTATCGTTTTGTGGTAGTCAGCACTGACATTCGATCCTATCAAATTTCAACACACGTCAATTGTCAATATAATATAATCTGGATGTAGTGAAATGATTTTTGAGAGGAAAAGTTTTATTTTCATTAAAAAATAAGGTACTAGATATTCCTTCTTGCTAATTTTGATTCATTTCTATTATTAGTAAACTGTTTTAAATCTGATATCCATGCCCTACGTACGATTCAAATTCCGTAGTCTTTCATCTTTCGTAACAGTCACACCAACTGCCAAGATACAATACAAAAGTCACAAGGATGTATAGTCCGAATTTTTCATTGAATATCAACAGTATTTTACAAAATTTGACTGAAATAGAGAAAATATCGTCTAATACTCGTTGCAGAAGGCAATTCCAACACTCATGCGTTCAAAAACTCGCTCATTCGTCGCTCTTTTTCGAATTTCGCAGTCGTGATTGAATAGGAGCCCATTCTGCAACTTGTTTTAGAATATACTGTTCCCTACCACAATATAAAACAAGGATTGGAAAACAGGTATGTGGTATATTCTATTTTGAGTTTACTGTGGACATATTATGAACACTACAAAAGTAACTACACTCTTGTTCACTACAGTTTTTGTCGTCTGACATATGTTTCAGAAACAAAGTTTCCATCTTCAAAGACGAAGCGTTACTAAAGCATGCAATCAATTTCAACATTCCAGTTGGTTGACAATATACCCTTAGTCATAAACCAGTTAGTGAGAATAATGGGTTGTTAATAGGAGTTAGATCATTATTGAGTAAAATATCCTTTCTTTATACATTTCGATACCTTCAAGTGCTCCTAAGTACACTTTATTGGAATTTTTCAACAATTTGACGGAATTTTCTGAAATTGAGTGGCCAGTTGATTTGCAAAAGCAGATTTATCGATGTTGTTGTACCGAATGTGTCCCGTATGCTCTTTATACCGTGTGAGAATGTTTCTGGCTGTTTGCCCCACTTAACTCTTGTTGCAATCCAAACATTTAATTTCAAATATACCCGATTTTAACATGTCCGGAGTTTTATCAAATGTATTTCTTAGAAGTTGTTTGATTTTCGAGGAAGTTTTGAAAGCCAGTTACATATTAACGTTTTTAAAAATATTCTGAAATTTGTTTTCGGATGGAACGAGAGAGCGTGGAAAACTTTTACCATTTTTATTTCTTTCGTTAGGTTTATGTTACCGAAGAGATTTTTATCTTTATGATTGTTGATAATTTTCTAGACTAGTTGTATGTGGTAGTGTGGAAAAGCCAAATGGACTAAATTCATTATCTTGGTTACTGTACATCTTTATGGAAAACCCCAAAACAAGTCAAATTCAAATTTTAAATTTTCATCATCTTCTTAAAAATCGAACCCTAGCTTCAACCCCCAACTCCTAATTTTTCAAATTGAAAACTTGTGATACATCGTTTGAATAGTCGCGTGATTCTTTATTCAGAAACATTATCACTTTCATGTTTATTACAAAACGCAAATGCAGATTGACTTCACTTTGAAAGAAAAAGGCTAAAAAAGCATTGACGTAGGGTCAATCTGCTTAGGCGCGTGTGCTATAGACATGATTATGATTATACTGACCCTCCTAGGTCTTCCCCAAGGAGATCTCTAAGAACCTCCTAGGAGCTTGTGCGACAAAGGAGATTCAGTTGTGTTCTTTGTCGACTTTGTTAATCTATACTTACGCAAGCTCAGACACAGCACTGTTAAGTTTTGAACCGACATTGAATGATGTCCACTACCCTCTGAGTAGATCTCCAGCTCGCTATATCCGCTGAGCTTGGAACACTGATTATTCAATTCAAATCAGCCAACGTGAACACTCACGCCAAAGAGTACTGACTTCACGTCAGTGCTTCTTATATTTATTGCTAAATTTGGTATTACATTTTGGATTTTGATATTGTACCAAATTTCACTTGATTAATTTTTTTATAATTTGATTTTTGCAATGAACTTGAAAGTTATAACATTTCTGAATAGAGTATGACAAGACCTTTCAAACGATGTATCACAATCCGATACTTCCTACTTGGGAAAAAATTAGGGGTTGTACTTTCGAAGGGGGTTGAAGATAGGTTTCGCATTTTTACGAAGAAGAATGACAATTTAAAATTAAAATTTGATGTGTTTCGGTATCTTCCAAATACAGGGTGAGTCTTTTACCACTGCATTAATTTTAACCAAAGATTCCCCTCATCAAACGAAACACTTTTTTCATTTAACATTTTTCCAAATTCAGCTCAGGTAAAAAGATACAGGCTGTTGAAATTTTGAAAAATAAATCAGTTTTTATTTTGTAGCTTTAACATCCTTTTTTTGAATAAAATGAATGTTGGCGAAGGTTTCCTATAACTATGATACATATTTTCCAAATATTAGTTATTTTCTACTTCTACTGGTTTTCTAGTTATGGACTCGTGGATTCATAAAACTAAACGAAATTAGCATGAAGAAAGCATATAAAGTTTTTCTTGAATCATTTCAAGAATATTCCATCGTTTTAGAACATTATATTATTCTTCATCATTTCTCCTTAAACGCACCGTTTTCGAGATATTCTTCATTGAATGTTTTAAAATGGAAAACTCCAGAAATTTCACTACTTTTATGGATCCGTCCCTGAGCATTTGAATCCCGAATCAAGCTGTAAACCACGTTACCATGCCTTATTCTCGTCCGCCAACAATGTCATAGATAATTTATATGCGGAAGTGTATTAGCACATTGTGAAATATTTAAACGCTTGTAACTTATTACCTGATCTGATTCTGGAAAAATGGGATATGAAAAAAGTGTTTCATTTGATGAGAGGAATCTTTGGTTAAAATTAATGCAGTGGTCAAAGAGTCACCCTGTATATGTTTACTAACTAAGATAATTAATTTATTCCATTTGGCTTTTTCCATCTGTATATTCACTGCCGAATTATAATGCGTCGGGTTACTGCAAAAACAAGATAACCCCATTTTCCACATTTCTGAGAAAAGTGCTATTTTCTGATAATTAACCGCCCAAGAACATACTGCAAGAATAAGCCAAGTTTTCTATAGATCTGGCGCACTTAGCTTATTCTTACAGTATATTCTTGGGCGCTTGATCGTCATAAAATAGCACTTTTCTAAGAAATGTGAAAAATCTTGTTTTGGCAGTAACCCGACGAATGATGAGATTACATATTACTGCTGTTTCGAAGCTGTATAGGTAACGTTACTTTGACAAATTTAAAATTTGATAATAATAATAATATAGCTATAAAGTTTTATGGTTGATTAGATTGCGTATTTATTCTTTTGTAAGTTGTAAGTATATTTTTGGCAATTTCCTGAAAGTATCCATATGCAATTTTGTTTCCTTGGTATGACAACAATAAAATTCAAGCAAGTTTAAGTTTAATACTACCTCACTCGTATCATACAAACTTTTCTGAGTCTATGGCCACAAAAACGCAAATATGTGAAACTCATTAATACTGTCAACTTTCGAATTTTGTCATGTTTGATACAAACTTCGAAAGTAGTCTTTGAAATCTCAAAATTCAAGCTGAATTTGCTACTAAGAAAATGCCTAATGCTATATAAGACAAAGTTTCCGGAGTAAGTAAGAAATACATGATATATTCGCCAAATTCGTTATTACTCGTTATTCTTCATTAAATGTTATGAAATCTGATAAAAATTCCGGAAAGGTAACTGCTTTCGTGAATCAGGCCCTGAACTGGAATCACGGATAACTGTGGAATCCCCAAATCAAGACATAGACAATCATTATTAGTTATCTTTTTGGAAATAGGTGAATAGTCTTACCATGATCTGTATGAATCTATGTTTTGTTTATACTAAATGGTTCCTTCCTGAGTTTTCTCCCCCAAACTCTGAAAAATATCTATAAAATAAAAAATTCATTATTTTGTGATTTGCTTCTGCGTAGAAAACACAAATCACAAAATAATGAATTTTCTATTTCATAGATATTTTTCATAGTTTGGGAAAGAAAACCCAGAAAGAAACCATTTAATAATGAATATACCTCCCACAGTATCCTTTAATGTTTTTTTATATCCTTACATAATCGCATTCGAAAGTCAATTCAACTAAGCATCCATTCAAAGGGATAAGGGATCGTACTACAAATGAGAAGGGTGATAGTCCACCCGAAAGAAAGTGAAAATATACCTGATAAATGACCAACTCATGAATAAATGTGAAGAATGCGGAAGACTTTCATATACAATAGGGTGAGAGTTAACGGTAACACCCACTGCAGCAGGTTGTTTAACCCTTGAAATCTCTTCCTGGTTCAAACGGAGTCGTTGGTCGGCAGGTACCAATTTTTTGACCATTTTTTATTCCCCTTTTTTCAGCTATTCAGGGCTAATTTTGGAAGAAGGTCGTGATAAAAAAACCGGAGTAAATGAATGGGGACCTCTAGGATGAGATTATTGCTGCTATGCACTGAAATATTCTGTGTGTTCATCTTTTTCTTAGATTTTTTTTTCCTTTGCTGCTATTTTTCCAACCTTTCCATAAATTTTTGGTGCAAAACTTGTGTAGCGTGTAACTTGTCATGGATATCTCGCCCAGTATTTCTTTGGAGTCAGTTTAATCTGATAGGTGAGAATTGGTGATAAAAATATTTTTGGAGAACCAATAATGTTTTACAATGAAATTAAAAATATATATTTGTATAGAAACCGTTAATCTTACACAAAAGTAGTACGAAGCTAATAAAAATTGGTTCAAGCCCTGTGGACAGGAGCTTTCTGGCGCTCTAGTTCAAACAGACAAATTATATCTCCAAAAGTATTGGTTTCTCAGAGTTGGGGATTATATCAATGTATTCGTATGATAGAACTGCATCATAAAGGAAATTCAATTTAAATAATAGTTTATTTATCAAGATTAAATGAGCAATCATGAGAATGAGAACTGCACCATGGAAGAAATCAAATTAAATCTGGCCAATTTTGCCCAATAACGAACTTAACCGAGATATTCATCTCCCTAAACTACTCTGAAAATTTCAACTACCTACCTCATTCCGTTCGAGACTTATATCTATGTCTATGGATGAAAAGCAGTCTCACTACTCCCAGATCTCTTACTTCATGTTCCGTTCCTAAATGTAAGAATTTTCTGAGCAAACAACTGAGATTTTTCTCACTTCGCTCACAATTCTTCGATTGATTAGATAATGTCATGTCTCAGGAACATCATTTGACATTATGACAATTCATACATAGAATAATATCATTCTGTGACAACGTTGAAACACGATTTATTATTGAAATTTTGAAAAATCATATCTCCGAAAGTATTAGCTTGTTAGAGTTAAAAATGATATCATTGGATTCATATGGTAAAACAGCTTATTGAAAAAAATTTAATTTGGAATTTGCCTTGTAAAAAAAAATTTTTTTTTGTTACTCCGAAACCATGTGTCCGATTTCGCCCAATAACGAACTTAGCCGAGATATTTATCTCCCAAACCTACTCTGAAAATTTCAACTGTCTAGCTCATTCCGTTCGAGAGTTATCGTGCCTACGGCCGGCCGGACCGGCCAGACGGCCGGACAGAATGAATTTCGACCACGGATTCTTGATCAGTGAGTCGAACCAAATCGTTTAAGACCATTTTCATCGAAAAATTTGAAAATTACAGACATTTGGGCAAATTGATAAGCACTCAGTTCCGAGGAACTAGAGCGCCAAAAAGTTGGTCCAAACATAGGGTACTCTTTATTCATAAAACTTGGATTGCCTCATTAAATTTGTGGTAATAAAGTTCATTAGTTATGAAAGGTAAAAAAATTATATTATGTGAATATAAAGTGCGATTTATTTTACTTCATTATTTTGCTTCTTTATACGGGGTGGTTCCGCATTAGACGTGAACCTTGGAGGAGTTAGTATGACTCACTTGCTGTCGTTTAAGCCATATTGCTAGATAACCGAAGATTTCCTTAGTTAATTTTTCGTCAATTTTTTCTACGTTGACCGCATTGGTTTATAATTTTGTGATATTTTCATTAGAAAAGAATATAATATGTTTGAAAAAAGCAAAACTATGCTGTATTAGATGTTACAAAAGAATCAGTATGATTTGAAAGGGTATATATGTAGGAAAGAAAGAAGAATAACGAATAAATTTTTTTTAACTCAACTAAACTCGAATTTTTTTTGGAAAATGTAGTTACAAAACGTTTTCAAAATGATATCCACCATTGCTTGTACAAGCACGTGCCCACTTTCTAATTTCTTTAGTTGTTAATTAATATTATTTCTGAATAGGGAATGACTAGACCTTTCAAACGATGTTTTACAAACCCATACTTCCAATTGAAAACATTGGGGGTTGTAACTGTCCTCTGACGGGGGTTGAAGGTAGGGTTCGCATTTTTGTGAAAAAGAATGATAATTTAAAATTTAAATGACGAGTTTCGGGATATTTCCATAAATATGTACCATAACCAAGATAATGAATTTATTCCATCAGGCTTTTCCACGCTTTATAGTATAAGTACGAATTAATTATTATCATGGATAATCTTGAAAGGGCAAGTCCATATATTCGTAAATAAGTTATACAATCCCTAATTCCCAAATGAGAAATGACCATCATTTCAGAGAAATGAATACAAGCCTCAAACCTGAAGTTTAAGTATGATTCATGAACTTTCTTCCAAGGAAATTTTCGAAATGGATTCGATTTTATTTATGGTGGGGCAGGTCTAAGTGGCTCTCATGTCGTAGTTATCCATTTTCTGGTCGCGTCCAACATGGACTTCAGATAAGAATATTCCAGAAGCAATTAATATGGATGCAGATGGGTCAAGGTAATCTCTTCAGGTGGTGGGGTCACCTCTGTTTTTTATTTCCTCATTATCATGATCCCACTCCGAAAGATGGGTTGTTTAAACCTCGCCGCTCCGATGAAGGGCATATCAGGCCTACTCCATTAATTGTGTATGTAGGTACTGGCAGTCTCTAAATTTCTTAACTCTTCAACCTTATATGCTTGTCTTCAAATTCCTGATTACTTAATTCGATAAATTTCACATTATGTCTTTGGCTGGAGAGCAATTTCTGAATTTCCACAAATATTCATATTTCTGAAAGTTTATAATGGTTTGTCGCTAGGATATATCTTAGGATCAATTTTATTCGTTATTCATAGTTACCCGTTCATATGATATGTAGTTTCCATTTAACTATTATTATTTATTAGGAATCGCGTATTTATTATTTAGATTGCGGACATACATAGCCTGTTTTTTTATAATACAAAAATATCTGAAAATAAAAAAAAAATGGGTTCAAGCCCTGTGGACAGGAGCTTTCTGGCGCTCTAGTTCAAACAGACAAATTATATCTCCGAAAGTATTGGTTTCTCAGAGTTGGGAATTATATCAATGTATTCTTATGATAGAACTGCATCATAAAGGAAATTAAATTCAAATAATAGTTTATTTATCAAGATTAAATGAGCAATCTGAGAATGAGAACTGCACCATGGCAGAAACCAAATTAAAATAGCTGAAATGAATTTGACTCTCTCTTATAGAAAAGGATGAAAAGTAGGAGTACGAACACAGATCATATAATAAAGCTTAGATAGAATAATTATAGCATTCTGTGAAAACATAGAAGTATGATTCATTATTGAAATTTAGAACTTCATCTTAGCAGAAATTGTATTCAAACATCATAGAAGAATTCAAATTCAACAAGAGTGCCAAAAATTATCAATCCAAAACCAATAGACGAATGCTACCCAACAACGAACTCATCCGAGATATTCATTCCTCAATTCTATGATCAACGATAATATATATCTTTCCTCAAATCTACTTCAATACACCAATATTCCAGTTTTGTTTTTAGTGTAGATATTCTGAACTCAATATTATTAACTTACCATTCCCATCATCATATGGATTGACCATCGGCATGAAAATATCAACCAACAAAAAGTATGATATTATATGAGGAGTAACTTTTCAAAACGCATTATGTCCAATTTGGGCGAAATTGAGTTTGAAGCGGATTCAGAAATGTTTTCTGTTGCTCTATAGCCCTATGTAAACAAAATCTTCCAAATGGCATTATGTCTCTCTGTAATTCAAATCCAAAGTATGTAAGCCGCATCGCAATGAATTATGTTTACGTTTGCATTTTTAAAAGAAATAAAATATAACCAAAAACATGTTTTATCGATTTGCTCATGTTAATTAGGTTACAGGCCAACACTTACTGTGCAGACTGTTTATCTAAATGTATAAAAAATCGCAACGAACAGCATTATTTTCAATTTCAACCACATCAAAAAGCATTATATACAATGAGATGAATCAAAACGCATTAAGTCCAAACGTTTTTTACATTTTCTGTGTATATCTGATCAATATTGATTTAAATGAGATTAGTTATTACCTTTAGATGTAAATTTCTATCAAACAAACTCGACATACTCAAATTATAAGCCAGGGAGGAAGAAAAAATCGCATTTCGTTGATTCCCAATAAAATGGTTTTTGGACTTAATGCGTTTTGATAAGTTACTCCTCATATTTGGATTATCATATTGATACCATTACTGGAATGAATGACAATGAGACAACGTCAAAGTTGAGATTATAACAATTCATAGAATAGTCACAGAATAATTCTATCATTGAAATTTTGAAGAATCATATCTCCGAAAGTATTAGCTTGTTAGAGTTTAAAATGATATGAATGGATTCTTATGGTAAAACTGCTAATTGAAAAAAATTTTAATTTGGAATTTGTTCTGTCAAAAAAAAAATCTTTTTTTGTTACTCCGAACCCATCTGTCAGATTTTGCCCAATAACGAACTTAGCCGAGATATTTATTCCCCAAACCGGCCGGCCGGACATAATGAATTTCGACCACGAATTCTTGATCAGTGAGTCGAACCAAATTGTTTAAGACCATTTTCATCGAAAAATTCGAAAATTACAGACATTTGGGCAAATTGATAAGCACTCAGTTCCGAGGAACTAGAGCGCCAAAAAGGAAAAAAGTTGAAAGAACTATTCTTATACATAATCAATTATAATGGATTAAATCAAATACCTACCTGAAATATTCAGAAGAATTAAAAGAGTAAAACATTAAGGTGATTTCTGTGAGAAATTGTCAAACAATTAAAACAATAATGTTAGTATAATAAACAATGTTGTTTACTGACCGAAACGTCTTTCAGTACACAAAAATTAGTATTATTATAACTAAGAGAATAGGATAACGCGGATAAGTTTATTAAAATGGAAAAGTATAACGGGTAATTCCGCAAAAGGAGCAGAGATAATCATTCTGCTGGTACCTGCCGACACGTGTTTCTGCTAGTTGGCTTCTTCAGGACAGGGCAAACAAGAAACCAAGAAAAAGGTGGAAAGATAACTGAAAACAGGCGACACCACAACAGGAGCGAGCAACCAATTTGTGCAGAATGATTATCTCTGCTCCTTTTGCGGAATTACCCGTTATACTTTTCCATTATTATAATTGTTTGAAAATTTCACAAAAATTAACTTAATATTTCACCATTTTAATTTCTCCTCCATATTTCTGGTTTCAGATTCAATCCATAATAATTGTTCATGAATCAGAATATTTTTTTCACATTTCTTCCTTTTTTTTATTTTTATATACAGGGTGTCCCAAAAATACCACGCGGAAGTGACACTGGAGATAGATTGGCATTAGGTCTATCAGATAGCATCAACATGACCTCAGTAAAAGTTCGCTGGTTTTACAGATATCACCACTTTTGTGTATTTTTTAAAAATCTCCAGTTTTCGGTCTCTTATCGCCTAGCATTGCTAGAAATTACTTCAAACTCATGTTTTTTTTACCTAGGCTATCCTGAATACTTGCTTTAAACAATGAAGTAATAACTTCACCGACAACTAGAACAAAATCCTTCAAAAAATGTCTAACTTGTTGTATTTTATGCCGAAGTTAAAACGTTAACTTAAGTGTGACTGACTGCTGTGAAAAAAAATTATATCAGACTGAATTAACAAATAATCGCAAAAACTGATCCATTTCATGCCCTTTTCAAAATGATACAATACTACCAATTTTTTTTTAATCAGAACCAGAATTGCTACTTGTTAAAAAAAACCAAAACCCTTATCGGCTATCTCGCTCCCACATTCATTGTTTTGTAACATGGAAACCGGTCCGGCTTTCACAGACTAGGGGTCTTCGAATAGTCTAGACCAGGGGTCACCAAATGGCGGACCGCGGTCCGGATGCGGATCGCGAACCTTTTTTTTGCGGACCATTTTTCCAGAAAACATGTATTCTTGATTAAAAAAATTCAGATAACTTTTCGTTTTATTTACTAATTATAGATATTGGATTTAGATTAACTGCTAGTCAAATTCTTATGCCATCATAATGCTATCAACGACGCGCGACAGATATACAGATTTTGTGAACGGACCTCCAATGAAACTAATTGGTAACCCCTGGGTTAGATACTAGAGAAAACTTTTTGGCGTTTGACGGATTTACTCATTTCCTAATATTTTCCGAACGGATAGAGATACAGAGGTAATAGATACATAAATCTAAACGTCGTCCACCGACCAATCATCGGGGATATCGAGATGTGAAAATCATAGATTTCGGACGGGAAAGAAGAATTTTCCTTCGATTCCGGGTCAAAAATATTTACAAGTGCCGACCCAAAAAAAATTTTTCATGGTATATCGATACAGAGCTCGTGTCTAGTTAAATCAAGGTCGCTGATCACGAATATGCAATTAGTTTTTCCCTAAGTGGCGTACTTTGGGAAAATTTCCACTTAGAGTGAAAAAATGGACGAAAATAGGTCAATTTTGGAAGTTCACACCGCCCAAAAAAATCGGAGTAAGGTGTTGTTGATTTTTGCCCTCATATATGGATCCCTTATCTACTGAATAATCCAAACAGAAAATGTCCAGGCCGTATTATTCGGAAATTATGATTTTTTTCCCAAGGGTCTGTTTTTCGGAAAATTCATTTCGCGGTATTTCCGCGGAAAATTCTCTAATGAAAAATCCGATCATATATTCGTAATCTACGGTCCCGAATTAGTAAATGACGTAATTTGCATCGAAATCGGAGACTGGTCGAATTTTGGCAATTTTTTAATACCAAAAAAAATGGGATTAAAAAAATCCCATTTTTCGAGAAAAATTTTTTGACGCAAAACTATAAAACGGGTACTTATTCTTATAGATTCGGGGCCGTAGATTCCGAATCTACCATCAGATATTTATTACAAACATTTTCCGAGGAAATATCGCGGAAAGAATTTTCCGAAAAATAGACCCTCGGGAAAAAAAATCATAATTTCCGGAGCGTACGACCTGGACATTTATTGTTCAGTTGATTCGATAGATAAAGGATCCAAATATGACGTAAAAAATCAGCAACACCACACTCCGATTTTTTTGGGCGGTGGAAAGTTCCAAAATAGACCTATTTTCGTCAATTTTTTCACTTTAAGTGAAAATTTTCCCAAAGTACGCCACTTAGGGAAAAACTAATTACATATTCGTGATCAGCGACCTCGATTTAATTAGACACGAGCTCCGTATCGATATACCATGAAAAAAATTTTTTGGGTCGGCACTTAGAATTATTTTTGACACGGAATCGAAGGAAAATTCTTCTTTCCCGTCCGAAATCTATGATTTTCACATCTCGATATCCAAATTTTTCCCGATGATTGGTCGGTGGACGACGTTTAGATTTATCTATCTATTTTTTCTGTATCTCTATCCGCTCGGAAAATATTAGGTAATGAGCGAATCCGTCAAACGCCAAAAATTTTTCTCTAGTATCCAACACATACAAAAATCTTCAATTTTCCGATTAGGTCGACGCGGCTTTGGTTATTCACTAAATCGGGTACGCAGATCACGAATCTGTAATTAGATTTTCCGTATCTCGATTAGTTTCGGAGCAATGACGAAGAAAGTTGCAATTTCTGGCTCTACCTCCGGAAAATGGACTAATCAGTCGGATTTTTCGCCATATTACCAAAACTAATCGAGATACGGAAATACTAATTACAGATTCGGAATCTACGCCCTCGATTTAGAGAATAGCCAAAGCCGTGGCGATCTAATCGGAAAATTCTAGATTTTTGTATGGGTTAGAATCTAGACAAAGGACTCACAGCTCTGGCAATGTGTTAGTTGTTGTATGCATTTTATCAATATTTCACAGGAAATAGGTCATAAATACTTCTACAAGGGTTGAAGTATTACAAGATATTTTACTTGCAATTATCTTTTCGTGGAAAATATTAATTTCAAGGGTGAGACCACGCATGCAAAAATAAACCAGTTAACCCAAAACATTTAAGTTTTACAAGCGAGCTGCTTTGTTTAGAAATACAAATGAGCGCTTCCCAACATGTGAAGTCATGGGACGCAACAGTGGTGATATCTCGAAAACCAGCGGACTTTTACTGAGGTCATGTTGATGCTCTATGATGGACCTAATGCCAATCTATCTCCAGTGTCACTTTCGCGTGGTATTTTTGGGACACCCTGTATTTGAGTACAAAAAATAAGGGAATGTATGTCTGTAATCTAAATAATCAAGTACCTTTGCCGTTAAAATTTAAATCAATCACTTAATTATGTTATTCCAATCATACTAGAACAGCTAGGCTATTGCGTAGTAAAAATAATAAAAATAATCGATTTAAATACTCTGGGAATTTCTTATAAGCTTGCGTTCAAATATTGAGAAAACTGTTGCGTTACTGCTGGAAAGAACAAATGTGTGCTAGAATGTTTTAAATATGTAACATGAAATTATTAATACTTAAAATACAACAATTATCATAACGAATAATTATAGTAATCAGACATTTAACTTTTATACAGAACGTAATATTGATAAATAATTTCGAATGCTCAGACTTCAAAAAGATAGTAATTGATGTTGCTATAGTTCATCGCACCCTTATTACTAAGTTTGGAATCATGCAGCAGCGATAATTATCAAGTAAAAGTGATCAATTAACAACTTAATATCTCGTGATCTCGTTTAAGTAAGTAGTTAACTATTTGAAAATAATAGGTAACAAATGAGGAGATGAGGTTATCTTTCAACTTCGTATATATGACAAAATACTAGCCATCATAAGTCATAACAAATATTAATGTACATTTGTGGTCATCAACACATTTATTACCAACCATAAAATTCACTTTGGAAATAGCAAAGTATATTCAGCTATATTTTCTAGATGTTTCGATGATTAAGATTGCGAACCATTTTGAAACAAGTGTCTTCAGAAAGCAGACACATATACAAATAGATATTTGAATTTCTATTAGAACCATCAACTTAGCGTGAAAAGAGGTGTTATTAAAACACTTGAGGATGGAGCCAATCTAATTTATTCAACTCTTGATATTCGAACTAATGAACTGTATTTCATCAAAAAATTTCTTGAAGATAATAGATATCCGAGGCAATTCATAAGTACATCCATCATGAATCTAGAAAGAAGAGCTTCTAATCAAATTACAACTAATCAAGTTCAACATGATAACCAATAGGAACAACACCCCAATCTATTGAATGTGATCCCTTATGTTCGTGGCCTTTCGGAAAAAAATCGGGACAATCGGTTTTATGTTCCATTAAGAACCATTTTCAAGACACAAAATGATCTTAGGTCTTTATTAACTAAGACAAAACACATTAATGAAAAACTAAAAT
This sequence comes from Halyzia sedecimguttata, assembly GCA_937662695.2. NCBI lineage: Eukaryota > Metazoa > Arthropoda > Insecta > Coleoptera > Coccinellidae > Halyzia > Halyzia sedecimguttata. The sequence continues at coordinate 106,187,911 of OW569414.2, forward strand.
TCAAAAACTGTGTATATTATATCCCTTGTATTTATAGTAAATAGTATACAGGAGAAACATTGAAACCACTAGAAGTAAAAAACACAACTAGAAGTAAGGAACTGCGTCCACGTTTGAATTCAGTGTACCCGCGATCTACAGTGGCTATAGATGGTGCTTCATCGCCAAAAGTTGAATTTAGTTGATTGATGCTTTGTTCTTGAGTTAGACGACGTCGAAAATCATAATATATCATAGCTCGAAAATTTTCACGAGTTAATTCTATATTTTGGCTCTAAACAACACAAATTGTGCTCGTATGTCAAAACGTTATAGGTACTTATAACCTCAAAAATGCCAAATTTCACGATGGTAATGTCAGATTTCACCTGGCAATATCAGTATGCATCGTCCATCCATATTTTCTAATTTTGGCCATAATAATGCATTAATTATGGTTCGATAGCCATACCTACCATTCACTGGAACGACCACGCCAGCTACATTTTTGGCGCTCTTGTTCCTCGGAACAGAGTACTTATCAATTTGCCCAAATGTCAGTTTTTTCGAATTTTTGGCTGAAAATGGTCTCAAACGATTTGGTTCGACTCACTGATCAAGAATCCGTGGTCGATTTCGATTCTGTCCGGCCATCCGGCCGTCTGTTAACACGATAACTCTCGAACGAAAGGAGTTAGAGGATTGAAATTTGTAGGGTAGGTTTGGAGCGTAAATATCTCGGGCAAGTTCATTAACGGCAGAAATCTACCAAGCGGTTTCGGAGTCATGACCGTTTTTAGTAAAAACATTTTTTATGAATATTTCCGAAACCGATCTCTCCATCTATCTGAAATTTAGCATCAAATTGTAGAATCATGACCTTTATACGCATGTGAAGTTTTGTATTGACCAGATTACCGTAAGGTGTAAAAAAAAATTTGAAAATTTAAAAAAAGTTTTTCTACAATAACTCTCGAACGGAATGAGCTAGGTAGTTGAAATTTTCAGAGTAGGTTAGGGAGATGAATATACGGTTAAGTACGTTATTAGACAAAATTTGCAGAATAGGTTTAGAGCGTAAGTATCTCGGATGGGTTTGTTAACGGGCGAAATCCATCAAGCGGTTTCGGAGTTATGGCCGTTTTTAGTTAAAATATTTTTTATATGAATATTTCCGAAACCGATCACTTGATCTATCTGAAATTTAGCATCAAATTGTAGAATTATAACCTTTATACGCATGTGGAGTTTTGTATTGATCAGGTTACCGTAAAGTGTCAAAAAAATATTTCAAATTTTTGAATTTTGTTTCTACAATAACTCTCGAACGGAATGAGCTAGGTAGTTGAAATTTTCAGAGTATGTTAGGGAGATACATATCTCAGTTAGGTTTGCTATTGGGCAAAATAGGCCAGAAGGTTTCGGAGTATCGAAAAAAAAAATTTTTTTTAACCCACAAATTTCAAATTAATAAATAAATAAAAATAAAAATAAATTTTTTTAAGATGCAGTTTCACCATAAAAATCCATTGATATCATTTTCAACTCCAACAATCCAATACATTCGGAGATATGATTTTTCGAAATTTCAATAATGAATCGTACTTCTATGTTTTCACAGAATGCTATAATTATTCTATCTATGATTTATTATATTATCTGTGCTCATACTCGTACATGTCATCTTGTTCTATAAGAGAGAGTCAAATTCATTTAAGCTATTTTAATTTGATTTCTTCCATGGTGCAGTTCGCATTCTCAGATTGCTCATTTAATCTTGATAAATAACTATTATTTGAATTGAATTTCCTTTATGATGCAGTTCTATCACAAGAATACATTGATATAATTCTTAATTCTGAGAAACCAATACTTTCGGAGATATAATTTGTCTGTTTGAACAAGAGCGTCAGAAAGCTCCTGTCCACAGGGCTTGAACCAATTTTTCATATAAATCATGTCCAAAAACCGCACCAAACAGTTACTTGTTGTGTATAAAGAGGCTTTTCTATGTCTATTGAAAAGCCTCTTCTCAAAAGGGGGTTTTCCGAGCACCAAATACGATAATTCTGCCTACTAACGATACCTCCAAGGTGAAAATGTGTCTCATCTCTCGTAATAATTATTAGGTGGAATTCAGGATCATTTCCATGATTCTCAACATTCAATCGACAAAAACACGATGTTAATCATGGCCGGCAGTCTTGAGTTCTTATGTGATAAATTAACTTAATATGATTTAAGACCCAAATCTGTATGCAAAATCCGGTGTAGAATCGTTTGCGAAATGCCAACTCAAATTTGGGACACGCTGTATAACATTTTCTTGGATAAAAAAGAGCTTAATTTAAAATGCTAATTGTCCTGTCAGAGCATATTTACAACAAAAAAACTTTATCTTTGATTTACTGAATGTATTCCAAGTTGGAGACTAGCACTGTAATAAGCAATATTCGCTGGTATACTTGTACGACAGGAACATGTTCGACTTCTATGGCACGAAGTGTTAATTTAACTAATTGAACTAATTCGAAATTGAAAGCATCTCCTCCAACTCTATTAAATAATTCAGGCAGCTTAAAAATAGTATGTTAAGAGACATTTATTAATCATTTTTTGTCAAACAAAAAAGTTAAATAAAAACAAGTAAGGAGAGTAGCATCGTATCGAGTTAAGATTAGCGAGAATATTTATTAGTTTGTCGTTTTGTGAGAAACAGCATTTGTTGAAAAAAATCGGACAAAATGCCGTACATAACCCACAAGATTTAAATTTTAATGATGATTGGCTACGGAGATAGGAGGGAGAAATGAAGTTCTTATTTATTCAGGGAGAAATATCCTTATTTACCGCCGCTGTCGCAAAGTACCATAAGATAGATTGAAAGACAATTTCGGGGTATTTTAGAAAAACAGATAATCATCTACTCCTATCTGTTCAAGAAAATCCAAATGTCCCCACTAGGCTTATAGTTACTGAGCTCGAAATTAGCCAGCCTTCAGTAACGAGAATTCTTGAAACACAGAAATTTCATCCATAAAATGACAATCCACCGACGATGATCCAGATAAAGACTCCAGTTTTGATATCAAATTATGGATCTACTTGAACGAAATATTGTAAACATATAGAAAACGTCCTGTTTTCTGACGAACCAACGTTTACGTTAAATCGAGGTAAATAGTCGAAATTGCCGTTATTGGCTGACAATAATCCATACTGGATTAGGGAAGGCTGTACTCAATATTAAGAAAAAAAATGGGTTCAAGCCCTGTGGACAGGAGCTTTCTGGCGCTCTAGTTCAAACAGACAAATTATATCTGGTATTGGTTTCTCAGAGTTGGGAATTATATCAATGTATTCATATGATATCACTGCATCATAAAGGAAATTCAATTCAAATACCTAATAGTTTATTAGATAAGTAATAATAAATTACCTTGTAATCGATCAAAAATTTCCTGATCTACGTTCATCAAATTTTCTCCTCTCTCGAACTACAGAATTATGCTTTTAATATTTACGTAATATTTTCAAACATTTTCGGGTGAGGTCCCCGTTGCATCGCTAAAATACGAGTATTTCAACCCCAATATTCTTGAAGTTACAATATTCCCTTCTGTCAAGTTGACTTTATGACAATTCATACTAAGAATATACATAGAATAATTATATCAATCTGTGAAATACGATTTACATTGAAATTTTGAAAAAACATATCTCCGAAAGTATTAGCTTGTTAGAGTTCAAAATGATATGAATGGATTCTTATGATAAAACTGCTTATTAAAAAAAAATTAATTTGGAATTTGTTTTGTAAAAAACAGAATGACAGAATGAATTTCGACCACGGATTCTTGATCAGTGAGTCGAACCAAATCGTTTAAGACCATTTTCATCGAAATATTCGAAAACTACAGACATTTGGGCAAATTGATAAGCACTCAGTTCCGAGGAACTAGAGCGCCAAAAACAATGTTGTGATCAATTAATAAAATCAATTTTCTTCCAGGGAAATCTCAACGGAGTTGGATATTCATAATTCTTGCAGGACATATTAGTTCCGAGTTTGGCTTCTCTGTGTCCTGATCCGGATGAAGCTGATAGAAACATCTGGTTTCAACCAGACGGTGCGCTCCCCCATTTTGCAAGACCTATCCGTGTGTGTCTGGATGATGTACTTCCAGGCCGATGTATTGGTGGATTGGTGGCGCTCTAGCTCAAACAGACAAATTATATCTCCGAAAGTATTGGTTTCTCAGAGTTGGGAATTATATCAATGTATTCTTATGATAGAACTGCATCATAAAAGAAATTCAATTCAAATAATAGTTTATTTATCAAGATTAAATGAGCAATCTGAGAATGAGAACTGCACCATGGAAGAAATCAAATTAAATCTGGCCAATTTTGTCCAATAACGTACTTAACCGAGATATTCATCTCCCTAACCTACTCTGAAAATTTCAACTACCTAGCTCATTCCGTTCGAGAGTTATTGTAGAAAAACTTTTTTTAAATTTTCAAATTTTTTTCTTACACTTTGCGGTAATCTGGTAAATACAAAACTTCACATGCGTATAAAAGTCATGATTCTACAATTTGATGATAAATTTCAGATAGATCGAGTGATCGGTTCCGGAAATATTCATAAAAAATATTTTTACTAAAAACGGCCATGACTCCGAAACCGCTTGGTAGTTTTCGTCTGTTAATGAACTTGCCCGAGATATTTACGCTCCAAACCTACCCTACAAATTTCAATCCTCTAACTCCTTTCGTTCGAGAGTTATCGTGTTAACGGCCGGACGGATGGCCGGACCGGCCGACAGAATCGATTTGGCCCACGGATTCTTGATCAGTGAGTCGAACCAAATAATTTCAAATATTTTTGGGTGAGGTCCCCCCATTGCATCGCTAAAATACGAGTATTTGAACCCCAATATTTTTGAAGTTATAATATTCCCTTCCGTCAGTTCCGTCATAAATTGAGAGACTTGAGCATTCTTTGTCTATGGATGAAAAACAGTCTCACTACTCTCAGATCTCTTACTTCATGTTCCGTTCCGAAATGTAAGACTTTTCTGAGAAAAACTAATTTCGGAGCGAACAACTGAGATTTTTCTCACTTCGCTCATAATTCTTCGATTGATTAGATAATGTCATGTCTCAGGAAAATAAGTTGACATTATGACAATTCATACATAGAATAATTATATCATTCTGTGACAACGTAGAAATACGATTTATTTATTATTATTTATTATTGAAATTTTGAAAAATCATATCTCCGAAAGTATTAGCTTGCTAGAGTTAAAATTGATATCATTGGATTCTTATGGTGAAAGTGCTTATTGAAAAAAATTTAATTTGGAATTTGGTTTGTAAAAAAAAAATTTTTTTTTTGTTATTCCGAAACCATCTGTCCGATTTTGTCCAATAACGAACTCAGCCGAGATATTTATCTCCCAAACCTACTCTGAAAATTTCAACTGTCTAGCTCATTCCGTTCGAGAGTTATCGTGCCTACGGCCAGCCGGCCGGACAGAATGAATTTCGACCACGGATTCTTGATCAGTGAGTCGAATCAAATCGTTTAAGACCATTTTCATCGAAAAATTCGAAAATTACAGACATTTGGGCCAATTGATAAGCACTCAGTTCCGAGGAACTAGAGCGCCAAAAACCACGGAAAGGAACCGATGTTAACTATAGGTACCTACTAATATCCGTGATACCCAGAAAATTATTCGTTGATGCTTGTGGGATATCAAAAGAGTTTTCATCTGAATTGATGAATCAGTTAAATCCACAACTTTCCATCGAACATCACCTAAAAGGGACGATGGCATCAGTAATTGACTATCGTTTGAAACCACTACCGGCTTCCTTCAGTTTAACGTTCAAAGCTTTGGTGATCGACCTTCCCTAACAACTTTCACGGTATACTCTCATCTCATAACTTTCATTTTTCGAAACTACGTCACATGGTCAATTTGATTCAGCTTCCTTATTTACATTGCGTCGGCAAGGCAATAGGAAATCTCAACCTTGGCAGGAGTTACGTCAAAATCCTTGAACTTGAGGCAGCCGGAGCAGTCTTGTCGTGAACTAGACGACTTTTATTCTGTTTTGGTCGCATATCGGCTGGTATGTACCGTCCTGCCTCTTCAACAGCTTGTTTTTGCAAAAGTCATTTGCATATTCAGCGAATAGATTTCGGTTGATTATCAGAATCTATGTATTGTTTAATATGGTGTCGGAGGTATCCTTGAAATGCGACGATGAGCTAGACTGCTTCACGGAGTGCGTCGTTAACCGAAAAATTATTCTGAGGGAATTATTTTTCAATCGGATAGGTTAATGTTCTTGAATGTATTGGTTTGATGAACCTATAACTATTCGTTTTGGGCATTAAAGGAGCTTACTTGGATAGACTCTTATTAGTCTAGTCAACAAGTGCTTTTTAGGTCAAAGTTTTTGTATATTCTCCGAAAATTATGATTGAGGTGTCATTCGATTCGGAATCGCATGTAGATAGTTTTTGAGAAAATGCTAAGGCCGCTCGCAAAAGTTGCAATAGTTATAAACAATTAAGTGAAAAAAAAAGAAGGAGGTTAAGGTTTTCACCAGTATATCAATAACCATTTCAGATAATTCAAAGTTGAAAAAATGGGTTCAAGCCCTGTGGACAGGAGCTTTCTGGTGCTCTAGTTCAAACAGACAAATTAAATTCCGAAAGTATTGGTTTCTCAGAGTTGGGAATTATATCAATGTATTCTTATGATAGAACTGCATCATAAAGGAAATTCAATTCAAATAATAGTTTATTTATCAAGATTAAATGAGCAATCTGAGAATGAGAACTGCACCATGGCAGAAACCAAATTAAAATAGCTGAAATGAATTTGATTCTCTCTTATAGAACAGGATGAAAAGTACGAGTACGAACACAGATCATATATTAAAGCTTAGATAGAATAATTATAGCATTCTGTCAAAACATAGAAGTATGATTCATTATTGAAATTTAGAACTTCATCTTAGCAGAAATCTTTCCTCAAATCTACTCCAATACACCAATATTCCAGTTTTGTTTTTAGTGGAGAAATTCTGAACTCAATATTATTAACTTACCATTCCCATCATCATATGGATTGACCATAAGCATGAAAATATCAACCAACAAAAAGTATGATATTATATTATAATTCTCATATTTATACGATTGCTGGAATGAATGACAATGTTATTAACTTACCATTACCATTCCCATCATCATATGGATTGACCATCGGCATGAAAATATCAACCAACAAAAAGTATGATATTATATGAGGAGTAACTTTTCAAAACGCATTATGTCCAATTTGGGCGAAATTGAGTTTGAAGCGGATTCAGAAATGTTTTCTGTTGCTCTATAGCCCTATGTAAACAAAATCTTCCAAATGGCATTATGTCCCTCTGTAATTCAAATCCAAAGTATGTAAGCCGCATCGCAAAGAATTATGTTTACGTTTGCATTTTTAAAAGAAATAAAATATAACCAAAAACATGTTTTATCGATTTGCTCATGTTAATTAGGTTACAGGCCAACACTTACTGTGCAGACTGTTTTCTCTAAATGTATAAAAAATCGCAACAAACAGCATTATTTTCAATTTCAACCACATCAACACGCATTATATACAATGAGATGAATCAAAACGCATTAAGGCCAAACGTTTTTTACATTTTCTGTGTATATCTGATCAATATTGATTTAAATGAGATTAGTTATCACCTTTAGATGTTAATTTCTATCCAACAAACTCGACATACTCAAATTATAAGCCAGGGAGGAAGAAAAAATCGTTTTTATTTGATTCCCAATAAAATGGTTTTTGGACTTAATGCGTTTTGATAAGTTGCTGCTCATATTATGATTCTCATATTGATACCATTACTGGAATGAATGACAATGAGACAACGTCAAAGTTGACATTATAACAATTCATAGAATAGCCACAGAATAATTCTATCATTGAAATTTTGAAAAATCATATCTCCGAAAGTATTAGCTTGTTTGAGTTTAAAATGATATGAATGGATTCTTATGGTAAGACTGCTTATTGAAAAAAACTTAATTTGGAATTTGTTCTGTAAAAAAAAAATTTTTTTTTTGTTACTCCGAAACCATCTGCCAGATTTTGCCCAATAACGAACTTAGCCGAGATATTTATCCCCCAAACCTACTCTGAAAATTTCAACTGTCTAGCTCATTCCGTTCGAGAGTTATCGCGCCTACGGCCGGACGGCCGGACCGGCCTGACAGAATGAATTTCGACCTCGAATTCTTGATCAGTGAGTCGAACCAAATCGTTTAAGACCATTTTCATCGAAAAATTCGAAAATTACAGACATTTGGGCAAATTGATAAGCACTCAGTTCCGAGGAACTAGAGCGCCAAAAAGATTCAAATATAGGAGCAAATTTTTAAAAAAAATGGGTTCAAGCCCTGTGGACAGGAGCTTTCTGGCGCTCTAGTTCAAACAGACAAATTATATCTCCGAAAGTATTGGTTTCTCAGAGAATTATATCAATGTATTCTTATGATAGAACTGCATCATACAGGAAATTCAATTCAAATAATAGTTTATTTATCAAGATTGAATGAGCAATCTGAGAATGAGAACTGCACCATGGAAGAAACCAAATTAAAATAGCTGAAATGAATTTGACTCTCTCTTATAGAACAAGATGAAATGTACGAGTATGAACACAGATCATATAATAAAGCTTAGATAGAATAATTATAGCATTCTGTGAAAACATAGAAGTACGATTCATTATTGAAATTTAGAACTTCATCTTAGCAGAAATTGAATTCAAACATCATAGAAGAATTTAAATTCAACAAGCGTGCCAAAAATTATCAATCCAAAACCAATAGACGAATTCTACCCAACAACGAACTCATCCGAGATATTCATTCCTCAATTCCAGTTTTGTTTTTAGTGGAGATATTCTGAACTCAATATTATTAACTTACCATTACCATTCCCATCATCATATGGATTGACCATCGGCATGAAAATATCAACCAACAAAAACTATGTATTATATTATAATTCTAATATTTATACGATTTCTGGAATGAATGACAATGATATTAACTTACCATTACCATTCCCATCATCATATGGATTGACTGTCGGCATGAAAATATCAACCAACAAAAAGTATGATAATATTATAATTCTCATATTGATACCATTACTGGAATGAATGACAATGAGACAACGTCAAAGTTGACGTTATAACAATTCATAGAATAGCCACAGAATAATTCTATCATTGAAATTTTGAAAAATCATATCTCCGAAAGTATTAGTTTGTTAGAGTTAAAAATGATATGAATGGATTCTTATGGTAAAACTCCTTATTGAGAAAAAATTTAATTTGGAATTTGTTCTGTAAAAAAAAAATTTTTTTTTTGTTACTCCGAAACTATCTGTCCGATTTTGTCCAATAACGAACTTAGCCGAGATATTTATCCCCCAAACCTACTCTGAAAATTTCAACTGACTAGCTCATTCCGTTCGAGAGTAATCGTGCCTACGGCCGGACGGCCGGACCGGCCGGACAGAATGAATTTCGACCACGGATTCTTGATCAGTGAGTCGAACCAAATCGTTTAAGACCATTTTCATCGAAAAATTCGAAAATTACAGACATTTGGGCAAATTGATAAGCACTCAGTTCCGAGGAACTAGAGCGCCAAAAAGTTTCAACTGCCGGAACTGTAGGACCAATATTTATAATTTTCCTAGAGGGTTGAAAATACGCCCGAAAATGGGTAGGCTCCGGCTTGTGAAAGCCTCGCTCCCTTCGTACCTTCGATGAATAAATATTATTTAAACTTATTAAATATGAGAATAAAAAAATTCAAAAATTCAGGCACCTGCAAGATAGATCAATGAACAATAACCCTTGGTCCAAAAATATTTATAACGACTTTTCAATTAGTTATCCATTAGTTAATTAACAATTTTTTGTAACAAGAACATTAACATTGCAAGTACGCTAATTATTAAACTATTAATCTGAGAGTTTTTGCCTTTCGTGGAGCTATTTTTCAAAGGTCTTAGAATAGATTCCTTTTGAAACATTTTAAAAATTGTTAATTTTCGTTTTGTTATGAACAATTTACTCAAGTGAAAAATTATAAAGCTTCAATTTATAATATTACAATTGATCCATTTTCCTATGATCAGAAACTACCCTAAAATGATTTTTAATAATTATTAAGTCCTATTGTTTGAAAGTTGTTATAAACCAATGCTTTGTTTATGAGATAAATGGAAATTTTTTTTTTAAACATAATTGAAGCTCTATAATTTCCACTTAAGTAAATTGTTAATAACAAAACGAAAATAAACAATTTTTCAAATTTTCCAACGGGATTCTATTCCAAGACCTCTGAAATATAGCTCCACAAAAGGAAAAACTTTTCAGATTAATAGTTCAACAATTATCGCTCTTGCAATGTTAATGTTCGTGCTTATAACCATATACGACTGTTCCCAAGTCGCAGTGGTTAAATTCGGAGCTACTAGAACTCGGGGATCCGCGGTCTAGCTCCAGTGGAGATGGGAGTGGGTTTCTAAAAAGGGAACCTAGTAAATGGGCGCCAGGTAAATTTAAGTCTCCCAGATACCCCAGCGTATTGTACTAATTCCTAAACTCACCAAAAGAATATGCACGCTAAAAACAAACAATTTACTCCAGTAGCTTACAACCCAGGTCTGTAGCTTCAATAAAGTAAAACTACTGTGAAACCCTGAATAAGGGTGGCGGAAATTGTACGTAGATAATATTAATATTTGATTCAAATACGCGTCGCTTGAGCTCAGGCGCATCCACGTTTCTTATCTATGATCATATATGACTACCACAAATCTTTCCCCAATTTCCGCTTTACAACAACAATAATAATTTATATAATTGATGATAATAAGTTCACGTTATATATATAGCAGGTATAAGATATGTTTCGAGATATGTTTCTTATAACTTGCGTGCTGATATTCCTTGTTCCTGAACGTAGTACTGCGTCGATGTTCTCGCAATAATGTCCTCTTTCTCTCTGTACTCGTAGTCTGCAACCCTCGATTAACTGTCCCACAGCGTTGCTTACTGACCACCTTGTATATACTCGGGATCTGCAACCCTGCGTTGGCTGTCTCACAGCGTTACTTATGGATCACCTTGTATATACTCGAATGTCTCAGTTATACTCTTCCTGACATAAAAAATCGAGCTGGCCTCAAAAACTCCTGCCACCATAAACTTCGGACTGCCACAAAAACTTCGGACTGCCACAAAAATCCGTGCTGCCATAAAAACTCCTGATGTTACAAAAACTTCTGATGTTACCAAAAAACCCTGATGACAGAAAAGAAATCATCAGTGACTTCTCTCGGATAAGAAACAAATGAATTTTCGCAATACATAATAATTTCGGCTATCATAATATTAATCAGATCAATTATTCGTTGTTATGCAACAGTTATAGAATTCGTACATACCCTGATGTTCGGGGTTGTCCTGCACACGTTTGCTTCGAAACCAAATCTTGTCGTGCCTCCACCAAATAATTCTTCAAGCACACAGCGATGTTCTGGATATAGAAATATAATTACGACCTGAATTGATTCCACTATAAATGACGAGAATAGAACATCTAACACATACCTGTCAAAGTCGCCAAGATCGTTCACGTGTTCAAGGTACCTGTTATCTTCCCAAATCAAACCAATGTAACCCTCACTCCTAATTCGATTTTCGAAACTATATCCAACTAAGAAGAAATCACCAATTCTTATTAAGTTCCGAAAATACGCCTAACCTACTGCTCCTCCTTCGAGTGTTGACCAAAATGGACGACCTCATGTCCCTGACTGGCGCAGACCCTCACAAATTTCAGACTGTCACAATTCAACAATATTGCCAACTTATTCGGTTCTTCGCATACAACAATTATTATTTAGCGTCGATTGGCACCACTGAGATCCAACCTCAAATTCGACGTCAACACAAACGACATAAACGACACTAGCCAACCAAACGTAAACAAACCCCTTGCCCGGGCTAAATAAACTCCAATAAATTGTTAATTAACTAATGGATAACTAATTGAAAAGTCCCGATATACCTTTTTGGACTACGGATTATTTTTTATTGATCTATCGTGCAGACTCCTGAGTTTTTAAATTTTTTGTTTTCATATTTAATAAATTTAAATAATATTTATTCATGAAAAGTCCGAAGAGGGCGAGGCGTACGCAAGCCGGAGTATCCGTTTTCGGGAGTATATTCAACCCTCTGGGAGAATTATAAATATTGGTGCTAGTTCCTGGTGTTGAACTTTTTTTTAGGAAATTTCCTGCACATCGCATTATAGTTTTGCCCAAATGTCTGTAACTTTCGAATTTTTTGACGAAAATGGTCTCAAACGATTTAGTTGGACTCCCCAATGAAGAATTCGAGGTCAAATTTGATTCTGTCCGTCCGGCCGTCCGTCCGTCCGGCCGTTGCCACGATAACTTGAGAACGAAAAGAGCTAGCGACTTGAAATTTCAAGGTGGGTGGAGCATCCCAATACGACGGACAAGTTCGTTAATGGGCATAAACGGCCCAGTGGTTTCCGAGTAATAATTTTGTTTTCAACCAATATGAATACAATCGAATTTAAACTTGGTGAGAAGTTGAATAATATGAACCTTAGCACGTTTGTGAAATGTTATGGGAATCGTATGACTAGAAAATTTAAAAAAAATTATTAAAAAATATTTTTGTTGTCACGATAACTTGAGAACGAAAAGAGATAGCGGCTTGAAGTTTTCATGTTAAGATGTGCACCAGAACGAGACATTTCAGTTTATTTATGAGCATAATCGGCCAAACGGTTTTAGAGTTATAGTCATCTGAAATTTTCTGGAATTTGGTGGTTTTTTGTTCCTCATTAACTCGAAAAATACCTAACCGATTGAATTCAAACATGGTAATTAGTTGTAGAATGCCAACGCGAAAATGCTGTCAAAATTTGGTGCGGATAGCATTTGTAGAAAATTTTTAATAAATCATTGAAAATAAAAAAAATTCTATATATCAGTAACTATTCGTGTGAAATTGCTGAAATTTTGCAAGAGTCTTCATAACCTAACTCTACCGCTAAGTTTCAAGTTTTAATACGATCGGTTAAATATTGTTGGAGATTCGAGCATTCTTGTGCGAGTTCAGTAGGTGGGTGACCGTTGCCTCGATAACTTTCGAACGAAAGCAGATAGGGACTTGCAATTTTCAGGGTAGGTTGCGTATCGGAAAGGGAGAGTTAAGTTCGTTTTTGGGCATAATCGGTCTAACGGTTTCCGAGTTATACCCACCTGGAATATTATTTCCTTGATAACTCAAAAAATAAATATTCGATCGAAATGAAGCTTGGTAACTAGTAGTAGAAAATCAACATAAAGACGTGTTTAAAATTTTGTAAGAACCGCACCCCTAGAAAATTTGAAAAAAATGACGAAAAAAAAATTTTAAGAACCGTACCCCTAGAAAATTTTAAAAAAAATTACGAAAAAAAAAAATTGGTTCAAGCACTGACGTGAAGTCAGTCATCATGGTAAATTCGAATTAAGAGTGTCCAATACAGGAGAATGGACAACATAATTTACCATGGTATATTCGATTAAGGGTGTCCAATACAGAAGAATGGACAATAGAACATACGCGCAAAAGCTTCTGACTCTACGTCAGTGCTTGAACCAATTTTTTCAAATTTGAATTATCTCAGGTAGCTTTTGAGATATTGGAGAAAACCAAAGCCCCTTCTTTTTTTCACTTAATTGCTTATAACTATTGCAATTTTTTCGAGCGGCCTTAGCATTTTCTCAAAAACTATCTATATTTCATTCCGAATCGAAGGACACCTCAATCATAATTTTCGTAGAATACGCAACAATTTTGACCTAAAAAGCACTTGTTGACTAGACTTTATGTAAATTACATTTTTCTATTAAATTGGAATTACTGATAACAAAAACCAATATTTGTATTAAATATCGATTTGTCGCAAATCACTATGTTAAACATAAAATAAGGTGACTGAAGCTAATTGGTAATAACTAGAAAACACACGGTGAATTATTCGTCAACTTTAACCATCAACAGATATTTCAATATATTTTTTCTCTAACTAGACTAACCCATTAGCTGCCATGATCCCCAATTGGGGATTTCGCACATGAGCGCTGCTAGCGACACCATAATTGTTTTCAGTTGAGAACTGTCAAATAGATGTGGTTATGTACACTTGTTTCTAGTGAGTTTTGAAGGATTTAGTGCTTTATTGCTTTAAAGGTGAGTATGAGATCTGTTTCTTTCTGTCGTATCGTCGTTATTGATGTGCTCAGATATTCACAACTTTCAAATGACTTCATTTTTATTAATTATACAAAAATTGATTATAGGTTAGGTTTGATAGGTAGCCTTATATGTTTATCTTAAAATTTTGATGCATTTTAAGATTTTTATGACGTACACTTGCTACAGCGCTACAAGGAAGATTGATCCCCATTTGGGGATCATGGCATGTGTCGAGTATATTTTTAGTAGGTATGTATTTTGTTCGCAGATAAAAATGAGTTGGAGAAGAGCGTTATCTCTCAAAGAGATGGAGGAGATGATAAATGACCCTAACTTTTTCGATTTTGATGATGTGGACTCAAATGTGATCGATGTTGTGGAACTTCCTCCTGATCGTGTTGACGTTGTGTCGGATGAGGAGGAAATCGACGAAAACGAACTTGAAGAGTCCGCACCACCTAAGGATGTTCCAGGTTTTGTTGAACTTCATAGTCTATACGAAGCGGAAGTGGAGTCTTCGGAGGAAATCGACAAAAACGTACAAGAGTCCGTGCCACCTAAGGATGTTCCAGGTTCCGTTGAACTTTATGGTCCAAATGAAGCGGAAGTGGAGATTTCGGAACAAAGTGAGTTCTCTATGGAACCCCCAAATAAAAAGAAAAAACCTGCAAAACTTGTTACTAAGTGGCGAAAAATGGATGCTACATACACTTCTAAGTACACTGATTCGGGAAGAATTGAAAAACAAAAAAGTGATCTCACTATTGCTCTGCAGAACAAAAGCCCAGTTCAGTGTTTTGAAGAACTACTTGATGATGCAATCATTGAACTAATTGTGACAGAAAGTTTGCGTTATGCCTCTCAAAATAATTTTCACAATTTCCGGCTCTCAAGTGAATGCATAAGAAAATTCATAGGAATTTTACTTTTTACTGGCTACCATTCTCTTCCCCAAGAGCAAATGTATTGGTGTGAGGATGAAGATATGGACATTCGATGTATTAGGAGATGTATGAGCCGTAACCGATATCTAGAAATAAAGAGATTTTTACATATTGCGAACAATGAGGAACTGCAACAATTACCCAATGACCAACGCGATAAGCTCTTCAAAATCCGACCTCTCCTTGATAAATTGAACAAACAATTTTTGAAATTTGGCGTTTTTTCAGAAAAACTCAGCATTGATGAGCAAATTGTCCGATATTACAGCCATCATTATCTGAAGCAATTTATAAAAGGTAAACCCGTCAGGTTCGGGTTCAAACAATGGGCCTTATGCACGGAAAGAAATCTATTATCAAACCAAGAATCAAGATATTCTTGGAATATTCGAGTTGTTTCGAGTATATATTGGATTGGAACAAGTATAAAGGGAAAATTTGTATACTTGGAATGAATTTATTTTACTTCAAAAACTTATACTTAATTGAAGAATGAACTTCTCTATCCAAGTAAATGATCAATTCATTTCAAACCATTCAGTTCAATCAATTCGAGAGTTCTTCTATATTTCAGGTAACTATATGATATCTTAAATTCGAAAATATAATACTCTTAGTTCGAGAATTGCAGCATCCTTATTCCATATTATATATCAAAGGAGTTGGTTTTCTTGAAATAAAAACTTCTACTAAAACATAACATGAAGTTATGAATTGAATTTTGGAATTATCACTTTTATGTATGAGGTATTTTTTATTCATTATTTTATTTATCCAGCATATTCAGCCAAAACAGATCAAATCGACCATTGTTCAATTCTGAATATCTTTCTATTCGAATTGTTTCTAAAATATCGAAAAAAAACTGAAAAAAAATGTACATATGCATTGTTACTATTATGTTCCTTATTCCTCTGCTCAATATCTTACGTTTTAGAAGAAGAAGAATGTGGATATATTATGCATCATATGAAATTCAAAAAACTCGTCACAGGGTGTTTCACATATTGTGTCAGAAATGGTGATGAGAATTTGCCATAACTTTTGGATTCAACAATGAAGAATACCGATAGTTCCATGAAGAGATAATGCCTTCAAAATCAATGTTTTGAAAGTTATTCGAGATTTTGTACTTCACGTTATGCGTAGAGTCAATTTCATTCAATGCACATTGATTCCTATGAATGCATCGCCCTAACAATAATCTGTGACCATAGAAAATCAAATATTCTAGTAATTTATGATTGACAGGTGTATCTAATCTTATAATTTGAAACTTTTGCAGGACGTAGTTTAATGTTAATTAAATTTTGACACAGTATTTGGAACACCCTGTGACGAGTTTTTCAAAATTCACTATTCACACATTTTTCTACTTCGAAGACGTGAAAACGTTTTATACTTAAGATATTGAGTGTAGGAATAACGAAGATAATACCGACAACGCAGTTCCAAATTTTTTTTTCATTTTTATTTCGATATTTCAAAAACTAATTCGACGAATGCAATGATTCGAATGGAAAGATATTCTAAAATGAATATCATATCAGAGAAGACTCGAACTGGGTCCCCAGTTCGTATATATATCTTTTTCCAAATCGATTTATAATACAATATTACGCCCCAGTGAAGTAAAACTATTAGAGAGAAAAAATCATCACACGAAGTGACTCAACAAAGATCATCAAATCTGTTACATTCTGGAAAATATTCCTGTTATTTAGGAATTCCGTAATATTGAAAGAGGGAGAGGAAAGTTGTTGAACAATTCGTTGATTATCAAATTTGAGTGAAACCATTAGTTATCTTAATGAAATTTTCATTCACTTGATTCAAGTGTAATATTTAGCAATATACTATACTAGTTAGCCAATGAAAACTCCCTAATCCACCTGCGATCATTTTTATCGTATTCCAAGTATATGAATTCCTGCATCCACTAGATTCAAGTAAATTATTCAGCAATATACTGAAAAGCGCCCTCTACGAGATCTATGCGGTTCGCGAAAGGGTATATCACTCTTGACTTGATTCGAGTTGTTCGTAACGCGTCTTTTAAGGAGTTAATTTGCTTAGTGTTTCAGAAAAGGTTTTAATATTGTTTGGTTAAATATGTGAAACTTAATGAGAGAATGGGGATGCTCGGACAGTGTTATAAGGATATTTCAAGGTAAGTCCAGTATTTATTCAAATTTATATTGTGATTCAGAAGAAAAAGATGAATTCTGGTATAATCTTATACGTTTCAAACCACAAATCTATTTTCTCTTGAGTCTTCAAATAATACTCTTAAAACGGGTTTCACGAAGCTTTGACAGCTCTTAATTCCCAAATTAGTGCGATTCTATGTCGATTTTCAGTTCATTTTTGATAGAACCATCGAATTAAATCCAAGATTAAGCTAATCGAAGCTTCGTGAAACCCACCATTAGTAGTCTTGGAGCTCATCTTTTAAATTTCCGACATGATTCGTTACCAAAAATACTTATCCTCTTTCATTGAGAATACCACTTTTTCAGAACACGATTTTTGGCGCTCTTGTTCCTCGGAACAGAGTGCTTATCAATTTGCCCAAATGTCTGTAATTTGCGAATTTTTGGCTGAAAATAGTTTTAAACGATTTGGTTCGTCTCACTGATCAATAATCCGTGGTCGAAATCGATTCTGTCCGGCCGGCTGGCCTTTAACACGATAACTCTCGAACGAAAGGAGCAAGAGGATTGAAATTTGCAGGGTAGGTTTGGAGCATAAATATCTCTGTTCAGTTCATCATAGGGTAAAATCCACCAAGTGGTTTCGGAGTTATAGCCGTTTTTAGTAAAAAGATTTTTTATGAATATATCCGAAACTGATGTGTCGATCTGTCTGAAATTTAGCATCGAACTGTAGAATAATAACCGTTATATGCTTGCGAAGTTTTGTATTGATCGGGTTGCCGTAGAGTGTAAAAAAAAAAATTTTAAGTTTCAAAATTTTGTTTCTACAATAACTCTCAAAACAGAATGAGCTAGGCAGTTGAAATTTTCAGAGTGGGTTTAGGAGATAAATATATCGGTTGAGTTCGTTTTTAGGCAAAACTGGCCCGATGGTTTTGGAGTAACGAAAAAAAATTTTTTTTTTACATTACAAATTTCAAATTTCTTTTTTTTTTAAGATGCAATTTCACCATGAAAATTCATTGATCTTATAGTCTAATAAACTAATACTTTCTTAGATATGATTTTTCGAAATTTCAATAATGAATTGTACTTCTATGTTTTTCACAGAATGATGTACTTAATTATTCTATCTATGAATTATTATATGATCTGTGTTCTTACATGTCATCATATTTTCCTATGAGAAGGTCTGTTTGATTTTAATTCCTCTCATGATGCAGTTCTATCGTAAGAATCATTTATATCATTCCCAGAGACCAATAATTTCGGAGATATGAATTGTCAAAGTTTTAACAAGAGCGCCAACGCTCCTGTCTACAGGGCTTTCCCACATTTGTTTTAACCTTCATCAATTTTCTTCGATGCTTTTGAGATATACAGGGTGCGGCTTTCAACTTGAGACGGTAAATTATCTCAGAAACTTTGTACTTTAACTAAAATATTTCAAGAGAAAGTTGTTAGGTATAAAGGAAAAAAAATTGACATTTTTTTTAAACTTGACTGCAAGGTTATTACAAGATCAACTTGATTTTTTTAAATAGAAAGGCATATTCTTAAGAGCAGATTCTCATTATTCATATAGAAGGAGTAACTTTTGTTTGAAACTTATTTCATCGGATTTCAAATTCACATGAGAAATGCCTGCAGGGATATAGATGCGATGTAATGAGTCATTTATTAAAAATGTGGGAAACCCCTGTGGACAGCAGCTTTGGCGCTCTTATTCAAACTTTGACAAATTATATCTCCGAAAGTATTGATTTCTCAGTTGGGAATGATATCAATGGAATCTCATGATAGAGCTGTATCAAAAAATAAAATCAATTAAATAAGAATCCATTGATATCATTCCCAAAGCTTCTGTCCAAAGGGCTTTCCCACTTTTTCAATTTGGCTACTTTGTGTCAATTCTCAAGAATTTTCGTAATTGAATTCAAAACATAGGTCTATGACTCATCTCATATTGGATTTATATACATCAGGAAATTATAATTAGAGTATTCTGTGAAATCATATAGAATTTAGAATAATTATTGAAATTTTGAAAAAACATATTTCCGAAAGTATTAGTTTGTTAAAGTTTGGAATGACATCAATGGATTTTTACCAATAACGAACTTAACCCAGATGTGTATCTCCTAAACCTACTCTGAAAATTTCAACTGTCTGGCTCATTCCGTTCGAGAGTTGTCGTGTTAACGGACGGCCTGCCGGACAGAATCGATTTTGTTACCATGGATTCTTGATCAGTGAGTCCAACCAAATCGTTTAAGACCATTTTCAGCCAAAAATTCGAAAATTACAGACATTTGGGCAACTTGATAAGCACTCTGTTCTGAGAAACAAGAGCGCCAAAAATTGATAAATGTATCGAAGTCCATCCATCATTTTGAAAATTTACTGATATGATATGAAAATATTGAAAACATAATTATTATCAAAATTATTTTTAATTTTTTCCAACTGTTTAAATAAAATTTAGTTCAATATTTTGAAATTTAGAAATTCGGCCCATCATGGAAGAATCACAACCAAAAAGTCATTTCATGGAGAACTTATTGGAATTTTGTAAATATTGTTTTTTTCATCATTAATATTTTCTGCAGGACCGGAACCGGATGCGGCCGTCCAACAAACCAGCAAAACCGTCTTCACCCCGTGACGCAACTTCTGGGAAGGGAGGAGTTATACGTTCAGATCCAGGAGTTCCCAAAACAACCAAATGCTAAAAGAACAGGGACATCCCCACTCTGGCCACTCTGCTGAATGGCATATTTCCATCATACATATATTGAACCCTTTCTTCGTTCTAGTTACTCTAGTTAGTCTTGACATATTCGGGATCGCGAATTCATATACGATTCGTCCGTCACATTTTCCATCCTTTGTAGATAGTAAATAAATGTCAGTAGCTCACTACTAAAACATAATTCGCCTGACTCATTCTTTGGTCGTATTAGAAAAATTTGTTATTTGTGGCTCTTCTGATGTTACTTTTTATGTTGATAGTCCAGAATATTAACCAATCTTTATGTGATCAAATATGTGATAATATACCTATTCTTTTATAGGATTATGATTTTTGTGCATGGAATGGAATGTTCATTTTCTTTACTTTTTTTCCCAGCTCAATTATAATAATTGTATTATTATTTATATTAATTATTGATTAATATTATTGTGATTCTTTGTACCTAGTCAGGTTGTTCTATTTGTTGAATAACTCAGTAGCATTTTTTTTATATTTGTTCTCATTGATTTGTCTTCTTTATATTTTTGTTTTGTTCATGTTTCTTTTAGAAGTATAATAAATGTGTTTTCGAATAATGTAAACCTCGTTTCATAAATATAATCCTTATTCTAAAATCATAGCAATGGGCAGTCTTCAAATAATTCAAAAGATTGAACTGACTCTCATAGAAAAACCTCAAACTTAATTCTAACGAATATCTCTATGTCCTCAGAACAAGCATAAAATAGATTTTCAATTGATACTATAAATTACTTATTTCAACATACATTCATTCTTCGGTAAGAGAATAATTAGTCTTCGAATTAAGTATAAGATTGATTTTTACAGAGTAGAGTAAAAACTAATATGAAGAAATCCAATTTTTCCTCTTGAGAACATACTAAATTCAAACTGAATATTCAGAATTCTCATTGGTTCAGAGTGAGAATATAAATGGTTTGAATGAAACTGGTATTTATTTCTCGCAAATGGACCGAAAACTAAATCTGAAGTTATGATTTACTTCACAAAAAATGTTTTCTAAAGACGAGTATTAAATAAGTTTCGATTTGAAAATATGATATGCTCATTTCAACATTTTCGTAATGTTGGATTAAGTAAATTTATTACGTTCATTCAAGTTTTTGGTATCTTTCCTTCAAACGAAGAATCCACTGATATTAAGATGTAAAATAATTCATTTTGAAACAATGTTTCACTTGTACGAAATATTCTAAATACTCATTTCAACAATTTTACTATACTTTCACGGAATATTTAAATATTCTTGAATCAATAAAACGTAATTTATTAAATTCAAGTATATGATCTACTCAGACGAAACAATTAGTTTATTTGAATTCTGAGAATAAAGTATATTTGAATCAACTACATCATATTCTTGCTCATATATGACTCTATCGTTTACTTCAATCGAATATTATTCACTTAGTTCGAGAATAGATTTCTTTCCGTGTGCTGTCCCGAAACAGGATACTGTTTTCAGATGAACTTATATGAGGGTAAAAGTTCAAAATCCAAGGACTTACCATTGACCGGACTTGGCGCTTCGGTGGTCACTGATTTGGTAGCCGTAACTGAAAGCCCCGAGGATCACAAATTTTATTTTGATAATTTTTTCTCGAGCTTTAACCTTATGCAACATTTGAAAGAGAACGGAGTTAGAGCAACTGGAACAGTCCGATACAACAGATGCAACAAATGCCCAATGACCAACGATAAAGAAATGCAGAAGAAACAACGTGGTGAATTCGACTACCGGTTTGATTCTAACTCTGAAATCTTGGCAGTGACTTGAAAGGACAATAATGTTGTCAAAGTGCTATCAAATCACGAACACATAGAGCCGATTTGCCAAGTAACTAGATACAGTCGTATTGAAAAAAAAGATGTTCGCGTTCCACAGCCCAAGCTTATAGCAGAATACAACAAGGGTATGGGAGGCGTCGACAAACTGGACTGGAATGTTCAAAAGTACCAAATAAAAATAAGAGGAAAAAAATGGTACTTTCCTCTACTCACCAATGCTATAGATGTTGCGATAACCAATGCTCATGCGCTTTATAACATAAGCCATCGACACCATTTATCACTGCTTGAATTCAGGAGGAGAGGAGCAACAACCTATTTAGCAATTACATCAGAATATTCTGACCCAAAGAGAGCAGGACGACCATCGTTTCCCAAGCCATCAGTATCTAGAGTCCCTACTGATGTAAGAACTTCGCCAAGTGGACATTTCATAGAAAGAACATATGAAGGGAAGCAAAGGAAATGCGGTGTGTGCAAGAGAAATGCCAGAAAACAATGCGAAAAATGCAATGTTGGACTCCACGTAGATTGCTTTATAGCATGGCACAAGAAATAGTTCGCAACTGCCATGATCCCCAAATGGGGATCAGCCAAAAATGAACAGTAACAAAAAAACCAATTGCATTTTTTCATTAAAAGTATTATAAATTACATTTGTAAGCTAAAAACAACCTATTACGAAATAAAATATCAAATTAAAAAATTTGGCAGTTAATGGGCTAAGCCGAGCACTTTCATTTCACAATGGGTTCATATAGATAGTCTCCATTGTAGTCCCTGACTCCCTCTTGCGACAAAAGAACGGACGTCACTGAACATCGCTTAAGGTTTCCGCATTACAGAAGGTTGCAGTTCGTAAGGATCTTCCTAGCTGGTGCTGGTAACATTTTATTTCGAGCACTTCGACACAATTGGGTTTATATTTCCTAGAGCTCCTTCGTTTGTTAATTAATTACTAAATTTTTGGTTATTATTTACAACTGTAATAACGGTGATATAAATGATGATAGTGGTTTCTCAACACTGTTTTTCGTCAACAACTTTTTGCGCGTATGTTCTGGGGAACATCGTGTTATCATTTTGCCCAAATATCTGTAATTTTCGAATTTTTTGACGAAAATGGTCTCAAATGATTGAGTTCGACTACCTGATGAAGAATTCGGGGGCAAATTTGATTCTGTCCGGCTGATTTCCAGTTGCTGATGGTATTTGCGAGTTTGCACATTGGAATTGATTCACCGCAGGCAGCTTCTAGTTCCTTATCAGCAACCCCCACCTCCTATATTTTTGCGTGTATGTTCTGGGGAACATCGCGTTACCATTTTGCCCAAATGTATGTAATTTTCGAATTTTTCACCGAAAATGATCTCAAAAGATTGGGTTCCACTCCCTGATCAAGAATTCGAGGTCAAATTTGATTATGGCGTTTTCCGAGTAATAATTTTATTTTCAACCAATATACATCCGATCGAACTGAAACTTGGTGAATAGTTGAAGAATATGAACATAAGCATGTTTGTTAAATTTTGTGAGAATCTCATCACTAGAAAATTTAAAAAAATTATCAAAAAATATTTTTCATATTACGATAACCTGAGTACGGAAAGAGATAGCGACTTGAAGTTTCCAGGTTGGGTTG
This sequence comes from Halyzia sedecimguttata, assembly GCA_937662695.2. Classification (NCBI taxonomy): domain Eukaryota; kingdom Metazoa; phylum Arthropoda; class Insecta; order Coleoptera; family Coccinellidae; genus Halyzia; species Halyzia sedecimguttata. The sequence goes on from OW569414.2 coordinate 106,211,605, forward strand.
TGCATCTGAATGCATCATTTGAGTTTGTTTATAAGCATAAACGACTAAAGGGTTTTTGAGTTATAACCACCTGAAATTTGGTTGTTATTTCCTCAATAACTCGAAAAATGCAAAACCAATTGAATTCAAGCATCTTTACTAGTTAAATAATGCCAACGCAAAAATTCTTACAAAATTTCGTGAGGATCGTATAACTACAAAATTTTCAAAAATTGATTGAAAATTATTGAAAAAAGTTGTGTATATCAGTAACTATTCATCCGATATCGCTAAAATTTTGCGAGAGCCCTCAAAATCTAACTCTACTGCCATGTTCCAAGTTTGAACACGATAGGATATATATTGTTGGAGATTCGAGCAGCCTTGTGTGAGTTTAGTAGATGGATGGGTGACCGTTGCCTGATAACTTTCGAACGAAAGGAGATAGGGACTTGCAATTTTCAGAGTGTGTTGCGTATCTGAATGGGAGTGTTAAGTTCGATTACGGGCATAGTCGGTCCAACGGTTTCAGAGTTATACACACCTGGAATATTATTTCCTCGATAACTGAAAAAATATAGACTCGATCTAATTGAAGTTTGGTATCTAGTTGTAGAATATCGAGATAAAGACATGTTTAGAATTTTATAAGATTCGTAACCCTAGGAAATTTCAAAAACAAATATGAAAAAAAAATTGTTGTCAAGCACTGACGTGAAGTCAGAAGCTTTTACACGTATGTTCTATTGACCATTCTCCTGTATGGGACACTCTTAATCGAATTTACCATGGTGAATCATGGTAAAGTAAATGTATGTATTCGAATGGGTCCTCAGGTCACCATAAACACAGCACTGTTTATTTTTGATCCAATAGTGAATGGTATATTTGAGTCGAAACACATCGTTTGAAACCATTCTTGGCCAGACCAGTATTTTTTGGACGCTTATTTTTGCAGTTGGATTTATATTAATGGAAATATCAGGAATATTATTTTTTCCTGGTTCTAAGCAGCCTTGGGCGAGTTCAGTACCTGGATTGGTGACCGCTTTGGCTATAAATTTGAAGAAACATACAAAGCCCGTGGTCACACGGTGGCTTTTCCAACTTGGCTATATTCAAAACATGGCAACACTGCCCTAACGATTAGCGATTTTATGCTCCGTTTAGTAAGTGTTTGGATCTGCCTTGGTCAGTTTCTTACATTCGATGGAAGCCGAAAAACTACTCTTATATGAATATATTATCATGAAATAGAAATAGTTTACTGGTGATAACATATAGCTAAGTAGCTCATTACCCACTCCTAGAGGAGCTACTTGACAGTAATTGCTCCAATGAGTGTGAATATGTTCCGGAATCAACATTCTTATCTAGACAGCTCCTGTCAACAGGCATGCGATATTTCTTTGAACATGCATCTTCCAGTCATTCGATACATTTAGCGATCATGAGTCAGCTTCAAGGTGAAGGGTCGCGAATATAATGTGATGTTGCCACACTTCTTGTTCTTACCTAGGTGCTTATGAATTGGCCCAAATATCTGTAATTTTCGAATTTTTGCTGAAAACAATCTCAATCGATTTGGTTCGACGCACTGATCAAGAATCCGTGGTTGAAATCGATTCTGTCCGGCCGGCCGTTAACACGATAACTCTCGAACGGAATGAGCTAGACACTGTAATATTCAGAGTAGGTTTGGGGGGTAAATAACTCGGTAAGTTCGTTATTGGGCAAAATTGGCTGGATTTCAACTCTAACAAGCTAATTAATACTTTCGGAGATATGATTTTAAAATTTCAATGATACATCGTACTTCTATGTTTTCACAGAATGCGAATTCTATCTGTCTGTGCTCACTGTTCATATATGTAATCTTATCGACCTATGACAGAGATATCAAATGTAGTTCTGTTCTAAGAAACAAAGTATGATTGCATGCAAAATGACCAATATAATTACCCCTAGCCTATATGCCCTTGGATACTCCATATGAGGATGGAAATATATAATTTGGTAAGTTTATCAAATTGGGTTCAGAATATCTTCAGTGAAAACAAAACTGGAATATTGGCTAAGTTTCAATTAATATAATATTGAGAGGAGATTTGAGGAATGAATGGACACTCTCAATTCGAATTTACCATGGTAAATTCGAATTAAGTGTCTACTACAGGAGAATGGACTACATAATTAAACATGGTATATTCGATTAAGGGTGTCCAATACAGAAGAATGGACAATAGAACATACGCGCAAAAGCTTCTGACTTCACGTCAGTGCTTGAACCAATTTTTTTTTCGTGATTTTTTTTTAATTTTCTAGGTGTGCGGTTCTTAAAATTTTTTTTTCGTAATTTTTTTCAAATTTTCTAGGGGTACGGTTCTAACAAACTTTTAAACACGTCTTTATGATGATTTTCTACTACTAGTTACCAAGCTTCAATTCGATCGAATATTTATTTTTTGAGTTATCAAGGAAATAATATTCCAGGTGGGTATAACTCGGAAACCGTTTGACCGATTATGCCCAAAAACGAACTCAACTCTCCCTTTCGGATACGCAACCTACCCTGAAAATTGCAAGTCCTTATCTCCTTTCGTTCGAAAGTTATCGAGGCAACGGTCACCCATCTACTGAACTCGCACAAGAATGCTCGAATCTCCAACAATATTCAACCGATCGTGTTAAAACTTGAAACTTGGCAGTAGAGTTAGGTTATGAAGGCTCCTGCAAAATTTCAAACGAATAGTTAATGATATATAGAATTTTTTTTTCAATTTTCAATGATTTTTTTAAAAATTTTTACAAATACCATCCTCACGATATTTTGCAAGAGTTTTTGCGTTGGCATTCTACAACTAATTACCATGTTTGAATTAAATGGGTTTAGTATTTTTCGAGTTAATGAGGAACAAAAAACAACCAAATTTCAGATGGCTATAACTCTAAAACCGTTTGGCCGATTATGCTCATAAACAAACTGAGATTTCGCGTTCTGGTGCACATCCTAACCTGAAAACTTGAAGCCGCTATCTCTTTCCGTTCTCAAGTAATCGTGACAACAAACATATTTTTTAATAATTTTTTTAAAATTTTCTAGCCAAACGATTCGCACAGAATTTCACAAACGTGCTTAGGTTCATATTCTACAACTACTCACCAAGTTTCGACTCGATCGGATTTATATTGGTTAAAAACAAAATTATTACTCGGAAACCACTGGGCCGATTATGCCCATTAACGAACTTGTCCGTCGTATTGGGATGCGCCACCCACCCTGAAAATTTCAAGTCGCTAGCTCTTTTACTCCTCAAGTTATCGTGGCAGCGGCTGGACGGACGGCCGGTCGGACATAATCAAATTTGACCTCAAATTCTTCATTGGGGAGTTGAACTAAATCGTTTGAGACCATTTTCGTCAAAAAAATTCAAAAGTTACAGACATTTGGGCAAAACTATAACGCGATGTTCCCCAGAACATACGCGCAAAAATATAATTTGGCGATCAAGCACGCATAATATTTGTGGAGGAAGACGACACAACTATGGCAACATTCACCTCAGAGAGCGGCATGCACGTGTTCAGCAACCACCGCATGCCAAACCATATTTGACATTTGATAGTGGTCTGAAACATTTACTAATTTGGCTTCGAACCAAATTTGATACATATTCCCAGTTTGGTCGGAAATGAGAGCAATAAAAGGATCTTCGCATGGATAGTTGCAGCCAAATATAGACTATTGTATACAGGTAGTATTGAAAGATGTCATGTCTTTTTTGCCTTTTTCACACTGATTCGGTTGACGGTCAGACAGTTGAAGTGATTGGACAATCGATTGTAAATCCATAAGGATGTTTTGCATTCTTGATTTGGAAAGATTCGAATATCGACAAGAAAAATCTTAGAAACATTTCAATTTTGATGCCACTGGAGAGAAATAATCACAAATTGTAGATTTTAAAAGATAATACAGAAAATATTCAAAAAGACTAGAGCAATGCAATGCAATAATTTGCAATATATTTCGAGAATATAAAGGATGTTTCATAATATATGTATGTGCAGGACATCTGGATGTGATAGCTCGTCCAAAGTTATGAAACCAAGTTTCTATTAACTGACCCTCTAAAATGCACTATTTTCGAGATTGAAATTGAAAAAAAAAATGGTTTTTGCGAATTTCTCCGGAACCGTTTATTTTACAGAAAACAAATATTGTAAGCATTTCTTACTCGTAGTAAGCTATGTTTTGTGCGTAAAAGTTATATATAATTGGTGGAGGTTTTGAAGGGGTAGTGTGTGTTTTTTCTCCCCAACTTCTACGCCACTGGAAAAATTACGGTTTTGTGCCACGCATTCGAGCCGCCAATGTTTTCTACCCAAAAAAGGCACTCGTGGTCATAAGATCTAAGGTCGACCGTTTTCGAGAAAAATCAAATTTTATGTTGAAAGACATGGTCAATTTTTTCAAATAAAATTAAACTAAATTTATTTAAACGTTAGAACAATTAAGAAAATCAATCGTTATTTTCATAATTGCAAAATTAAAGAAAACAATAACAAATTTGGATGTGGTACGGATACAAAAGTGGTCTTTTCAAAATTCTCCACACTGTCGAGGTAGGTTTCAGTTGTGAGCTAATTTCTGGTACTTGTTGTCGGATTTTCTTCAATTTCGTTGAGGACAGCCTCTTCTTGAGGAACTGCGACCAATTATCAGTATTCTTTTGAAAACTTCCATTTTCCCATAGTCGTTGGTGAATGTGTTGAAACAAGTTATGGTGTGATACTCTGCGATCAGAAGTAGCTTTTGTTTCGAAATTTAAACCCTGATAAAACACAATTATTTTTCTCGAAAACATTGGTGTTTCAAATGAGCGTCTCAAAACCGTACTTTTTCCAGTGAGGTAGAAGTTGGCATGAAAAACACCCACTACCGCTTCAAAACCAATTATGAGTAAAAAAAAATCCTCACAAATCATAATGAGAATTATGAGTAAGAAATGCTTACAAAAGTTGCTTTCTGTAGGATAAACGGTTTTGAAGATATTCGCAAAAAAAAATTCTTCCAATGTCGAAAATGGTGCATTCTAGGGGGGTCAGTTAATAGAAACTTTATCATATTTTGGACGAGCTATCACATCAAGTCCTGCTTATATATTGTGGAACATCCTCTATACTAAGCGAGAGGAAAATATCGAATGGATGCAACCACGTTTTTTATGACCCTAAGATTACAAAGTTTCTTCAATATTCTAAGCTACTGAGGTGAGATCTCATTGTCATATGTAGAGCATAATCTCCTGTAATAATACATAGCTAGGATACAAGGTGTTCTTTTACGCAATACAATCCATTCAATTATGAAGGGTATCAGCGACTCACAATGAGGAATACAACATGCCATAGAAATTCCAGAAGAATAATTTAACATTTTTTGTGGTTTTGAATGCTGAATGATCCGTATAGATAATAAACTAGATATTTCGCAAATATTTATTTATGTTAACTACGTAATTGCACTCACCTTATAATTACAAGCTACGAAGCTTTTCCGCAAGATATACGATAATTTAATGATGAAACAACAGACCTTCGATTTTGCTTTCTATTAACTTCGAACTGAATTGATAAATCAGGGAATTTATTTCCAAAATGATCCATTATCATAGTGAATAGTTTAGAATAGAATAATATGGAAATAATTTTGTTTCAACAAAAATGAATATTTCATTTCATTAATAAAATACAATTTTTTTTAATAAAATGTATCAATTTTTATACAATATCTACATCAGACACTGAACGCGGTAATCGATGAAGAAATTCTATATCCGAACGGGTATTCGATGAGAACCAATTATAAGAATACCTCATTTGATTAATTGATTTTTAATTAATAAATTTAGTTTGTTAACTTTGGCCTGATTGGCAGAGAGATCGATAATTTGTAGGAAATGAATTTATGAGTTACTTATTAAATATTACCTATATAATATTGCTAAAGTTTTCTCTTCCCTACAATTTATACCATAAAAGAAATGATTTGCAATTTTCGAAGTGTGAAATTCCTAAAGTTTTTCTCAAAATATGTTAGAAAAAGTAAAATGAAGATGTTTTTGAAAAAAGTCAGAATACAAAGTGAAGAGAAGAATTAAATTAGGTCTTCTATATAATACAGGAATATAATTTAAATCAAGTTAAAATGACGGTAAAACAAATCTGACACATTAAATATCAAGTATCTCCAATAGTATAATTGTAAAAGGTTGACCAATAGAAAAATAATCGAAAAGTGGCAAGAAACAAACACAAGCAGAGTCTTTGGATCTGGAATAATCAAGAATAATAGGTTAGTTATAGATATCGAGTATACATACTTTCAATTTTGTATATATTCAATTATTTTCTGTTTGAATTCCAAAAAATTTTGAGGAATTTCATTATTTTAGTCAGATATAATTCACCCTGAAAAGTATCACGAATATTTTAAAAATTAATTGGCACCAATTCACACTTACCATTACTGTATAATGTATATATTAATATATTTGTTTTTTTTGTTGCGTTCTCTATTCAATATATCCTCATAACATCACAGAGGTGATTATATTATACAATGGTGAAGCCAACTGTTCGAAGAAGCCAACACCAACCAGAATGAAAGAAAGAAGTAGAGTGTTTAACGACAAGCAAATTGCTTCACCCAGAATTGTGCAATTACAATAATATCGTTTAGCATCGATGTTATTACTCTAAGCAGAATACAAATTATTTCTTGTTTTTAAGAACTGACCTACGTTCAATAAAAATCGTACTCTTACGTAATTACTTCCAAGTTGGATTGCTTCAATGAATAATGATCAATACAATATTCATTATATTGCGTTCACATACTTGGTTAAGTGTTGTCAAACCATTAATTTTCGATTTGAAGAAATCGCCATTCCTTCCTCATCGCCGATTTAATTTTCCAGATTAGTTATGGGTGAAGAAATTAAACAGGCGTATAAAATGTAATAAAAATCATTTAATACTTAGGATAGAAGTATTCCATCTGGACATTATATAGGGAAGTTTGTATATACATTAGATAGATGAACATTATTGCTGAATGTTAATCTCATGGAGGAACTTAGTCTAAAAATATAATTTAAAATAACAAAATACATGATATAAAATCAACAAGCTTCAGTCTTGTGTATATAACCAAATGAACCGGTGGTAACTCAATGGCAGTGTTTGTTCGATATGGAAAACCATTTTAACTGCAAAAAAAGAAATTATTAGTCAGTAAATCGAATATAAGGTCACAGCAAACAAAATCAATTCATTTGAGGAAATTAACACATTCCATCACCCTCTTTGAAAATCTGTTCGGATTGACATATTGACATATTGTAGTACACGCTGGTTGCTCCAAGGGTCAAGACAATTTTTTTTGTGGGTGTTTTTAAATCGATAAGAGAAATTTTAAGAGGTGGTTATTTGGAAAAAATTAAAGAGGGTCTATCACACGAATATTTGTTCTTAGCCTCCTCCCCTCCAAGATACTGCCCTTTGACATATAACATTGAAATATTAATGGTAAAAATATTTGCTATTAGGTAATATGATTATATTCGACAGCAGACTAATAAATTTGTTTAACAAATTTTAACTTATCTGTGAATTTATGTGAAAAGTTTTAAATTTATTAAGTTTTTAACAAGATACTAAAAATTTACGTAGGTATTGATTTTTTTAAATCAATGTTTTAATTAGCAAAATGCCAAAAAAGACTCAAAATGACAGAATATTGTAGGGGTTGATTTTCTCAAATGTAACATTAAATCAGAGTTGGCGATCTGAAAAATTTGCTTTTTCTATATTGTTCCAATAGAAACTAACTTTTTCCGTCAATTTCAAAGAGCAGAAATTTGGAGGGGTAGGGGCTCATAAACCAAATTATTTATTTTTATTAATTATTAAAAAACCTCTCGAAATATTTCGCATTAATTTAGAAACATCATAACCTTCTTAATATTATTTTTTCTCATTCCATCTATACAGGGTGGTCCAAATCTTAACCAAGAAATTTCAACCACGTAGTCCACGTCAAAAACAAGCCCCAGTTTGTCATATAAACATATTCGAGAAATATTTCGTATTTGAGATACAAGGTGTTAAAATTATTAGAAAAAAAATGCTTTTCTTTTACTTCGAACATCTTCAAATTCGTATTTCAGTGTGGCTTTTTACGCTTGTTTTTTTTTAATTACACGTTTCGTTTACGAAGAGAGTCTTATTATTATTATATTCCACATCAATTTTTAGCGATTTCTTCGTGCATGAGAATATGTTTAATTTTTTTACTCGAAAAAGATGCGCCGCACGTCAAAAAGTTAAGAGAAAGAATCAGCTTGAAATCAAATAAGGATTTCAAGAGTAATTTTTATTGTTGGAAAAACCAGTGGCGTATCATTTTTTGTCTAAAAATATTCAGTCTCGATGCAGATGGACGCAACTGGTAGAATAAAAAAAATAATTTTATGCGAAAAGTGCTCCCTCATCCTTAAAACCTATACCCAAATTCCATAGAAATATTTCAAGAAGTGTGAAAGTTATTAATAAAAAACATTTTTTTCTATAATTTTAACACCCTGTATCTTGGAGAGGAAGCATTTCTCCACATATCACATTATGACAAACTAGGGCTTATTTTTGACGTAGAATACGTGGTTGAAATTTCTTGGTTAAGATCTGGACCACTCTGTATAGGAATCGTGGTTATTCAACTTGTTCATCAATGTGAGGTTCCTTTCGTATTATCACATAGGTGGCGTATAGTTCATCCACCCAATTGATGATATCAGTTTTCTGGGAATTAATTGTCGGAGGAGGCCATCCTCAACAAGCATATTTAGCTTTAATTGGTTCATCGCGAATATTAAGTCTATCATTCCCACCTAATACTTAAATGTGGTTTAACTCCTAAACGAGCCAATCTACAGCACAGGAACTTTCGATGAATAAGGTTTTGCGACGAACTGATTAAGTGTTGCTGTGTGAAGGAAGCCCAGTGTCTTTAATTCTCGTTGATTTTTATTTGTTTCTTCTGGAGCCAATGATCATTCATTATGTTAAACCGAGGATGGAACAGAACAAAAACTCCTCAGAATTTAATACTATATGATTAAAATACTCGCATGTGAGGAGCGCTGTAATTTGTTGAATTGTGTGAAATATTTTAAATGACGTGCGTTATTAAATAAGCTCTAAAGTTGGTTGCAGAGCTTATTAAAATTGATAATTGAAAACTGGTGCAATTAGAACCATATCTTTATAATTTGATTTTCAGTAATGCAGTTCATGACCAGGAATGCTGAATTGGTCAAGAAAATGTCCACAAACAAGTGAAGCTGATACCACTCACTCCAATACTGTCAATTAACGTCATTTAATGATTAAAAACTGCGCTGAACTTCGAAAGTGGGTATTTAAAGTGTTACTCGAAATTCTATATGGACCTGATTTTAACGAAACAGAATTCCGGAGATTGCAAGGTTAACAACAAATTATCTAGCACGTTATGCAGGTATCAAATTCGGGTCTATTTTTCTAGATGCAAATTTTCATTCCCGCTTTTTACCACTGATCTATTCCGTTTCTAGGTCAATCGACATCAATATTTGCGAGAATCGTTAAAGGATTTTATAGCAAGATAGTAACCTTGGTGAACTGCAATACGGAAACATAACTACGTAATATATTCATCTAAAGCTATTCCTGCGATAAAATTATCGCTTGTATTGAGCATTACGTGCTCAACAGAAAATCAAAATTTCGTTCTCTCTTTGGTTCATTGTTACTCGCTTAGCCTAGGTAGTAGTCTAGACTTGACCTTTGTTTGAAATGTCTCTTGTTGGCATTATTAATGCACTCAATTTGAATTTCATACAAGGTGATAGATAGGCAGTGCAGATGAATGGCTGTTGCATCATTTCCGGTAGATCTTTTCGAATGAAACATGATCATTTAGGATCTATCACTCAACAAGATTCTCCAAGCAGAATGAAAAGATTCCGATTACGGAAATTGAACTTTAATGAGATTCATAACTCGGATAAATAAATAAGTTGTGTGCAGTTAAAAACAAACAGAAGCGATAAGACGCTGAAATATCCGGTAGAAGATTGCAAAAGCCTTTATGGCAACCACGTATCGATAGAAAATAAGAGTGATGTTCGTCAGGTTCTTCTGAATGTAAATCACTTCCTGGGACTAAGAAAGGTCAATGTAACAAAATGTTAGGGATCAACAAACTTGACACAGTAAATGAAGAACATAAAGCTGAGCTGGGGAGGAGATGGAATCTTGTCTGTCTGGTAGGTATGATGTTAATAATAATGAGTGGTCGCGAGGATAGTTGCGAAGTAAGTTCTGAATATCGATGTTTGTTCTGAGAGGTCGTGGCGAGGATATGAGTCCTTGAATCGAATTGGGTTAAGGTCAACTAATCAGAATTTAATTTACTATTTTTCGGAAACACGGAGGTGTTTTGTCCGGTGATATGCACGGAAAATGTATAACTATTTCAGATTCCACGTCTCTGAAACGAAAAAATGCTAACAAGTGACACCTTCTGATGTGAAAAGCGAATTGCTGTCACGTGAAATCCAGAATCTGAACGCGGTATACGATCAATTTAAAAAACCTCCTAACGAATTCATCTATAATTACTAAATTCAAGTGTCTAGGAAGGCAGAGTCAAGTTGCCGGACAAGGCTGACACTCCAATATTTGTAATTACTATTAGATTAGCGCTGATGAAACGATAGAACCCAACCATTCGATGATGAGAGCGAGGAGTCATTGATCTTGCCAGAGAGTTGAACCCACCTCAATAAATTCTACATAGGCTGTCCACCGAAAGCATATTAGTTTCGGTAACTTCGCGGTCTGCATTTCAATGCAGACGCGGGGAACATTACGACATTTCCAAAATGATCGGACCACGATTTTGAGATGGTACATACCTTGAAAGTCGCCATATGAGGGCGTTAGAACAGAAGTGGGCGATCGGAAAGTTCAATAACCTGACTGCTGGAGATGCGGAAGTTAACATGTGACCAACAGATTATATACATTCATTATGGGATCCTTTTTTTCCACGCGATCGATTGTGATCAATCCGGAAAGAACAGATTTCGGAATTTGGTGAACAGAACGAATATATGAAGAGCACGTGGAATCAGGAAAATATTAAATAACCTATGTAATAATAATCTAGACAACTCGAATTTTTGAAAAATATTGGTACAAACGAAGCTGAGTAAGTAGTTCTCAGAGGGGTTTTTCGTTGATTTCTTTGGGGGCTGTCACAATATGTAGATAGGTGGTTTATTCGTCCAGACAAGGGTTACTTTTACGAAAATAAACACTAGAAGAATCTGGTGAAACTGATCACGAGTTTGGGTGGTGGGTTTCGTGCTGATAAAAATTGGTACTCACCGGAATCTCTTTCTTCGACAGCTAGATGTTTCAGGACGTCCGCCATCTCCCATCTTCAAGTGCCACATTAGTAAATGTTGGTTGGATCAGCTTGAGGATTGCAGGAATTGCAGGGTGCCATTTCCTCGATTTCAGCAGCTCAAAGTCAATGTAAACAAACAGTGCACACACGTGGGCTCCTCGAAGGTCGCCAGTTAGTACTGGTTGGTTGGATCCAATTTTCCACCGTCCATGATGACCAAATTAAGAGTTATGAAGTCGAAAGATTTGAACTTCTCAGGCGTATTGACACTAGTCAATGACTTAGTAAGTTTCGGTGGGGTCTAACCCGGCCATTTTCGAAACTTGTTTTGAATTAATGGAACTAGGAAAAGGAACACTTGTAATACTGTGGCGCGTATCACGAGCGATGGATGTGGAATGATTTCACGTTGGTCGCTCCAGGTTTAAATGCGAATACGATGGCAGAAGCTGTGCAGGTGGGGGGAACTTCGTCGGGACGCTCTGTATGGGCCGTGACCCACTCAGGTTGACGCTGATGGGCCCTTGCACCTACGAATATTGCCTATTGGTCCGTCCCTATGGTGCGCGTGGGGAAGCGAGGGTAAAGGTATCGGCTGAAGACGATGCCCGTACTTCTTTCCGTATGCCTAACTATTTTCGTACCGGTAACGTCGTTTTCGAGACCACTACCGGCAATAGGCTATTAATGCCTGTCTTCTGCAAGTGAAATCTCTGAAAATGTGGCGTCGATGCAAGTGAAACGTTTTCGCTCCATTTACTCTTGGTTGTGCGTGAATATTATTTTTCGGTTTTACAATTAAATCGGTCTGTCGCATCTCGACTTCGACAAGATATCTAGGAAAATTTTAAATAATGTATTATTAATTTCGAAATTTGGATACTCATTCCAGCTCTTGGCTAAGACAGATCATATTTATTTTTCCAACAATTTTCGCAAAAAAAATTGATAAATTGAATGCCGTACTAAATCAAGGATATCTAGCGACATGAAGGTAAATAGTCATCATCGATTTCCCAAAATATTTACGAATAATTTTTTAGTTTAGAAAACAGTTTTAAATTGAATTTAATGCGATATCGATTGTAATCGTGATATTTAATTTCTGCAAAAAAAAATTAATGGATAGGTGACTTTGTATAAGTTATTCAAATTCCCAAATATTTATCATGCATACAACAAATAATATACAGCTTATAGTTTGAATAACTATATAAAGGGTGAGTCTTTTACCACTGCATTAATTTTAACCAAAGATTCCTCTCATCAAATGAAACACAGTTTTCATTTACCCTTTTTCCAGATTCGGCTTAGGTAAAAAGTTACAAGCGTTTAAAGATTTCACAATGTGCTAATACACTCCCGCATATAAATTATCTATGAAATTGTTGGCGGACGAGAATAAGGCATGGTAAAGTGGTTTACAACTTGATTCGTGATTCCAACGCTCAGGGACGGATCCATAAAAGTAGTGAAATTTCTGGAGTTTTCCATTTTAAAACATTCAATGAAGAATATCTCGAAAACGGTGCGTTTAAGGACAAATGATGAAGAATAATATAATGTTCTAAAACGATGGAATATTCTTGAAATGACTCAAGTTAAAACTTTATATGCTTTCTTTATGCTAATTTCGTTCAGTTTTATGAATCCACGAGTCCATAACTAGAAAACCAGAAGAAGTAGAAAATAACTAATATTTGGAAAATAAGTATCATAGTTATAGGAAACTTTACGCCAACATTCGTTTTACTCGAAAAAAGGATGCCAAAGCTACAAAATAAAAACTGATTTTTTTTCAAAATTTCAACAGCCTGTATCTTTTTACCTGAGCTGAATTTGGAAAAATGTTACATTTAAAAAGTGTTTCATTTGATGAGAGAAACCTTTGGTTAAAATTAATGCAGTGGTCAAAGACTCACCCTGTATAACGAAATGAATTTCCATCAAGTAAACGATTCAATTAAATATTGAAAAAATACATTATCTCCCTATTGACCATATTCATAGTAGATAATTTGGATATTGAATTAAATTTTGTTTGAAAAGACAATTTTCTTCACTTCATTAAAATATTTAATCATTGGCAGTAATTATTGAAATAAATAATCAGTATGATTTCAGAACCGTAGTATACTAAATAAGCTATTAATTTTGTTATTTTTGGAAGATTTCCTAGTTAAAAAAATCATTTAACAAATAAGTATATTCTTCAGGAGAAACGTAAATCTCGTTTGTTTTATTCAGAACACATCTTTCATACCATATTCCTCCAAAACCATAGTGTGATAATTTCTTGGGAATTTAATGACCACCGAAATATTTTGGAATTTCCTTCTGTGATAGTTCAATAAAATTATAACACTTCCAACAATTCAGGATATGATATTAAAGAATAAATTAAAGTGAATTATCAAACTTAACACTAGGTCAGTATCTTATAATAAAAGAATGAATGAAATGTACTCACATATCCGTAATCTCCTCAAACATAGGTGTACAGGTAGAAATATAATGAATCGAATGCATATCGTTAATAATTACTTCGCTTCTATTCCTGATGAATATGCACTTCCTTATAATTTATTCAGTTCAAGCTTCCTGCACATTTTCTACATAATTAAGCATACAAGTTGTATAGCTGTGTGGGTAAGTGAAAAATATATCTTTCATCTGTTGAGACAAAATTACATCTAAACAAATGAGCATAAATCAATTATTAAAAAAAATACTACCAATGCGTGGTATCGTTAAAACCTCTTCACTATACCAGAAATAATTTCATTACTTCCATTGACTATATTTCAAAAGTACTATTGGAATATTCTGCAGAACAAATAGTTATGACTCACTAAACATTTGAGAGAGCATTGAGGCGATGAAACTCATAAATACCTTTGCAACACTGACCTTAAATTGGTTCTTATATCTTCCCCATGGTCAACATACCAGAGCATGCAGTGAACGTGCATATTCTATGTCAGAGGTGGATCCGGAGTTCTACAATAACCTACAATAACAATAACAGAGTTATGTACGGCAGATATTATTTCATTTTTTCTTGAATAAATCTCTCAAAGTTTGGGAACTATTCTCAAATAGCTTCTCTGGAATAAATATGCTAGATCATTTTACGAACAGTTCCAAATTGTATGATTTCCTATATTTCTGTATAACACCTCATGTAAATTCAATTTTATATTCTTTGTAATTTTTTTAGAATATTAAATATAACTTAATTTATATTATTTAATTCTATGAATATAGAAACTCATAAAAAATATTCTTTTTGAAAAATAATTACCTGATAGATCAACTTAACATAATTTCATAATCCATTCCATCATGGGGCTCAATTATATCCATTTAATAATACTAATTATTGTGATAACGACAATTACACAATTCAATATACTTTAAATTTATACACGAGAATGTGTTATGTACAAATGATTGAAAAAAACTTGTACCTACAATATTTAATTGTGTGATAATCGCACATCTAAAATGTCAACAATATCCATCTTTATTGATAATATCCAGTAAAAAAAATGAGATAATCGAAAACTTATTTGAAATTTTTCCATAGAGGACTTCAGCATAGAAATATTGATGTTTATTCCGTTTTAATATTCAATTTCATAACAGATCAGTTATATTATGAAATGCATATACTAACGAGTCACCACTGGCTTGAATGCATTTGACCCTCAGTTCTTAGTTGTATCTTATCCATTAGCAGAATTTATTACTTATTCTGCTCCAGTTAGTAGTTCAAAACCGGAGTTAATCCAAGGAGGTCTCTATATGTTCACGGAAATTGAAAAATTAGGAATTATGTGGCTAGGTTGAAAATGTAGAAGTGATTGTTAGGTGTAAGGGATCGCCCACACTATCGATATCACTGATAACAGTACTTGAAGTACTTCCAGTGACAGTTACTTGGAAAGAATCACATAAATATGCTTTAATGTCAACGACAGGGATTTCTGAGAAATCATATTTTTCATCATATAGCAATAAGGAAATGAGGGTTTCTTTGTTCTCAAGAATATTGTAGATTTAAATCGTGAAAAACTTCCTCTTGGTAATTTAATCTATCATACGTTTTTGAAATGGGCTTTGTGATTCATTATAAGAAAAAATATAGAATTGTTATAATATAACATTATCTGAATACATTTATCCTACGTTGCATGCTATGTTCGCCCTATATAGATACATATGCAAATGCTTCAATGAGGAAAATATTAATGGAATGAGGAAGTATATTTCAATTATTTAAATATATTAAAAATATTAGATTCCAACAAAACGAGAATACTACATATTCAGTTCCTTTGTGTTTATTTGCTGGAAGCAATATATAGGACAATGTCACCTAAGAAATAGTAAGAGAACAACATCAACAATAAAACAACTTTTATTTCAGAATAATATTCAACAACAAATAATTTTTTAGATTTTCACTTAGTGTCTGATGAAGGAATCTGAAACTTTGATGACATACGGAAACTTTCGAAAAAGTTTTTTATCGTTGGTGTTATTGTTCAATTACTGTTTATCAGGCAACATTGTTCTATTTATTTTTTCTGACAAATATTAATTTTTTTAAAACAGAAGCAATTTAAAGGAAATTATTTTTTTTTATTTTATAGATATTCTGCCGATTGTGGTAGAGAAAAAACCGTTGAATAAATTTTCATTCACCTACTCATTCATATTTCGAATTCAAATAATTAGTTAGTTAAAATTGAATAAATCTTTCTGCTAATTCAAGAACAGTGGGATATCTAGTGAATCAACCTGATTTTAATCGGAACATGCATGACAGCAATGGATTTTCCTATTCACTAAATCCTATGAATAAATACTGCAAATCATGATTATCGCGTGGAAAATTTGAAAGTTTCAATAATGATCGCGACTGACCACAGCCCTATCAATATTCCGTTTAAATGTCAATTCAATTTTAGCCCTTCACTCTGTTATGACACCGAATATAAATGAAAGGTGAATAAGTATAATGATGTCATTTTCCGAAACAACAATGTTTCACACAATCATACAAATTATTTCTTTTTAGGAATATAAAATCTTCAACAGAATAAAAGTATTCAAATATTAATTAAATTATTACTATTACCTATAATCGAAAATTCGAAATTTAATGAATTTCACTCAGATAGTTATGTAGATCATAGATGGGTAATTCTACGCAAACTATCATTTTACCAGTAACTGCAGATTTATTAATTGGCATCTATTTTACCATGATTACGACTATGAAATAATTGAGATACATTAAACTCTGTTTAGGGGTTGAACAATAAAATAATAGAAACTAGTATATTACAATTATATTTCGCAATTTTCTTCCAAGAAGTCAATCCTCTGGCATGTATAATATATAAACCGCACGAAGATTTCGAATTGAATTGATTATCTTTGACCATTGAAATATTAAAATAATTACTCTTAATTAGGATTTAAATATTGAACAAAACTTGTCAATATTACCAATTTATTGGAAAAACAATTATTTTTTTTTAGATTTACCAATATATTAAGTAACCGTCCTATTAGTCATTCATCTGGTCCTACTAGATAATTACAAAAAATAACGTTATAGAAGTAGACATTTTGCATTGTAAGATTAGCACGTGCAGCATTATTTTGTTGTCAACGTGTTTCGTGTATCTTTGTTAATTTGGCATTTTGTTATTAAAACATAGTTGTCACAAACTGTAGAGTCATTACTCTGTAGATTTCGTAAAATTATATTTGTTTTTTCTTTATGATAAATATATTTTTACAAATAATCCAAGAACAATCCTGAAAAAAACTTGGTTAGAATATTTAGCAGGGTCGGATTTATCCAATATTTTATTCAAAATCACCATTCCTCCAGCGTCATTCCTCTGGCAAACAAGATGCCAGAGGAATGACAACTTGTCCAGAGGAATGACGGACAAGAGTTTTATCTGAATTTTGAAGCTTAAAATTATCTTAATATTTTATTGAAAGAAATCAAATCAATTTTAAGGGTAATATGCTGTCAGGTGGGAAGAAAAATTAAAGCGGAAGAAGGAAGCTGAAAAAAAGGTATGAGAGATTAAATATGGATCCAGATGGAAGAGAAGAATTAAGACAAAAAGAGCGCGATCAATATTTAAAGAAAACGGAAAAAAAAATTACGAGACCTATTAAAGAACTGCAGTTCCTAAGAATTCATAAGACTCAAACATTCTATGCAGATGAAAAAGATATTTCTGATATTAATTTAGATTCAATCGTTAAAATATTGAAGACCCCTAAAATAATTTTTGAAAAAAATAAAATTCTGTAGGTATAAGTTTGATGAAATTATTGATAGAAAAAGAATGACGCTTTAGGAAAGCTAACCACTAGTATAATTCAACGATGATCTCTGCTAGTCCTTTCATCGTTGAAATTATTGATGTTTTTGAACAAAGTTCAAGTAAATATTTGTTATTAAAATATGTTTCAATATCGCATTCATAACATTTTTTATTATCCTTTTAATGCGTTTTATATTTAAATTTCTCTTATAATAAACAATTTGTATTCATTGAGTTTTGTCATTCCTCTGTAGCTCCATCATTCCCGTGGAAACTATTTTTTAATATTCTCGAAAATTCTCACTAAATTAAAAAAACTTGTCTGATCCTGTCATTATTTCAAATTAAGACAATAAATACAATTTATCTAAATTTTTATTAGGTATCCATATATTTAAAGATTTTTTTTTTAATTCATACAACTCAAAATGATAGTTTGCGTAGAATGACCCAGATAGAAAAAACCTTCTACGTTTCTACGAAATTTCTGGGGATCAGAACACTTATTTGTGGTGCCTGACTTCACAGGATAGAAAACAATAGCTCAAAATTATAGTTATTTATATTATTTATCATGCATTTTCAAATCTGAATTTCTAACCTGATTTTCTATAAAATATCATAAACAAAAATAAATCATTGAAATATTAGTATATCCGCAAATGAAAATAATGTCAACCAGTGTGTTCCATAGAAGAGTGACCTTCAGTACTTGTCAAGTATTATATCACTTCCTGTCAACGCGATTGCAATCTAGAGACGATGTGGAATTAATAAACTCGTGTGTTGAATAAACCACGTTTCGCCAGATATACCAGAATTTTCTAATTTCAGTTAATTTTCCCACCGTATTATATCTAGTTGAAATTAGATTTGATTTATTTCATCAACGGAGAATTTATCATAATTTTTATAATTATGCAAATTGGAAATTTTGCGGAACATAGAATTTCGATTTCTGCTAAGAAAAATCCTTACTTCCACCGTACATCGTACACTTCCGGTATTTTCTTCTAAATGAATGAAATTTATCAAATATGTTACGAGAATCCTGTAGAAGTTTCTGCGATTTATTCATTCGGAAAGATATAATTATGTACCTCTACTCTAAGAGTTGAGTTGTTTCAGGCATTGACAAAAAATCAAATCGCAAGAATTTATCAACGGCTCTATAGGGAGTAGAAATGTATATACCTATAAATTATAGTTGTTATTATATAACAACTATAATGTTGTTATATATGTATATAAAGACTATAATGCTAAAAATCATGTACCAACATCAATATCCTGCGGTCAGTGGTTCAAAAGTTATGATGAAAAATTTGGGGAATATACGAAAAAACATATACACTAATAAATTGTTTAATTTTAAATGAAAAAAAATGGGTTCAAGCCCTGTGGACAGGAGCTTTCTGGCGCTCTAGTTCAAACAGACAAATTATATCTCCGAAAGTATTGGTTTCTCAGAGTTGGGAATTAAATCAATGTATTCTTATGGAAGAACTGCATCATAAAGGAAATTAAATTCAAATAATAGTTTATTTATCAAGATTAAATGAGCAATCTGAGAATGAGAACTGCACTATGGAAGAAATCGAATTAAATCCGGCCAATTTTGCCCAATAACGAACTTAACCGAGATATTCATCTCCCCAACCTACTCTGAAAATTTCAACTACCTACCTCATTCCGTTCGAGAGTTATATCTATGTCTACGGATGAAAAGCAGTCTCACTACTCTCAGATCTCTTACTTCATGTTCCGTTCCGAAATGTAAGATTTTTCCGAGAAAAACTAATTTCGGAGCAAACAACGGAGATTTTGCTCACTTCGCTCAAAATTCTTCGATTGATTAGATAATGTCATGTCTCAGGAAAATAAGTTGACATTATGATAATTCATACATAGAATAATTTATATCATTCTGTGACAACGATGAAATACGATTTATTATTGAAATTTTGAAAAATCCTATCTCCGAAAGTATTAGCTTGTTAGAGTTGAAAATGATATCATTGGATTCTTATGGTAAGACTGCTTATTGAAAAAAATTTAATTTGGAATTTGCTCTGTAAAAAAATTTTTGTTTGTTACTCCGAAACCATCTGTCCGATTTTGCCCAATAACGAACTTAGCCGAGATATTTATCTCCCAAACCTACTCTGAAAATTTCAACTGTCTAGCTCATTCCGTTCGAGAGTTATCGTGCCTACGGCCGGACAGAATGAATTTCGACCACGGATTCTTGATCAGTGAGTCAAACCAAATCGTTTAAGCCCATTTTCATCGAAAAATTCGAAAATTACAGACATTTGGGCAAATTGATAAGCACTCAGTTCCGAGGAACTAGAGCGCCAAAAAGGGGGAAATCCCTGTGGCAGGAGCTTTGACGCTCTTTGATAAATCATAATTCCGAAAGTATTAGTTTTTCAGAGTTGGGAATGATATCAACGGATCAACGGAACTATGATAGAACTACATCATGAAAGGTATTAAAATCTCTTTGCTTTGCATCTTATCTTTATATGACGGTCCAATTTTGACTACAAGTGTTTCAAAACTATCAGGAGTCATTCTGAAAAATTGAGTTAATGAAATCGCCAGTTTTATTTATGAAACAAATCTCACGTAATCAGTCCAGAGAGAACTCAAACCAGAATACTTATGTAGGAAATCTTAAATAGTGTTACTAAGGAATAACTACCTGTACATTAGTTGGAAATCCTGTTCTTAATCTTCCATAATTAGAGAATGACTCGTAAATTATGCTCGACTTCCGTGCATCATTCATTTTCGAGTCTCTAACCAAAAAGCTCTGACTATGAACTAAGCTAATGCAAATTTCAGATTGTCTACATGCTTACATCAACCAACCTCTCCAGAAATACACTTTCAGTTTCGTTTGACATTAATGACGTTTATCTTTCAAACTGGACCAAACGCTAGCTACCGCAACCAGATAGAACACAGACAAATATAATTCGAATCCTGTGAAAACAGGAGCACGATGTATTATTGAAATTTTGAAAAATCATATCTCCGAAAGTATTAGCTTGTTAGAGTTGAGAATAATATCAATGGATTCCTTTAATGGAACGCATGAAATGCACCTCAAAAAAATTTAATTCGAAATTTGTAATGTAAATTTTTTTTTTATGTTACTCCGTAACCATCTGCATGATTTTGCGCAATAACGAACTTAACCGAGATATTTATATCCCAAACCTACTCTGAAAATTTCTATTGTCTAACTCATTCTGTTCGAGAGTTGTCGTGTTAAAGGACGGCAGGACAGAATCGATTTCGACCACGGATTCTTGATTAGTGAATCGAACCAAATCGTTTAAGACCATTTTCAGCCAAAAATTCGAAAATTACAGACATTTGGGCAAATTGTAAGCACTCTGTTCCGAGGAACTAGAGCACCAAAATGATATGAGAGCACTGACATGAAATCAGGAGCTTTAACGCGCTTGAGTTCAAGTTAATTGCCAGATTGGTCACCCATCCAGGTACTGAACTTCCTAAGGCGGAAGCGTAGTCTTCGAGGAAAAAAAATATTTTCGTAATATTTCGTAATATGCGAAACCAATTAGGTTTAAATCTAGAATTTGTCTGTAAAAAGTGGTTTTGAAGCCTCTTGTAAAATTTCAGTGGTAACTGAAGGATAGTTTCTCAGTTGAAGTATTTTTTTCCAATTATAATTGCGTGCATGTTCTGAGAAACAGCGTGCTCTTATTTTGTCCCCATGTCTGTGATTTTCGTTTTTGGCGCTCTAGTTCCTCGGAACTGAGTGCTTATCAATTTGCCCAAATGTCTGTAATTTTCGAATTATTCGATGAAAATGGTCTTAAACGATTTGGTTTGACTCACTGATCAAGAATCCGTGGTCGAAAATCATTCTGTCCGGCCGGTCCGGTCGGCCGGCCGGCCGTAGGCACGATAACTCTCGAACGGAATGAGCTAGACATTTGAAATTTTCAGAGTAGGTTTGGGAGATAAATATCTCGGCTAAGTTCGTTATTGGGCAAAATCGGACAGATGGTTTCGGAGTAACAAAAATAAAAAAATTTTTTTACGAAACAAATTCAAAATTAATTTTTTTTGAATAAGCAATTTTACCATAAGAATCCAATGATATCATTTTTAACTCTAACAAGCTAATACTTTCGGAGATATGATTTTTCAAAATTTCAATAATAAATCGTATTTCGACGTTGTCACACAATGATATAATTATTCTATGTATGAATTGTCATAATGTCAAATTATATTCCTGATACATGTCATTATCTAATCAATCGAAGAATTGTAAGCGAAGTGAGAAAAATCTCAGTTGTTTGCTCCGAAATTAGTTTTTCTCAGAAAAGTCTTACATTTCGGAACGGAACATGAAGTAAGAGATCTGAGAGTAGTGAGACTGCTTTTCATCCATAGACATAGATATAACTCTCGAACGGAATGAGGTAGGTAGTTGAAATTTAAAGAGTAGGTTAGGGAAATTAATATCTCGGTTAAGTTCGTTATTGGGCAAAATTGGCCAGATTTAATTTGATTTCTTCCATGGTGCAGTTCTCATTCTCATGATTGCTCATTTAATCTTGATAAATAAACTATCATTTGAATTGAACTTCCTTTATGATGCATTTCTATCATATGAATACATTGATATAATTCCCAACTCTGAGAAACCAATACTTTCGGAGATATAATTTGTCTGTTTGAACTAGAGCGCCAGAAAGCTCCTGTCCACAGGGCTTGAACCAATTTTTTTTTGCCGAAATTGGTCTCAAACGATTTGGTTCGACACATTGATGAAAAATTCGAGGTCAAATTTGGTTCTTTCCGGTCAGCCGTTGCAACGATAACTCTCGAACGGAAAGATGTAGTGACATGAAATTTTCAGGGTAGGAAGCGCAACCGAATGCGACGGTCAAGCTCGTTAATGGGCAAAATCGGCCGAGAGCTTCCGAGTACTGATTTTGATTTCAAACAATACGAATCCAATCAAATTGAAACTTGAGGACTAGTTGTACAATACCTACCGCCTCAAAGACGTATGTAAAAGTTCGTGAGGACCGTATCTCTAGAAAATTTCACAAAAATTATTACATTTAATCTATCTCTCAATAATTTAAGAACGGAAAGAGATAGCAACTTGCAATTTACAGAAAAGGTTGCGGATCTGAGTGCGCCCTTTGAGTTCGTTAATAGGTAGGTATAATCGGCCGAACGGTTTTTTAGTTATACCCATCAAAAATTTTGTTTTTATTTACTTAATAACCAAAAAATACGAATCTGATCTAATTGAAACATGGCCATTAATTGTAAAATGCCGACTTCTTGCGAATTTTCGTGAGGATCGTATGACCAGAAAATTAAAAAAAATTCTGTTTCTTAGAAACTATTTGTTCCATATCGCTGAAATTTTGCGAGATCCTTCAAACCCTAATTTTAAAGTCAAGTTCCGTTACCACGATAACTTTTGGACGGAAAGAGTTTGTTTCTTGCAATTTTCAGGGTAGGTTGAGCATGCATATGAAACAGTTTAGTTCGTTGTTGGGCACAAACGGCCGATTGGTTTCAGATTTATATCCATATTAAATTTTGTTGTTAGTTCCTCAATAAGTGAAAATATACAAATCTGATCCAATTAAAACTTTGTAATTACTTGAAGAATGCGCATGAGCTAATTTTCACGAAATATCGTATCACAAGAATATCATATCTGTAGAAAAAAAAATAAAATTTTTTTTTCTTCGAAAGTTTTATATTTCAGAAACTATCTGTCGGAATCCGCTGAAATTCGGCAAATAACTTCGAGTCACCATTTTACGATCGAGTACTGAATTTAAGCTATAGATCCATTTCGTATGAGGCGTGAATAGACAATGAAACATGCGCGCAAAAGCACCTTCACGTCTGTACGGTTCAAGAATTTTTTCAAAATTGAATTGCAATCCGACAAGATCAGTATTTTTCGAGTTATTGGGGGATCAAAATTTCAGCTCCGAAACCACTCCGTTCGAGGGTTATCGTATTCACGGATAGCCTTTAAAAATGATAAAAATTGGTTCAAGCCCTGTGGACAGGAGCTATTGGGCGCATGTTCATCTTCCTTGTGGCCCGTACTGACCAGTAAAGAAAAAAAGCAGTATCATGTTGAATACCTTAATATTATTCTGGAACACAAATTTTCCATTACAATAATCTTCATCTAGCTTCTATTTAGTATCAATTCCTGTAGAACGTGATCATAATAAGTGTTTTCCATATAATAAAATGTGTTTGAACTTGGTATGTAGGAAATCTGACATCAATTATTGGAATTAATTGATTTGACAAACAGCCGTCAAATGAGGTAAATAGATTTTTGTGACGATTTTCTGTGACCATAAAAAAAATTAAGCATTTCATTATTGCATTTCTTGAAATAGGTACCTTTTCAAGTCGATCAACATCGTCCTTCTTTCGACTTCTAAACTATGACTTGATTCTTTATGTTTATGTCTTTGAATTTGTTTTCGGTGGAATTCAAAGAGTTCATAGAATAATCGATGAAAATACTGAGAGAGTCCCAGGAAATTTGATACGTTTTGTCTTATATCTCCAGAAATTGAAATCGTATAGAGCCAAAATTTTGCACAATGTTGCAAAATACTACAAGTGACGTTAGTACAAGTTTTTGTTGCAATCTGATGAATAGTTCACGAAAAAAAAATTTTTTTTTCGAAAAAATTAAAAGAAATATTTTTTTTAAAATTACCAACATTTCGATCATAACAGAATTTTGCCAAAAGTTGCGCGTTTATATCCTCGAACTTACTACCAAGTTTCGATTCAACATCTTCTTTAGTTCCTGAAATATCAGGGAAATAACCTCAAAATTTTAAATGTCTATAACTCCTAAACCGTCCGGCCGATTTTGCCCGTTAACGAACTTAGCCGTCGCATTTTGATCAGAAACCTACCCTGAAAGTTTGAAGTCGATAGGACCTTCGGTGCTCCTGTTATCGTGCCTACGGCCGGAAGTACGGCCGGCCGGCCGGCCGGCCGGCCGTACGGCACCCAAAAATCTGACACCAGATTCGTAATCAGGGAGTCCGAATTAGTCTATTAGCCAATTTTCAGCTCGAAATTCGAAAATTACAGACATTTGGACGAAATGATAGGACGATGTTCCCCTAGAACATACGCCCAAAAAGTGAACAAAAATCATAGTAGATTGAAACCCATTGGAGAAGGAAGAGAATATAACAAAAATTATAGGAAAAATAATTTACGGGCGATCTGAGGTCGGGAAGGGGAAGAGGGAAAGTTTTTAAGTGTAAAAAATGGTTTATCTCGATTTCCGGGAAAACTGCAAGTCCTATGGGGAAGAGTTTAATTGCAATGTTGTAGGTAATAAAAAGATCTACAACTTTTGTTTTTAAACTTTTTTCACATAACCTCAAAATTTATGTGAAAAATTCAAATAACCACGTTTCTGGTTTTTAATTTATATCTGTTACAAAAAAAAAATATTTTTTCACCAAGTTTGATAAAAACTTACTTTTTCATGTCCCAAATACACTGTAATTTTTTGGATTTGAAATATTTTTGTTTTCACCTTAATTTGACTTAATATCGAAAAAGCACCCAAATTTTCAATCAAAAATTCTCACGTCAAAATATCTGCTTTTTTAAAAAAGTACGTGGGTTTTTTGTTCATTGGAGTCTCTACTTTCTGATGGTGTAAAAAAATATACATTACTATGGTAAATTTTCTCGGAAAATGCTAAGTTAATAAAGTTAATATTTAATAAGATATCCACAATATTTTGAGAAAGTTGTACAATCTTCTCTAAATTATATGTGTAGATGCCTATTTGTTGGTCTTTTGAGATATCTTGTATACCTGATTGACCTACGGATAATTTTAGCCCATCAAAAGTTATTTCATAGCGAAGTGAGAAAGGGGCTATGAGGCTGCGCCTTACTGCCTGTTACTTCGTAGCATTTTCTGGGAGAATTTACCATAGTAATGTATGTTTTTTTTAGACCATCAGAAAGTACAGATTTTAGCGAATAGAAATACTTTTTTAAAAGAGCAGATATTTTGACGTGAGAATTTTTAATTGAAAATTAGCGTGCTTTTTCGATATTAAGTCAAATTAAGGTGAAAACAAATATATTTCAAATCTAAGAAATTACAGTGTATTTGGGACATGAAAAGGTAAGTTTTTACCAAATTTGGTGAAAAAATAATTTTTTTTGTAAAAAATAAAAATTAAAAACCAAAAACGTGGTTATTTGAATTTTTCACATAAATTTTGAGGTTATGTGAAAAAAGTGTAAAAACAAAAGTTGTTGATCTTTTCATTACCTACAACTGTGCCATTCAACTTTTCCTCATAGGACTTGTAGTTTTGCCGGAAATCGAGAAAAACCGTTTTTTACCCTTAAAAACTCGCCCTCTTCCCCTTCCCGACCTCAGATCGCCCGTAAATTATTTTTCCTATAATTTTTGTTATATTCTCTTCCTCTTACAATGGGTTTCATTCTACTATAATTTTATTCGGTTTCAAAAATTTACGACCCTGGTCTAGAGAGCCAGATGGACTTTTAGAATTAATTTGGACTTCGGAATTTTCATCAGTGAGCCAAAACTAAACGTTTCTGGCCATTTCAGCCAAAAATGCCAAAATTACAGACATTTGTGCAAAATGTGGATGCGGACCCATACTCAAGACTCAACATTCTCCCCTGCAAATTATTGCTATCCCATTACATTCCAGCACGCCGAATAGCCCGCCGTCGACCAAGAGACCGTTAGCAGTTTTGGTAGTCGAAAAGAGATCGTAGATTGCTATGGGAAATGCGGAAAGCCGGTTGAAAAAACACTTCGTAGATGCCGACCAAACGGGGACCTAGTTGCTGGAAGTCAACGGCCTCGCTCGTTTCAGCTGATCCGAGCTCACAAACATATACACACACAAACGCCAAGGTTCGATGACATGACCAGGCACGGATTCGTGGAAGAGGAAAACCCCAGGGAAATATTTTTCGCGACACCTGCTACTTTAGCGCTATCCATTTCGAATATACCCCCTAGATTTGAACCTTCGTAATTGTTCCCTGGAATGTTGATTAGTCAACCTTCGTAATTTCTTTCTTGGAATTCCTCAGGTCTTCTCTTCTGTGAGTTTTATTCTGCGAAGTTCACTCAGAAGAGACGGAGATACTTTATGAGGAAGTTATGGACTTTCTTAGTTTTTACTGCGATTAATTCATGTTCCCAAATATTCTAATAAGTATATATAAGTATATATAAGTAGCGATGTATCCTAAATCCGTTGAAATGCATGATATTATCCTATGTATCTTTCCTTGGGGGGCCTCTTCGCAGTGTCCTTCATACGCTCTTGTCCCGTTTACCAATTTGCAGTCCGACCCTGTGCGATGGAGAAGCCGCGAACGCCTTTCCATCGCGACGCACCGCTTCCTGGTGGTATGTGGGCCAGGTCCCAGGTCGCGGATCTGTCGCCTGTTCCGCGTTGCGAACTCCTCGAGGGCGGGGGGTGAGGTGGGGAGCCACAAGGGGGGTCCGACCTAGAGTGGCGGTCAGTGTGCGAGTGGCCGATGGTTCACTGGGGTAAGGGTGAGCAACCGCGGTTGTTGACCCACGTACATCTTTGCGATGAATTACCACGTTGGACCACGCAGATGATGCTACCGATAATGATGTGCGGGAAGGGGGTCAAGGGGGTCCTCGAGAATTCGCAAATTTCTTTCTTGACCTAGAAGGCGGTTGGAGGCATGCTCGGTGGAGGTAGGAGGTTTTGGTACTGTTCGGCAGTTTCGACGACCTTCTTAATCACATAGGACTCGTTCAATCGGAACACCCTGTAAAATTTGTTTAATTTCAGTGTTTTCCAGTGGTATCTCTTGTTATATCAAGGTGGGGACTATCGAGATTATGCTATAATATACCTAATGAAAACAAATTCTTTGAAAGCACACATGTTCTTCAATCTATTCACGCCTAAAACACCCTACGAAATACATGAACCTTCAAGCCGTCTTTCTGTCCCTCTTGTTCCTCGGAGCAGAGTGCTTATCAATTTGCAGAAATTCCTGTAATTTTCGTATTTTTGTATGAAAATGGTCTTAAACGATTTGGTTCGACTCACTGATATCCGAAGTCAAGATCGATTCTGTTCGGCTAGTCCGCCACGATAACTCTCGAACGGAATGAGCTAGATAGTTGAAATTTTCAGACTAGGTTTGGAAGATAAATATCTCGGTTAGGTTCGTTATTGGGCGAAATCGGCTGGATGGTTTCGGAGTAACGAAGAAAATTATTTTTTTTTTACATTACAAATTTCAAACTAGTTTTTTTTAAGATGAAGTTTCACCATAAGAATTTATTGATATCAGTTTCAACTCCAACAAGCTTATACTTTCGGGGATATGATTCTTCAAAATATCAATAATACATTTTAATTCTATGAACTCACAGAATGCTGTAATCGAAAATTAACGTCCGTATTTCTATATATGAATTTAGTGATCTATGCTCATGCATGTGATCAAATGTACATATAAGAGGCATGTTATATTTATTTCGAGTTCTATTCCTCAAGATATAAAATACCTCCTGTTCTAGAAAACAAATTATGATTGAATGCAAAATGACCAAGGAAATAACCCCAGCTATCGTATGACTTTGATAATCCATATGATGATGGAAATATATTGATATCATTTTTAACTCTCAAAAATTAATACTTTCGAATATATGATTTTTCGAAATTCCAATATTAAATCGTAACTCTATGATTTCACAGAATGCGGAATCGAAAATTGATGTCTGTGTCTATGAATTTCATCTATGTTCATATATTTCATCATTGTCATCTCATCTACAGATAAGATACATGTCAAAGAGAGTATGATTGAAGCTCTTGGATAATCCATATGATGATGATGATGATGATGATGGGAATGATAATGATAATGGAAACATATATACTTTGGCAAGTAATCAAATTGGATTGAGAATATCTCGAGTAAAAACAAAACTGGAATATTGGCTAAGTTTCAATTGATATAACATAAATTTCATGAGTAGATTTTAGGAATGTATATCTCCGATAAGTTCGTTATGGGATAGAATCGGTCTGGTGGTTTCGGATTAATAATTTTTTGTACTCTTGTTTTTTTAAATGACAAAATTTTGATTCTGGTCTATCATAACAGTCCGTTGATATAATTCCCAACTCTGAGAAACCGATACTTACGGAGACATAATTTGTCAAAGCTTGAACAAGAGTTTCTGAAGTGCCTACTTCTAAAATTTTTGAGGATTTTTTTTTTAAGAAATATCTTTATTTTATTTTCTAGTGATACGTTCCCCACGAATATTCGAAGAAATTAATGTATCGTCCTTCTACAAGTACTACAAGTACAAATGTTTCATCAGTGAGTCAAACCTTATCGTTCTCTAGAACAAGCACGCAAAAACAACATACAATATCACATCAACAATACAATATTTTTTCGAATGCAATACTAACATACGTAATTGTAATAAATTTTACCGAGATTTGAGTGTGTTAACTTCGTC
This sequence comes from Halyzia sedecimguttata, assembly GCA_937662695.2. NCBI lineage: Eukaryota > Metazoa > Arthropoda > Insecta > Coleoptera > Coccinellidae > Halyzia > Halyzia sedecimguttata. The sequence continues at coordinate 106,241,078 of OW569414.2, forward strand.
TGCCCCCCTTTCCGTTAATGATTTTATTTATAGCTCCTCTCAGAAGATCCTTCAGTTGACATTTGAGTTCATAACCGCTTCTCAGCTGAAATTATAGCTGCCTCCCTTGGAGGAACAGTTGGTTCTTCATATGTTTTAATTATGTGTCCCTCCTCCTGCTTTGTGATACCTTAAATGTGCCTACTTTTGTGTTACCCTCCTTCCTCTCCTGCTCTAATGGTGCATGAGCCCTCGGCTTTGCTACTTCTGGAAACAGTTAATGCGAGACTGAAGTTTTAACTAATAAAAGTCAATTTGCCCCTCAGCAGTAGCTTGGTATGAGCCACGCTCAGATTCTTGCTGTCTCCGGGAACCAAGCTGCTAAATGGATATGGAATATTGAATTTGAGTGCATAGCAGTAAATGCTGAGCTCATGATTGCTGTCTAGGGTTGTCAAGGGACAGTTGGTGACCTAGCAGACAGCTTTTGAGAAGAAGAAGAAGACCATGCAGACTCTAAACTTCTCCAATGAGCGCGAATCCTAGGAGTATTACTAGATAGTAAACTCAACTGGAGAAATCACATCACAAAACTCTTTCCAAAGCCACAGGGGCTATGTGGGCCTGCGAAAGGCTATTTGGCATGGCTTAATTCGAATTTACCATGGTAAATTCGAATTAAGAGTGTCCAATACAGAAGAATGGACAACATAATTTACCATGGTAAATTCGATTAAGGCTGTCCAATACAGAAGAATGGACAATAGAACATACGCGCAAAAGCTTCCGACTTCACGTCAGTGCTTGTTTAATTGAAAGTACAATCCTTTCGGTTAATAATGGAAAATAATTTCATTCAAATGGCTGCCTCGGCTGGCCATGCAGTAGCCTACACGATCAGTCCAATTTTTCAGCACTTTATCGATTGTGTGCACCTGTATTTCACCAATGGCTTCACGAATATTGTCCTTTAAAGTGTCAATTATCTCTGACTTGTCGGCGTAACACTTATCTTTGACGGCACCCGACAAAAAATAGTCCAATGGTGTCAAATCGCAGCTCCGAGGTGGCCAAACGACATCAGCTCTGCGGCTGATAATACGATCTTAAAAAAATGGGGGGAAAACATCAAGTGTAGCTTTGGCTGTGTGGCACGTAGCGCCGTCCTGTTGAAACCAAATGTTTCCAATATCCCCCTCTTCAATTTTTGTGATCAAAAATTCGTTCAACATGGCCGGATAATGATCGCCATTGACTGTAACGGCCACTCCTTGCTCATTTTCAAAGAAAAATGGCCCAATTATGTCTCTGGACCAGAAACCGCACCAAACAGTGACTCGTTTTGGGTTTATCGGCTTACCAATGTATACGTGCGGGTTTTCTGTGCTCCAAATGCGACAATTCTGCTTGTTTACATACCCGCCAAGATCAAAATGAGCTTCATCTGAAAAGATGATTTTTTTGGCAAAATCGGCATCTTCTGTAAGTTGATCGCAGGCCCACTTAGCGAAGAGAAAACGCATTGGATGGTATATTGTATGGCGTCATACCAAGGTCTTTATGCAAAATTCGTCTCAATGATGTCTCCGAAATGTTCAATTCTTGAGAACGACGGTGGTTTTTTAGTGAGTTACGAATCGACAACTGGAGTCTCACACTCCTGAGAGAAGCGGACCCTCTCAGGGTGAGCCTATAAAAGGTTTTCCTCTCGGGCAGAAAAAAAATAATCCCTCAATTGATTCTTGATTCCCCATACTATCATACGCCTTCTTTATAATCTCATTTGTAGGAGACAATTAGAAATTTACTTTCGCGCAGTTCGTCATCCTCACAGTGAAAGTCCTTCATTATAGATTTTATGTGGCATCTCGTTCGCGTCCCACTAAAAAATGCACCTCTATGAGACATCGAAGAGTGTGCTAGTTTTCTATGAACTTGTGTCTCCCAGATAGCTGGTTCATTAATCTTCTGGAAAATATGATCTACCCGTATCAGGCGGACATGTGATTCAGCACTTTCACGGAAGCAATTTGCGATTCAGAAAGTTGGAAGTGCAGCGAAAGTAGTTGTTTGCTGCTACCAATTCAGACAAAAGATACCCCGCAGGTATGTGAGAATGATAATATGTACCTACGGCTTATTTATTATTGTTATTAAATTTAATAAAGAAATTGCAATTCAAATTATATCTAATTAAAATAGTTTACAACCACTTTATTCAGTCCAGGAGGAAATGTACACAGTCTTCATGATATCCCGCAACAAGTCAGCCATTGTTCAATGATGTGAGGGACCTATCTCGTGGACCTAAAAATCGAAAATATTTCAGATCTGAAGTCGACTGTTTTGGAGTTACAGGGTGATTAAACTGTTTTTGCTGAGAATACACGTATCGATAACTTTTAATTTGGTTAATATTTTTGCGCGCATGTTCTAGGGAACATCGCGTTATCATTTTACCCAAATGTCTGTAACTTTCGAATTTTATTCCGAAAATGGTCTCAAACGATTAGGTTCGACTCACTGATGCAGAATTCGAAATAAAATTTGATTTTGTCCGGCCGGCCGTTGCCACGATAACTTGAGAACGAGAAAAGATAGCAACTCGAAATTTTCAGGGTAGAATGCTGACACAAAGCTTGTTGAATTTTGTGCGAATCCTATAACTAGAAAATTTCGAAGAAATTATTAGAAAATGTTATTCATGTCACGATAACCTGAGTACGGAAATAGATAGCAAATTGCAAATTTTAGGATAGGCCTAATTATCCAAATGGTTTTGGGGTTATACCCATCTGAAAATTGATTGTTATTTCCTCAATAACCCAGAAAATACCAATCCGATCCAATTCAAACATAATGGTAATTAATTATAGAATGCCGACGTGAAAATTCTTGATAAACTTCGTGGGGGTCATATCCCTACAACATTTCAACAAAATCATTGAAAAACAGTGAAACAAATTCTATGTATCAAAAACTATTCGTCCGACATAGCTGAAATTTTGCGGGAGCCTTCAAAGCCCAACTATACAGCCTACTTTGAAAAACTTGTATTTTCTTGTTGACTTGATAATGTTCACCCTGCATACGCATTTCTATAACTAGAATATTTTCTTAACAATTAGCATTTAACAATATTCTTCGACCTAATTCTAATTACTTTCCGGTAACATAATTGAGCATATTAGTATGTTGGGCATGCAGTTCTTTTTTTGGCGCTCTTGTTTTAATTAGTGGTTACATCGTTGGAATGTGAAAACCAATAATACACGTTCAGAAATCAAATTACCCATAATAAGTTTAAAGTATTTAACACTAAAAGTTAAAAAAAATATTTGCTGAGGTGGAAAAAGGAGAGACATTGCAGGAGAGTTTGATATACCGGACAACTGATTGTCCATTATTTTAAAAATAAAAACAAACTTTTCGAAAACAGTATCTAATAATGAAAATTTAACGGGTTAAAAAAAATAAAATAAAACTGCCGCAGCAGAGAAATTGGCCTATCCTGTCCTCCTGTTAATCAAAATACGACACTGTTATTGTACGATTGAAAAACCAGTGGGAAAACCACATTCAGTAGAGAATAAAATAATCTACTTCAGCATCTCTGATCGGAAAATATCTGTTTCAATTCATCAAAATACGTCCAACATACCATATTTGATTCTCTTTGACAAATTAATGTTTTAAAATATCGATACAAATACTTCTAAATAACTTTTTTCCAACTTCCTCTGAAACTGACATTTAAGAATATTCAAAATGATTTTTTTTTATTGAATCAGTAAAGGTGATAATCTGGAAATTTCTTTAAGACTATAAGTTGCTTACGCTTTTTCATTTTGGTTGTTTTATATTATAAAGCATATTTCCGATTTCGGCCAATCCTCGAATCTTAGGTACCTAACCTAAAAAAAGTGAAAATAAAAATATCGTTTAACTTTCAATCATTTCTGAATATATGGATTCCAATTCTTTAAAATAAATACATAAGTATCGTATTTAACTCTTCTCGACACACGATAGGTATTAAATATCGATTTAAATTAATGTTTTGAACAAATTACACCCCATTCCATTATAAAAATGACAACAGACATAGCATTTCTGATTATATGGTCAAGAAATTCGTTCGACTTCACGTCAAATATCATAATAATAATAATTTTGTTGATCGAATATAATCCAGTGGACCAGTTCACTCTAATCGTTGTAATATTTCAATATTTGCCAATATGTATTCTCAACAATATGTATATCCGTTCGAGTTTAAATCTAGAACTTTGCAGTAAAATTAGGTTTTGAGGGCTCCTGCAAAATTTCAGCGATATCTGACGAATAGTTTCTGAGATACAAAAATTTTTTAAATAATCTTTGCGTGCATGTTCTGGGAAACATCGCATCATTTTGCCCAAATTTCAGTAACTTTCTAATTTTTTGCCAAAATTGGTCTCAAACAACTGATGAAGAACTCTAGGTCAAAGTTGATTATGTCCGGCCGGCCGTCCGTTGCCACGATAACTTGAGAAAGGAAGGAGATAGCAAGATTTGGGTTTCTTAATAGGCATAATCGGCGAAATGGTTTTGGAGTTATACCCATCAAAAATTGGTTGTTATTTCCTAAAAAAACTCGAAAAGTGCGAAACCGATCCAACTCAAACAAGGTTATTGGTTGTAGAATGCCGAAGCGAAAATTCCTGCAAAATTTTGTGGGGATCGTATCACTAGAAAAATTTTTCTGGCTTTTGCGGGAGCCTTCAAAACCTAACTTCACGGCCAAGTTCCATGTTTTAACACGATCGGATCTATATTGTTGGAGATTCGAGCAGTCTTGTGTGTGTTCGGTAGCTGAATAGGTGTCCGTTGCCTCGATAACTTTCGAACGAAAAGAGATAGGGACTTTTCAGTGTAAGTTGAGCATTCGAATGGGAGAGTTAAGTTCGTTGCTGGTCATTATCGGCCCAACGGTTTCGGAGTTATACCCATCTGGAATATTATTTCCTCGATTACTCAAAAAATTCAGACCCTATCTAATTGAAGCTTGGTAAATAATTGTATAATATCGACATAAAGACGTGTGTGAAATTTTCTGAGGACTGTACCACTGAAAAATTAAAAAAAAAATAACGAAACATTTTTATTATCCCATGATAACTTGTGAACAGATAGCGACTTGCAATTTTCAGGACAGGTTGCGCATCCGAAAGCGACTTTTATGTTCGTTAATTGGCGTAATAGGCCAAATTGTTTTGGAGTTATACTCATCGGAAAATTTTATTGTTATTACTCCTATAACTCAAAATATACAAATTTCATCCAATTAAAACTCGATGATTACTTGTAAAATGCCGACTTATTAATTTTCGCGGAATTTCGTGAATATCGTATCCTCGACTTACTTCAGGCGTAAGTTTTTTCATATTTCAATTCCAATAGAAAACATATGTAACAATTAAAAATTCTGTGATCATAGACGATTCTCCACTGAAGTCTGTCTTTAAAATTATATGAAATCTATTCATATATTATAAAAGCTGAGAAAACGGCATATATCGCTGCCAAATTCGTAGTAGAGTGTCCAATAATAGAGGTGAGTAGACAATAGAACATGAGCGCAAAAGCTCCTGACTTCACGTCATTGTTTGTTTTTTCATTTTCTAGTCATACTATACTCATGAATGTTTTACATAATTCTTCGTTTCATTGTTTCTCAACCTACTACCAATCCTTAATTCGATCAGATGAATATTTTTAGAGTTATTTGTAAAACAAAATTTCATTTGGCCATAACTCCGAAACCAATTGGTGGTTTTTTCCCATTAACGAATTCTCCCGGCATATTTGGACTACAAACATAGCCTACAAATTTTAATTCTCTATATTGTCTCGTTCGAGAGTTATCGTCCTTACAAACGGCCGGCCAAACAGAATTAAGTTGAACCTCGGATTGTTCATCAGAGAGTGGAAACTCTTTGAGACCATTTTCGGCTAAAAAATAAAAAATTAAAGATATTTCGGCTAGTGACCGACCGAAAGTTCGGTTTCGGTTTCGGTTTCGGCCAGTTTCGGCCAAGAAATCTAGTTTCGGCCTTAGTTTCGGTTTCGGATCAAAATGGCCGAAACTTTCGGCCGGGCCGAAACTTGAATGTTCGTGAATTATCCAGATCGTTTGGCCAGGAGTTATAAGTAGGTTTACATAATTGTCGTACGAGTTATTGTGATCTATCTTTGTTAAGACTGAGAATTCACTTTAATGGTTATTAATTAGATTACATAGGGTGATTCCGAATAAGACGTGAAACTTGGAGTATGACACATTAGCTGTTGTTTAATCCATATTTATTAATAACCGAAAATCAACGGTTTTTGGAGTTCGGGTGATGTTTAAAAGATTTCTGAACTTATAGTACATATTTCGTCAATTTTTTCTACGATGACCAAATTTGGAGATAATTTTGATTTATTTTCATCAGAAAAGAATATGATATGTACGAAAAAAGCAAAACTATGCTGTATAAGAGGTTGAAAAAGAATTGGTATGATTTGAAATGTGGTATATGAATAAATGAAAAATCAATTTCTGATATCAATTTGTCTGCAACTTTCTAATTTCACAATTTTCTATGCCAAAATTATTTTAAAAACTTGCCAAATTCCTTCTTCATTCTCTAAAATATTTCGTCAGATTGCTTAACTAGTTTCGTTTCAGCAGATTTTTATAAGCAACCTTTTGAATGTCCGGCATTTAAAATAGTGAATGTGTATCAAAAGACAGCGTGAGTAAATTTCAGGAGGAAAATAACAACTGATACATTTTCTAATGTAATTTCGAGCTTAGTTGCAACAAAGAAATATTGAATTCGTTATTTGCTTCTTATATCCCCTTTCAAATCATACTAATTCTTTTTCAACAGAACCAGTACTCAAATATCTCGGAAACCGTTGATTTTTGGTCATCAATATAAATGGCCCAAAGCACAGCAAATGATCCATGCTAACACCTCCTCTAAGGTTCACGTCTGATTTGGAATCACCCTGTATACTTCGACTGATTATTTTGATAACTTGGTAATACCAAAATAATAAATAAAGATCTAAAAAAAATGTCTTTTTATTTTATTTAACACTCCTTAACTATTTTTATGTATATGCGAATAAAATTGTAAAAAATACAGTAGATTTCAGTATGAAATATAAAGTTTCGGTTTTGGTTTCGGTTTCGGCCGAAACTGAGACCCTGGCCGAAAGTTCGGTTTCGGTTTCGGTTTCGGCTGAAATACCAGTTTCGGTCGGACACTAATTTCGGCCAATTAATAGGCACTCTGTTCAGGGGAACAAGTGCGCCACTAAGGGAAATTATTCAAAACCCATACTATTGTTTGGAAGATCAAAATATATATGAAAGTCTGAACTTTGATTCCATCTCGTACGTATACCAAACAGGGCATGAAGTCTAATTTCGGTATGATCGTTGTGATATAAAATATAACTTGTTCTTATACCTACACGTTCATATATGGAACTGATACTACAATCCTTATGAGGTGAGATGGTGTCTTACTTCACCAAATTGAAATTCGAATCAATTCAGCATTCCATAAATAATAATTATTTTACTTGAAACTTGGAAATTGTACTGAGAATAAAATACTAGAATTAATTTTATTGTTTATTTGTCCAAAGTATGTACTTAGTGAGTTTGATATTTCAAAAGAAGGATCTCGCACGAAAACATAATATGGGAAATTGTCTCTCGGTGGAATTGACTCAAATACTAGTATGTTGTAGTAGGATGGGCCATACGAATAATGTGTGAGTTTGAATGCTTTTGTATACTTAGTGTCCGAGGTATAAGCGGCTTAAGTCCGTAACAGTCGTGTTGGGTTAGTATTGACAAGGAGAAAAACTGTTTTTTATTAGTCGAGACAAAGGTAGCATGAAATTGTATTGATCGCAACTCATAAACATCCCCAATTATAGTCTTTTTGGGCGCATGTTCTAGGGGAACATCGTCCTATCATTTCGTCCAAATGTCTGTAATTTTCGAATTTCGAGCTGAAAATTGGCTAATAGACTAATTCGGACTCCCTGATCACGAATCCGGTGTCAGATTTTTGGGTGCCGTCCGGCCGTCCGGCCGGCCGGCCGGCCGTACTTCCGGCCGTAGGCACGATAACAGGAGCACCGAAGGTCCTATCGACTTCAAACTTTCAGGGTAGGTTTCCGATCAAAATGCGACGGTTAAGTTCGTTAACGGGCAAAATCGGCCGGACGGTTTAGGAGTTATAGACATTTAAAATTTTGAGGTTATTTCCCTGATATTTCAGGAACTAAAGAAGATGTTGAATCGAAACTTGGTAGTCAGTTCGAGGATATAAACGAGGATTTTTCGTGAACTATTCATCAGATTGCAACAAAAACTTGTACTAACGTCAATTGTAGTATTTTGCAACATTGTGCAAAATTTTGGCTCTATACGATTTCAATTTCTGGAGATATAAGACAAAATGTGTCAAATTTCCTGGGTCTCTCTCAGTATTTTCATCGATTATTCTATGAACTCTTTGAATTCCACCGAAAACAAATTCAAAGACATAAACATAAAGAATCAAGTCATAGATTAGACGTCGAAAGAAGGACGATGTTGATCGACTTGAAAAGGTACCTATTTCAAGAAATGCAATAATGAAATGCTTAATTTATGGATATAATATTATCTAAGTATTGTTGGGATCGGGCAGTTGGAAAATTTTTTAATAAAAAAATTTGTACCGACGTTAAATCAAGCATTCTACACGAGTGTGCAAAATTTCAGTTCGATACGATCTCAATTCCAGAAGATATTGCTTAAAATTCACATTCCAGCGTGTTTTGACGTTCTATGGTCACAGAAAATCGTCACAAAAATCTATTTACCTCATTTGACGGCTGTTTGTCAAATCAATTAATTCCAATAATTGATGTCAGATTTCCTACATACCAAGTTCAAACACATTTTATTATATGGAAAACACTTATTATGATCACGTTCTACAGGAATTGATACTAAATAGAAGCTAGATGAAGATTATTGTAATGGAAAATTTGAGTTCCAGAATAATATTAAGGTATTCAACATGATACTGCTTTTTTTCTTTACTGGTCAGTACGGGCCACAAGGAAGATGAACATGCGCCCAATAGCTCCTGTCCACAGGGCTTGAACCAATTTTTTAATGATGGTAAATGAGGATGTACCTATACGGTATCGTTTATTCGGAATTTTTTATTGCACTATTCTAAAACCAACAGGTGTTCAGATAAGACATCATAGTTTCAGTCTATTGTAGGTGAATGAAAAATTATATACGATTTACACTTATTTATTCAATATTGTGACGCGTTTCGTCGACACAGCGACTTCATCAGACTACATCATGATGTAGTCTGATGAAGTCGCTGTGTCGACGAAACGCGTCACAATATTGAATAAATAAGTGTAAATCGTATATAATTTTTCATTGAGTTAATATGGATTTGCATCAAGTAAAAGCCACAAGCATTAAATTATTGTAGGTGACAAAAACGTATTTTGTATCATGATAACAGTTTGAAATATTATTTTTTAAATTCTGGGTTATAACCCTATAATAACATTAATCGGTAGATTGGAATTAATTAATACTGTTGATTGAAAAAAGCTAAAGTAACTTTCTGATAAATTCACTTGTTCATTTCCTTTCATTTGGATGAAGGCTGAGTTACATTTCGTTTCAGATCCTTTACAATGATTTTATTGAATATCTCTAATTTGGACATCATTTTATTACAATATTTTGAGATGTTGGCTATCATATACGGAAGTTTTGTCAAATCTGTAAGTTGCATTCGAAGGATATATGCACTTGTCTCTCTCCGGTATTAAAATAAAACGTCGGTACTTACCTGGGATATATATTCTTAATTTTCAATTTTCGACATAAAATCGCCACATGGGGGTTTATTTGACGGTTGTTTACCCTTGTCTCTCTAAGACGATTTTGACGTTTCTCGAACCAACTATTAGCAAGGAATTAGACAATGTCATGTCTCAGGAAAATAAGTTGACATTATGATAATTCATACATAGAATAATTATATAATTCTGTGAAAACGTAGAAATACGATTTTTTATTGAAATTTTGAAAAATCATATCTCTGAAATATTAGCTTCTTAGAGTTAAAAATGTTATCATTGGATTCTTGTGTTAAAACTGCTTATTGAAAAAAATTTCATTTGGAATTTGCTATGTAAAAAAAAAATTTTTTTTTTGTTACTCCGAAACCATCTGTCCGATTTTGCATAATAACGAACTTAGCCGAGATATTTATCTGCCAAACTCACTCTGAAAATTTCAACTCTCTAGCTCATTCTGTTCGAGAGTTATCGTGCCTACGGCCGGCCGGACAGAATGAATTTCGACCACGGATTCTTGATCAGTGAGTCGAACTAAATCGTTTAAGATATTTGGGCAAATTGATAAGCACTCAGTTCCGAGGAACTAGAGCGCCAAAAAAGGTAACTCACCCTCTACCTGAATGAAAGGTATATGTATTAAAATAACTATAACATGAGTTGTACTTCTTAAAGACACAAGAAATATTCGTCTATTTTAACCATCAGAAAATATTTCTTCGTGATCCGGGTTAGCCAACCCATGCCGTAATGAAACAGTTTAGTTTGTTTAGAGAAGGCCACAAACCAGTGAACATCAAATAAGACGACTGCCGCTGATTGCGAACAACTAAAAGGCACATGTCAAAATATTTTTCGAATTTTACCATCAACAATTATTTCCTCATGATCCGAGCAAGCTACCTCATCCTCAGTGTTCCCCTAAAAAGGAAAGTGTCATTCAGAGCAGATACGTACCGGTTGTTACCAACCTTGATAACAATGGCTAGGTTTCATAGTTGTTTCTTCAAAATCAGTATGACAAATTGCAGAATAACTCGCAACCGTTAATTATTCTGATTAAATCTATATTCCGAAATGGGGGCGAACTGAGAAAAATCTCAGAAGCTAGTTCCGAAATCGGTTTATATCAGCAATATCCCAGAAGATTCTTATGTTTTGGTACAGAACATGAGTTCTCTCAGATCCCTTACTTCGTTTTCTGCATCGAAATACAAGAATCATCTGAGAAATTGGCGAGAGAAAACAATTTTGACTAAGTATACTTTATCACCGAAAAAATTCGCCCCAACATTCGAAACAGTAGACAAAACAATAAATAAATATTGAAATTTTCATCAGAGATCTGACACAAATATACTCCTGTCCTCGCCCACATGTAAAAGGTGTTTTATAGTGGAGAAGATCTGTCAATTTCGTGACGGTTCGGTATATCTTTCCATGAGCAACCACGCTTCTTCCAGAATTGTTGAATTTACAATAACAGGTCGCGGCTTCTATTGAATACGACACACGCTCAACCGATTAGGAAGCCTTTCAATACTTTTATATCTACATCTGCCCTCCATATACGAAACCAACCCTGGGTCATCTAACAATTCACTAATCCGTCACTAAAAGAACAGCTCAACCGGACATCTACAAAATGGTACATCTTTCTGTTACCTCCTCATCATTTCAATTAACACAAGCTTCATGCACTTCATTTCTTCGTAATCCCTGTATTGACCATCGTCCAGTGGTAGATGACCGATGTCATTTTTCTTGGGGTCTTTATAAAATCATTTGTTATGGGGTTTTTATGATTTTCTTTGGCTCGTGTCGGTCACTCAGGATGTCAGGACGTGGCACCTGGGCCACCCGCTGTACAGAAGAAGCGTCGGCTGGATTCCGAACATCCCCTCAAGAAAGGGTTGGAAAGGTTTATTCAATACAATAATATATAATAAATACGCCCATAGGATATCACATTCAGATGGTACAAGTTTCAATACGATGGTTTGTAAGTTTGAGATTCTCATCGTTTACTCAAACAATGATATATGATCATTTGACTATAGGACCAAATTGTAGGTGCTAAGTACTCCGGTCGAAAGTACAAGTCGAAATGGCTATTTGGTTCAAGATTTGGTATTCATAAGAATCTTATTAGTCAACATAACTAATGCTAGGGAACTGAATATAATAAGTTTAAAATCCTTGAATTGTTTTACGTCTATGACTGTGAGAAATTTTGAATATGTATAAATAATATTTATTTTTGAATTGGGTTATTTATAGGTAAGTAATCGTTAAACGATACTTTGGGAGGTGAATTCATTACTAAAGAGTTCGTGAGTTTTTCCCCCCCAATCTCCAGCAATATCTATAAAACTAAAAATTTATCATTTTGAAATTGCTTCTGCTTTATAAACACAAGAAAAGTATTTACCGGTAGCAATATACCAGAATAGTAGAAAAAGAATAACGCTTTGGGAAAGCTAAACACTAGTATAATTCAATGATGAAAGGACTAGCGTAGATCACTATGTGTATTGCTCTAAACTTTGATCTCTGCTACTCCTTTCATCGTTGGATTATATAGAACAATGTTGTCTAACAAACAGTCACGAAATATCATCAACGATACAACAACTGTTGTATCACGTTTTGGGGACTGAATCGGTGTCCAATTCAGAATTATTTTTTTACTCCCAAAAAATTGGTTCTGAAGATTATCGCTTGGCGTCTAAGGAAGGAGACTGAGACGGATATCTTCAGAATTATTCTACTTTTTTTACTGTCACAAAAATTAATAAGAAATTGGTTCAAGCACTGACCTAATTTATGGAGATTTTCGCATATGTTGTATTGTCCATTCTCCTATATTGGACACTCTTAATCTAATTTACCATTCTTTCATGAAACTTTCTAGTTATACTTGATCCACGATATTTTTTAGAAATTTGTGCGTCAGCATTCTAGAACTAATTACCTTGTTTGAATTGAATCGGCATCGTATTTTTTGGGTTATTGAAGAAATATTAACCAAATTTCAGATGGATACAACTCCAAAACCATTTGGCCGATTATGCTAATTATCGAACTTGATTGTCGCAGTCAGATGCATAATATACCCTGAAAACTGCAAGTCGCTATTTCTTTCCGTACTCAAGGTATCGTGAGATACATAATACTTTTTCGTAAGTTTTCAAAAATTTTCTTGTTGTACGGTCCCCTCAAAATTTTATACACGTCTTCATGTCGATATTCTACCACTAGTTACCAAGCTTCAATTCGACAGAGTCTTTATTTTTTGAGTTATTGAGGAAATAATATTCCAGATAGGTATAACCCCGAAACCGATGAGATGATTATGACCAACAGCGAACTTAACTCTCCCATTCAGATGCGCAACCTACCCTAAAAACTACAAGTCCCTAACTCCTTTTGTTTGAATGTTATTGAGGCAACGGTCACCCATCCAGCTACCAAACTCGCACAAGGCTGCTCGGATCTCCAACAACTTGGAACTTGGCAGTAGAGTTAGGTTCTGAATGCTCTCGCAAAATTTCAGCGATGTCGGACGAATAGTTTCTGATATAGAGAATTTTTTTCAATGATTTTCAATGATTTCTTAAAAAATTTCTAGTGATACGATCCTCACGAAATTTCGCAAGAATTTCCTCATTGGTATTCTACAACTGTTTGAATTAGATGGGTTTTGTAGTTGTTGAGTTATTGAGGAAATAACCAAATTTCAGATGGATATAACTCTAAAACCGTTTGGCCGATTATGCCTATAAAAAAACTCAAATGTCCATTCTGATGCACAACCTTACCCGAACAGTTCAAGTCTCTATCTCTTTCCGTTCTCAAGTTATCGTGGCACCGGATAGAATGAAATTTGACCTCGAATTCTTCATCAGGTAGTCGAACCCAATCGTTTGAGACCATTTTCGGCAAACAATTCGAAACTTACAGACATTTGGGCAAAATGATAATGCGATGTTCCCCAGAACATACGCGCAAAAATTACGCAAGGGAACTCTATAGCCTCTGACATCACGTGAGTACTTTTGAAATGTTTCAGTTGTTGAAACAAATGAACTGTACTATGAAAAACTTGCAGAATATATCATCCTTAGTATGATTTAAGGAGCAAATAATAATTAACCTTCTACATTCTTCACAAACATATTTTACTGTCATAAAAGTTTGGATGATTGGTTTGTTTTGTTGTAGGTTGTGTGGTCCCCGCTTGGGTGGTTCGTATTATGTGGTAACCTGGAATTCAAACGCGCTCTGTCTGGAGAAGTTATGAATTTCAATCAGCTGAATTCTAGGTGTTCGAAAGTTTGATTTTTTGGAGAAAAGATAATTGTTCCACGAATATTTCAGGTGTGGCGTCGATGGTTATACACCAAACTGATGTTTCACTTCGATGATAAATAAGGAAACAACCCTCGATCTATTTACACATCTCGCATCCACTCGGAGGTCCATTACCGTTGTTGTGTGATATATTTCCCAATCTCTCAATAAAAAAATTGGTTCAAGCACTGACGTGAAGTCAGAAGCTTTTGCGCGTATGTTCTATTGTCCATTATTTTAATCAAGAGTGTCCAATACAGGAGAATGGACAACATAATTTACCATGGTAAATTCGATTAAGGGTGTCCAATACAGAAGAATGGACAATAGAACATACGCGCAAAAGCTTCTGACTTCACGTCAGTGCTTGAACCAGTTTTTTTTCGTGCTTTTTTTTTAATTTTCTAGGGGTACGGTTCTTACAACATTTTAAACACGTCTTTATGTTGATTTTCTACTACTAGTTACCAAGCTTCAATTCGATCGAATATTTATTTTTTGAGTTATCAAGGAAATAATATTCCAGGTGGGTATAACTCGGAAACCGTTAGACCAATTATGCCCGAAAACGAACTCAACTCTCCCTTTCGGATTCGCAACCTACCCTGAAAATTTCAAGTCCCTATCTGCTTTCGTTCGAAAGTTATCGAGGCAACGGTCACCCATCTACTGAACTCACACAAGAATGCTCGAATCTCCAACAATATTTAACCGATCTTATTAAAACTTGAAACTTGGCAGTAGAGTTAGTTTATGAAGGCACTTGCAGAATTTCAGCAATTTCAAGCGAATAGTTAGTGATATATAGATTTTTTTTTTTATTTTCAATGATTTATTAAAAATTTTCTACAAGTGCTATCCTCACCAAATTTTGCGAACATTTTTGCGTTGGCATTCTACAACTAATGACCATGTTTAAATTCAATCGGTTCAGTATTTTTCGAGTTAATGAGGAACAAAAAACCACCAAATTTCAGAAAATTTCATATGGCTATAACTCTAAAACCGTTTTGCCGATTACGCTCATAAACAAACTGAAATGTCGCGTTCTGGTGCACATCCTAATCTGAAAATTTCAAGCCGCAATCTCATTCCGTTCTCAAGTTATCGTGACAACAAAAATATTTTTTAATAATTTTTTTAAAATTTTCTAGTAATAGGATTCGCACAAAATTCCACAAACGTGCTTAGGTTCATATTCTACAACTATCGACCAAGTCTCAATTCGATCGGATTCATATTGGTTGAAAACAAAATCATTACTCGGAAACCACGGGGCCGATTATGCCCATTAACGAACTTGTCCGTCGTATTGGGATGCGCCACCTACCCTGAAAATTTCAAGTGGCTAGCCCATTTCGTTCTCAAGTTATCGTGGCAACGGCCGGACGGACAGAATCAAATTTGACCTCGAATTCTTCATTAGGGAGTCGAACTTAATCGTTTGAGACCATTTTCGTCAAAAAATTCGAAAGTTACAGAAATTTGGGCAAAACTATAACGCGATGTTCCCCAGAACATACGCGCAAAAAAGTGGGAAAGCCCTGTGGGCAGGAACTTTGGCGCTCTTGTTAAAACTTTGACAAATCATATCTCCGATAGTATTGGTGTATCAGAGTTGGGAATGATCAATCGATTCTTATAATAAAACAAAATGTTTCTATTATTAAAAAAAATAACTTTAATATTAAAGGTTTCTCAGAGTTGAGAATGATAACAATGGATTTTCATTTAATTTATTTTATTTTATGATGCAGTTCTATCATAAGAATATAATTTGTCTGTTTGAACAAGAACGCCAGAAAGCTCCTGTCCACAGGGCTTGAATCAATTTTACATAACATAAGTTGGTTAATTAATTAAAAACTAAAATTGACTTGCAAAGCGTTTTGCTTGAAAACGTTCAATAACGCAGTTATGAATTTCTCATTCCTTACTTCATCCACACACTGCATTGAGGTCCCCAGTTGTGAATGCGGGGAAGCAGAGGAAACCATAGATCAATTAGTTAATAATTGTCGCATATATAGATTCAAGGATTGTTTTAGGGCTATCCATAATGTTTCTGAATCTTTTCTAGAATCAGTGGCGAATTTCAAATCTATTTAATAATATATAAAATATCCCATTTTTGGGCGCATGTTCTAGGGGAACATCGTCCTATCATTTCGTCCAAATGTCTGTAATTTTCGAATTTCGAGCTGAAAATTGGCTAATAGACTAATTCGGACTCCCTGATCACGAATCCGGTGTCAGATTTTTGGGTGCCGTCCGGCCGTCCGGCCGTAGGCACGATAACAGGAGCACCGAAGGTCCTATCGACTTCAAACTTTCAGGGTAGGTTTCTGATCAAAATGCGACGGTTAAGTTCGTTAACGGGCAAAATCGGCCGGACGGTTTAGGAGTCATAGACATTTCAAATTTTGAGGTTATTTCCCTGATATTTCAGGAACTAAAGAAGATGTTGAATCGAAACTTGGTAGTCAGTTCGAGGATATAAACGCGCAACTTTTGGCAAAATTCTGTTATGATCGAAATGTTGGTAACTTTTAAAAAAATATTTCTTTTAATTTTTTCGAAAAAAAAATTTTTTTTTCGTGAACTATTCATCAGATTGCAACAAAAACTTGTACTAACGTCAATTGTAGTATTTTGCAACATTGTGCAAAATTTTGGCTCTATACGATTTCAATTTCTGGAGATATAAGACAAAATGTGTCAAATTTCCTGGGTCTCTCTCAGTATTTTCATCGATTATTATATAATAATCAATAATATTAAGGTATTCAACATGATACTGCTTTTTTTCTTTACTGGTCAGTACGGGCCACAAGGAAGATGAACATGCGCCCAATAGCTCCTGTCCACAGGGCTTGAACCAATTTTTAATTTGTATTTTCCTTTTTCAGATTGTGTTTCGGGTACCTTGGTGAAACTTCTCTGCTTGTTGAAGAAAGAAGCGATAGTAAAGAAAAAGATGCCCTTCAATATTTAATATTTCAGCATATTTTCTTATCAGTTATCAATTTTCATTAATCACAACACTAACTGGGAGATAGGGTTTTTGGCTGAGGTTTTTTCCCTAAGCTCTAGTATCATATATCAAATTCTATGGTGCCCCGTTACACTAACCTCAGCTAACACTTTTTTCATAGTCATGCTTTATTGTTAGATACAAAACAAATTGTAATGCTCGAAGTTCAAAAGAATATTTATATACAATATACAGGGTGAGTCTTTGACCACTGCATTAATTTTAACCAAAGATTCCTCTCATCAAACGAAACACTTTTTTCATTCAACATTTTTCCAAATTCCGCCCAGGTAAAAAGATACAGACTGTTGAAATTTTGAAAAAAAATCAGATTTTATTTAGTAGCTTTGACATCCTTTTTTAGAATAAAATGAATGTTGGCGTAAAGTTTTCTATAACTATGATACATATTTTCCTAATATTAGTTATTTTCTACTTCTACTGGTTTTCTAGTTATGGACTCGTGTATTCATAAAACTAAACGAAATTAGCATAAAGAAAGCATATAAAGTTTTTCTTGAGTCATTTCAAGAATATCACATCGTTTTAGAACATTATATTATTCCTCATCATTTCTCCTTAAAGGCACCGTTTTCGAGATATTCTTCATTGAATGTTTTAAAATGGAAAACTCCAGAAATTTCACTACTTTTATGGATCCGTCCCTGAGCGTTGGAATCCCGAATCAAGCTGTAAACCACGTTACCATGCCTTATTCTCGTTCGCCAACAATGTCATAGATAATTTATATGCGGGAGTGTATTAGCACATTGTGAAATCTTTAACGCTTGTAACTTTTTACCTGAGCCGAATCTGGAAAAATGGTAAATGAAAAAAGTGTTTCATTTGATGAGAGGAATCTTTGGTTAAAATTAATGCAGGGGTCAAAGACTCACCCTGTATATATTAAATAATGCAAATCAATCGATTGAAATCGCAATATGGAAACACAAGGTCCAATCCTCTGTCTCCTCTATAAGCGGCGCTCATCTCCAGAGCCAAACCTGCGAACATGGCAATGATGGTAAACGACCCGGAGGTCTTCGACCCTCCAAAGCCCTGACCTACTAACTTCGCGAGGTTGTTGATCCGCCATTCTAGTTTCTCATCTCTTCTTTCGGCCACCTCAGATGCCCCCGGTTGCATCCGACGTCCAAAGTCTTGCAGCTCGCGGAGATGGCGACCAGAAGGAAGTTTGAATTTGCGAGAGTTCTGCCGGACACCGTGGGAACCGTAGTCCACACTCTCTGACAGCGACAGAAAGCCGCATATGGTGCTGATTGGTCTTCTGGACAGAGCCGGTTAACGAAATCTGAACCCGGTTTCGGGCATACGAGGATTAATGGAAAAATTAAGAGACGGGTTCGTAAAATAAAAGGAATGGAGAGTATGTACTCGATCAGCGTTCAAATCGATTTAGGAGGTTTCTGAAGGTAAATTATGGTTTCGATTTTTAAGCAAGAATCTTTTAATTGCCAGTTTAAGTAATGTTTCTGCATTATTTAAAATGGCATTCTTACAACCACTTATGGAGTATTCTTGATAGTATGTAATGATGCTATTGTTCTGACCAAACGTATGTAATTTTCAACTTTTGTTCTAAAAATTGAAGCGGTTTAATTCCTCGGTCACAATTTTACCTATACATCAATTATTGCGTATACAGGCTGTCGCAGAAGTTGACGTCAAGCCGGAAACGGATGATAGACCAAATCATAATAGTTATAAGAAAATTGGTTCGTCAGAGTTGGGAATTATATCAATGGATTCTTATGATAGAACTGCATCATAAAGGAAATTCAATTCAAATAATAGTTTATTTATAAAAATTAAATGAGCAATCTAAGAAGGAGGACTGCACGATGGAAGAAATCAAATTGAAATAGCTGAAATGAATTTGACTCTCTCTTATAGAACAGGATTACATGTACGAGTTTGAACATAGATTATATAATAATTCATAGAAAGAACAATTATAGCATTCTGTGGAAACAGAAGTACGAATCATTATTGAAATTTCGAAAAATCACGTTAGAGTTGAAAATGATATCAATGGATTCTTATGGTGAAACTGCATCCTGAAAAAAAATTGAATTTGAAATATGTAGGTTGAAAAAAATTTTTTTTTCGTTACTCCGAAATCATCCGGCCTATTTTAAACACTAACGAACTCAACCGAGATATTTATCTTTCAAATCTACTCTGAAAATTTCAACTTCCTAGCTCATTCTGTTCGAGAGTTATTAATTGTAGAAACAAAATTTAAATATTCATTATTTTTTGACACTTTACGGCTACCCAATCAATACAAAACTTCGCGTGCGTATAAAGGTCATTATTCTACAATCTGACGAAAAATTTCAGGATCGGTTTCGGAAATAATCATAAAAAATGTTTTTGGTAAAAACGGCCATAACTCCGTAACCGCTTGGTGGATTTCGCCCGTTAACGAACCCTTCCGAGATATTTATGCTCCAAACCTATCCTGAAAATTTCAATCCTCTAACTCCTTTCGTTCGAGAGTTATCGTCTTAACGGACGGCCGGACAGAATCGATTTCGACCACGGATTCTTGATCAGTGAGTCGAACCAAATCGTTTGAGACCATTTTCAGCCAAAAATCCGAAAATTACAGACATCTGGGCAAATTGATAAGCACTCTGTTCTGAGAAACAAAAGCGCCAAAAAAATCTTCAAATTCACTGATCTGAAGGCAGTAGGCATGTTCCATTGTCTTTTCACGCATCGTACGAAATTGTTCGAGTTAATATTCGGTATTCGATTGTAAGAAGGTGGCTCGGAGGTATGTGCAGAATTTCAGCGGATTCTGAATATCAAATTTTCGTAGAAAACAAATTTTCAATTATATTCACAAAAATTCGCGAACATTAGTGCGTTGGCATTCAAGAAGTAATACCTGAGTTTTAATTGAATCGGATTAATATATTTTGAGTTATGGGGAAATAACAAAAAAATTTCAGATGGGTATAAATCCCAAACCGTTAGGCCGATGATGCCTATTATCGGAATTGAATGTCGCATTGGGATATTATGTAACCTTTACTGAAAATTGCAAGTCGCAGCTTGCTCAAGTTTTCTCTCAATTTGATCGAATTTGTATTTTCTGAGTTATCGAGAAAACAATATTCCAGTTGGATATAACTCCGAAACGGTTTGGTGGATTATGCCCAACAAAGAACTCAACTGCCCCACTTGGATGTGCAACCACCCTGGAAATTGCAAGTCGTTATCACTTTCCGTTTAAAAGTTAACGTGGCAACGGTCACCCATTCAGCTACTTAACTCACCGAAGGTTGCTCGTATCTGCAACAATATAGATCTGGTCGTGTTCATATTTGGAAGTTGGCTGTATAGTTAGTTCTTGAAAGCTCTCGCAAAATTGCAGTAATATCGGACAGATAGTTTCTGAGATATAGAATTTTTTTCAATGATTTTTTTTTAATTTTGGAATTTCAGATGGGTATAACTCCAAAACCATCTGGCTGATCATGCCTATTAACCAACACGGATGCGCAACCTACCCTAAAAATTGCAAGTTGCTATCACTTTCCCGTCTCAGCTTTTCGTGAGATAAATAATATTTTTCAATAATTATTTTACCGATTCACAACGAAGGAGTGCAAAGTCATTTTAAAAATCGAATTTGGACGGAACGTGGTGAAATAAAACATTTATGTATATTCTTAGACCAGAGATTTTGAAATAGCTTTTTTTTTTCTACTGAATGAATGTTCTTTCTCTAAAATTGATTTGAAATCGATATTTAAACGCAATACTTTATCAAAATGCTTAAAATATGGTATATTGGAGGTATTCTAATAAACTGGAAAGAATATTTTTAGTCAGTCAGTTAAATGTCAAAAAAGGCGCTATGACTAGAAGCTTTGCCGCGCTGTTCAAACCGCTTGAGCGGTCACCATACCAGATACTGAACTCGCCTTAAGCTGCTTAGTCCCAAGAGAAAAATAATATTCCCAATATTTCCAAGAATATAAATCCGACTGTAAACACAAGCGTCCAAAAAAAACGGGTCCACTTTTTTGGCCGAGAATGGTCCCAAACGATTAGGTTTGACTCAAATTAATACATAAATTCACTGTTGGGTCGAAAATAAACAGTGCTGTATCTGTGGTGGCGTATGAACCCACTAAAATACTTACATTCACTGTTGGTTCGAAAATGAACAGTGCTGTGTCTGCGGTTGCGAATGGTCCCATTCAAATACATACATCCACTGGTAGTTCCAAAATGAACAGTGCTGTGTTTGTGATGGAGTAAGGTCTCTGTTCAAATACATAGATTCACTGTTCGGTCAAAAGTAAAATGTGCTGTATTTGTGGTGGCGAATAAGGACCCATTCGAATACATACCTTCACTGTTGGGTCGAAAATAAGTAACTTTGCGCACGTGTTAGGAACAATGATTTTTCTTCGAGCATCTTATAATAACAATTAGAAAACAACTTGAAATATAATGATTTATTGTGAAATTTTTAATCAATCTGGAATGAAAACACTTAACTTCAGAAAATAAACAATAACTGGAAAAAAGAAGAAATATCAAACTATTTCTTACGGCCAGTTTCATAATAAATTTTAAAGTCTCTTTTAATTTAAAGCATCCTTCAGTTGGACATTTTGAACCAAAATGTCACTTTGAAGGATACTTCAAATTTAAAGGAACTTTAAAATTTATTATGAAACCGGCCGTTAGTAATATTTATGACTAAAGAACTATTATTTACATATTGTGAATTAATTGCTGATCCTGTCCGTTCACTCAATGGGTGTGTCAGTAAACACTAATTCGGGGCAAAAGGGCAAGTAATATTCTCGTTCGTTGAAGTTGAAGGACAGTCGTTCGATGGTAGATGATTCTCTGTAGGGCAGCTGTATGGATGCCTCGATAAGGGTTTATTATTTAAAGTAGAGTTATCTGTGACAATATCTTGTTAGACATTGTATAGAATTATCGCCCGTTTCTGAAATTCATGAAAATTGCCGCTAACAACAACAATTTTGATCAGTTTTTCGTGCCGAAAAATATTTTTTCCGCACGATGCGGAAAAATGATACTTTGGCAACCCAAATGCGTGCGAAAAAATACAACTTTGCGCACGCTCGTAGAACAAATTTTTTTTTATATTTTACTTATGTTTCCCACCACATGACGACACTGTTGATTGAGCTTCAAACCAAGGTCAAACTTCGGCTAGATAGACCCCCGTATAACGTCCCAAAATGTCTTCTCAGAGGTACTCTCGATTCGAACAGCTGATATTAACTAAGCGAACACCTACATAATCTTATAAGGACCAGATATTTTCGACCACCAAGTGCTCACATCATGATCCTCGGAGCTATGGCGAAGAGTTCATCCCAAAGGTAAGAATATTATGCAATATCCTTGGTTCAGCGACCGACTATCTTCGTATTCGGATACAGATCTTTCGTAATCGGTTAAATTCACATTCACGATCGAAATTGTTATTGGATGAGTCTATTTTTAGATATAATGCGGCTTGAATCATCCGAAAGCCAATATCACGATATTCTGGGAATTTTTTAGTTTTCTGCGAATACTCATACCTACTCATTTTTGGCGCTGTCGTTTATGTGAAGTTCACCAGGAGAAGAGATGTAGAAAATTATACAGGAGGTTCCCCTAGGATAGGTCTACCTTTCAGGGGAGGACATAACACTTCAATTCAGTGTTGCCTCTATACAGGGTGTCCAACGGTAGGTGTAACAAACTGATAGTGTAGATAGTACAGATGACTATTCCAATCGTAAGATATTTAGTTAGAAAAATTCCATAGTGCTTATTTTGCCGTGATAAAATAAGTGCCCTGGAAAAACCATGATGGTGTTTCAGCTATAAAATTTCAACATTTCACGAATTCAAGAAATTGAATATTTTTGAAACCAACATATTAGTTCTCTTTCGTACAGCGTCGGTCAGTGTATCTTCTTGCTTTTATTGTATTTTTTCTAATTTGAGAGTCTTCTGTTTATAGTGATATATTCTCGTGAAATAGCCATGACGAATACATCTCGAATAAAATTGTGTTATGAATTTGTTATGTTCAAGTTTGTTGCTTTTCGGCAATTTCGCTCATGACATTTATAAAAGACAAATCATATCTCCGAAAGTATTTTTTTCTCAGAGTTGGGAAGGATATCAAGGGATTCTAATGATATAACTGCTTCATAAAAGAAATTAAATTCAAAAAGTGGCAAAATTGGAAAATAAAATTTAACATACATTAGGGTTCCAGAACGTCATACAATCTAAAAATCATCAGGTCAAGAGAGTGAAAATCAACATCGAGTTATAACGAGTTTCAAATAACGAATTTAGAATAAATTGGTTCGAGCACTGACGTGAAGTCAGGAGCTTTTGCGCGTATGTTCTATTGTCCATTCTTTTAAAGATCAAGAGTGTGTAATACAGGAGAATGGACAATAGAACATACGCGCAAAAGCTCCTGACTTCAAGTCAGTGGTTGAACCAATTTTTTTTTGCGTAGTTTTTTTGGAATTTTATATAGGTGTATGGTACACGCCTTCATGTCGATATTCTACAACTAGGTGCCAAGCTTCAATTCGATAGTGTCTATTTTTTTAAGTTATCGAGGAAATAATAATCCTGGTGGGTATAACTCCGAAACCGTTGGACCGATTATGCTCGTAAACGAACTTAACTCTCTCATTCGGATACGCAACATAGGTACCCTGAAAATTGGAAGTGCCTATCTACTTTCCTTCGAGGCAACAGTCACCCATCCATCCACTGAACTAACACAAGTAAAATTTCGGTAATGTCAGACGAATAGTTACTGTTATATAGAATTTTTTTCAATAATTTCCATTGATTTTTTAAAACTTACTAATGATACGATCCTGACGAAATTTTGCAAGAATATTCGCGTTGGCATTCTACAACTAAAAACCATGTTTGAATTTAATCGGTTATGTATTTTTCGAGTTATTGAGGAAATAACAACCAACTTTCAGGTGGTATAACTGCAAAACTGTTCGGCCAATTATGCCTATAAACAAACTCAAATGTCGCATCCAGATGCAGAACATAACCTGAAAATTTCAAGTGGCTGTCTCTTTCCTTTCTCAGGTTATCGTGATATAAAAAATATGATTTACAAATTGTTTTTAAATTTGCTAGTACATACTACGATTCTAACAAAATTTCACAAACATGATTAGGTTTATATTCTACAACTATTCACCAAGTCTTAATTCGATGGGATTTGTATTGGTTTTAAACAAAGTTATTACTCGGAAACCATTAGGCGGATTATGCCCATTAACGAACTTGTCCGTCGTATTAGGATGCGCCACCTATCCTGAAAATTTCAAGTCGCTAGCTCTTTCCGTTCTCAAGTTTTCGAGGCAACGGCCAGCCGGACAGAAAAAATGTTATCTCGAATTCTTCATCAGGCTGATCAGGCAGTCGAAACCAATCGTTTGTGACCATTTTCGGCAAAAAATTCGAAAATAACAGACATTTGGGCAAAATGATAACACGATGTTCCCCAGAACATACGCGCAAAAAACCGTTGGTTTTTGGAGAAAAATAATCTGTTGGTATCATTGTAAGCTATTAGTAAGCATATAGTGCAGTGTATTTTAATTACTGTTCTGCTTATGTTTAAAAATTTCTATTTCTTCCAGAACTAAAGGCCTAAAATTGAACTGACAATGGTGGTTCCTCCACAAGTTGTGTCTATCAGGTAGCTTACTAAGGTTTTCTTATTGAAACAATACTTGTAGATTTTTTGGTTTTGAATAAGGCTGTATAACCGAAACATGTAACCTGAATAATAAATATAAGGTTCCAATCAAAGAAGAGTAAAAGACATTTGGCTTTTTTCTATTCTTTTGAAAATAACGACATTTCAATAATATTCACAACCGAAAATATTAATTGCACAAAGACACTACATAATACTGAAGTTCCTTTTAAGGCTGGAGATGATAAAAAATCCCGAATGTTCTAATGGTGCTGGCGCCATGCTTTCGTCTTCTGAATACTCGAGTTTATTCAGGTAAATCATTGGAATTCATACTACTCTGGTAGCCCCGAGCTACGTGTATGTTTTTATCATAGGTAATTCATGTTAATAGCATTGTATTTTTCCAGTTTATTCGCTTCATTTCCATGTGATTTCCGTCACAATACTTTTCAGAATGACCAATCAAGAAATATCCTAGCAACGCGTAATTTTAGGGAAATATTGTATATTTCATTGAAAGTATTGAATCATTATTTTCATCATCGTTAGCTTGCAGTATTCTGACTGAATTATATTCAGGAGATGTTAGTTTGTATATTTGCAAATTGTATTCGTTTTTTCCTATTGGAGATAGATTATTAACAGTTTTCAGTTGAAATTAGGGTTAAGTTTCATAAACAGGTTCTTCTTGCTAAAAAAACTGAAATTGACATTTTTTGTTGTGTTAATCTATAGAATGCTATATTTTTCTTGTTAATGTGATATTCAAAATGACAATAAAGTTTCGTTATTATTATAAGTATTACTCCCAACAGAAAAACTATAGGTAAGATTTAACAAACCTGCTCACAGTATGACAACTCACTGATCGTCTCTCCTAACCCATCAACACTAACTAAACCACAAAAGATGGAAATGAAATAAGATCCAAGAACATCATACTACTCTTAACCAAGAAAACAATCGGTTTAAAATCACTTACTTACATGGTACTGTTACTTTATAATCTACTTTCAACTGACATCAAAGGAACAAGACAAAAACGTCATATAATAAAAATAAATATTAATAAGCACTGACGTGAAGTCAGGAGCTTTTGCGCACGTGTGCTTCTGCATGTCTATTCAGGCCTCACAGACTCTCACGAAATACTGTATGAACCTTAAATCCGTCTTTTATTTTTCTTAAAAGATAATAATATTTTTCATTAAAAATGTTATATTTAACTACCCTGAAAATTGCAAGTCGCGCAAACGGTCCTGACTTCACGTCAGTGCTTTTTAATATTTATTTTTATTATATTACGTTTTTGTCTCGTTTCTTTGATGTCAGTTGACAGTAGATTGGCCGGACAGAATTGAATTTGACCCCAAATTCTTCATCAGTGAGTCTAACCTAATCCTTTGAAACCATTTTCAGCAATAGATTTGAAAATTACTGACATTTGGGCTCAATAATAACCCGCTTTTCCCTAAAACAAGTGCGCAAATATTTTAAAATTTATGACTAAGGATATTTGGGATTGAGACTGGAACATTTGATAATTTGCGTTTGCTCAATGAGTTTAAAAATGGAAAATTGTTGTTGTTTATTTCTCTGTTAGAGTTCAATAATATCGAAACTTTTTTGGCAAACATTAATGCTTATTTTCTTATGATTCAGATGAATTAAATATCTTACTAGTTTTACATAATATTCAAATTACTCTTACTACCTATTGCAAATAAACATTATTAATTAATTATAATTTCTCCTTACTATTGCATTCAAATTAGAATAAGTTATCGAAATATCACTTTCTTTTTGATATATTATTTTCTTAAATAAAAAGTTAAATTGCGAAGTTTTTCCCATAACCTCTAAATTTTGTGAAAATTTCAACTAACCAAGTTTTTTATTTTTATTTGTATCTTTTCAACAAACTTTTTTCTTCACAAAATTTGTAAAAACTTACATTTTTATGTCTCAAACACACTGTGATATTTTTGATTTAAAATATTAATTTTTTCACCTTATTTTGACTTGATATCGAAAAAGCAGACTAATTTTCAATCGAAAATTCTTACTTCAAAATATCCAGTTTTTTAAAAAATCGGTAGGCTTTTTGTTCATTCAATATACATTACTATGGTAAATTTTCTCAGAAAATGCTAAGTTAATATCTAATAAGACATCTACAATGTTTTGAGGAAGTTGTAGAATCTTCTTTAAATTATATGCGTAGATGCCTATTTTTTTTTTGCTATTTTAAGATAACTTATAT
This sequence comes from Halyzia sedecimguttata, assembly GCA_937662695.2. Taxonomy (NCBI): domain Eukaryota; kingdom Metazoa; phylum Arthropoda; class Insecta; order Coleoptera; family Coccinellidae; genus Halyzia; species Halyzia sedecimguttata. The sequence continues at coordinate 106,268,420 of OW569414.2, forward strand.
ACCTGAGTGTCATACGGAAAATTTTAGCTCATCAAAAGGTATTTCGTAGAGAAGTGTGGAAGGGGCTAGAGGGGTGTGTGCCTCACTACCTGTAACTTCGTAGCATTTTCTGGGAAAATTAAGGGGAAAAAATGAATATTTTAAATAAAAAAATCACAGTGAGTTTGCACCAAATTTCCTGAAAAAAAAACTTTTTTGTAAAAGACAAAAATGAAAAACCAAAAACTTCGTTATTTGAATTTTTCACATAAATTTTGAGGTTATGCTGAAAAAGTGTGAATACAAAAGTTGTTGTAGGTTTTTTATTACCTACAACTTTGCCGTTCAACTTTTTTCACCCTGGTCTATAGGTATATATTAGAAATATCAAATGTTTGTTTAATGATTTTTTTTTTGAAATGTTGCGTAAAGTATATCGGAACCAGAAGCTTGCATTCACAATATCAGATGATCCTTGGTATATTCTTGAGCTTTTCAGTAACTCATATCTAAAGCTCAAAACGGCGTAGGCCAACGAACATTTTTTCCATTCTGAAATTCAAAATAACTTAATTTAAGACACACACTATGGATTTTTCAGAAATAGTTGAGTTTTTTGCTATTGGGCTATTTATGAAGTTATTTGAAAATAATATACCGATATGCAATGTATTAATTCTTCGCTAGGAAGAATTAATACATCATATTATAAATATCATTTATTCATGAGTTCATGCCTTCTTTCCCATAACAAAACCCTTTCATATAAGTGAAAGTGTTACAGTGATAAATAATATATCAATGACCTTGCGTGGAGAAAAAATGTCATTGATACGAATGCAAATTTGAATCATAAATATTTCATGAATTTTTTTTCAGTTACATACAGTTAGGTTGAGATATGACCTGTATGGCGATTTTTCCTATGCAGAAGAATAATAGCACGAACATTTTTCTATATAATTGATGTTTGGATGATCACTATACACATGCTTCTTCAGCGATGAAATTAAAAAATTTGGAATGAATTGCGAACGCTATACGTTCAATAAGAACCCCAATTATTGTTTGAGATAGGTAATTTACCTATGTTGGAATAAATTATATAAAATGTTCAATCAATTTTACAAAAATTTCTTTTGAGTGCCACAGAATTAGCATAGGTAATCGATAGTTGAAATCACCCAAAAATATGATGCTTTATTATTTTAAATAGTGACATTACTCCAGTTTTTCTTGTTATCCAAAAAAAATATATCTATGATCTCTTCCCAAGGAAAATGAATGGTTAACCCCGGATGGTTTTCATTAATGGATAGTCATCTGTATTATATAATACCAGGGTCTTTATAATTGATTGTAACATCGCAGTTTGCTTTTGATTTTTATTTGCCGCTTCTCACTTCTTGTGTTCTATTTATATCATAGAATTTCTAAACTGACAACCAGAGCCAAAATTGAATTATTGTCAATTCTTAAGATTCCGAAAATTGAGTTTCTCTATTTCAGTATCGTAATGAGTCCATTCCAGCACTAAGAACAGTGCTGGAATGAACTCATTCCCGCATTGTTATAGTTTTCGTTTTGTGGTAGTCAGCACTGACATTCGATCCAATCAAATTTCAACACACGTCAATTGTCAATATATATAATATAATCTGTTTATAGCGAAATAATTGTTGAGACGAAAAGTTTTATCTTCATTAAAATAATAAGGTAGGTACTAGAAATTTCCTTGCTAATTTTGAATCATTCATGCTATTAGGAAACTGTTTTAAATCTGATCTCCACATGCACTACGTACGGTTCAACTTCAAATTCCGTAATCTGTCAACTTTCGTAACAGTTACACCAACTGCCAAGATACAATACAAAAGTCACTAGGATTAATAATCCCAATTTTTTTTTTATTTCAACAGTATTTTGCAAAACTTGCCTGAAATAGAGAATACTATATTCTAAAACAAGTTGCAGAATGGGCTCCTATTATAACACGAATGCGAAATTCGAAAACAAGCGACGAAGGAACGAGTTTTCGAACGCATGAGTGTTGGAATTGCCTTCTGCAACGAGTATTAGCCGATATTTTCTCTATTTCAGGCAAGTTTTGTAAAATACTGTTGAAATTTAATGAAAAATTCGGATTATACATCCTAGAGACTTTTGTATTGTATCTTGGTTGTTGGTGTGACTGTTACGAACGTTGACAGATTACGGAATTTGAATTTGAAACGTAGATAGGGCATGGAGATCAGATTTAAAACAGTTTCCTAATAGCATGAATGATTCAAAATTAGCAAGAAGGAAATCTCTAGTACCATATTTCTTAATGGAAATAAAGCTTTTCCTCAACAATTATTTCACTATATCCAGATTATATTGTATTGTCAATTGACGTGTGTTGAAATTTGATAGGATCGAATGTCAGTGCTGACTACCACAAAACGAAAAATATAACTAGAAACAATGCGGGAATGAGTTCATTCCAGTACTGTTTTCAGTGCTGGAATGGGCTCATTACGATACTGAAATAGAGAAAATATCGTCTAATACTCATTGCAGAAGGCAATACCAACACTCATGCGTTCGAAAAAATTTCGAATTCGCATTCGTGTTTTAATAGGAGCCCATTCTGCAACTTGTTTTAGAATATACTATTCCGAATTATTTAAATCTGCAATGACTTATAATTAAGAACAAAACACATTTATTGTGATGTCCTATTGAAGCAATGGTACATTAAGTAATGATGAATGGATTTACTCTGTAGAGGCCTGTAAAAATTAATATCTGGCGGAATATCCTGCTGTTCAGATTCCAGAATCTTCTCTGAAAGCCCACATCAGAGGTGTTATAAACAGATTGATGCAGACTGAAAACATTAATCAGGAAAAATCGACAAGAAGACCATAAGTCCGAATTCACCATGGTAAATTCGATTAAGAGTGTCCAATACAGGAGAATGGACAATAGAACATACGTGCAAAAGCTCCTGACTTCACGAAAAAAAATTGGTTCAAGCACTGACGTGAAGTCAGGAGCTTTTGCGCGTATGTTCTATTGTCCATTCTCCTGTATTGAACACTCTTTATCGAATTTACCATGGTGAATTCTATTGTCTGTTCTCCTGTATTGAAAACTCTTAATCGAATTTACCATGGTGAATTTGATTAAGAGTGTCCAATACAGGAGAATAGACAATAGAATTCACCATGGTAAATTCGATTAAAAGTGTCCAATACAGGAGAATGGACAATAGAACATACGCGCAAAAGTTCCTGACTTCACGTCAGTGCTTGAACCAATTATTTAGTAGTGAGGCTTGAATCTACTTGTCGAGTTATTTGAATTCTCAAAACTACAGAATTTGGAAATCTCCACAGTTTTATTGAGACTCCATTACATTCGCAAAAAGTTGGTGTTTGTTTAGCAGTTTCTCTTCGTAGAATATATGGCCCAGTTCTCTTTCATGATACCATTAATGGTGAAAGGTAGAAAAGAATAATGCTGGAGTCATTCATAAACCAATTATATGACGGAGAAATACAGTTGGCATATTGTCAACAAGATGCGGCAACTGCCCACACTACTTACGCAATCTAAGGGAGTTCTTTGACAATCGTATTATAAGTGGAGTGCTCCAGCCTTCCTTTCCAACACGCTCTCCAGACTTGACTCCCCTGGACTACCAAAATATTGTCCCACAAATGTTTAAAAATATATTTGACAACAAACGAAAATGTATAACATACTATATAATATCCATAAATGCCTTGAAAATAATGGAGCACATTTAAACCATTTGATGTGAAATCATTGTTAGAATTCTCATAAATGACCAAACTACGAAACTGGGAGTTATCTTACAGTTATTCAATATATTCTCTACATATGTATTGATTTATTACATGCATTCGAACATTAACATTAGTTCAGCAGTATGTATTCAGTTATCAGCACTTACTTCTCAAAAATTCTAAATATGATTTTAAAAATTCTTCCATTAAACATTCAAACACAAGGGAACAGATTATTCATATCTGTTATCAATAGCTTATATGATATCCCTTGAAAATGGCTTAGAAGAATAGAATCCCAAGTAATGAATAATTCACTCTCGATTCCATCAGCTTGATATTTTCTGAAAGAAAAATCCTTAAAACGGAGTAAAATTTCAGTATCATTTATCATTCTTTCAAATCAAATTACCCTACTCTGGTCCACATTTATGTTACAAAACCCAAAGGAAATAGGCTCAGTAAATATGCTATGTACCCAAAATCACGTGTAAAAAAACTTAAGTCCAAAATAGTATATTGTATAATTAGTGGGAATATGCTTTTCCCACAAATTATACATACTATTTTTTCTTCGATCGTTGATTTACATTTAAAAAATTAATTAGAAAATATCTCATTCAAGATGTAATCAAGTAAGTTTAAATAGGTTTCTCTAAGTTCATATTGAAATATAGAAGTGGTAACCATGGAAATTACTTTGTTATGACAAAAGTAAAATAATTGTCAAACTGGTTTTGTTTGATTCGTTATATTTTATAAGGAATTTTATCGACCAAAGTAAGTAGATAATACATAAAATACGAAATATACAATTTTTGATTACCTTTTAGGTAGCTCTAATATTTGGAATAGCAGGAGCCTGTCGACGAGATGAGCTTGTCCGAATGAAAGTTCAGGATATAGAAGATTTCGGTTAAAAATACTGGTGAAAAAAAAACAAATAAACCTAGATCATTTATCATTTAGGCCTAATGATTTTGAAAATCCTAGATTTTTTTTTTAAATTCAACAAGGGAAAAGGATGGAAGACATTCATTGGAATAAATCAATTTGGAAAAATTCCGCAAATTGTTGCAACTTATTTGCAGTTGCCAAATCTGACAGAATATACAAGACATTGTTTCCGAAGATCATCGGCAACACATTTGGTAGATGCTGGAGCTGATATTCTTTATTTAAAGTGCCACGAAGTATGGGAATCTTCCAATGTGGCGGCAGAATATATTGACGAATCACTTAATAATAAAGTAGAAGTGGCTAATAAAATATTCAACACCCCTGCCTCTACTTCAAATGAAAATGATGGAAACGAGATAAACCAAACAATTAGCCATGCAGCTTCAACGTCTATAAATTCTCGTGGCCCTCCAGTACAATTTACAAATTGTACTAGCTGTACAATAAATGTAAATTAACAACAATTAATTTGTGTTCAAGAATATCGTTATAAATTAGATGTTTCTTTTATTTCTTTTACAACAACTTTATCAATATAAAAATTAAAACCATACTTTGTTTCATTTTATTGTAATAATCCATTTGTAATATTACCGCACGCTACAGCAGTGCGGTAAGAATATTACCGCACTGTTATTTTCTAATTGCTTAGCAACTGCCCACTATTCTGGAATGTTGAGCTTTGCGCATAGAAAACAAGTCAAAATAGTGTCACTTTTCCCACGATCAAAGAAAAATAAATTTATTTAAAAATGTCACTTTCTACACAATTAATGCGAACTTTTTCAACTTTTAAATCAATTCATTTTGTATAATAAAAATTTTTGGCCCAAACTTGGATGAGAGGAATCGTAATCTCCCAGTGACAATTATTCTGGAACTCATCATTGTAAACAAAGGAGGAAGTGAGGTTATACATAAATTATGATTTCCGCAGAATTTGGTATATTCAGCTATCAATTCTGTGGCTGGAATTGCAAATTTTATAAAAAAGGCCTTTAAATATCTGGAATATTTTCAGACGAAACGTCAAGAAAAATGAATGCATTAAATTCTTGATTTGTTAAAATTAATTTTGGTTAGATTATCTTCGCGAATAATTGAAGTCAACCCTGTCAATTTAGGTTTCGGAACTGCGAATTCCATGTCTATTAAATGCTACGTGTATTTGAAACAAATTCCAATGGGTGCCATTTGAATAAACTTATCGTGGAATAAGCATTTTGATTTATTTATTCTATCAATTCCGTCTTTCATCTTACGAATTCAGTCGTCTACGATATAATTATCAACCACCTCTGAGCTACGCCTATGACGATAGTATGGCAAAACATCGCTGGACATTTCAGCCAATAGCTCAACAAGAAATTGAGCTTGTCGATGATACTAAGATCTGGGTCGCGATTTGCCATTGAACTAAAGTGACGTAGACAAGTCATTCACCTGTGACGTCAGGTGAATTAACATAAGGAAGACAGTCGCTTTGTGTTCTCTACTCTCAGCTGTTTCTAGTACTCAGTTGTGACTGAGAACGGATAATTAGATGGACTGTACCTTACCAGCTTCCAACAATCTGCAGAAATGCTACTTGTTGCATTTTATGCACTTGCACCATCAGGATTTCTGTAGGTATTTAATGACGTAGGTACTTGAAATAGGAGTCGGTACGTAGTATTTATATGTAGGATATTTTACTATAAAACTACTACATGGTGAAATCTTAATCGAACAATATAATTTTGAATGCCAATACAATTTCAATGGTAATACAATTAAAGAAGCGCATGGTGTGACAGATGCTGGCGCGTTCATTCATTGAATAGTTCGAACTTGGCGAACAGGCAAAAAATATTAATGTAACTTTTACTGATTTATCAGAGTATCGACTACAAGTTATCGTGTAAATTGTCACAACTTTGGAAGTTACAGGGTTATTTTGAAACTATTGCGTTTTCGGGGATACTGTCTATTTCGATAACCTCTTACGATATTTTTAAGATAAAAACTGTCTTTGATAGATATTTTTACGCAGAATGCATTGGCGTACACAAAAAAAATTTCTGGGCTTCGCTTTTGAGTTATAACTCAAACTTATAGTTTTTTTAAGGGACACCCTATATTTTATTCCACCATTATATTGCATATTTCTTTCTGATTGAAATAATATATTTCACTTGATATGTAAAAATAATTTTCATAATTAAAATTCGAATTTAATACTTAAATTCATTTTATTTCAACTACAAGAAATAAACTATAATAATAAACAATAATAATTCTAACAAACCAAAGTTTAATATATATTAAAAAACCTGAAAGCACCTTTGAATTTGTCATGAAAAATAAGCCGGTAAATTTCTAACTTAAAATTTTATATTTCCAACGGTTGTAGAAATATCCTCAGGGGACAGCGAATTTGGGATCCATTGTACATTGAGTCGTTCAATTTTTGCAAAAATAAAACGTAAAACTTAGTCAAACTTTCAGGTCCATAAATGTAAGATTGAAAGAACATAACCACAATTGTCGCAATTTATCAAAAGATTCTGAACTTTCTTAGCATGTTTACGAAGAACACCTTCCCATTAATTTATATTATTATGCTAAAATGCTTGTTAAACACGTAAATAATACTAAACGTCTCTTTCTAGAGTCTGTTGAAAATATCATCAATTCTTATAATATAACGATACCAATTAACATCGTCTACTATAATTTATTAGAATTAATTCATCCATCTCTTTTGTCTATGTTTTCTGCCTTTTCTAGATTTGAAGTTTTTAAGGAAAATGTCTTTAAGATTCATGTCAGTAATAATGTTAACGTTTCATTTGAATCATTTTTTGAGCTGTATTCATTCCAGGAGCGTTATGACTAGTTTATTTGTTTCATATTAACGTCAGTTTAGTAGTAGATTTGTTATTTATATCTCAGTTTTCTCCTCATTTTTGAGTAGTAGTAGTAGTCAAAGTTATACAAGGCCTTTGGTCCAGTAATGAATTTTTGTAGTGTCCCTGATTCATAAGCATAATATTACAAGATATTTTTCCTGTAGTTTGGACGATTGAAAAAAACAAGAAATATTGTTTCTTATTTAATTGTAATAGAAAAATTCAGTTATTATGTAGACATAAAATGAGTCTTGAAAAATAAACAAATTAAATCAAATCACATTTTGCTGAGAATATTTAAGTTTACCTATCTAGTAAATAGAATAACTCTATTCAGAATTTTTCTTCTGCTAAATGTTTCATAAATTCAGATGAATTTTTACATTCTATTGACGTAATAACTATTCTAAGTTTTGTGTCATGGAGGACAGCGTAAGTGCGCAGTAGAGTAAGTTTCTTCTTTCCTATACTTTTTTCCTACTTATTCAGACAACGTTTGGAAAATTATAAAAGAGCATGATAAAATATATAGGTCTGTTTAGGAATTCACATCCAATAAATTAGTAATATTTCGAATATTGAAAAATAATTTAAGTCTGAAATGAAACTGATTAATGAGCTGTTTTACAAACATCTTTGCGTTACAATACAATATATTTTATACTCTAAATTGTACAGAGTGTTTCACAAATAGGCCACCCAATTTCTGGAGCAGAATCTTAAATTAAAATGTGGGAAAGCCCTGTGGACAGGAGCTTTGACGCTCTTCTTCAAATTTTGAAAAATCATTTCTCCGAAAGTATTGGTTTCTCAGATTTGGGAATAATATCAATGGATTCATAAAATAAATTGAATTAAAAAAATTATAAATTTACGATTAATTATTTATTATTGAAATGTTGAAAAATCATATCTCCCGAAGTATCAGGTGAGAATGATAGCAGTAGATTCTTATGATGAAACTGCAACTTGAAAAATATTGAATTTGAGGTAATGTTATGTAAAATTTCATTTTTTGTTCGTTACTGCGGATCGGGAATTTGGCCAATAATTAATTTAACCGAGATAGTTATCTCTCAAACTCTCTATGGAAATCTCAACCGTCTAGCTTATTCCGTTCGAAAGTTATCGTGTTAACGGAGGGCCGGACAGAATCGATTTCGACCACGGATTCCTGATCAGTGAGTTGAACCGTAACGTTTGAGATCATTTTCAGCCAAAAATTCGAAAAATTATGGACATTTGGGCAAATTGATAAGCACTCTGTTCCGAGGAACAAGAGCGCAAAAAAAAGGCTAATTCGTCATATAAAAGTTTTCGAATTCTCATCCCCTGTTTATATACTTGATATACTCCTTCGAAGGGTGTGATAATTTGACAGTTGAAAGTATGTTTCTTATAAACAAATTGTTGTAGTAACATGAAACTAGGCTGAATTACCCCTCAATATGTATTCTCAAAATTTTTGTAGGATAAAAATTTGATACTCTATTAGAGATACTACAAAGTTAATTCTACGATGTAGTAAAGGGATGAAAAAAATTCGACATAAGGGCTTAGACGAAAGTAGTATTTAAGCTTCAGTTTACTTTAACTATTAGTTCAATGGAAAAAAAATTCAACTGTCAAAGTTACACCCTTCAAGGAGGTATATTTCAGCAGGTGGTGGGAATTCGAAAAATGTAAATATGAAAACTATTCTTATGTTTAGCTGACAAATCTGCCACTAAAATTTTGTATCCTATTTGTGAAATGCCCTGTATATTTTTAATTTTGATTTTTATATTTTTGTGTTTTCTTCGTCTAGTTATAGCAGCAGCTTATCGTTGGCATTTTCCCGGTGGGCCCTGGATCTTCAAAGGATTAACACTAAAATAATAGTGAACGTACCTTATATTTCCTCTGTCAGCAAATCGATTGAATATTGAGAAATATTTTATTTTAAAGCCATCAATACTGAGAAAGGACCGATTCCAATAAGATGATTCGTAGTTTATTAAAAAGATTGATGAATTCCTTCCTGAAATATTCCGAAAGTGTATCATTTGAGAAAATAATAAACCAAAAATACCAAGCGAATTCCAAAGTCGTTGATAATCACTCTTCACTACTCGGAGTGTTCATCCTGTGTCAAGCGGATACTAACTTCAATTCCTAAATTCGTCTTGCTTGTTCTTCTTATCTCAGATCTCCACTATGCAAAAAGTACATTATACAATTTGCCATAATTGGCTTCTGCAAATCTCAGTATTCTAGTGTTATCCCTCAGATTTACTCCTGAAAGGATTATGCATGGGCTGGACAAAATTCCATGATGGATTTCCGCAAAAATATACGTGACGTTATTTATGATCATTGTTGCCCTAAGAATGCAAGGAAGTCGTAAAGGGATTATGAATAGCTGAGGGTTTACAGGATAATTGGTCAGTTTGAAGTTGACAGTTTGGAAAATTGTATGTAAAATCTTATTATCTTCGGGGATTTGCTGATTTGTTGAAGTTGCATGTGAACTCGGCTTTATACTTTTTGAATATCTTTTCTACATAAGCCAAACTGAAAATATTAAGAATATTATTAGAATGTTCGACTGTAAATTTGAAGTTACTTCCACTATGGAGTTACTCCAACTATTCTAAATTCGAAATTTTGAGTTAGTAAAAATGGGTTCAAGCCCTGTGGACAGGAGCTTTCTGGCGCTCTAGTTCAAACAGACAAATTATATCTCCGAAAGTATTGGTTTCTCAGAGTTGGGAATTATATCAATGTATACCTTCATATGATAGAGCTGCATCATAAAGGAAATTCAATTCAAATAATAGTTTATTTATCAAGATTAAATGAGCAATCATGAGAATGAGAACTGCACCATGGAAGAAATCGAATTAAATCTGGCCAATTTTGCCCAATAACGAACTTAACCGAGATATTCAGCTCCCTAACCTACTCTGAAAATTTCAACTACCTAGCTCATTCCGTTCGAGAGTTATTGTGGAAAAATTTTCAAAATTTTTTTTTACACTTTGCGGTAATCTGGTCAATACAAAACTTCACATGCGTATAAAGGTCATGATTCTACAATTTGATGCTAAATTTCAGATATATCGAACGAACTTGTCCGAGATATTTACGGTCCAAAACCACCTTGCAATTTTCAATCCGCTAACTCCTTTCGTTCGAGAGTAATCGTGCCTACAGCCGGCCGGCCGGCCGGACAGAATGCATTTCGACCACGGATTCTTGATCAGTGAGTCGAACCAAATCGTTTAAGACCATTTTCATGGAAATATTCTTATATTACAGACATTTGGGCAAATTGATAAGCACTCAGTTCCGAGGAACTAGAGCGCCAAAAATTACCTTGTAATCGATCAAAAATTTCCTGATCTACGTTCACCAAATTTTCTCTCTTACTACAGAATTATGCTTTCAATATTTACGTAATATTTTCAAACATTTTCGGGTGAGGTTCCCGTTGCATCGCTAAAATACGAGTATTTCAACCCCAATATTTTTGAAGTTACAATATTCCCTTCTGTCAAGTTGACATTATGACAATTCATAGAATAATCTGTGAAATACGATTTACATAGAAATTTTGAAAAATCATATCTCCGAAAGTATTAGCTTGTTAGAGTTAAAAATAATATGAATGGATTCTTATAATAAAACTGCTCATTAAAAAAAATTTAATTTGGAATTTGTTTTGTAAAAAAAAAATTTTTTTTTTTGTTACTCCGTAACCATCTTTCCGATTTTGCCCAATAACGAACTTAGCCGAGATATTTATCCCCCAAACCTACTCTGAAAATTTCAACTCTCTAGCTCATTCCGTTCGAGAGTTATCGTGCCTACGGCAGGCCAGACCGGCCGGACAGAATGAATTTCGACCACGGATTCTTGATCAGTGAGTCGAACCAAATCGTTTAAGACCATTTTCATCGAAATATTCGAAAATTACAGACATTTGGGCAAATTGATAAGCACTCAGTTCCGAGGAACTAGAGCGCCAAAAAGATTCGACAATCGGAATATTCAAATATTTGATTATTTAAGTTTTCAAATTTTAGCATATTTCCATACTCGTCATTTCGTTTTTTCTGTGAAATTTTGACTTGGAAGGAAAAAACAAAACGGGGAAAGCCCTGTGGCAGGAGCTTTGGTGCTCTTTTTCAATCTTTGACAAATCATATCTCCGAAAGTATTGGTTTCTCAGAGTTGGGAATGATATCAATGGATTCTTATGATAGAGCTACATCACGAAAGAAATCAAACTTAAATATGATACAACTGCATCATGAGAAACTGAATCCAAACAAGAGCACCAAAAACCATGAACTTACCTGAGAAATTCATTCCTCAAATCCACTCTGAAAATTATATTAGGTATATCAATTGCGATGTAGCCAATATTTGAGTTTCATTTTTACAGGAGCTATTCTGAACCCATTCTGAGGAAAAGTTATCAAAGTATATATTTCCATCATCATATGGATTACCACGGGCATTAAAATATCACCAAAAGTATAATATCATATTATAATCCTCTTAATTCTACGATAGCTGAAATGAATTGGACTCTCTCTTATGGGAAAACAAGATAACATGTACGAGTATGAACTCAGATCATATAATAATTCATAGATAATAATAATAATAAGTAGTTTATTTCCTGCAGGTTAAACCCCAATTACAGGAAATCACACTAAATAAATGCATCAATAATAGAACTATAGTAAACAAATAAATAGTTATGCTTAAATAGAATAATTATAGCATTCTGTGAAAACATATAGAAGTACGATTTAGTAACTAAATTTAGATAAAATCATATCTCCGAAAGTATTAGCTTGATAGAGTTGAAAATGAAATAAATGGATGTTTATAGTGAAACTGCATCTTAAAAAAAAATGAAAAAAAAAATTTTTTTTTTTGCTCCGAAACCATTTTGCCCTATAACGAACCTAACCGAGATATTCATCTCTCAAACCTACTCTGAAAATTTCAACTGCCTAGCCCATTCTGTTCGAGAGTTATTGGGGAAACAAAATTTAAAAGTTTTTGAAATATTTGTTTGACACTTTACGGCAATCTTATCAATACAAAACCTCGCATATATTAAGGTCCTGGTTCTACAATTTGATGCAAAATTTCAGCTAGATCGAGTGATCGGTTCAGGAAATATCCTTAAAAAATATTTTGACTGAAAACGGCCATAGCTCCGAAACCACTTGATGGATTTCGCCCATTAACGAACTCATCCGAGATATTTACGATCCAAACCTACACTGAAAACTTCAATCCTCTAACTCCTTTAGTTCGAGAGTTATCGTTCCTACGGTCAGCCGGACCGGCTGGACGTGATTTCGACCACGGATTCTTGTTTGGTGAGTCAAACCAAATCGTTTAAGACCATTTTCATACAAAAGTTCTAAAATTACAGACATTTGCGCAAATTGATAAGCACTCTGTTGTGGCCAACAAGAGCACCAAAGATGAAATTAAATATTTAGTCATACTCAACCAAACATGATCTCCCATCATTTAATTAAATTTGAGCTATCGAATAATTCAGTAGGTTTCATTCGACAGCAGTGATAGTACCTACTATTAAATTAATCACCTCTAAAAAAAATAGAAAAAAATCGTCTATGGATCTACACAGTTCATCTGCGGGAATATAAAATTCACATCGCAACGAACGTAAAGAACGACGTGAATTAACATCCATCTTGAAAAATTCTACTGACTCATTTGGGGAATGACCAAAATAACCACTTTTTTTCGTTACAGTCTTCCTCACCAACAACGACTTGCTAAAATATTTGAACTCCTTAATTTGCACAAGTCATTAGGTTCTGGAAGAAACAGGGTCAGCAGTTATAAACACAACTTAATCAAATTTGAGTGAGTGGAACTGGTGAAATACAATGGTAAAATGAATCATCAAGAAAGAAAAAAATTATTAGCATAGTCTTAACAAAGTTTGACTTGCTAATTAATTTCAATGAGGAAAAGAAATATGCCGTTAAAGACACAATATTTGAATGATGGAGGTGAATGTAGGGTTAGTTATGACCTGAATATTTGGACAAATCGACTCTTCTGAAAACAATGTTTATTATTTGAGAATATAATATCCCATAAAACAAAGGATGTAGTGTGAATAATGAGGCACGATATTTTCTTATTTAGGTAGCCCAACATCATGGTAATAATTACAAGTTTTGGTTAGTGGACACGATGCGCCATCAAGAAATTAAGATGGAGATATTACTTTCTCCAAAATTGGATATATTGAGGGAAATTTATGAGACATGGTATCTACTAGAATCTAGTTTAACACCGGGCTATTACTAGAAGCTCTTCGATACTAGATACGCCCAAGGGCCAATAAAAATTACTAAATAGTTTACAGGGACAGACTAACAAATACTTATACCCTTATTACACTATGCCTTTTCACGTCTATATTTGCGCCTATCTTCATGGCTATTTGTTGGGTGAATTTCCCACCAAATGAGTGGCACTATTACAGCGCGCTTTTTTAGCTTGTTTCAGGCAGTAATTTCAGAGCTGCTAACAATTGAAGAAATGGACATATTTACCTTAAGTTCTTGTTTTGTTCGTATATTTTTAAAACAATACCATAGTGTTTTAGGAATGTCTGAAGAAATTCAATATGCTACTACATAGAGTGCTACTACATAGAGTGCAAATTCACATACAGAAAAAAGACACTGTAATTCCAGAAAGCATTTCTCCAAAAACGAAATTAATAATTACTTTGCGATACTAGGCTACTGGTCAAAAATTTAATATCACTCGGGGATAGCCATCACAGATTATCTGACCCTCGTAAGTTTAGTAAGTTTACGTCCTCAGAGTAGTAAACATAAATTTATTATTGAATTTACGAAGTCTACGATTCAAAGGATAGAATATACTAGGTTATGTTAAGACATCAAGTCGGACAGATTAATATTGTGTTGGTAGACATGACATTTCGACAAAAAGGCTTGAAATCCCCACGATTCAGGAGGAACAAATAGAACCAGTTCTATTTATTTTCAAGCCTGAAAAAGTCTACAAAATAGTCCCGGGCGCATGCGTATTTCCTCAAAATTTCAGGCACAGTCAGTCAGGCTGACAAATAGGCATGAATAAGGCATAGTGTGATAAGGGTATTAGCACTATCGCCGAGAGCAGGCGACTATTATATAACGACAGACAACTTGTTGCCACACGAATAAATAATTCATCATTTACGTGGATGACAGAAATTATATAATGTCCTACCAAATGAATTTTGTGAAAGGAAAATGTTCCGCAGAAGCAGGCCATGGTTTAGTCGCCCCATCTCTAAGGAGTAAAATTCATGGATGGAATTAAAAAATTTAAACTGTGAAATAACGATCAAAGTACTGATATTCGATTATTCAAAACTTGAGGTGAAAAATTAAGGAACGTATAAAGGCTGATATTCTGGATTAAAAATTGGTTCAAGCACTGACGTGAAGTCAGGAGCTTTTGCGCGTATGTTCTATTGCCCATTCTCCTGTATTGGACACTCTTAATCGAATTTATCATGGGGAATTCTATTGTCCGTTCTCCTGTAGTGGACACTCTTAATCGGATATACCATGGTGAATTCGATTAAGAATTGAATTGAAATTCAAGAATTGTCACAATTCTAGAATTTCACAAAATAACTATCAACAAAATAATTCTAACGATTTGCATTAAGCGTCTGACGAAGGAGTCTGATATAGACTCCGAAACGTTACGATATAGTTTTTTCTTCGTTGATGTTGTTTCGTTGTTGTTTGTTAGGCAACATTGTTCAATGGATTGCTTCTGACAAATATCTTGTGTTTCTTACGCAGAAGCAAATCACAAAATATTCAATTTTTATTTTATAGATATTTTTCAGAGTTTGGGAGAGAAAACCCAGAAAAAAACCTTTCAATAGTTTAATGATTTCACAATGTGTTTATACAATCCTGCATATAAATGATCTATGACATCGATGGTGAACAATAAAAAATTGGGTAACGTATTTATCAGTTTTATTCGGGATTCCAACGCTCAGGGGCGGATCCATAAAAGTTGTGAAATTTCTGGGAAAGATGATGAAGAATAATTTGATTTCATAAAATGATTGAATATTCTTAAAATCCCTCAAGATAAACTTTATCTGCTTTCTTTGTATTAATGCCATTTAGATGTATGAATCCGAAAGTCTATAACTAGGAAATCAGTGAAAGTAGGAAACAAATGATATTTGGAGAATATATGTCATAGTTACGGGAAACTTCATACCATCATTCATTTTATTCGGAAAACCCATGTCAAAGCTATAAGAAAAAATTTAATTTTTTGTGCTATTTTAACCGACTGTATCTTAGACGTGCACCGAATTCAGAAAAATGATAAATGAAAAAAGTGTTTCATTTTATGAGAAGAAGCTATGGTTAAAACTAATGGCCAACTCAAAGACTCACCCTGTATATAACTCAATACCGTTTGGTTGATAAAGCCCATTAACGAACTTGTCGCATTTGGATTCGCCACCTACCCTGAAAATTGCAAGCCGCTATCTCTTTTCGTTCACAAGTTATCGTGGTAACATTTATTAATCCAGATACAAACGCTGCTCAGTTTCCAGTATTTTTTCAATAATTCCTGTACTATAGCTCCGATCGTGTTCAAATTCGAAACTTTTAGCAATATTGGAGGTATAGTTTGGAAGAAATAAAAATTTTAATAATTTCTTTGAAATTTTCTAGTAGGTACACAATATGTGTACTCGGAAACCGTTCGGCCGATTATGCCGTTTAACGAACTTTACCGTCGCATTCGGATACGCAACCTTCCCAGAAAATTTCGCCAGACAGAATCAATTTTGACCTCGAATCCTTCCTCAGTGAGTTGAGATAATTGTCGGCAAAAAATTCAAAAATAACATAATTCGATCAAAATGACAGCATGCAGTTTCCTAGAACAAAAATATTATGTGGAACTCGTCCAAGCCTAATGCCAGATTCCCTTCCTGTCTTGCAGACTCTTGCACAGAGCATACCAACTAAGTTGTCGATACCTACGTGAAAGGAGAGGAAGAAAGTTTTCCACGTGTTTCCCCTTGGATTCATCTTGAACTTGAGGTCCTCCACGAGTCGGTTGCACACACGAATTCATGTACCCGAAGATGGCCATAAACTTTATTGTTTACCATTGGCTAAGAGTCAATAATCTATCAGTCAGAGATGCCTCACATTCTAGCCGCCCATGGCCCATGGTTATGCAAATCACAAATTTGGAGTCTCGTAGTGACTGTCAAATATTTCGGTTCATCGACCTCGCAGATAAGAATAAATATTCGACAATTCCGTATTGCAACATTCTATGGCTCGATGTTCCTGTTGGTCGGAGCTCTAGGATCGAGAACACGCTGCAGGTCGTAATATGAATCTTTGGCCGAAGAATTCTTCTGGTGAATATAGTGCCAATACGTGTAATTTATTTGGTTATTTATCAAACAGGTTCATTTCGATTACATCATGGAATGAATACGTTCCTGAAGAATCATCAGATCAGCAATTGAAGACACGAACCTTTCAGTTTCATTTGGAGTTAGCTCAACTATTATTTTACACTCGTTTGAAATATCATTCCGGAAAATTCCAGTTACCTACAATATAACTTTGAAGTGCTTCTGCGATGTTGCTTCTATTTTGCTGGAATGTTACCATTTTGCGAATATCTTTGAGTATACATTTTTCCGCGTATATTCTGTTATTCCAATCTGAATATTTGTTGTTATTTCCTCAATAACACAAAAAATTCGGATCCGATCCAATTAAAACTTGGTAATTAGTTGTAGAATGGCGTCGCGCAAATTTTGCAAAATTTCGTGAGGATTGTATCACTAGAAAAAAAAAATCATTAATAAAAATTCCTTGTATCTGATAATATCCGTCCGATATCGCTGAAATTAAGCGAAAGCCTTAAAAACCTAATCTTACATCCAAGTTCTAAATTTGAACACGATCAGATCCATATTGTTTGAGATATTGAAAGAATAATGGAAGCTGAGTTGTCTTCTGCGAGTTCAGTAGCTGGATGGGTGATTGTTGACATGATAACTTTCGAACGGAAAGAAATAGTCACATGCAATTTTTAGAGTAGGTTTCAGGTAAGTTAAGTATTTTATTTATTTTGATATTTGAATTCACTTGATGCGCATTTTTCACGTGTTAACGCTAAAAAGACGGCTTGAAGGTTCGTTTTTGGCGCTCTGGTTCCTCAGAACAGAGTGCTTATCAATTTGCCCAATTGTTTGTAATTCTCGAAATTTCGAATGCAAATGATCTCAAACGATTCCTTCGACTCCTGATGAAGAATTCGTGGTCAAATTCAATTCTGTACAGCCGGCCGTCCGCTAACCTTTGCCACGATAACTTTCGAACGGAAAGAGATATTGCAATTTTCAGAGTGATTTGCACATCCGAATGCGACAGTTGAGTTCATTAATGGGCATAATCTGCCAAACGGTTTCGAAGTTATACCCATCTGAAATTTTGTTTTATTTCCTCAATAACTCAAGAAATACCACTCCAATCCAATTTATTTTCTGTTATTACTTGCAGAATGCTGACGCACAATTTTTTGCGATTTCGTGAGGATTATGATAAATATAATAAAATTATAAGATCATAATAATAAAAAAAATCAAGAAATCTTTTCGTCAAATATTTTTTTTCAGAAACTATCCGTCAGAATCGCATAAAATTCCGCATATACCTTTAATCCACCATTTTTCAGTTAAGTACCGTATTTCAGCTCGATCGTATGATCGACATTTGTATGAGGCGGGAATAGACAATGGAACATGCGTGTAAAAGCTCCTTCACGTCAGTGCTTTTCAAGAATTTTTGAAACCAGGATCGGCCAATCCAAGCGATGACTATTCCAAACTTCAGATGTTGGAAGACTGCTAGAGGACCCTAATATAGGGCTATCATGTCCCATAGATACAGATTTCATTCAAAAGTCCAGGAAGTGACAGTTCTATATAAAATAAGAAGTTTTTTCAAGTAAAAATAGACTGCTAAACTCTTTTTAACGTGTACCTAATGAAGATAAATTCGTCAAATTTGCAGGGTGCCTTAATCTTAAACATTGTAACGAAATATGATATCAAAAAACTTTTGAATAAAATTTCAAATGTATTTCGATAGCCGCAGAATTTAGAAGAGACTTTCAAGAGAGCATATTCGTTTGAATTGACTGAGGTTATCAATAAACAAGAATGTATTCAAATCAGAAAAACAGCAGTTTTTACAGTCGGTGCATCCATGTATCTCCGCCACTGACATTCTAGTATTCAAGCTGATTTCCGTCTTTCGTACAATATACATAAATGAAAAAAAAAGTTCAACAGTCTGTATCTCCGAATGGATTCTAGATAAAAAAAAATATACTTGGAAAAACTTCTTATTTTAACTAGAACTATCACTTCCTGAAGATATTACCTGATCTTTTGTATCACCCTGTATGTGTCACTCTCTATTGTGAAAAGAATGAAAAAAATTGGTTCAAGCTGTATTCTCCTGTATTGGACAGCCTTTATCGAATTCACCATGGTAAATTCGATTAAGAGTGTCCAATACAGGAGAACAGACAATAGAATTCACCATGGTAAAATCGATTAAGAGTGTTCAATACAGGAGAATGGACAATAGAACATACGCGCAAAAGCTCCTGACTTCACCACAGTGGTTGAACCAATTTTTTTTTCATGATGTCAGGATAGAAAGCAATGATGAAAAAATTAACACATTATTGTCTACCTTCAATTCTTCTTTAGGAGAAGAATACATAAATATTCTTGAAAAATATTCCTGGAATTGATGTCATATTTAAATAATCAAAGTAAATAAAATATGTGTTCTCGCAAAAATACGACCATAGACAACATATCATACGACGATTCGCATCCAGCTACTCAACTCACAAAAGGCTGCTCGGTTCTCCAACAATATTGATCCGATCGTGTACAAACTTGAAACCCTGCAGTAGAGTTAGGTTCTGAAGGCTCTTCCAAAATTTCAGCCGTGCCGGACGAATAGTTTATGATATATAGAATTTTTTTCAATTATTTTTAATTATTTTTTTTTATTTTCTAGTTATACCATCCTCACGAAATTCTGCAAGAATGTTCGCGTTGGCATTCTACAACTAATAACCATGTTTGAATTCAATCGGTTTTGTATTCTTCGAGTTAACGAGGAACAAAAAACAACCAAATTTCAGAAAATTTCAGATGCCTTTAACTCTAAAACCGTAAGGACGATTATGCTCATAAACAAACTCAAATGTCGCATTCAGATGCGCAACCTAACCTGAAAATTTCAAGCCGCTATCTCTTTCCGTTCTAAGGTTATCGTGGCAACAAAAATATTTTTTAATAATTTTTTAATAATTTTCTAGCGATACGATTCTCACAAAATTTCACGAACGTGCTTAGGTCTATATTCTACCACTATTCACCAAGTTTAAATTCGATCGGATTTATTTTGGTTGAAAACAAAATTATTACTCGGAAACCATTGGGCCGATTATACCCATTAGCGAACTTGTCCGTCGTATTGGGATGCGCCACCTACCCTGAAAATTTCAAGTCGCTAGCTCTTTCCGTTCTCAAGTTATCGTGGCAACGGCCGGACGGCACCACAGAATTAAATTTCACATTTGGGCAAAACTATAACGCGATGTTCCCCAGAACATACGCGCAAAAAATGAGCTGTGAAATTCACGTATAATTTGATATATTATTATAACAAAATGATAAAATTGTATTCCAAACCCATAATTTAAGAGTTTCTGTTTCGCTATTACTGAAAGATTCCATAGTGTAAAAGGAAGCGAAATAAAATTGTCAGGTATGACAATGATTTGCGGTTTCTCTTAATTTCAACTTATTAGTTATCTTGAAGAGCACCATATTTCCTGTTCCGCCTTACACCAGCCACACGGCTGTCCGTCAGTTCTTCCGTCTTTGTGATCCATCAAATCAAAAAGGTTATTCGCCGTTTCTGCTTTAAAAAATGTATCAGAGGAGATGCGCGTGGCATATGGCGTAGACAAAGCAGGAAACTTCATTTAGTTTTGTCCATTTCTCATACAGAACTATCCGCTTTCGATTTCTTCCATCATTTCCTTCATAAAAAATGATCCCAAAAAAACAGCATGTGGTTGGGCGGTTTCCCCGGTAAAAAATGCACGTGCGCATTTTTTATCGTCGGAAGAAGGCACTCTGAGGGGTTGTGCGGTTTTTTATCGACCCGAAGATCGCTGAAATTCAATCTCATTCCATCTGTTTCAGTACTTCCTCCTTCCTTTTCAGTCGATGGACAGCGATGGTAAGACACACTTTGTACGTGTTTGTTTACGCTGTACCTGGAATGAATTTCTCTACCCAACTTAGGAGGAACGTCACATCGGCTTCGTGTTCTTTGAAGAATTGTTATTTATATAATTTTTTTCCTAGGAAGAACACAGGGAATTTTTTCGAATACTTTCGTAGAAAGATTCCTTCGCATTAAGTAGTATAATACCAATAAATTTAATTTTAATTCACATGGAGATGCATTATTCACCTGTTAATTCTTCGGTATTGTTATCCTTAATATAATTTCAAACGAAGTCTTATTCTCACCAATTTCTTGCCCTTTGTGTTCATCTTTCTAATATTTCGTTGGTGTTATCCGAATTTATAGTTATTATTTCTGATGAGCTGGAGTTTAAGAAGGTGAATAATGATGTATTCTAGCAATGATGTGATGAAACCTGCTAAGACGCACGTAGGCATGAACATAATATATACAAGTATTTTTGGGTTATTTGTTTCCTTGTATAACGACCTTTCGAATGGCAAAAATATTTTCGTGGTGCCCCGTAAATTTTATAAACTTTACATTTCAAAGTACGCATTATTCAGAAACGCTTAGAATTTTACATTCAGCAATATTATTTTCTACACAATTTGCACATTCTCTATATTTATCGGCGTATTTTTCAATATGTCAGTAATTAGCTAATTCGCGATTCCATTTGTTACCAATTTTGGAATATCAGGAAATTTGAATTATTCATATATTCCTAAAAAATATTTATGAATCTTATCCGTAAAAAAGGTTTCATGACTCAATTTAAGGTGATTCATATAATAAAAATAGATGGTGTTAATAGCTAATTTTCACTGAATTCGTCTGTGAATATCTTGTGACGTAGATGATAGATTTTAATACGAAATTGGATATTAGGGAAAAGTGTAAAATTCTGGTTCATCATATATAGTTAAAATCTTTGCACACTCTTTGCCCTTCATTAATTTGGTTTTCCCGTCTTGGCGTCATTTACAATTATTTTTCGAGGAATTTAAATAATTGTTCCCATTTCGCAATCGTATTACTTAGTTATAAAGTCGGTTAAAGTTAAAACTTGATTCTGTTATTGTTTTCACCTGAAAAATGGAACAAAATCGGACAAGAATACATGTATAATTCCTAAACGTGTGTGAAGTTGGCGCAGCACTTTTCGATCTTCGAAAAAAAACTGTATACTGAATTTTGATTGTGCTATAGGTTTGTACCTTGAAATGTTTATTTATTTCATACGGTTCTCAAGATATCACTCAATATTTATCAAAAGTGGATTTTAATGCCTCAAGTAGATTGTGCTATATTTGTACTGAGCTGTGCCGTCTGAATGTCTTGTCCCTAAGTTCCCAGCACTTGTTGCGAGAAGTGGAAGGGGTTGAGTTTTAAAGGGTAAAAAACGGTTTATCTCGATTTCCAGCGAAACCGCAAGTCCTATGGAAAAAAGTAGAAAAAGTCAGGTGGCTTTTTGTTCATTGTTGAAAAAATATACATACCTAGTAAATTTTCTCAGAAAATGTTACGAAATAACCTCGGAAATAACAGACAGTAAGGCCCAAACCTTCCTAGCCACTTCCCCAATTCTCTATGAAACACCTTTGATGGGATAAAATTTCACTCAGGTATTTAATTTATCTTTGAATAGCAATAAATAGGCATCTACCCATATAATTTAGAGATCTTTCTCAAAATATTATAGATGTCCTATTAAATATTAACTTAATTAACTTAGCATTTTCCGAAAAAATTTACCATAATAATTTATTTGTACAACATCAGAAAGTTTAGATTTCTGGCTTTTTCACAATAGCAGATATTTTGACGTGAGAATTTTCGATGGAACATTAGGCTGCTTTTTCGATATTAAGTCAAAATAAGATGAAAAAAATTAATATTTTAAATCGAAAAAATTACTGTGTGTTTGGGACATAAAAAGGTAAGTTTTCACTAAATTTCGTGAAATGATTTCTTTTGTGAAAGATAAAAATAAAAAACCAAAAACTTGGTTATGTGAATTTTTCACATAAATTTGAGGTAATGTGAAACAAACAACAACAATGTGTTTCATTCTACTATTATTTTTTGCACTAACTTGTGCCGTTGATATTTTCATGAAAGTTCTTCGGATTTGCCATGAAATTGAAATAGTAAGCCTAGCACTTTTTTTATGAAAACGATTAACCGCAATAAATTGTGCTACGCGTGTGGTAACTTGTGCTGTTGGAATGTTTACAAACTTCCCGCTCATTCTCAAAAAAATAAAGATTTTTGAATAAAATCAAAAAGTACCTACTGGGCCGCCACTTTTCGATTTCGAAAAAAAAATTGTGCTGAATTGTGGCGCCGTCGAAATTCTATTTTTTTGTTCCATCCCCTTCTCAAGATATTCCATAAAATTTTGAAGATATTTCTCCAGCTTAGGAATTACGACATATATCCTAAGGTGGAGAAATATTTTCCTTACACTTACACAATATGTTGCTACATGGAAGATCGTTGAACTTGTGCTACTGATTCATCACCTCAGAATTAAATTTGGGCGTATTAGTAGCAGTACGCAAATATGGTAAACTAAAGGGTGTGGTGATCCAAACCAATTCACACAAGCGTTGGAATGTTCCATCACACCGTTGTACCTTCAAATTATATCTAATTTTATCCTAAAAAGAATATTTAAGAACGCAAAAAAATTTAAAATAAGTGTTGAATATTTCTATTGAAAATAAATCTATTATCTCTACCTGTGTCTACATTCCCTGATTTTTTTTTATTTCGTCATTTTATTCTTAATATTTTGCAAACTACTGATCGTATAAGATTGTGGTAAACATTCTTCATTCAAGCATTCCAATATACTTCGAATTTCATCTAAAATTTTTAATTTTTTCAAACTCATGTTGTTGAAACAATAAAAAAATTATTATTTAACACTATCAGTTACACCATTTTGGCGGATAATTTTGTATAGTGATATTAATTGATTTAATTGAGAGAATATCAAAATATTTTATTAGTGAAAAATATTTTTTTTTATCTCAACTACTGAGAACCGCGTGCTGTTATTTTGCCTAAAGGTCTGTGATTTTCGAATATTTCACCGACACGAACGATAAAGTTCGACTCACTGATAAAGAATTCGATGTCAAATTCAATTCTGTCAGGCTGGCCGTCCGTTGCCACGATCACTTTCGAAAGGAAAGACTTGTAATGTTCAGGGTACGTTTCGCATCCGAATGCAACAGAGAGTACGTTAATGGGCATAATCGGCCAAAATAGTTTCGGATTTATAGCCATCTGAAATTTGGTTGTTTTTTACGCATCAACTAAAAAATTACAGATCCGATTGAATTGAAACTATGTAATTTGGGGTAGAATGCCAACACGCAAATTTCCGCCAAATTTCGTGAAGATCATATATCATCAGGAAAAAATGTTCTTCGCAAATTTTATATTTCAGAAACAATTCGTCAGATTGCACTGAAATTCTACACAACCCTTCAAACCGAATTTTATTTTCCCAATATTTTCAAAAATGCAGGTCCAATTGAATTTGAATCAAGTACTGGGTTGAAAAAAGACGGCTTGAAGGTTCATGCAATATTTTGTGTGGGGTGTGAGCCGCAAATAGCGCAAAAGTTCCTGACTTCCCGTCAGTGCATTTAAAAATTTTTTTTTATTAGGAGTAAACATATTTTGATAGGCAATACATTCGGGATCTATTCGTCTATCAATGGGACAGAAACAAATATTTAACTGGTAAACAGATATAGGTGCAGGTCGACCTATCTTAGAACCATTCCCTATTTTACATTAAATTTATTCCCAAGACATATAGCGAATGTGACCAGTCATTTTGTTTTATCGAACTACAAGTATACAATGCTGCTAATAATGTTTTCTGTGGTAGTAAAGCACATATGTGAAAAATGTAGTAAAGCCAAAAGTTTGAGCAAATATGTACATTTTGGAAATATCGAACCTTGTTATAAAATTAATTTTATACATAGTGCTGGACCACAGATATGAGATTTTACTGATTTATTGTTGATGATTCGACCAATGAGTCAGGTCAATGTCAACTTGCGACACTATTCGTTTCCAGGTATAATATTCTCATGTTGCAATATTCAGAGATCGTTGAACCTGTTCTATTACAACACCTTCCGGGATTCAATTTTTGGATGCATTAGAATTCGATGCATGTAACTACGTGCATTTAATTTTTTTGGGTGGGAAACTTGAATGGGAAGTGAAGATTGAGTAATGGGAAAATATACAGGCCGATTCACCCGAAAAACATTTACATACCATCAGTTAATATTCCGAAGAAACTTTGCGCTATGCGAGAATCAGCTGATCATAATAATCCTCAAACTGCTATATTTTTGGCGCTTATCAATTTGCCCAAATGTCTGTGGTTTTCAATTTTTTGGCAGAAAATGTTCTTAAACAATTTGGTTCGACTCATTGATCAAGAATCCGTGGTCGGAATCGATTCTGTCTGGCCGTCCGGCCGTCCGTCCAGCCGTTAACACGATAACTCTCGAACGGAATAAGCTAGATAGTTGAAATTTTCAGATTAGGTTTAGTAGATAAATATCTCGGCTAAGTTCGTTATTGGGCAAAATTGGTCTGGTGGTTTCGGAGTAACAGAAATAAATATTTTTTTTACATAACAAATTTTGAATTCAATTTTTTTAAGATGCAGTTTTACCATAAGAATCGATTGGTATTATTTTCAACTCTAACAAGCTAATACTTTCGGAGATATAATTTTTCAAAATTTCAATAATATTATCGTACTGCTATGTTTTCACAGAATGCTCCAATTATTTTATCTATGAATTATCGTATGATCTGTGTTCACACATGTTATCTTGGACTTACGTCCAACTTTCACGTATGAGTTGGACATAAGTCCAAGATACTGTTCAAAACGGAACATATCAATGTGAAGTTTACCACATTAAAGGGAACTACTCATCTGTCAGATATTCTGTTACGTTTCCCGCCATTTATGAGTGCGTTTTTCAGCGAGTGTTGGTTGCTTCCTAATAATTCAAAATTAAATAAAGAATGGCGGTTTTGAGCAGGTGAGTTATTGATTTTCCTTGCCTTTTATATGTGGTCATCTCCAGATTGATTTTGAAATATTCATTCGTAAACATGCCTACTGAACTACTTGGGAAACTTATGAATATAAGGTAACATTGAATCGTTCAATGTGACCCGCAATTAGAAATTGGTACATCGGGTAACTTTGAATTTTTATTTTAAGGTGGAGAATGCCACGAAAATCTCTAGTGCACACATTATAAAACAAAACGTATTCTAATTGGATAATATTGTTAACCAACATGTCCATCATTTGTTTCCAAAAATAATTTCTCCTATCAAAATCCTCTTCCAATAGCTCCTGGGTAGGTATCATTTTTGGCGCTCTAGTTCCTCGGAACTGGGTGCTTATCAATTTGCCCAAATGTCTGTAATTTTCGAATATTTCGATGAAAGTGGTCTTAAACGATTTGGTTCGACTCACTGATCAAGAATCCGTGGTCGAAATTCATTCTGTCCGGCCAGTCCGGCCGGCCGGTCCGGCCGGCCGTAGGCACGATAACTCTCGAACGGAATGAGCTAGAGAGTTGAAATTTTCAGAGTAGGTTTGGGGGATAAATATCTCGGCTGAGTTCGTATTTGGGCAAAATCGGACAAATGGTTTCGGAGTAACAAAAAAAAATTTTTTTTTTTACGAAACAAATTCCAAATTAAATTTTTTTTAATAAGAAGTTTTATCATAAGAATCCATTTATATCATTATTAACTCTAACAAGCTAATACTTTCGGAGATATGATTTTTCAAAATTTCAATAATAAATCGTATATCAACGTTGTCACAGAATGATATTATTCTATGAATTGTCATAATGTCAAATGATGTTCCTGAGACATTATCTAATCAATCGAAGAATTGTGAGCGAAGTGAGAAAAATCTCAGTTGTTTGCTCCGAAATTATATTTTCTCAGAAAATTCTTACATTTCGGAACTGAACATGAAGTAAGAGATCTGAGAGTAGTGAGACTGCTTTTCATCCATAGACATAGATATAACTCTCGAACGGAATGAGGTAGGTAGTTGAAATTTTCAGAGTAGTTTAGGGAGATGAATATCTCGGTTAAGTTCGTTATTGGGCAAAATTGGCCAGATTTAATTTGATTTCTTCCATGGTGCAGTTCTCATTCTCATGATTGCTCATTTAATCTTGATAAATAAACTATTATTTGAATTGAATTTCCTTTAGGATGCAGTTCTATCATATGAATACATTGATATAATTCCCAACTCTGAGAAACCAATACTTTTGGAGATATAATTTGTCTGTTTGAACTAGAGCGCCAGAAAGCTCCTGTCCACAGGGCTTGAACCCATTTTTTTTTTATAGGGATGCATTTTATTTCGTTTTAATATGTTTAGAATCAATGTATGGCTGACATTGAATGTTGTGGAGGCATCTCTACTCGATTAATAGCAGCTGCTTTACATGCCCAAACTCGCCAAGCTGCCTTACATGTCCAAACTCGCAGAACTACTTCTCTATGTTACTTATTGTGCCTGCAGTTATAGGCGGCAAATTCGGAAATTTCTCATGAAACGAGCGACATCCTTCTTTTTGTGTTCGGGTGTTATCTCCGTAACCAATCATTTCTAAGATCGTTATTTTGTGCATTTCCGTTAATCGAACCATTATTCAAAATTGAAGTTAAGGAAATTCAACGAATTAGACAATTTATAACCTACAACTTATCGGTGTTTTACGTAGTTTTCACGGTACCGTCTGGAAAAAACAATGTTATGTTTTTTGGCGCTATAGTTCCTCGGAACTGAGTGCTTATCAATTTGCCCAAATGTCTGTAATTTTCGAATTTTTCGATGAAAATGGTCTTAAACGATTTGGTTCGACTCACTGATCAAGAATCCGTGGTCGAAATTCATTCTGTCCGGCCGTAGGCACGATAACTTTCGAACGGAATGAGCTAAAGAAATGAAATTTTCAGAGTAGGTTTGGGGCATAAATATCTCGGCTAAGTTCGTTATTGGGCAAAATCGGACAGATGGTTTCGGAGTAACAAAAAAAAACTTTTTTTTTTACAGAACAACTTCCAAATTAATTTTTTTTTAATAAGCAGTTTTATCATAAGAATCCATTCATATCATTTTTAACTCTAACAAGCTAATACTTTCGGAGATATGATTTTTCAAAATTTCAATGTAAATCGTATTTCTACGTTTTCACAGAATGATATAATTATTATGTGGGTATTCTATGAATTGTTATAATGTCAA
Organism: Halyzia sedecimguttata; assembly: GCA_937662695.2. Taxonomy (NCBI): domain Eukaryota; kingdom Metazoa; phylum Arthropoda; class Insecta; order Coleoptera; family Coccinellidae; genus Halyzia; species Halyzia sedecimguttata. Next base: position 106,296,828 of record OW569414.2, read on the forward strand.
CTTATTCTCCTGAGACATGACGTTGTTTCATTCGAGCAATCGTATAAATATGAGAATGATAATATAATATCATACTTTTTGTTGGTTGATATTTTCATGCCGATGGTCAATCCATATGATGATGGGAATGGTAATGGTAAGTTAATAATATTGAGTTCAGAATATCTCCACTAAAAACAAAACTGGAATATTGGTGTATTGGAGTAGATTTGAGGAAAGATATATATTATCGTTCATCATAGAATTGAGGAATGAATATCTCGGATGAGTTCGTTGTTGGGTAGAATTCATCTATTGGTTTTGGATTGATAATTTTTGGCACTCTTGTTGAATTTAAATTCTTCTATGATGTTTGAATTCAATTTCTGCCAAGATGGAGTTCTAAATTTCAATAATGAATCGTACTTCTATGTTTTCACAGAATGCTATAATTATTCTATCTAAGCTTTATTATATGATCTGTGTTCATACTCGTACATTTCATCCTGTTTTATAAGAGAGAGTCAAATTCATTTCAGCTATTTTAATTTGGTTTCTTCCATGGTGCAGTTCTCATTCTCAGATTGTTCATTTAATCTAGATAATTGAACTATTATTTGAATTGAATTTCCTTTATGATGCAGTTATATCATAAGAATAAATTGATACAATTCTCAACTCTGAGAAACCAATACTTTCGGAGATATAATTTGTCTGTTTGAACTAGAGCGCCAGAAAGCTCCTGTCCACAGGGCTTGAACCCATTTTTTTCATTTTCTTTCACATCTTAAACGCAAATAAGTTCAGTATTATTGTAATAAGATTTGGGAATATTCGCGGGTATATTATAATGAATTTCGGTAATCACATGATTTTATTTTTCTCTATTTCGAGTTTTGCAATAAATATGAAAGTAATAACATTTCAGAATAGAGACTGACGCGACATTTCAAACGATGTATCACAAGCCCATACTTCATATTTGAAAAATCGGGGGTTGTACCTGTCTTTCGAAGGGGGTTGAAGGTAGAGTTCGCATTTATACGAAGAATAATAATTTAAAATTTTAATTTGATTTATTTCGGGATTTTCCCTAAATATGTACAGTAACCAAGTTAATGAATTCATTCCTCCTGGCTTTGGCACACTGTATATTCGAACACTCAGAGCTTCGTAGGTACCTTGCTCATACGATGTGAGTATATTCTCTCCATTTATCAAGAAGGGGGCCTGTACTAAGAAATTACATACCCAAAAGCGGTTTACGTTCATATATATATGCAGTCTCAAGATTTAAGGCTGGGTTTATTACGTAAATTGGAACCTACCTGCAAAAGACACGACATATTGCTAAGTGAAAATTACGGGTTACCTTGTCAAGGAGGCATAATTTCGGATGAGGATCAACCCGAGTAGGCTGTGCAGAATGACCCAAATGATCAATTGCATTATGATGAGTCAAACCGAGGAATTCGGCGGTAATTTGCAGACGGCTATCTCGGATCCTACAAGAATTCCAGGAAGTTATTTAATCTTCCATTCGTCCTTAGAGTTATATCTTGGAAAGTCCCATCAGGTTGTTTTGTGGGTCAGGCAGCTTAGCGAGAATGCGGAATTTTCAGATGCTGAAATTTTATGGCGGAATTGTATGTGCACAGTTGTATTTCCATCAATGAATTATTGCTATCGGCAATTCGAAATGGAGGACTGTGTTTCATTTAAGTTAGGTGTTAGAAAGAGTTTCTGGAGAAGGAGGAAACCAAAAGAGAGACACTCTGGCGGAATCTTCCAGGTTTGGTTCATTCCAAAAAGTTCCTTAGGAACTTTAAAGAAGTGAGATCCAAAAGGTATCTGGATCTCTGCAAGAATAAGTTACACCTGGTCACTGGCTTCCTCACAGGACACTGTCGCCTCAGGAAGCATTTGATGAGAATAGGTTTATCAGATACTGACGAGTGCAGATTCTGTGGGGAGGAGGAAGAAACTCCTCTTCACCTTGTTACAGAATGCCTCGCCATTGCAAGTCAGCGAAAGGAATGCTTTGGACAGGAAACTTGTAGGAGTGAAGACATAATATCCTTGAAGCCTTCCCAGATATTGAGGTTCATTTATACTCTGGAACTGGAGGGCGAGCTGTAGATGGCGTAATGGTGAGAACAGCTCTGTTGGGGGGCACAATAGATCTCAAGGTCGCGGTGCAACGTAACCCCCTTATCAATAATAATAATAATAATAGGTGTTATAATAATTCTTGTCATTTTTGCGTGATAAGTACAGGTAATCATTTCGTCACAATGACTTTGCCCCTGAAAGCATAGAAAATAATATATCTGCAGATAAAGAAGTCATGCATAATTCCTATTTGGATTTCAAAGGATGACTTGCGTCTGAAGTTAAAAGCAAGGACTGATATTCTGCAGAAATAAGACGGTAATTCATAGACGCTGATGAAATTGCCTTGCATTTCGACGTTTCCAAAGTAGAGAAAATAATCTATCTGCGAATTTAGAAATGCGGAAAAATTACCTTTTTGAGCCCGAATCTAAATAAAGCTGAGGTTTCTTGCCTCCATAGTTTTTTTTTTTGCCCCATAGTTTTCAATCTCATCATTTAATAGCTATTATTACAACTAGGGAAATATGAATAAGATATTTCCCGAGGTTGTCAAAGTTACATCCCGAGGGCGGAGCCCTAGGGATGTTTAGACAACCGAGGGAAATATATTCATATTTCCCTAGTTGTAATAATAGCTATTAAACAACACCACGGCGGGTTCAAATCCCCGCGAAGTAAGTTCACTATTTTATTTATTTCAAAATTTGAATTTAGTTGTTGTCTAATGCATTAAATAGAACATGAACGCAAAAGCTCCTGACTTAATGTCAGTGCTTCTTAAAAATTTGGTTGGATATCTACCAATTTGTATTCGTTATGGGAAATTTTTCGCTTGGAATATTTAAAAAAAATGGGTTCAAGCCCTGTGGACAGGAGCTTTCTGGCGCTCTAGTTCAAACAGACAAATTATATCTGGTATTGGTTTCTCAGAGTTGGGAATTATATCAATGTATTCATATGATATCACTGCATCATAAAGGAAATTCAATTCAAATAATAGTTTATTAGATAAGTAATTATAAATTACCTTGTAATCGATCAAAAATTTCCTGATCTACGTTCACCAAACTAAAGAATTATGCTTTCAATATTTACGTAATATTTTCAAACATTTTCGGGTGAGGTCCCCGTTGCATCGCTAAAATACGAGTATTTCAACCCCAATATTTTTGAAGTTACATTATTCCCTTCTGTCAAGTTGACCTTATGAGAATTCATACATAGAATAATAATTATATCAATCTGTGAAATACGATTTACATTGAAATTTTAAAAAATCATATCTCCGAAAGTATTAGCTTGTTAGAGTTGAAAATGATATGAATGGATTCTTATGATAAAACTGCTTATTAAAAAAAATTTGATTTGGAATTTGTTCCGTAAAAAAAATTTTTTTTTTGTTACTCCGAAACCATCTGTCCGATTTTGCCCAATAACGAACTTAGCCGAGATATTCATCCCCCAAACCTACTCTGAAAATTTCAACTCTCTAGCTCATTCCGTTCGAGAGTTATCGTGCTTACGGCCGGCCGGCTGGACCGGCCGGACAGAATGAATTCCGACCACGGATTCTTGATCAGTGAGTCGAACCAAATCGTTTAAGACCATTTTCATCGAAATATTCCAAAATTACAGACATTTGGGCAAATTGATTAGCACTCAGTTCCGAGGAACTAGAGCGCCAAAAATAATTTAAATGCACATAAGGAGCTTTAAAGCAAAAGCGTCTGTCTGTCCAATTTAAAGGCGTTAAATCCATAATAATCAAAAAATATACTACACTGAGACGTCGTTTAAAGCTATGTTTCCGAAGATTGAAAAGGTCATTACTGAAAAAAACGCCGTAAACAGCCTTCAAGCAAGATCCTATAAAGTTACAGCGAGGTATGCGTCAAATGAAATTACTATAGATTCATGAACTTACTGCGGCACAAAATGAAAAGTGAAGACTGTGCAACATTACGTGCCACCAGTGAAGTGGCCAGGCACCAGGAATGCCCGCTTATTTCCTGAACAAGACCTAAAGAAAAGCCTGGACTATCTTGCAAGTTGAGAATTTGCCATGCCTCAAAATGATTCTTAATGGGAACACTGCCATGATTCCGATTGTTCAACTTACCTTGATATTCAGTTGTGTGGGTTTTTCTTCGAAACAGAAATAATGATATTATAGATTATTATACAGAGTGAGCTATGCCTTCGAAAACTCGCTCCTTCGTCGCTCGTATTCGAATTTCACATTCGTGTTTGAATAAAAGCCAATTCTGCAACTTGTTTTAGAATATACTATTTTATACCTTATTTGCATTCACAGGAAATAATGAAGATATTAAAGCACTAACGTGGGGTCAAGAGCTCAAGCCTGCTCGTTCTAGTGATGATCAAAATATTTCACTAATTTGGTACACAGTATAGGTACTATTCGAATATATGGTTAGTAGATATCTGAGATATCAAGAAAAAACTTGAAAAAAGCACTGACGTGAATTCAGGAGATTTTGCGCTTGTTCCATTGTCTGTCTATTCACGCCTTCTAAGGTCGATCGAGCTGAAAATCCGTACTCGCTTGTAAAATGGTGGCTGCAAGTTATCTGCGGAAATTCAGCTGATTCCGAGGCACATTTTCTGAAATATAAAATATTTGAAGAATTAAATCTTTTATCTAGTGATACGGTTTTGGAGTTATACTACCCATCTGAAATCTCGTTGTTATTTCATCAATAACTCGAAAAATACGAAACCGATCCAATTCAAACATGGTTATGCATTGGTTGTAGAACGCCAAAGCAAAAATTCTTGCAAAATTTCAATTAGGATCCAATCACAAGAAAATATAGAAAAAATCAATGGAAATCATTGAAAAAAATTCTATATATCGGAAACAATTCGTCCGACATCGCTAAAATTTTGCGAGAGCCTTCAAAACCTAACTCTACTGCCAAGTTCCAAGTTTGAACACGATCAGATTTATATTGTTGGAGATCCGAGCAGCCTTGGATGAGTGCAGTAGCTGGATGCCTCGATAACTTTTGAACGAAAAGAGATATAGGGCAATTTTCAGGGTAGGTTGCGCATCCGAATGGGAGAGTTAAGTTGGTTGTTGGGCATAATCGGTCTAACGGTTTCGCAGATATCCGTATCTGGAATATTATCATGTTGATAACTCAAACAATACAGACCCGATCGAATTGAAACTTGGTAACTACTTGTAGAATATCAACATAAAGACGTTGGGTAAATATTTTGAGGGTCGTGCCACTAAAAAATTTTTAAAAAATTGCGAAGAAAATTACTTCTTTATCTTATCTTTATTAATCAAGTCATATTTCCTAATATAACCATGTAAGTTTAGAGTTTGAGTGATCTCAATGTGTAATAGATGTTTTTTACGTGTATATTTTTTGTTATTTATCCAACCTGAAGAAGCCCGGAGGCCTTCGAGCGAAACATAGTAAATTCTTTATTGTAGACTGATTTTAATTTTGAATCCTGTCTTTAAAAGAACCAAAATCCCAAGAAAACACATGTATTAAACTATAAATGGTTCAAGAATACAAATGTTAGTCTATATAAATATATATATGTATATACAGGTAACCGAGTTCTGGACCCCTTTTCAATTTTTTTACATTCCTCGGTAATAGAACTATTTCCTGAAATATGCGAATTTCACAAAAATGAACTTCGCACATTATCATGCAAAAATGTTTTACCACCCATCGATCTCCTTTTTTCCAGAATTTTTACAGTTCTCGTGAATTGCACACAAAATATCTAAAATAATTACAACCACCACGTTATCAAATGGGCCCTCAGTAGGTTCAATGTAGAATCAGAAAAACTTGAATATATTTTCACGTAAAATAGCTATGAGGCTGATATTTCAGATAACTCATGTTACCATTGTGTTTCTAACGCAGAAACAATATCAAAATAATAAATTATTATTTTACAGATATTTTCAGAGTTTAGGAAAGAAACCACAGAAAGGAACCATTTATTGATTAATTCAGCTCCCAAAGTATCCTTTAATGATTACTTAGAATTATAGAATACTGGTACGAGCTCAAAATTGGATGAATGAGAACTGTTCGTCCATGATACTCTTTAGAGCGGGCATCATCTAAATTGTAATCTTAAATAATGAAATGATTGTGAGGAAAATCTTATATTTTCTGCCATGGTATATTACTACAACGCTAATGATCGGATCAGCTCGGTTCAGAAAGGTTCAACAATACAAGACCAGTGTTTACAAGCAATGCTCATTATGTAATCCAATTGATGAGAACGTCTTTTAATCATTGTGGGTGCTTTATTAGCAACAAAGTAGTTTCTAAGGTATCGGCTATTAAATAGGTCTCTTCCCATTATGATATCGATGAAAAACCATAATGCATAATAATGGTTTCCATTTTAATCAGAGTTATATAATTCGGTTTAAGTTGGGAAATTGAATATAACCGTTGGAATTCCCAAGATCATAAATAAGGAGTATATTCTAGGAATTGATATGAAGGAAAAAACGATATACCCGTATCATTCTATTTGGAGTTCACTATGGACTTATTATGAACACTATAAAAGTAACTACACTCTTGTTCACTACAGTTTTTTGTCGTCTGACATATGTTTCGGAAACAAAGTTTCCATCTTCAAAGACGAAGCGTTACTAAAGCATGCAATCAATGTCTACATTCCAGTACGGGTTGACATTATACCCTTAGTCATAAAACAATTAGTGAGAATAATGGGTTGTTAATAGGGGTTAGGTCATTATTGAGTAAAATATCCTTTCTCTTATACATTTCGATACCTTCAATTGTTCCTAGGTACGCTTTATTGGTATTATTTTGATGCTTCAAAAATTATCATTTAAAATAATAAGGAAAGTATCATCGAAATGTCTAGAGCAAGGCTGGACATTCCTGAAATTTGAGTAGGTAGGGGATGACGAATAAATTATTTCAATATTGCAAAATATGTTAATTAAATACAATCCACTTTTCACAATTTGATAGTTCACACCACTAGCACATTCATTCTGTATTATGAACCTTAACTCAAGAAAAAATATTTGATACACAAATGTGGGTCCATATTTCAGCAATTTTTTGCTGGCAACATTATGAAAATACTGTATATACAGGAATATGTATCCCTACTTAAGGAAGTAAAAGGTAATATTAACCTCAGTGGTCAACGAACAGTAATCTGTTTTGATGATTCCATTATGTTCTTCTCTCCTATTGCCTTCATAAACTACATCATTAAAATGATCCGAATCTACATCTTTTGAAACATCATACCGAATTTATACATAAATTATTCAATATGCAACCAGTCAATATTATTTTCGGTTTCAAAACAGTCTTGTAGAAAATATTTTCAAACTACGAATTGACATGTCTCTAATAGGTAGATATGATGACATTTGTGAACAGTGAACACAGACAGATTCTGTGTTCACATGATATCAATTGATTCTCATGATGAAACTACAGTTTGAAAAACAAATTAATTTGAAATATGTGATGAAAAAAAAATTTTTTTTTTCGTCACTCCGAAACCATCAGGTAGATTTCGCCCAATAACGAACTCATCCGAGATATTTATCCCCCAAATCTATTCTGAAAATTTTAACCGTCTAGCTCATTCCATTCGAGAGTTATCGGGTTAACGGCTGGACGGACGGCCAGCCGAATAAATTCGATTTTGACCATGGATTCTTGATCAGTGAGTCGAACCAAATCGTTTAAGACCATTTTCAGCCAAAAATTCGAAAATTGCAGACATTTGGGCAAATTGTTGAGCACTCTGTACCGAGGAACAAGAGCACCAGAAACGGTGGAAGGTTTCCACGCGTTTACGTTCCATCCGAAAACAGACAATAAACTCCAAAATATTTTCAAAAAAGTTAATATAAAACTCGATTTCAAAACTTCCCTGGAAATTAAACAACTTCCAGGAAATACATTCGATAAAACTCTACATGTTGAAATCGGATATATATGAAATTAAATATTCAGATTGCAACAAGTGTTACGTCGGGCAAACAATCAGAAACATTCTCACACGGTATAAAGAGCATACAGAACTCATTCGGAACAACAACGTCGATAAATCTGCGGTTGCACATCACGTTTCAACAACTGGCCACTCAATTTCAGAAAATTCCGTCAAATTGTTGAAAAATACCAATGAAACGTACTTAGGAACACTTGAAGGTATCGAAATGTATAAGAGAAAGGATATTTTACTCAATAATGACCTAACCCTGATTGAAAACCCATTATTCTCAATAATTGGTTCATGACTAAGGGTATAATGTCAACCCGTGATGGAATGTAGAAATTGATAGCATGCTTTAGTAACGCTTCGTCTTAGAAGATGGAAACTTTGTTTCCGAAACATATGTCAGACTACAAAAACTGTAGCGGACAAGAGTGTAGTTATTTTTTGGCGCTCTAGTTCCTCGGAACTGAGTGCTTATCAATTTGCCCAAATGTCTGTAATTTTCGAATATTTCGATGAAAATGGTCCTAAACGATTTGGTTCGACTCACTGATCAAGAATCAGTGCTCGAAATTCATTCTGTCCGGCTGGTCCGGCCGGCCGGCCGGCCGTAAGCACGATAACTCTCGAACGGAATGAGCTAGAGAGTTGAAATTTTCAGAGTAGGTTTGGGGGATAAATATCTCGGCTAAGTTCGTTATTGGGCAAAATCGGACAGATGGTTTCGACCAGAGTAACAAAAAAAAAATTTTTTTTTACGAAACAAATTCCAAATTAAATTTTTTTTAATACCTACTATTTATACCTACTATTTGTAGGTACTTTAAACCTGTTTTGGGCAATTGTCATACGAAACTTGTTTTTTTGGCGCTCTAGTTCCTCGGAACAGAGTGCTTATCAATTTGCCCAAGTGTCTGTAATTTTGGAATTTTTGGCTGAAAATGGTCTCAAACGATTTGGTTCGACTCACTGATCAAGAATCCGTTGCGAAATCGATTCTGTCCGGCCGGCCGACCGGCCGTAGGCACGATAACTCTCGAACGAAAGGAGTTAGCGGATTGAAAATTGCAAGGTGGTTTTGGAGCGTAAATATCTCGGACAAGTTCGTTCGATCTATCTGAAATTTAGCATCAAATTGTAGAATCATGACCTTTATACGCATGTGAGGTTTTGTATTGACCAGATTACCGCAAAGTGTAAAAAAAAAATTTTGAAAATTTAAAAAAAGTTTTTCCACAATATCTCTCGAACGGAATGAGCTAGGTAGTTGAAATTTTCAGAGTAGGTTAGGCAGATGAATATCTCGGTTAAGTTCGTTATTGGGCAAAATTGGCCAGATTTAATTCGATTTCTTCCATGGTGCAGTTCTCATTCTCATGATTGCTCATTTAATCTTGATAAATAAACTATTATTTGAATTGAATTTCCTTTATGATGCAGCTCTATCATAAGTATACATTGATATAATTCCCAACTCAGAGAAACCAATACTTTCGGAGATATAATTTGTCTGTTTGAACTAGAGCGCCAGAAAGCTCCTGTCCACAGGGCTTGAACCCATTTTTTTTATAGTATACCCGTATCAAATTGTTTACGTTGATTAATTGTTGGCTCATTCAACAGCTGATTTCAGAATCGTTTTTGCAAATGATTTCTCTTCTGAATGATATGACTAAAAATTCTCAACAATTTCACGAAATGTTTAGGTATCATCGTAAAAGTGTCTGCAAAGTAACAAACTACACTTCTTTGATAATTGTATTTGCGGTTTAACGACGCTGTTCAAGATTATATCCCCCGAAACACATTAATTTTCATCTATTTGTGAAATATTAAATTTGAATTGAAAAGTGTCAAAATAATGGGACAGCTTTTTAGTTCGATCGTAAAATCTTCTCATCTTCTCATCGTAATCGAGGGCTGGGAAGGTGCATTAAATATCACGCCGGTTACAGTGTCCCCGGAACATATTAACAATTACATCCCATTAAAATTCTGAAATGTAGATATTTGAAAATATCGAATGTTTATGGCCCCAATCATGCAGTCGATAATATACGATTTACACTAACTTATTTAATTTTGTGACGCGTTTCGTCGACATAGCGACTTCATCATGGCCTGGACATAGAATCTTTCTATTCTTCCTCTTCGTCCTTCAGTTTCTTCTTCTTCATATGGCATGTTTAAAAATATATAACGTTTCTCAATACAGAATGATGCGAGCTCTCAAACGATGTATCATAAGCCCATACTTCCTATTTAAAAAAATGGGGTTTGTACCTGTCCTTCGAAGGGGGTTGAAGGTAGGGTTCGAAATTTTACGAAGAAGAATGACAAGTTATAATTGGAATTTGATGTTACAGGATTTTGCATAAATATATATTGTAACCATGTTAATTGCCATTTGGCTTTTCCACACTGTATATAGAGGGTGAATCAGTTGTTTGTAGCAGGACTTTTATCTGATAATATAGAAAGCTATTTTTCAGCCCTAAAAGTTCCCATAAACATATATTTTGAGACGCCCTATTAATGTTAAATTTGGAGAAAATAATTGGTGTTTTTGCAATAACTCCAAAGTGGCTGGAGATGTCCCGATAAAACGCAGAACAACCATTTAGCTACTCAAAGGTTAACTCACCATATTTTTCACATGTTTCAAACATTTTCAGTGGCGGAGATTGGTGGTCATTCGATTTTACAACTCCCCCCAATTTGAACTCCACTGATATTTTTGCAAATTTTTTGACGGCTTTGGATTTCATGAAGGCTCTAGACCTCACCGTTTTCGAGAAAATTGGCTTCAAACATTTGAAGATTTGATTTTTTGAGCAATTCTTTCATGGCAAAATGATTGAAAGATTTTTCTTGTAGAACAAGCTAACAAGCATCCAAAAAATGAAATAAAGAAAATAAATTCGAAGTGTGTTCGTCTATGTGGCCTTACTTACCTTATTAACTTCTCCCATATTCTATCGCTGTCTATGTATGTAGAATTTCCATAGAACAATCCTAACAAAATCTGATCTTAGAATTCTTGGGGCCGATTTTCTCGAAAATGGTGAAGTTCAAAGCTTTTGACTAGGAGTACAATTTTTTAATAAAATGTTCAAGAATTTCAACCCCGTCAAAAAGTTTGCAAAAATGTCAGTGGCGTTCAGGTTGGGGGAATTGTAATATTGAATGACCTCCTATCCACGCCACTGAAAATGTTTGAAACGTGTGAGACATATATTATTTGAAGTTAACTTTTGACGTCTACTATTGCTGTTCTGCGTTTTATCGGAATATCTTCAGCCACTTTAGAGTTATTGCAAAAAAAAATGAATTCTTTTCTCCAAACTTAACACCCTGTATCTCATTAATGAGGCGTCTTAGGACGTATGTTCGGTGAGCCCCACTCCATCGAAGACTCATTGTATCGAAAGTTCACTGAATCGAAAGTTCGCTGCATCGAAGTTTTACGCCATCGAAAATGACGCCCACTTACTCCTGATTCGCCGAACGTGAAATCTCTTATATCGATGGTCGTCGTCCGTAGTTTGGCTGGATGAGAGATAAGTTGTTTCATTGAGTGTACGTAAACAAAGCGGACTCTGTCTAACCCAGGGGTTGGTGGCTGTTTGGATATGAATCTGCGGCTCTTTAGTTCCATACGCAAATATTATTTATTCTAATGAATAAATAGATCAGTTTTTTTTAACAATGAACTTTATTTATGAAAGTACTATTTATTATTGCTCTTTAAAAGCTTTGATTTTGTAAATTGTTTTACTCTTCTGACTCAAAAGGTTGCCGACTCCTGGTCTAACCTAAAATTTTAAAGAATTGAAGGATGAATGTGTTCGACAATGATCAATTAGTGAACCACTATAAAAAATCTTGGAACCTATGCGTTATAAGTTGAGTTTCATCCTCCAATTTTTTCAAATGTTAGGTTAGACCAGGAGTCGGTAACCTTTTGAGTCAGAAGAGTAAAAAATTGCAATCTACAAAATTTCAAAGTTTTTAAAGAGCCAGAATAATTATTCTTGCCAATAATAAATAGTACTTTCATAAATTAAGTTTTTTGATAAAAAAAATTTAATCTATTTATTGATTAGAATAAATAATATTTGCATATGGAACTAAAAAGCCGCAGCTTCATAACCAAACAGCCACCGACCCCTGGATTAGACAGAGTCCGCTTTGTTGACGTACACTCAAAGAAACAAATTACCTCTCATCCAGCCAAACTACGGACGAAGACGATCGATATAGGAGATTTCACGTTCGGCGAATCAGGAGTAAGTGGGCGTCATTTTCTATGACGTAAACCTTCGATGCAGTGAACTTTCGATACAATGATTCTTCGATGGGGTGAGCCCTACTCCGTATGTTTATGGGAAATTTTAGGGCTGAAAAATAGCCTTCTATCTGATATTGAAGACCTGCTACAAACAACCGACTCACCCTGTATATGCACATCTGAATTCACTTAGTATACCGTGGTGTCATCGCATTGCCGTAAAAGATAGAACTGCCGCCATCCAAACTTCGATCAATTCCACTTTCACAAATGCAAAACTGTGATATTTCTAACAATCAGGAGTTTCTTCCTTGAAACGTGTTAGATGCACTGCCACTGGGTATTTCACTTTCGGTTTCACACATTATGTGAATGTCCCTTGGAGTTCAACGTACAAATTCCCGAAGAAGTTCAAACAGGCTTCTCCTATCAGTTCGCCAAGAGAATTTCTCAACGTGGTTTCCCCATCATGTTCCGTCCGAAAATTCATGAACTCCTCCGTGTAATAATTATGAGCATCCAGATTTGGGAGTTGAATGAACTAATTTGAAATTCGAGTCACTCTTTTCGTTTTTATTCTCAAGGAAGATCCAAGGCCGCTCCTTCTTGTTGCTCTCACGCATCAGTCCTGTAAAATTTTTAATTATTAGTTTCCGAGTTGTTTATATATGAAGATGCGTTCGATTCAAATTTGCATAACCATAAATTCATTCATTTTAATCGAAGGAATGTAACGAGGATATTGGGTTTTAATTTCGACACCAGTGGCGTGGGACAGGTGTAACGCTCCTTTTTCTGAATAATAACAAGAGAAACATAAAGGAATTCAGTAAAACAGAAAAAAGGTGTGCTAGAATGACCTCAGTTCGCTAACAGCAGAGACGGTGTGGGCTTAATAAGATGGAGTTAAAAGGGCGCCAACGTATTTGATCTAACAACTCTAACTATAAAGTAAATAGGTAATAAAACAAGTTGGAAAAGCACTGTGGCCAGGAGCTTTGGTGCGGTAGGTCAAAATTATAGCCAAAGCAGTCACTTATCTTGATATTGAACTCACCCAAGGCTGCTTGCTTAGCTCCTGGAAAAAAATAATATTTTCCCTATATTTCCAAGAATATACATCCAACCAAGTTTAAATCTAGAACTTAGCTGTACAATATGGTTTTGAAGGGTCCTGCAAAATGTTAGCGATTTCCGACGAATAGTTTCTAAGATAGAGCATTGTTTTAGGTGCTTGGTCCTCGGAATATTTGCCCAAATGTCTGTAATTTTCGAATTCTTGGCTGAAAATGGACTTGAACGATTTGGTTCGACTCACTGATCAAGAATCCTTCCGGCCGTTAACACGAACCGAATGAGCTAGACAGTTGAAATTTTCAGAGTAGGTTTGAGGGATAAATATCTCAGTTAAGTTCGTTATTGAGCAAAATCGGTCTAATAGTTTCGGAGTAACAAAAAAAAATTTTTTTACATTACATACAACTTTTGAATTACAATTTTTTTAAGATACACTTTCATCATAAGAATCCATTGTTTTAATTCTCAACTCTAACAAGCTAATACTTTCGGAGATGTTTCAATAACACATCGTAAGTTCTATGTATTCACAGAATGTGAACACAGAATCTGTCTGTGATCACTATTCATAAATGTCATATTTTCTAGCTATTAGAGATTGTCAATTCATAGTTGATATTTTCTCGTGGAAAGCAAGTATTTGATTCTTGAATTTGTGAATATATACTAGACTGTTTTGATGTAGTTTATGGAGGCAATAGGAAAGAAGAACATAATGGAATCATCAAAAGAAATTACTGTTCGTTGACCACTGAGGTTAATATTACCTTTTACTTCCTTAAGTAGTGAGACATGTTCCTATATACAGTATTTTCATAATGTCAAAATATACTGAAATATGGATCTACATTTGTGTATCAATCATTTTTTCTTGAGTTAAGGTTCATAATACAGAAAAGAATGTGTTAGTGGTATGAACTATTGATGAATATATGATATATGAATTTTAAATTATGAGAAAAGCATAGTATTTTATTAATATATTATCTTGAACTATTAAAATAATTTGTTCGTTATCCACTACCTACTTAAATATCAGGAATAAATGGACTATCTGCTATAATTGTCTCCAGCCTTGCTCTAGACATTTCGATGATACTTTCCTTAGGTATTTCGAGATGTAAAAACTATGAACCGAGTGGAAGTTGCAACAACCCATTCCACGAGGTTGAATCATTGCAGATTGCTCATTTAATCTTGATAAATAAATTTACTGACAAATTTTGAAGCATTAAAGCATTGAAGCATTGTAGATTGCTCTTTATTTTATAAGATAATTTTTGAAGCATTTTTTTTAAACGAAACTTTTTTTAAATTTAATTTCTTTCATGATGCATTTCTATCATATGAATCCATTGATATAATTCCCAACTCTGAGAAACCAATGCTTTAGGAGATCCTGTCCACAGGGCTTGAACCAATTTTTAATAATTATTTCAAAATTTCCTAGCCATACGATCATGCGTAAGACGGAATCTCAAGATCAATCTCAATAATCCAAGAAACCTTTTTGGAATCTATTCAGCAAGCCAAAATTCACAGATTCCTAAACAACGCAGCATACTGGTTCAATGCATCATAAATCAATTTGTTATTATCTCCACAAATTGCCTGTCTAGTCAACAGAATCACAATTTCATGCTATGAAAATCGTGAAGTAATAATCAGTAACACTTTTCTTCAAGAATTTCATATATTTATGTCGACCACGTGCAAAAATGTACATTATTGCATTGATTAATTTGAAAAAGCAATAGGAAACTATTACAGAGTTACATAGATACACTTATAATATAATATGCCTGATAATGACCATTTCGGGTATATAAAGATACGTGGTTGATATAAATAATAATGTAGTTTATGCGATATTATAATATTAGAATTGGCACTACAAAATGAATATCACAGGAATCAATTTTCTAATCAATAAATTATTCTTTTAATTAAATTAACATACTACATAAAGGATAATTCTACAATTAGGATATGAACTCTGGATTCAACACCAGAGATTCTTGGTGTCCTGTTATATTAGGACATGAGGAGTAGTTGCGTGTCTGCACAAATGTTTGGATTTTGAAGAGTTATAAACTGTATAATGCACATTATAAACTAGAGGTAATATAGATATATACGAATCCGTCCTATAAGTGGAGTGGTTGGTTTCTGGAAGGAAAACACTCTAAGTAATCTCCACATTTATTAGGATGTTGTCAGATGGAAAACGAATACATCTTTCGAAAGCCTATAATAATACATAAGATTGTAGAAAAATCATTACAGAAAATTGTAGGTGATGGTAGCAAACTTGTTGAAAAAATGTTGGAAAGACTGGTACTCACATGCAAAAGACGTATTAAAATACAAACATCAAAAAATTAATGATCTTTTAGTGGACAAGAGTCTAAATCTTAAAGAATTAAAACTTTTCATTCTCAAATAATGATTTGAGTGCAAAGCCTCTTTCCATTCTCTAGTTATCGCGGCAACGGCCGGAGGACCGGATAGAATCAAATTTGAACTCGAATTCTTCATCAGTGTGTCGAATCGTTTGAGACCATTTCCGGAATGGTCAATGGTCAATTTCTTTCATGATGCAGTACTATCATAAGAATCCATTGATATAATTCCCAACTCTGAGAAACCAATACTTTCGGAGATATAATTTGTCTGTTTGAACAAGATCACCAAAAAGCTCCTGTCCACAGGGCTTGAACCAATTTTTTTTACAGCAATGTTTTTCAGTTATAATGTTTTCAAAGTCGGGTATTTGCGCGTATGTTCTGGGGAACATTGCGTTATCACTTTGCCCAAATGTCTGTAATTTTCGAATTTTTTGCCGAAAATGGTCTCAAACGATTGGGTTCAACTCCCTAATGAAAGAATTCGAGGTCAAATTTGTTTCTGTCCGTCCGGCCACGATAACTTGTGAACGGAAATAGATAGCAACTTGACATTTTCAGAGCAGGTGGCGGGTTCCAATACGACGGACAAGTTCGTTATTCAGCCCAACGGTTTCCGAGCAACAATATTGATTTCAACCAATTTTGATCCGATTGAATTGAAACTTGGTTAGTAGTTGTACAATACAGACCAAAAGACGTATGTGCAAATTTGTGAGAATCTTGTTGCTTGGAAATTTTTAAAGAACGGAAAGACATAGCGACTTGCAATTTTGAGGGTAGGTTGACCATCCGAATGCAAGATTTGATTTCGTCAATGGACATAATCGGCCAAATAGTTGTGGAGTTGGAAATTTTGTTTTTATTCCCTCCTTAACTCAAAAAATATGGAACCATCCAATTCAAACATGGTAATTTGTTATAAGATACCGATGCGCAATTTTTTATGGAATTTCGTGAGCATCGTATAACTAGAAAATTTTAAAAAATCTTTGAATATAATTCTAGATCTCAGAAACTATTCATCTGATATCGCATAAATTATGCGGAAGGCTTCAAAACCTAACCTTACAGCTAGTATCAAATGTGAATTGAGTGAGCTCAGTAGCTGGATGGGTGAGCGTTTCCACGATAACTTTCGAACTAAAAGAGATAGCGACTTGCCATTTTCAGGGGAGGTTGCCAATCCGAATGAGACAGTTATGTTCATTGTTGGGTATAATCGGCCAAACCGTTTCTGAGTTCTACCCATCTGAAATATTGTTTTCCTGATAACTCAAAAAATATATATACAATCGAATTTAAACTTGGTAAGTATAGTTGTAGAATACCGACGCAAAGTAATTTGTGAAATTTTGTGAAGATCGTATTGCTAGAAAAATAAATTGAAAAATTATTGAACCATATTATTTATCTCACGATGAATTGAGAACGGAAAGACATCGCGATTTTTAGAATATGTTGTGCAACCAAATGCGACATTTGAGTTCGTTAAAAGTCATAATCGACCAAACGGTTTTGGAGTTATAGAGGTAAATGGAGGATAGAACATGCGCGCAAACGCTCCTGAATTCACGTCAGTGCTTGAACCAATTTTTGTCTTGTCAATGACATTGTTTAAGCTAGCAACAAATGACCACTCTTGACTCTTGATATGACAGCTGTCAAAATTGCATTCTATTAAATAGAAACCTCTATTAAGATAGCCCTGTAGAAGGAGTATGAGTTGTAATCATATGGATTTAAGTGATATAAATTATATTGATTCTTGCATACGATATGATTGAAAGCTTGAACAATATTGTCGAATGGAAGAATTGATTTTCGAATCCAATCCCGAGAGTATCAACACTTTAAACCAGGCTTCTCGCAACCCTTTCCATACCAAATATTTGACGAATGAACAAAAAACGTATTAAGATATTCAACGGTCATTCCACAGCTGGATCATATAATTTCCGACATCTGTTCAATAGTAAAAATGTTATTTATTCTATAAAAATACTGAGATTTATTATTTAAGGGTCCACCAGATAATCTACTGACCACGGGACAGTCGATATGGCTGCTGCCAGAACCTCCCCCCTGTGAATATTCAATCATGATTTCTGTTGACCATCTCGTTCACCACCTTGCTCATTTCCTGTTCTGGATGGACCTTCACGCTTCCTCTTAAATTAGGTTCTTTTAAAACGCGAACCTCAGAGGCGCATTTTAACCGAAAGTTTAATTATTACATAAGACTTAAATAACTCTCCCGACAAAGGGGCCCTTATGCAGTGTAACAAGATGATCAACATTTGTAGAAAAAAAGGTAGTGGAATATATATCCCTCATGTTTGTGGCTTCTGGGAACTTAACGGTCCGAGATGAAACAATCGAAACAGGGTGTTTTGTTGATGAACGCGGAAGTCGAACCTCACGAGGGATATAACGGTACGCGAACCAAAAACGAATTTACATGATTGGATGGGCGGTTTGTTATTACGAAGATGCAGGTACGTTTGGATGATTTAGTTTCGAATAAGGGTGGAAGTACTGATAAATCAATATATAACTTGCGATAGAGGAAAGTTACATAAATATCGAATATTATATAGGTCCAAACGGATGAGAAATATTTTCGGAAATATTCTTTTATTTTTTCTTGTGATTGATCGGACGAAAAATGAAATCACTCTATGGGAAAATTTTTGAAGAAAATTTTTTTTAATTTTTTGTTAGTGACAATAATCACGAAATTTCACGGGAATTAGCGCCTCGGCATTCTACCAGTGATTACCAAGTTTGAATTGGATCGGATTTGTATATTTTGAGTTATTGAGGAGATAAAAACTGAATAAAACATGGTAGTTAGTTGTAGAATGCCAACGCGAAAATTCTCGCAAAATTTCGTGAGGATAGTATTTGTAAGAAAATTCAAAAAAATCATTGAAAATTGAAAAAAAAAATTCTATATATCAGTAACTATTCGATTGAAATTGCTGAAATTTTGCAAGAGCCTTCATAACCTAACTCTACTGCCAAGTTTCAAGTTTTAACACGATCGGTTGAATATTGTTGGAGATTCGAGCATTCTTGTGTGAGTTCAGTAGATGGGTGACCGTTACCTCGATAACTTTCGAACGAAAGGAGATAAGGACTTGAAATTTCCAGGGTAGGTTGCGTATACGAAAGGGAGAGTTGAGTTCGTTTTTGGGCATAATCGGTTAAACGGTTTCCGAGTTATACCCACCTGGAATATTATTTCCTTGATAACTCAAAAAATAAATATTCGATCGAATTGAAGCTTGGTAACTAGTAGAAGAAAATCATCATAAAGACGTGTTTGAAATTTTGTAAGAACCGTACCCCTTGAAAATTTGAAAAAAATGACGAAAAAAAATATTTTAAGAACCGCACCCCTAGAAAATTTCAAAAAAATCACGAAAAAAAATTGGTTCAAGCACTGACGTGAAGTCAGAAGCTTTTGTGCGTATGTTCTATTGTCCATTCTTCTCTATTGGACACCCTTAATCGAATTTTCCATGGTAAATTATGTTGTCCATTCTCCTGTATTGGACACTTAATTCGAATTTACCATGGTAAATTCGAATTAAGGTTCATATTCTACAACTACTCACCAAGTTTCAATTCGATCGGATTCATATTGGTTGAAAACAAAAGTATTACTCGGAAACCACTGGGCCGATTATGCCCATTAACGAACTTGTCCGTCGTATTAGGATGCGCCACCCACCCTGAAAATTTCAAGTCACTAGCTCTTTTTGTTCTCAAGTTATCGTGGCAACGGCCGGCCGGACAGAATCAAATTAGACCTCTAATTCTTCATTGGGGAGTCGAACGTAATCGTTTGAGACCATTTTCGTCAAAAAATTCGAAAGTTACAGATATTTGGGCAAAATGATAACGCGATGTTCCCCAGAACATACGCGCAAAAAGGGTTTCATCCCACAGATTTCGACTAGGTACTTTGAAGCATATCCTAGGAAGTAAGTAAGGATAATCTATAAGACGGTTGACAATTTTATGTAGAGTACAAAGATCCATGGTAAATTCGATGTGAGTTTCAGCGATGTCGGAAGAATAATTACTGATATATGGAATTTTATTCAATAACTTTCTATGAGTTTTTAAAAATTTTCTAGTGATACGATCCTTACGACATTTTTCAAGAATTTTCGCGTTGGCATTGTACAACAAATAACCATGATTGAATTTAATCGGTTCAGTATATGTATTTCGATTTATTGAGGAAATAACAACCAAATTTCAGATGGGTATAACTCCAAAACCGTTTGGCCGATTATGCCATAAACAAACTTAAATGTCCCATTCAGGTGCGCAACCTAACCTTAAAATTTCAAGTCGCTCTCTCTTTCCGTTCTCAGGTTATCGTAACATAATACTTTTTTTTTAATAATTTTTTTTGAAATTTTCTAGTCATACGATTCTCACAAAATTTTACGAACGTGCTCAGGTCTATATTCTACAACTGTTCACCAAGTTTCAATTCATACGAGTTTGTATTGGTTGAAAACAAAATTATTACGCGGAAACCATTGGGCCGATTATGCCCATCAACGAACTTGTCTGTCGTATTGGGATCGCCACCTACCCTGAAAATTTCAAGTTGCTAGCTCTTTCCATTCTCAAGTTATCGTGGCAACGGCCTGCCGGACATGATGAAATTTGACCTCGAATTCTTCATCGGGGAGTCGAACCTAATCGTTTGAGAGCATTTTCAGCAAAACATTCGAAAATTACAGACATTTGGGCAAAATGATAACGATGTTTCCCAGAACATACGAGCAAAAATCATTTAAAAATTTCTAATATCAGGAAAATATTCGTCAGACTTCGCTGAAATTTTGCGAGAGCCTTCAAAACCTAACTCTACTGCCAAGTATCAAGTTTGAGCACGATCGGATCTATATTGTTGAATATCCGAGCACTCTTAGGGAGTTGAGTAGCTGGATCAATAAGCGTTACCTCGATACTTTCGAATGAAAAGAGATAGGGATTTGCAATTTTCAAGGTAGGCTGCTCCTCCAAATGGGACAGCTAAGATCTTTGTTGGGCATAATCGGCCCAATGGTTTTGGAGTTATACCCATCTGGAATATTATTTTCTCGATACCTCAAAAAATACAGACCCAAATGGAATTAAAAATTGGTAACTAGTTAGAATATCAACATAAAGTGTGCGAAATTTTGTAAGGACTGTACCAGTAGAAAAATTTAGAAAAATTACGAAAACATATTATTATGTATCTTACGATAACTTGAGAACGGAAAGAGATAGCGACTTGCAATTTTCAGTGTAGGTTGCGCATTTGATTTCATTAATTGATATAATTCGCACAATGGTTTTGAATTTATACGCATCTGAAATGTTGTTGTTATTTCCTTGTTGTTGAATTGTTCATTACATGGGTATACAATTATTCACAATTTTAAAGCAGCAAAATTACTCATTTTTTGATATTATTCCCTGCGATTATTATAAAGTAGAAATATATTGAAGAGTTTTATGAAAAATACCACTTGCTGCTACAACAGCTGTCAGTTCCAGGGTAGGGGGTGGCATTTGTTCATTGATAATAAACAGATATATTGCTGCAATAATAGAGTAGGATGATATAAAAATATTAATGTGATATCATAGTGCTACCCACCAATTGAAAATCACGAAAGAAAACTATTCTTAGATGACGTTTGTAACAGTTTTTCACGCCACCGTTTTATACGCTGGCGACGTCGGATGTACATATATACATATTGTATTTATTATTCTCAGAATTACGACTACAAATAGGACTCCCGATGTCCAGCATAAGGTAGCAGTTACCTAGTTGGAGTATTTCCTGGTGAGTCGCCAATTAGACCACTATCACGCCCACCATACGCACCTACGACACGTATCCACAGCCGTGACATTGTCTTGAATCGCAAATTAAGAACGCCAGGTCTTACCGGGTCATTGGAAAGGTGTAAGCAGGTATCTAAGTGTATTTTTGTGCGGTAACGCGACAGGTAAACATCGTAAAATATGTTATAGTACCTCCATGACACATTGGCGGAACGTCGAAATATAGGAATGAGGAGGGACTATTGTTGTTTTTGGCGCTCTTGTTCCTCGGAACAGAGTGCTTATCAATATGACTAAATGTCTGTAATTTTCGAATTTTTGGCTGAAAATGCTCTGTAACGATTTGTTTCGACTCACTGATCAAGAATCCATGGTCAAATCTATTCTGTCCGGCCATCCGGCCGTTAACACGATAACTCTCGAAGGGAATGAGCTAGACAATTGAAATTTTCAGAGTAGGTTCGAGGGATAAATATCTCGGTTAAGTTTGGTATTGCGCGAAATCGGCCTGATGGTTTCGGAGTAACGAAAAAAAAATTTTTTTTACCCTACAACATTTGAATGCAATTTTGTCATGACTGGTGATGAATAGTCAGTAATTCTTGAAGTTACGAATAAATGATTAAATTATTATTCCACTGACTATTCAGGATTAATCAAAACTATTTTTTGTGAATTATTATTTTTTAATACTAACAATATTTATTTTGTTCGCATCATGTAACGCTTATATTTTTTTACTGCACTTTCGAACTTTTGTCTCCTCAGACATCTGAAGACTGATCACATGATACATGGTATTTTATGTATGTTCAGGTACAAGGAATGTTAACAAAATAATGAAAGTTATTATATTCGACACAGTGATGGAAAAAATACATTTTTGGTTAATTTTGCGGGTGTCAGCTTCATCAATCATATGAAAGTATTAAATATTTGGTAATTACATAGTTCAATTTGGTAATTTATTATTTCAAGATTGATTCAGCGTAGGTATCAATTTGATATTACTTTCTCGAATCTGGATTTTCGAATTGGTACATATACTTCATTCAGTCTTATAAAGTCTCCCGGTTGGCCATGATTTAGGTCTATCACGTTTTTGTAACTAAAACAAAGGCAGGTTGGCACTTCTGAAATATCGTCATTGTCAAAACAATTCTCTGAGACGTTTCCAATTTCTACAGTCTAAATCAACATAATGTTCAATCTTAGACAAGATATTATCACATATCATTATCTTCGAATGATAAAGAACTCTTCGCTTTGAAATTGAAAATGCCGAAAGCAGTTTTGAAGAGACAAAGTCACATCAGTGGTGTACAGAACTGAAATCTGCAATATGAAAACTTCATTCTTCAGTCTTAAGACATGTTGAACTATCGAATGAAATGTTTCCTATCCTATCACTATATTTTATGAAGCTTCAACAGTGACTACTACATGTTTAAAATGGTGTATTTCAAGTTGTGCAACAAGGTATTTAAATGTCTTCTATAGGCTTATTTCTTGAGAATTTCGAAAAGTTGGAATTCCATAGTTACGTCTGTTCGTTTAGAAGTTCTTCTGGGATATTCAGGTACTTTTATAATTTTTTCAAATGAACTATCACAAAGTAATGGCTTACTGTATCCATTTTTTTTCATTAAAATCTCAACACTTGATTCTTGATTTCCGTACAGGAAAATAGGATAACTCAATCTTCAAACCAGTTTATATTCTTGAAATATTTCCAGTAACAACAGAGGAAAAATTTTCTTCTACAGTCGCCAGGACTGTGGAATTATTGAATTCACATAATATCTTCTCAAATTCATTATTTTCGCGGAATAAATTCACATTGTGGAAATACGTAATTACTACTTCTATGTAGAGAGGGCAACGTTGCGTAGTTATCTGACAGGAAAATGAGCATAACCTAACATTTTCAAAATATACACGGTGAAATGTGTCAAAATTTCATGGCCAACCGGGAGACTTTATAAAAATGAATGGAGTTATACCAAGTAATAATTTTGATACAGTGAATGAGAAAACTGTCATCAGTAGACGTTCATTCGAAGTATTCACTCGTTAATATTCATTAAAATGATCATTTAAACATCTATTCATAAATAAGAATTATTACTACTATTATTATTTATATTATTTCTTTTTGGCGCTCTAGTTCCTCGGAACTGAGTGCTTATCAATTTGCCCAAATGTCTGTAATTTTCGAATTTTTCGATGAAAATGGTCTTAAACGATTTGGTTCGACTCACTGATCAAGAATCCGTGGTCGAAATTCATTCTGTCCGGCCGGTCCGGCCGTAGGCACGATAACTCTCGAACGGAATGAGCTAGACAGTTGAAATTTCCAGAGTAGGTTTGGGGGATAAATATCTCGGCTAAGTTCGTTATTGGGCAAAATCGGACAGATGGTTTCGGAGTAACAAAAAAAAATTTTTTTTTTACAGAACAAATTCCGAATTAAATTTTTTTCAATAAGCAATTCTACCATAAGAATCCATTCATATCATTTTAAACTCTAACAAACTAATACTTTCGGAGATATGATTTTTCAAAATTTCAATGATAGAATTATTCTGTGGCTATTCTATGAATTGTTATAATGTCAACTTTGACGTTGTCTCATTGTCATTCATTCCAGTAATGGTATCAATATGAGAATTATAATATCATACTTGTTGTTGGTTGATATTTTCATGCCGATGGTCAATCCATATGATGATGGGAATGGTAATGGTAAGTTAATAATATTGAGTTCAGAATATCTCCACTAAAAACAAAACTGGAATTGAGGAATGAATATCTCGGATGAGTTCGTTGTTGGGTAGAATTCGTCTATTGGTTTTGGATTGATAATTTTTGGCACTCTTGTTGAATTTAAATTCTTCTATGATGTTTGAATTCAATTTCTGCTAAGATGAAGTTCTAAATTTCAATAATGAATCGTACTTCTATGTTTTTTTCAGAAAGAGTCAAATTCATTTCAGCTATTTCAATTTGATTTCTTCCATGGTGCAGGTTTCATTCTCAGATTGCTCATTTAATCTTAATAAAGAAACTATTATTTGAATTCAATTTCCTTTATGATGCAGTTCTTTCATAAGAATACATTGATTTAATTCCCAACTCTGAGAAACCAATACTTTCGGAGATATAATTTGTCTGTTTGAACTAGAGCGCCAGAAAGCTCCTGTCCACAGGGCTTGAACCCATTTTTATTTATATCCAGATGAATGAGTATTCAAATACAAGAAGGGCAAAAAGCCCTTGTATCAATTACTTTTCGCAGCTCCTTTTGGCGCTCTAGTTCCTCGGAACTGAGTGCTTATCAATTTGCCCAAATGTCTGTAATTTTCGAATTTTTCGATGAAAATGGTCTTAAACGATTTGTTTCGACTCACTGATCAAGAATCCGTGGTCGAAATTCATTCTGTCCGGCCGGCCGTAGGCACGATAACTCTAGAACGCAATGAGCTAGACAGTTGAAATTTACAGAGTAGGTTTGGGAGACAAATATCTCGGCTAAGTTCGTTATTGGCAAAATCGGACAGATGGTTTCGGAGTAACAAAAAAAAATTTTTTTTTACAAGGCAAATTCCAAATTAAATTTTTTTCAATAAGCTGTTTTACCATAAAAATCCAATGATATCATTTTTAACTCCAACAAGCTAATATTTTCGGAGATATGATTTTTCAAAATTTCAATAATAAATCGTATTTCAACGTTGTCACAGAATGATATTATTCTATGTATGAATTGTCATAATGTCAAATGATGTTCCTGAGACATGACATTATCTAATCAATCGAAGAATTGTGAGCGAAGTGAGAAAAATCTCAGTTGTTTGCTCCGAAATTAGGTTTACTCGGAAAATTCTTTCATTTCGGAACGGAACATGAAGTAAGAGATCTGAGAGTAGTGAGACTGCTTTTCATCCATAGACATAGATATAACTCTCGAACGGAATAAGGTAGGTAGTTGAAATTTTCAGAGTAGTTTAAGGAGATGAATATCTCGGTTAAGTTCGTTATTGGGCAAAATTGGCCAGATTTAATTTGATTTCTTCCATGGTGCAGTTCTCATTCTCATGATTGCTCATTTAATCTTGATAAATAAACTATTATTTGAATTGAATTTCCTTTATGATGCAGTTCTATCATATGAATACATTGATATAATTCCCAACTCTGAGAAACCAATACTTTCGGAGATATAATTTGTCTGTTTGAACTAGAGCGCCAGAAAGCGCCTGTCCACAGGGCTTGAACCCATTTTTTCATTCCGATCGGAATATCTCCAAAGCATTTTGACCCATCAAGCACTTCTTAAGACGTCGATAATCGTTTGCCCTGTATTATATCCTACTTCGGGCTTCTCTAGCGAATAACTTTTTCTTGTAAATAAGAGATTTTCCTATAATAATTTCTTTCCTATGAGCACCCAGATCGTACGATGGACTGTCTATAATATTATGCAATAATAAATTCAACAAACATTTTGTATTTACGATTCTGCTCCATTTTTTTGGGCATTTTAAAAGTTATTTCATTGAACCCTTAATATCCGAAAATTATAACGTGTGTTAAGTACCAGATGAAAAAACTCACCCCCAAAATAGCACACCTATAAAAACTGAAAGGGGTATCATAAAAAACATCAAAATTCATGGGAACCATCTGGTTTCAGATCGCAATCAACAACAGATACATCGAAAGAATTCTGACATCAGGAAATCGCCAAAACCGATTATAAAAAACGTAGTGAAAGGACGACTCTCCCTTTTGAAGAAGCAGGTAAAAAGTAAAAGGGTTCTTAAAAAAGACGAGCGAAAGGTGTTTTTTTGCTATCGTCAAAAACTAATGGCAGAACCCACTCGGCAGAAAGGGTTACACCCCTCTCTAGCTAGGTAGAAATTTCGATGATTCTCATCTTTTTTATGTTTTTATCTGCTAAAGGGGTGTTTATTGCCTCGAGACCTTTCGGAAGAAAGTGTTTAATGATGCGGATTATTTTTTTACAACATCTGCCACCCTGCATTTGTTGTGAAACATAAATTGAGATAAAATTGATGATGAACCGATTCGATTAGATATAAATGATAATATATTACAACTAATGAACTCTGAAAATTAATACCACTAGCAATACAGCTGAAGTTTCTTATTTAGAAGAATAAATTTGATACATAGGTATATAAAGAAACTATATTTCTTATATATTAATCAGTGTGCCTCGCGCTTAAGTGGAATCACATTTTGTCTGTTTCTTGAAAAATGAATATACAGGGTGTCCCAAAAATACCACGCGAAAGTGACACTGGAGATAGATTGGCATTAGGTCTATCAGATAGCATCAACATGACCTCAGTAAAAGTCCGCTGGTTTTCGAGATATCACCACTTTTGTGTATTCTTTAAAAATCTCCAGTTTTCATGGTATATCGATACGGAGCTCGTGTCTAATTAAATCGAGGTTGCTGATCACGAATATGCAATTAGTTTTTCCCTAAGTGGCGTACTTTATGAACATTTTCAATTAGAGTGAAACAATGGACGAAAATAGGTCAATTTTGGAAGTTCACACCGCCCAAAAAAATCGGAGTAAAGTGTTGTTGATTTTTGCCGTTATATATGGATCCTTTATCTACTGAATAATCCAAACAGAAAATGTCCAGGCCGTACTATTCGGAAATTATGATTTTATTCCCAAGGGTCTGTTTTTCGGAAAACTCATTTCGCGGTATTTCCGCGGAAAATTCTCTAATGAAAAATCCGATCATATATTCGTAATCTACGGCCCCGAATTAGTAAATGACGTAATTTGCATCGAAATCGGAGACCGGTCGAATTTTGGCAATTTTTTAATACATTAATGCCTTAAAAAAATCCCATTTTTCGAGAAAAATTTTTTGACGCAAAACTATGAAACGGGTACTTATTCTTATAGATTCGGGGTCGTAGATTCCGAATCTACCATCAGATATTTATTACAAAAATTTTCCGAGAAAATATCGCGGAAAGAATTTTCCGAAAAATAGACCCTCGGGAAAAAAATC
Organism: Halyzia sedecimguttata; assembly: GCA_937662695.2. NCBI lineage: Eukaryota > Metazoa > Arthropoda > Insecta > Coleoptera > Coccinellidae > Halyzia > Halyzia sedecimguttata. Next base: position 106,324,645 of record OW569414.2, read on the forward strand.
ATAATTTCCGAAGCAGACGACCTGGACATTTATTGTTCAGATAATTCGATAGATAAAGGATTCTTATATGACGTAAAAAATCAGCAACACCCTATTCCGATTTTTTTGGGTGGTGGAAAGTTCGAAAATTGACCTATTTTCATCAATTTTATCACTTTAAGTGAAAATTCTCCCAAAGTACGCCGCTCAGAGAAAAAATAATTGCATATTCGTGATCAGCGACCTCGATTCAATTAGTTCCGTATCGATATACCATGAAAAAATTTTTTTGGGTCGGCACTTAGAAATATTTTTTACCCGGAATCGGTCCAAATCGTCCCAAATCTATGATTTTCACATCTCAATAACCAAATTTTCCCCGATTATTGGTCGGTGGACGACGTTTAAATTTATGTATCTATTTTCTCTGTATCTCTATCCATTCGGAAAATATTAGGTAATGAGCGAATCCGTCAAACGCCAAAAAGTTTTCTCTAGTATCCAACACATACAAAAATCTACAATTTTCCGATTAGGTCGATGCGGCTTTGGTTATTCACTAAATCGGGCACGCAGATCACGAATCTGTAATTAGATTTTCCGTATCTCGATTAGTTTCGGAGCAATGACGAAAAATGTCGCAATTTCTGGCTCTACCTCCGGAAAATGGACTAATCAGTCGGATTTTTCGCCATATTACCAAAATTAATCGAGATACGGAAAAACTAATTACAGATTCGGAATCTACGCCCTCGATTTAGTGAATAGCCAAAGCCGTGGCGATCTAATCGGAAAATTCTAGATTTTTGTATGGGTTAGAATCTAGACAAAGGACTCACAGCTCTGGCAATGTGTTAGTTGTTGTATGCATTTTATCAATATTTCACAGGAAATAGGTCATAAATACTTCTACAAGGGTTGAAGTATTACAAGATATTTTACTTGCAATTATCTTTTCGTGGAAAATATTAATTTCAAGGGTGAGACCACCAATGCAAAAATAAACCAGTTAACCCAAAACATTTAAGTTTTACAAGCGAGCTGCTTTGTTTAGAAACAACTGAGCGCTTCCCAACATGTGAAGTCATGGGACGCAACAGTGGTGATATCTCGAAAACCAGCGGACTTTTACTGAGGTCATGTTGATGCTATCTGATAGACCTAATGCCAATCTATCTCCAGTGTCACTTTCGCGTGGTATTTTTGAGACACCCTGTATGTATAAATAAACTATATTTCTTTGATATACAGGATGGCCCAGGTCTTAGCCAAGAAATTTTAACCACGTATTCTACGTCAACAATAAGTCCTAGTTTGTTATATAAACATATGTCGAGAAATGCTTCCTCTTTGAGATACAGGGTGTTAAAATTATTAGAAAAAAAAATGTTTTTTTTTTCCTTTACTTTGAACATCTTCTTTGAATTCCTATTTGAGTGTGGCTGTTAACGCTTATTTTCTTGTAATTACAAAGATAGTCTTATTATTATTATGTACCATATCAAATTTTAGCAATTTACTCATGCATGAGAATGTGTTTTATTTTTTACTCGGTAACGGTGGCTCATACGTAATAAAGTCAGATAAATGAATTTGCTTGAAATTAAATAAGGATTTTAAGAGTAATTTTTATTGTTGGAAAATCCAGTGGCGTATCATTTTTTTGTCTGAAAATATTCAGTCTCGATGCAGTACGGACGCCACTAGTAGCATAAAAAAAATGATTGAATTCAAAAAGTGCTCATTGATCCTTAAAACCTTTGTGTCGAATTTTATAGAAATATTTCGAGAAGTGTAAAAGTTATAAATAAAAAACATTTTTTGGCGCTCTAGTTCCTCGGAACTGAGTGCTTATCAATTTGCCCAAATGTCTGTTATTTTGGAATATTTCGATGAAAATGGTCTTAAACGATTTGGTTCGACTCACTGATCAAGAATCCGTGGTCGAAATTCATTCTGTCCGGCCGGCCGTAAGCACGATAACTCTCGAACGGAATGAGCTAGAGAGTTGAAATTTTCAGAGTAGGTTAGGGGGATGAATATCTCGGCTAAGTTCGTTATTGGGCAAAATCGGACAGATGGTTTCGGAGTAACAAAAAAAAAAATTTTTTTTACGAAACAAATTCCAAATCAAATTTTTTTTAATAAGCAGTTTTATCATAAGAATCCATTCATAACATTTTTAACTTTAACAAGCTAACACTTTCGGAGATATGATTTTTTAAAATTTCAATGTAAATCGTATTTCACAGATTGATATAATTATTATTCTATGTATGAATTCTCATAATGTCAACTTGACAGAAGGGAATATTGTAACTTCAAAAATATTGGGTTTGAAATACTCGTATTTTAGCGATGCAACGGGGACCTCACCCGAAAATGTTTGAAAATATTACGTAAATATTGAAAGCATAATTCTGTAGTTTGGTGAACGTAGATCAGGAAATTTTTGATCGATTACAAGGTCATTTTTTATTATTACTTATCTTCTTTCATATTTGTTTTATGGAATACCTACTATTTGTAGGTACTTTAAACCTGTTTTGGGCAATTGTCATACGAAACTTGTTTTTTTGGCGCTCTAGTTCCTCGGAACAGTGTGCTTATCAATTTGCCCAAGTGTCTGTAATTTTGTAATTTTTGGCTGAAAATGGTCTCAAACGATTTGGTTCGACTCACTGATCAAGAATCCGAGTGCGAAATCGATTCTGTCCGGCCGGCCGACCGGCCGTAGGCACGATAACTCTCGAACGAAAGGAGTTAGCGGATTGAAAATTGCAAGGTGGTTTTGGAGCGTAAATATCTCGGACAAGTTCGTTCGATCTATCTGAAATTTAGCATCAAATTGTAGAATCATGACATTTATACGCATGTGAAGTTTTGTATTGACCAGATTACCGCAAAGTGTAAAAAAAAAAATTTGAAAATTTAAAAAAAGTTTTTCCATAATAACTCTCGAACGGAATGAGCTAGGTAGTTGAAATTTTCAGAGTAGGTTAGGGAGATGAAAATCTCGGTTAAGTTCGTTATTGGGCAAAATTGGCCAGATTTAATTCGATTTCTTCCATGGTGCAGTTCTCATTCTCATGATTGCTCATTTAATCTTGATAAATAAACTATTATTTGAATTGAATTTCCTTTATGATGCAGCTCTATCATATGTATACATTGATATAATTCCCAACTCAGAAAAACCAATACTTTCGGAGATATAATTTGTCTGTTTGAACTAGAGCGCCAGAAAGTTCCTGTCCACAGGGCTTGAACCCATTTTTTTCTATAATTTCAACACCCTGTATCTCGGAGAGGAAGCATTTCTCGCCAAAAGTTTATACGACAAACTAGAGTTTATTTTTGACGTAGAATACATGGTTAAAATTTCTTGGTTAAGATCTGGACCACCCTGTATACAGGGTGAGTCTTTGAACACTGCATTAATTTTAACCAAAGATTCCTCTCATCAAATGAAACACTTTTTTTATTTAACATTCTTCCAAATTCAGCTCAGGTAAAAAGATACAGGCTGTTGAAATTTTGAAAAAAAATCAGTTTTTATTTTGTAGCTTTGACATCCTTTTTTCGAATAAAATGAATGTTGGCGTAAAGTTTCTTATAACTAAGATACATATTTATTATTTTCTTCTTCTACTGTTTTTCTAGTTATGGACTCGTGGATTCATAAAACTAAACGAAATTAGCGTAAATGATAGCATATAATGTTATTCTTGAGTCATTTCAAGAATATTCCATCGTTTTAGAACATTATATTATTCTTCATCATTTCCCCTTAAACGCACCGTTTTCGAGATATTCTTCATTGAATGTTTTAAAATGGAAAACTCCAGAAATTTCACTACTTTTATGGATCCGTCCCTGAGCGTTGGAATCCCGAATCAAGCCGTAAACCACGTTACCATGCCTTATTCTCTTCCGCCAACAATGTCATAGATAATTTATATGCTGGAGTGTATTAGCACATTGTGAAATCTTTAAACGCTTGTAACTTTTTACCTGAGCCGAATCTGGAAAAATGGTAAATGAAAAAAGTGTTTCATTTGATGAGAGGAATCTTTGGTTAAAATTAATGCAGTGGTCCAAGACTCACCCAGTATGTACAACCCATTTCTATGGAATACATGGTCACTGCCTTTACCGACAAAAGAGCGCTGTACCAGGTCGGGATAGAATATGAGCGAAACTTGACGAACTTGTACATATTTAATTTAGGGATAGAAGATACTTGTTTAAAAAATATATGGATCTTCTTTTTAATTATACAGGGTGATTTCAATTATTGTGAGTCATATTTTAGAAATGTCCCATTTGTTAAACGAATTGTGACAAAATCATGAAATTTTTTACATAGATGGACCATATTAATCCCTATACAGCTGGGGTAAAATATTATTTATTTCCAGGACCGGACTCTATTTTTTCAATATTTTTCAGAAATCTTATGAATATCATCCTTTATAAGAAATAGTAGAAAAAATGATATGGTAGTTCAAACTATACAATACATACCTTTCAATATAAAATCATAAAATCCCATTGTACACCTGGAGATTGCGAGAAAAAAATGCGAGTACTCGAAGCGTGAGTTTTTTTGACAGCGAAGTATCATGAAATTACTATTCTAAAATATATGACATCTTGCACCCAGTTGGATAACAATTTCAAGTAGATTTACAGGAATAGTCTAAAATCAATGACACATATTATATCAAATTAAATGAAACTTCTCGAATACAGGATTTAAATGTGTTCACAGCCCAACCCTTGTTATAGGTCGAGAAAGCGCTATCCCATGGCATGCAAGATCTCCGGTCCTATCCCCCCTGGACTATTTCTTATGGGGCTACCTGCGGGAGTAATTTTCTAAGGTTGAGATCAATACCAGGTAATATCTTGGAGAAAGAATTGAAGTAGCTTTTTATGAGATTAGGAATATCCCGAAAATTATAAGAAAATCATATTTATGTCTTTGCTCAGATTCATTCAGATGAAGGGAGGACATTTAGAGCATTTTTTGTGAATCTATTTTCTAGTTTCTTTTTAGTTTAGCTTAATTCATCAATTTGAAATAGAACACTTCTTTTTCAATCAACATAATATTAATTCGATGGATTCCGATTCAATGGAGAAGAAAAAAAAATACTTATCAAAATAAAACTTCCATGATAGACCTTCCGTAATAAATTCATTGCAACTGAGGTTAAAATAACTAGAGTGTAATTTTTCGTATTCTATTTCTAAAAATAAAAATTCACTTCCAAATATAAATGAATTAAATCTGATTTCAATTTGAGATTAATATGTATCTAGTGGTTTTCCAAATCCATTTTACTTTTTAATATCTGCATATTATGTTCCATGGAGATTATTAAGTTCATGTGGGATACTTTCGAATGATTTTCAAGCATGTGTATTATGTATTAATTTGTTCTACTAATCAATAAACATCGATTTTTTTCGTCCTATGGGCATTTGAGCAAACCAATCTGAAATAATAGTCCACTCCTAATTATTGACATTCTTTCTTATTGAGTGGATTCAGACTGATTTTATTCTAATGGAAGCAACATTTCATACATTCAGTACTGATTTTTCATGAAACCTAAGCCGTCAAAAAAAGGCACGCTCCGAGTACCCGTATTCAAATTTTATTTCTCGGAATCTAGAATTGTGCCTTGAGATTTTGTGGATCCTAATTGAAGGGTATGTAGTGTAGTTTGGAATCCCCTACAAGGTTTTCTGCTATTCCATATACTTTATGATTCCTGAAAATATGGAAAAAATAGAGTCAAGGGTGAAATAACTCTGTATAATTCAAACGAATAGCTGAAGCCCCCTCATGTGGGGAATTTTGGAACGAGCCAAGTGTCCTCTATCTCTATATTAAATACGTATATTTTAGCAGGATTCACCCTGTATATAAATATTTCATGGAGGAGAAAAAATGTAATTCCAATTTGATGTGGAAAATTACCACTAATTTGTGCAATATGTTAAAATTTCATCTTAACATTGTGAAGAAGAAAAGGAAAAATTTCAATTTCTTTTTTCATTGGCCCAAAGTTCTTATATTGCCAATTATAAATAGCTTGATGGGACTGATTTAATTATATTCTTGAAACCATTTGCTACTAAGGAATCTGCCATTATTCCCGAAAAGTTTTATCAGCCTTGAAACACATTTTTTTATCCTTACAATATTCTCTGTTGAAATTTCCAGGTGACATTTATATTACCTATAATATATTATACCTCAATATCTGTGAAAATAAGAAATCATTTCGGATTTTGCCCTCAAAATAATTACACATTGGAATTTTTTGACTCCGAAATAACAATTATATATTGTATCCAAACAAAAACTCATTAAAATCAGGAACCCCAAACACCCGTCATTTTGGAGAAAAGAACATTAAGAACAATACCTAACAGTGCTAAAATCTCGCCCCATGAAATATCTGGGAATTTTTGGAGCAACACTGACTGTAGAAAAATATACCAGAGCTGGATTATTTTGTTAAATACAACGTAATAAATTTTAACAACTTCGACAAACCGCCTGAAAAATAATATGAGAAATTTTCGACATTTTACCTAAATCCTCTACTTCGTAATGCCGACAATTGCGTAATCCTATAGCACAACTGGTAAAAATGGTTTACTTAAAAATTTTATGGAAGCGTTAAATTTTGTTGCTTTGTGTGCATTCAAACCTGAAACTACCAGGATTGCACTCAGTATTTATTACTTTCTTTCGGTCGTTTAAATGGAAGGTAAATTTGATGGAAGATATTCTTTTAGCTTTGATAGCATTCGAAAACAATCATTTGTACTTATGTTAATCTAAATTAAAGGAATTATGATCCAGCTTAATTTCATTGAGAGTAATGAAACTTTTTCTTTCTTTGTGATGAATTAATTTCTTTGTTTGAATCTAGTAATCGTTTTCGAAATCGTTTTCGTAAAAAGAGTCTGGAATTTTTATAATATCTTAAATACAACTGAATATTTTTTATTTAAAATTAGTATTAAGTGTCATATCTGTCAAAATGTCACAACAAATCAACAATAACAAAATCCATTCGAATATTTTCTTTCTCGCTTAAACCAGTCATATAAAACTCAATGCAGAAATTGATGAAAACTATATTCGAACGATTTAATACATCTAAACTAACGACAAAATTACGAAATGTGTTGCTACGTTAAAAACAGGTGCCTAATGTGACATAATTGGAACATTTGTAGCAATTGTTTTTAATGTTAATATCAATAAACAGATCAGATTTATTTGTTCACTTGTACCGTCATTTTGAAAGAACCTTACCTCATATCAGTGGATTATACATAAGAATATACAGGATGTGACATTTAAAATATAAACTTACGTATCATACATAAGCGAATACACAGCAGAAGGATCCGGAGTTATTCGTTACTGAAGCATACCAATTTTAAGAAAAAATATGATTACGATTTCATAATACATATTGCCAATATTTCAGACTTATTGTCATACCTTGCATTTTATTGGATATTAGATAATATCTCTAGAACGCGAGACGATTTGTGAAACTAAAAATATTTTTAAACAATATTTGCCCTATCCCTCCGTATTGCCATAGATTTTACAAGGAGTAATAATATAATCATGCCGACAGAACGAGAACCTTTTTATGCAATAAAAGCTTTTGACCTTTTTCGGAAACCGATATTTTGAATATGAATCGGGGAGCTTAATATTACGTCATTCTATTATACGAGTGGTAAATACGGACACCAGCCTGCTCTTTTTGGGAATTGATAAGCCGACGTCTGTAAGGAAGTAAAAATATTTTTATGAGATAGGTTTATTGCGTTCTCGGTTAAACTGACGTCCTGACGTCTAAATACAGTCTTTTCCTTCTGAGCAACATACCATTTCTTCCATCAGTTAATTTAAAGGACAGCTTCACTTTCTTCGACCCTTTCTTGAAAGTGAAATATTCAGGAATCCAGCAAAATTTTTCTGTCACTAGTGTCTTGTTCAACAAATACATCACTCAAAGAAATTTAAGGGAACACAAAAAAATTATTATATAATTTTTCAGTGATATCTCAGTGAAAATGGTCGTATATCGTGGATTAAAGAAAATCATTTTAAAGTTTGTAAACTCTAGTTCTTGGAACTTTAGACCAAACACAGGCTTGGACATTTTTTTTCAGTTAAGCACCCACATGGGCCGGATAGCCTTTTTATTGCGCGTATGTTCTGGGGAACATCGCGTTATAGTTTTGCCCAAATGTCTGTAACTTTCGAATTTTTTGACGAAAATGGTCTCAAACGATTTAGTTCGACTCCCCAATGAAGAATTCGAGGTCAAATTTGATTCTGTCCGTCCGGCCGTCCGGCCGACCGTTGCCACGATAACTTGAGAACGAAAAGAGCTAGCGACTTGAAATTTTCAGGGTGGGTGGCGCATCTCAATACGACGGACAAGTTCGTTAATGGGCATAATCGGCCAATTGGTTTCTGAGTATTAATTTTGTTTTTAACCAATATGAATCCGATCGAATTGAAACTTGGTGTGTAGTTGAAGAATATGCACCTAAGCACGATTGTGAAATTTTGTGCGAATCGTATCGCTAGAAAATTTTAAAAAAATTATTGAAAAAGATTTTTGATGTCACGATAACTTGAGAACGGAAAGAGATAGCGGCTTGAAGTTTTCAGGTTAGGATGTGCACCAGAACGCGACATTTCAGTTTGTTTATGAGCATTATCGGCCAAACGGTTTTAGAGTAATAGCCATCTGAAATTTGGTTGTTTTATGTTCCTCATTAACTAGAAAAATACTAAACCGATTGAATTCAATCATGGTAGTTAGTTGTAGAATGCCAGTGCCAACATTCTTACGAAATTTCGTGAGCATAGTATTCGTAAAAAATTTTTAAAAAATCATTGAAAATTGAAAAACAAAATTCTATATATCAGTAACTATTCGTTTGAAATTGCTGAAATTTTGCAAGAGCCCTCATAACCTAACTCTACTGCCAAGTTTCAAGTTTTAACACGATCGGTTGAATATTGTTGGATATTAGAGCATTCTTGTGTGAGTTCAGTAGATGGGTGACCGTTGCCTCGATAACTTTCGAACGAAAGGAGATAGGGACTTGCCATTTTCAGGGTAGCTTGCGTATCCGAAAGGGAGAGTTGAGTTCGTTTTTGATGTTGAGATTTGATTAATACATTCAACTAGACAACTATTGGTATATCAGTACTAAATAATGAACCACAAATGATGGGCCGGGCAAAAAAAATTCCTTGTGAAATTTACGTTATGAAATATTTAGATACCTATAAAGTATCGAATTCAAGAAATCTGTACGTCCTCCGTACAGTATTTGCAGTATTAAAAATTGGAATGGAACTAACGCGAGGTCAGTCTGCTTTAGCACGCTTGTTAAAATTCATAGCCAGAGCGGTCTCCATCCATGTACTCAACTCGCCCAAGACTGCTTGGCTTTCAGGAATAAATATATTATTTTACCAATATTTCCAGCAATAGGATCCGATTGAGTTTAAATCTAGAACTTGGCAGTAAAATAAAGTTTCGAAGTATCTTGCAGAATTTCAGCTATATCTGTTGGATCGTTCCTTTGATACAGAATGTTTCAAACATTTTCTAGTTATACGATCCGCAACAAATTTAGCGCAAACTTTGTGCCAGTATTTTCCAAACAATTACTGAGTTTCAATTGGATCGGATCAGTACTTTTTATGTTATTGGGAAATAGAAATTTCATATGACTCCGAAACCAATCAGCGGATATTGCCTATTTACGAAATTTACTGGCGTATTTGGACCCCAAACCTGAAATTTCCTTTGCAGAATTTACAAAGTCGTTCTTTCCGATTTCAAATTGAAATAACTCAAATAAACTGCTCCACAAGTGTTTGGGATATCATATCAAGTTGTTCTGAGGGGAGTTAAATTTTGAAGACAATATCAAAAACATGATCAACCAATAAAAACTTATTAATTCGATTTGAATGCATATTTACACCATCTGGTCTTCTTTTTTCTTGAGTTTGGCAGTTTTTCACATTATTCGTAAGATTTAGCATTTCAATATGCAGTTAATTTATTGTCAGTCTCTTAGCGATTTCGAACTTAGTAAATTTCACGAGCTTCTTAAGATGCCAAGACGTAAGGCTAATAGGGCTATCGGTATGCTACAGGGTGGCCTCACTCAAGTCGCTGTGGCAGAAACATTTCAAGTATCGCAAAGTGTAATATCGCGGCTCTGGAATAGGTTCAATGAGACAGGTTCGGTGCAGGAAAGACATAGGGTTGGTGGACCAAGAAAAACAACACCCGCACAAGACCGTTTTGTCACCATTTCGGCGAGGAGATATCTTCTTCATGTAGGATGCTGAGAAATCGACTTTTAAATGCCAATGGTCCTGAAATTTCCATTGAAACCATCCGACGTCGTTTGGGGGAGATTAACCTGGCTTCCATGGAGGGGTGTTCCTTTAACACGTGAGCATAAACCACAAAGATTAGAATGAGCCAGGCAGCATGTTAATCTGAACGTCCAATGGCGTAGTGTACTTCTCACAGATGAATCCAGATACGGTCGATGGACTATGCCGCGTATACCCCGAAATCGCCGTCAGGTGCAAGAGGTTCATCCATTTCGAGGACGCTCTGTTATGGTATGGGCTGGGATATGTTACAACGGGCGCACAGACCTTCACATTTGTCCTGGCAATATGACTGCTTTACATTATAGGGAACATGTCGTTGACAACTTAGTGCCAAATTTCCATTCTGCCATTGGTGAAGCTTTCCAATTTCTTGACGATAACGCAAGACCACATCGTGCAGCAATAGTAGAAAATGCGCGAGACGAGCATGGTATTCCACACTTACCAATACCTCCGCATTCGCCAGAATTAAACTGCATAGAACATGCATGGGATATGCTACAAAGACGACTAGATGATCACCAACCTCCACCAGAAACATTGAATGACCTCAAAGCACTACTGCATCGTTTATGGAATGAAATTCCTCAAGATATGCTCAACACCCTCCTTGACAGTATGCATCGAAGATGTCAGGCGGTCATCGATGCACATGGTGGCCATACCTTGTATTGAAGGCATGAAGAGACAAAAAAACAATAAAATGTCCGGAAATAAAAGTCGTTGAATTTTACCCTATTCTGTTAATCACCCTGTAGGTATATGTTGCAGACCAAAACACGTACGTGCATTTATAGTTTTGAACCTAAAACTATATTAAATTACGTTTTCAGCGCAAACATAGGTTTCAGAATGTCAGTTATTTTAGTTGAAACGATTATCCCTAAATCTTGTTGAGCAGTTTATAAAGACTGTCTATGGTAACCATCCGAAATCAAACGTCATCTTATCCGCCAATAGTACAAGCAATCCATTCTCAGGGATATAAAATGCATCCACTTTCTTTTAAAACCGAAGAAGCACTTTTACTTTTCTTTGAAAGTTCCAGTGAGTGGAGGCGGGGATGCAAGAACAACATTATTATGCAGCGCAAAAGGCACAATAGTAACATATTCTAAGGACATAGCAGTCACATAGATTAGCTGAAAATAGGTGGAGCTTGCTTAAGTGATAATGCATCATGTGAGACACGTATTTAACCTGGCCATTGTGGCCAGACAATACCGGCCATGGACAGCATTGCACTCCTAGTGAGTGTCGCAGAGACGGCCTGGCCCATTTGGGAAATTCACCAATTTTGTAGATTAGATTTTGGAGGAATATAACGTCTCAAATTGCATAGTTGGTTAGAAAGGATTTGATGCGCAAGGTCATGTTCCAAGCCTAAACTGTTTTTTGCGCGCATGTTCTGGGGGACAGCCTGCTATCATTTTACCCAAATGTCTGTAACTTTCGAATTTTTTGCCGAAAATGGTCAAATTTGGTTCTGTCTTGCCAGCCGGCTGGTGCCACGATAACTTTCGAACTAAAAGAGAGAGGGACTTGATAATTTCAGGGTAGGTGGCGCATCCAAGTGGAAAGGTTCGTTAATTGGTATAATCACCCAACGATTTCGACGTACTAATTTTATTTAAAATAAATACAGTTCTGATCGAATTCAAACTTGGTAACTAGTTGTAGAATAGCGATACAAAGACGCATGTCGAGATTATAAGGATCTAAAAATAGAAAAAATATTATCTATCTCACAATAACTCAAGAAAAGGTTCACCATCCGAATAGAACGCGATTATTAAGTTCTTTATTAGGCAAAATCAGACAAACGGGTTCGACGTTATACCCATCTGATTTTTTTTGTTATTTCCTCAATTACTCAAAAAATACAAATCCGATCCAATTCAAACAAAGTAATTAGTTGTAGAATGCCGGCGCGTATATTCAAATTTTAACACGATCGGATCTATGTTGGAGATCCGAATTCACCCTGCTGCTGCTTGGGTAAGTTCAGTAGCTGACTGGATGGGTGATCGTTGCCAGGATAACTTTCGAACGGAACGAGATAGCGACTTGAATAATTCAGGGTAGGTTATGCATCTTAATGGGACACTTATGTTCGTTGTTGGGCATAATCGGCAAAATGGTTTCTGAATTATACCCATCTGAATTTTTATTGTAATTTGCTCAATAACTCAAAATATGCTGATCCGATCCAATTGAAACTTGGTAATTACTCGTAAAATGCCAACGTGCTAATTTCATGAATATCGTATCACTAGAAAAACAATAAAATATTTTTTTTTTCAAGAAGTTTATTCTTCAGAAACTATCCGTTATCAGTCAGAATTCGCTGAAATTCCGAAAATACCTTGAACCCTCCATTTTACAATCGAGTTCTGAATTTCAGCTCAATCGAATTCGTATTAGGTGTGATTAGACAATGGAACATGCGCCTAAAAGCTCCCGACTTCACGTCAGTTCTTTCTAAGATTATTTTCACACAGATTTTATGTTTCAACTGCCATAACCTTTTTTTTATTTTTTATTTATTTATTATTTGATATTTCTCAATATTTCCAAGAATATAGATCCGATTGAACTGACATCTAGTACTCTGTTCAAAATAGACGTCTTATTGAAGGTTCATGCAATACTTCGTGAGGGTGTATGAGGCGCGAATAGACCAAAGAACGGGCTCGCATAAGCTTCTGACTTCAAGTCAGTGCTTTTCAAGAATTTTTTACATAAAAGGGAGGATAGAAGTACTACATTTTTATTTTGTGAGTTTTTTATGTATAATATTTGTTCCGTAATCTACATATTATGATGTCTCTAGAAGTATACTATGGTGGATTTCAGCAGTGCATTTCACATTTTTCCTAACAAGCGCGCTTTCTACATAAACTCCAAATATGATGGAATCCGCGAGAGTTATTGGGATGAAGTTCCCAATGACTTCACTTTTTTCATTTACAATTTTTCCAAATTTGGCTCAGCTAAAAAGATATAAGCGTTTAGAGATTTCACAATGTCCTAATACACTCCTGCATATAAATTATCTATGACATTGATGGTGGACGAGAAAAAGGTACGGTAACGTGGTTAAAAGCTTGATTCGGGATTGCAACGCTCAGGGGCGGATTCATAAAAGTAGTGGAATTTCTTTAGTTTCCAATTTTATAACATTCAATGAAGAATATCTCGAAAACGGTGCGTTTAGGGAGAAATGAGGGAGAATAATTTAATGTTCTAAAACGATTGAATATTCTTGAAATGACTCTGTTTTCTTTATGCTAATTTCGCTTAGTTTTATGAATCCACGAGTCTATACCTAACTAGAAAACCAGTGAAAGTAGGACAAAACTAATAATTGGAAAATATGTATCATTGTTGAAGGAAACTTCACACCAACATTCATTTTATTCGAAATGAGGATGACAAAACTAAAAAATAACGATTTTTTTCGAAATTTCAACAGCCTGTATTAATACCTGAGCCGAATTTGGAAAAATTGTAGATGAAAAAAGCGTTTCATTTGGCGATAATAATCCAGGGTTAAAATTAATGTACAACTTAAAGACTCACCCTGTATATGCAGAGGAGACGAGTACATATTTTTCTCAGGAAGTTTCTTCTTAAACGTAGGCCATTCGAATATTTCTTTGACATTTGGATCACGAGATATGCTCATAATTTCAAATTTTTATTCTCATTGACTCCAGAATCTATTGTGGCAAATGTTAGGACTATCACTTCAGTTGATGTTACTTCGAAGAAATTCCGAACGGTGGCATTGCCGGACCTGTGTCTAAGTCTTCCGCGTGCACCCTCCTTATAGCTTTCCTTGTCCAGCAAAGTATGGTATGTGTATGTGTGTGTAACCTACATCATGTCAATGTTCTATTAACATACAGTTCTAATCTATTCAGGAAATAATACACAATGTTTGCTAATAATCTGTATGCCTTTTATCGTCGATTTTATATTATGACCATCCAGGAGTAGGCGAGTGTTACTTAGACTTAAGTCTTAAGGGCATCAGACCAGATCTTTTCGTTAGGCTGTAAATTATCAACTACTATGGTAATAATGACTCCATATGCAAAGCAATGCCAATTTTACATATATATATATATATATATATATATATACAGGGTGAGTCTTTGACCACTGCATTAATTTTAACCAAAGAATCTTCTCATCAAATGAAACACATTTTTCATTTAACATTTTTCCAAATTCAGCTCAGGTAAAAAGATACAGGCTGTTGAAATTTTGAAAAAAAATCAGTTTTTATTTTGTAGCTTTGACATCCTTTTTTCGAATGAAATGAATGTTGGCGTAAAGTTTCCTATAACTATGATACATATTTTCCAAATATTAGTTATTTTCTACTTCTACTTGTTTTCTAGTTATGGACTCGTGGATTCATAAAACTAAACGAAATTAGCTTAAAGAAAGCATATAAAGTTTTTCTTGAGTCATTTCAAGAATACTCCATCGTTTTAGAACATTATATTATTCTTCATCATTTCTCCTTAAACGCACCGTTTTCGAGATATTCTTCATTGAATGTTTTAAAATGGAAAACTCCAGAAATTCCACTACTTTTATGGATCCGTCCCTGAGCGTTGGAATCCCGAATCAAGTTGTAAATCACGTTACCATGCCTTATTCTCGTCCGCCAACAATGTCATAGATAATTTATATGCGGGAGTGTATTAGCACATTGTGAAATCTTTAAACGCTTGTAACTTTTTACCTGAGCCGAATCTGGAAAAATGGTAAATGAAAAAAGTGTTTCATTTGATGAGAGGAATCTTTGGTTAAAATTAATGCAGTGGTCAAAGACTCACCCTGTATATGATTTATTCCATTGTGAATCCCATTGTGTCGAGAAATTCTTCGACATATAAAGGGTGACACAGCAAGAATATATACCTATTTATTTAATATTATATCAACATTTTTTTCTACATATGTATGGAGGTACTGATGACATTTACACATGAAATAAAACATCGGTTAAATGGCCACCGTTGCTGTGTTGGCAGGTATGCACTCTTTTGATGAAATTTTTCAGTAAGGGCTGCAGGATTTGACGAATTTGACGTGCAATTCCATCCTTGAGTTCCTCAGTTGTCTCAAGATGGTTCGCATATACCTTACTCTTCAAAAAAACTCCAGAGAAAAGAGTCCAAACAAGATAAATCACAAGTTCTTGGCGGCCAGTTTCGGTCTCCGAAACAAGAAATTACTCGATCTGAAAACTTGGTTTATAATAAAGTCATTGTTTCCCTTGCGGTATAACAGGTAGCGCCATCCTGTTGAAACCACATCTCATTTAAGTCCATTCCGTCTAATTCTTGCCAAAAAAAGTCTGTCATAATGGCCCGGTAACGATGACCGTCGACAGTCACGGCGGCACCTTCATCATTTTGAAAAAAGTAAAAATGGGTTTTCACTATTAACAAACGTTCTTCCAAGCTATAACGCACCATTTTCGAAAATTTCTATGTTTTAATTAAACAAATAACAAATATGGTCAACAATTGACAGTCAAAAATGGCGCGCAATTCGAAATTCAAGTTCTTGATCTTGAGATTTGTCTACTTTGAGTTATAGAGGAAATAACAACATAATTTCAAATCAGTATAACTCTAAAACCATTAGGACGATTTTGCCAATTAACTAATTTAAATGTAGATTTCGGATGCGCAACCTACCCTAAAAACTTGGCAATAGATTTAGGTTTTGAAGGGTCTCACAAAATTTCAGCAACGTCAGACGAATAGTTTCTGACATATAGTTTTTTTTTCAATGATTTTCAATCATTTTTTAAAAATTTTCTAGGAGGAAATAAAAACCAAATTTCAGATGGGCATAACTTAAAACCATTTGGCCCCTTGTGCCTATCAATAAACTCAAATGTCACATTTAGATGCTCAATCTGCCCTTAGAATTGCAAGTTGCTATCTCCTTCCGTTCTCAGGTTATCGTGACATGAATAATATTTTTTTATAATTTTTTGGTACCACGATTTTCACAAAATTTCACGAACTTCTTTGTATCAGTATTCTACAACTAGCTAAAAAGTCCAATTCGATCGAATCTGTATGGGTTGATGAAAAAATCGTCTCACGGAAACCGTTGGGCCGATTATGCCCAATAAGTGTTTTGAAAAACAAATAACGATTAATTATTGAAATTTTGAAAAATCATTTATTAGTTTGTTACAGTTGAGAATGATATCAATGGATTCTTATGATGAAACTACATCTTAAAAACAAGAATTTTCGTAATTAAATTCTAAACGTAGGTCTATGTATCATCTCATGTTGGATTTACATACATCAGCAAATTATAATTAAAGTGCTCTATGAAATCATTCAGAATTATTGAGAATAATTATTGATATTTTTAAAAATTATATCTCCGAAATAATTAGCTTGTGAGAACTGAGAATGTTATCAATGGATTCTTATGATAAAACTGCGTCTTAAAAAAAAACCGAATTTAAAATTTGTCTGATAAAAAAATTAATTTTTTGTTACTCCTAAACCACCTGGCCGATTTTGCCCAATAACGAACTTAACCGAGATATTTATCTCCCAAACGTACGGTGAAAATTTCAAGTGACTAGCTCATTCCGTTCGGGAGTTATCGTGTTAACGGCCGGACGGACGGCCGGACAGAATCGATTTTGACCATGGATTCTTGATCAGTGAGTCGAACCAAATCGTTTAAGACAATTTTAAGCCAAAAATTCGAATATTACAGACATTTGAGCAAATTGATAAGCACTCTGTTCCGAGAAACAAGAGCGCCAAAAACAGAAACTACTGGGATTTTCACGTTGATACACATTGTCGTTGTCGTACAGGGAAAAAAATGTAAATGTCCAGGATAGAGACTGATTAAATTATGTTCAAATATATCGCAGTTTCTTTCATTATCATGAAATATATAATATCGTGTTGGTACAACCGACAATTATGTCATATCTTAGGAGTAATCTTTTACATAACCTTCAAATATCCTTCACCTTCTGCTTTGAATGTGTAATACTTCAATGAAGGGCTTCTCTTGCAAATATTTTGCAATTCCAACCTGTTTAAGTCATTACATTATACAGAAATTCAACTATTATGTAATGGACATATTTGAGTTTCATTATACGGTGGTGGTGAGAGGTAAAACTAGTTTTTCATTATTTTTATATTTTAATAAGTATTTTGCAAGTACCTACCTGCTTCTTCTAGTGGGAGATCAACAACATTGCAATTCCCAATTAGATTATTATAACGAGTAAATTTTATGATTATTTTTCAATCAGTCACACTGAACGGAAAATTGATGGTGTCAAGTTTTGCTGTATACATTTTATCGTATAACTGCATATTATCTCTTGTAATTACAGATCTTTTGTGAGCTCCTACCATAGGGATATAATTTTTCCTAATATTGTTTAAATCCTCACATACGATTTCATTGCACTTGCACATTAAGAGCTAGTGATAAAATTACATTATGTCCGTCTGTCTGGGCACAATATTTTCTGGAAGAAATATCATGGAGTTTATATTTGCAGGCTATAGGTCTTGACATGAAATGAGAAAATCTTGGGCAAGAATGGTCACAATTCGCCCATTGACGCCCGAAATTTGAGGAATACTAAGACAACCAAGTATAAATCGTCCAAATAAGGATTTGGGCGTTTATTCATAATTTCATGAGCACTATATCCTTAGAAGCATAAGAAAAATAATTTCAACAAATTTTAATCTAACAAATGTTTTACTACATTCTGGTGGAAAATTGTATTTAAGTACAAATAGCCTCTCAAACAATGAGATTTTGAATAATCAGCTATATAATTGTTTCCCCATATTTATAAATAAATTAGGATTTTTCTGAAATTCACATGTTCAATATTATAGGCTTGTGTGCTCTGGATTTCGTACACTATTAAAATGTGTGTCCCTTTATATTAATTTCTAGAATATAATAATCGATATAATCTCGTGAGAATTCCAATGATGCGCTTGTTCATGTTGACCAATCTGAATTGAATGATGTCTTAAACAACCTCGCAAAAGCTGATCTAATATCCATGCATCATACCTCCAAGATCGTCTTCGATGTATTTTCCCAATACTTTCAACACTTTAAATCTAATCGGATTTAAATCTAGAACTTGGCTGTAAAATAAGGTTTTGAAGGATTTTTTTTAGCGATATCTGATGCATTGAGATAGATATTTTTTTTAAATATTATTTTTACAATTTTCTGATTCTCCCTGTTGGTAATTTTCAACTAACTAACGAGTTTCAATATGGTCAAATCATTATTTTCGAGTTATTGAAAAAACAAAATTTCATATGGCTATAACTCACAAACCACACGTAGGATTTTGACCATTAACGAAGATAACTGAGATATTTAGGACCCAAATATATCCTCAAATTCTGAAGCTCTATTCATGAGTGATACGAATCCATTCATTCGAGACCATTTTCGTCTAAAAATTCCAAAATTACAGATATTTAGGAACAAGCATTGGATAATTAAATGGTTTCTTTCTGGGTTTTCTCTCCAAAACACTGAACAATATCTGTTGGACAATTCTCGAATTTCAGAATAGCTACATCAACAAAAAATAATTCTGAAGATTTTCGTTAAGTGTCTGACGAAGGCGTCTGACACTCAAAAACGTTACGAAATTTTGTTGTTTCATCGTTGATGATGCGTCGTTATTGTTTGTTAGGCAACATTGTTCCATTTATTGCTGTTTATTACGCAGAAGCAATTCACAAAATATAAATGTTATTTTTTCAACAGATATTTTTCAGAATGTAGGAGAGAAAACCCAGAAAGAAACCATTTAATGATGAATGTACCTTCCACAGTATCCTTTAATGATTATTTAAGCGTTGAATAATATGTAAATCTCTGTACAATCCGAAAATTCATAACATTAATTTAATTTGTTGGTCTTTTATTGATTGAGTTTGCTTCCCAAAAGATATACAGGGTGCATGGGTGTAACTGTACATACTCTTGCCATAAGTAGGATTGGACTTACGGATCTCTTCACAGATTGATTTATGACTGTCTTCAGAAATCTACAGGGTGATTTTGTTTCTGCATGTTATCAATTTTCAACTTTAATACATAATATAAAAATACAAAAACAATTAAATCAAATGTTCAAAAATATCACCATTAGCATCGATGCAGGCTTGACAACACAAAATGAGGGAATCGTATACTAATGGCATGTTTTGTCTATTTTGAGTGGATTCGACTGCATTAATAATTTGTTCTTGATTATTAATTTCCACTGCGCAAACAAGTTGTTTAAAATGCCCCTTCGAAAATAATCCAGAGGATTCAAGTCAGGTTATCCCGCAGGTCATAGCTCCACGCCGATCAGTCCATCTCCTATTAAGAGCTTAGTTTAACCAGGTGACAACAGTTCGTCCAACATGATGTGATGCTCCGCCGGTGTGATACCACATATGATTGTATACCTAATCCACGGGAAAATCTTCTAGCAAATTTGCGAGATCGTTTTAAAAATTGCAGGTACGCATCGGCATTCAAACGATTAGGAAGAACTTGAATAGGAAGTAATTGTCCGTTAAAGACTCCACCCCATACATTAATAGTCTTTGTTGAAAGCATCTTCTTTTAAAAACCGGAGGATTTGCATTGCATGTCTCCAGAAAATCGAAGAAGAGTTTCATGTTAAAAGATATTCTAGAAAAATATATGTCGTTACTTGATCCATGACCGAGCAAAGACTTTAGACTAAACCTTAGACTATAGAAGAGAGAGGATGGATAACAAATTCCCTGACATTGAAACCAAATGTCCACCAAATGACCAAAGAACCAGGCTCCTCTTTCTGCTGTGGCTTTCACATCGGTAAGCTGCACATCCTTTCATTATGTGTAATACAGTTTTATAACAAAACAGTCCGTAAACGCTCAGATAAACACAAGAAACAAACTTCCACCACATCGTTTGGTGTCCACCAAACTGTCAAAGTTTTGGTTTCAGATCGATAGCCTTGCGTATTATGGCATGCGGTATTGCCTCTATTCCCTTATCAAAGGAATAAACAATAACATGTATCCTCGAAAAATGTAGTATAGTGTGCAAAATGTAAGATGAATGTGTTCCATTTTATAAGTGAGCGGTGAACTGAGTACACAATTTATCACTTCGTTGGGTTGATCACATTTCGAAATATATATAGAATAGTGCAGAAAAGTTCGTAATATAAATAATATGATAAACGATCATTTGAAGGAGTCTAATTTTCTACAAAAGATTCCATACTTACCAGGACATACTCTACCTCCGGCAAGAGTAAGAGTATGTATAGTTACTCCAGGGACACACTGTATACTACGTTTTCACGTTAAAAATTCTGAAATGACAATTATTATCTGTAATTTGATCGCTGGTCTACTATGAAACATATTCCTGTGGGTTCAAACTTGGTCAAGGCTGCAAATTTATAGGTGTCCTTTTATGGCTTTGTCAGCATATTATGATAGGGTGAAACCAAATATCTATCAAGTTAAAATGATTTTGTGTTTAACGTGTCTACATAATTATTAACCAGTACTTACTGCATCATTGAAATTAGTTGATTTTATCCACACTCAGTTGTAGCTAATATCTTTTTGACGCGCTGTTCTGGCGAATAGAGAAAATTATTGGCCGAAAATGGTTTCAAACGATTAGTTTTGACTCACTGATGAAGAAACCGGGGTCAGAATTGATTCATTCCGGCTATCCGTCCGGCCGTCAAACGATTACGCTCGAACGAAATGAGTTAGATAGTTGAAATTTTCAGAGTAGGTTTGAACACCAAATGCACCGGATGAGTTCGTTAATGGGCAAAATCCACTGGTGGTTTCAAAAGTTATAACCATCTGGAATTTTGTTTTCCCAATGACTCCAAAAATATGATCTGATCGGATTAAAGCACGGTAGCTGAAAAATACCGACACGAAAACTCATGCAAAATTATGAGGATCGATATTGTTGAAATTCTGCGAGAACCTTATTTTAGAGTAAATTTATAGATTTGAGGTCGATCAGATCTATATTGGTGAAGATATTGCCGAAATATCATTGCAACGATTGAGATGTACTGGTCCATTGTTTTACCATGGACCAACGAAGTTGTCAACAATTTTTGGCTTTTGTAAGCCTGGAGAGAATTAAGTATGACCTCGGATCATTCCTCATTGGGTTGAAACTAATCATTTGAGACAATTATCTGCCAAGAATTCGAAAAAAACAGACATTCGGGTAAATTTATATGCACTTTGTTCAGGTGAAGAAAATCAAAATAGCATGGTACTGAAAACGTAGATGTGGAGTCAATTAAGCTGATTTTGTTTTTCATTATTGTTGACAATCCTTCCTCTATTGAATGGAACAAAAATTAAATCATTTTGCACGAAATACCCCTTTTTACCTAGAATTAAAATGTAAGCTCAAATTGGAAACTTCTTATATAGCTGGAGGTAAACGTCTTCCTAGATGTGAAAGATTTTCCCGTTCAGTGGAGAAAAAACCTTTTGTTTTGGGCATTGGTACTTGATGTGTAGGACTTTCACGTTCTGTTATAAACACACATTTGTCAAATTGAAATGACAGTTCTCGAAAATTTCTTAATATTCTAAGAATATTGAAAAATCTCCAAAATCCCAAATTCCCTACATTGAGAATGCATCGAATGATATTTCTCGAACCTCTTACTTGCTTCACACTGGATTTCACAACGCAATAATGAAGTAGTTTATCTTTAGATAATTTATTAAAATGTGACATTGATCTCTGATTGAATGCATTCTGCTACGCAGTCGACAAGATTTTCTTAGCACTTCCTTATTCATCCCATTCTAAAGAACTAATAACATTCAGATTTTCTACTGCCATAGTATTTTATACATCTATAAATAAATGACCTTATGACTCAACGAATCTTTGAAACGTTCGAATAAAACAATTTTATTGCCAGGAAAATTAATTCGAGAGAGTGACCGTTCTGAAAGAGCGAATTCGCGGGCAATTGGAGTGCGACTGGTGATTTCTCGGACGATGATTTCGTTTCGAGCATGTTCATTAGGTGAATATTGATTTCTCCGAAATCCCTTAGGGAAACAAATTTTGAAAATATTAATAAAAAAAATTGGTTAGAGCACTGACGTGAAGTGGAAAGCTTTTGCGCGTATGTTCTATTGTCCATTCTTCTGTATTGGACACCCTTAATCAAATTTACCATGGTAAATTATGTTGTCCATTCTCCTGTCCAATACAGAAGAATGGACAATAGAACATACGCGCAAAGGCTTCCGACTTCACTTCAGTGCTTGAACCAATTCTTTATTTCGTGATTTTTTTGAAATTTTCTAGGGGTACGGTTCTTAAAATTTTTTTTTTTCGTCATTTTTTTCAAATTTTCTATGGGTACGGTTCTTACAACATTTTGAACACGTCTTTATGTTGATTTTAACTACTCGTTACCAAGCTTCAATTCGATCGAATCTTTATTTTTTGAGTTATCAAGGAAATAATATTCCAGGTGGGTATAACTCAGAAACCGTTAGACCGATTATGCCCAAAAATGAACTCAACTCTCCCTTTCTACCCTGAAAATTGCAGGTCCCTATCTCCTTTCGTTCGAAAGTTATCGAGGCAACGGTCACCCATCTACTGAACTCACACAAGGCTGCTCGAATCTCCAACAATATTTAACCGATCGTGTTAAAACTTGAAACTTGGCAGTAGAAGTAGGTTATGAAGGCTCTTGCAAAATTTTAGCAAATTCAAACGAATAGGTACTGATATATAGAATTTTCTTTTTCAATTTTCAATGATTTTTTTTTAAATTTTCTACAAATACCACCCTCACGAAATTTTGCAATAGTTTTCGAGTTGGCATT
This sequence comes from Halyzia sedecimguttata, assembly GCA_937662695.2. NCBI lineage: Eukaryota > Metazoa > Arthropoda > Insecta > Coleoptera > Coccinellidae > Halyzia > Halyzia sedecimguttata. The sequence continues at coordinate 106,348,084 of OW569414.2, forward strand.
CCACAACTAATAACCATGTTTCAATTCAATCGGTTTAGTATTTTTCGAGTTAATGAGGAGAGAAAAACAACCAAATTTCAGATACCTATATTTCTAAAACCATTTGGTCGATTATGCTTGTAAACAAACGCAAATGTCGTGTTCAGATGCACATCCTAACCTGAAAATATCAAGCCGCTATCTCTTTCCGTTCTCAAGTTATCGTGACAACAACAAAATTTTTTAATAATTTTTTAATAATTTTTTAGTCATACGATTCGCACAAAATTTCAAAAACGTGCTTAGGATCATATTCTACAACTACTCACCAAGTTTCAATTAGATCGGATTAATATTGGATGAAGACAAAATTATTACTCGGAAACCATTAGGTCCATTATGCCCATTAACGAACTTGTCCGTCGTATTGGGATGCGCCACCTACCCTGACAATTTCAAGTCGCTAGCTCTTTTTGTTCTCAAGTTATCGTGGCAACGGCAGGACGGCCGGCCGGACAGAAACAAATTTGACCTTGAATTCTTCATTGGGGAGTCGAACCAAATCGTTTGAGACCATTTTCGTCAAAAAATTCGAAAGTTACAGACATTTGGGCAAAATGATAACGCGATGTTCCCCAGAACATACGCGCAAAAAGATCCTAACCGACGTTTTAGGTCGTTACAAGGCATTGAAAAAATTGTCAGAAAGTATTCGTCCGACATCGCTGAACCTACAAAACCTAACTCTTCAACCAAGTTTCAAATTTGAACAAGATCGTATCTATATTGTTGGAGATCCGAGTTCTGATATTTTAGGAGAAATTTAAATCTGATTCTAAGTTGAATAAATGAGGCAAGAGGATTTATGCAGTATTTTTTGAATCGTATACTATCAGATATTTAATGAATTTCAGATTCTTTGATCATAGACGATTCTCCCATTACTCAACTCCCTAAAATGGTACGAGGTATATCGTATCTTATAAAAGCTGAGAAAATGGTAACTTCGATCAAGAATGTCGAATGTTCAATACCGACAGGTGGATGGACAATAGAACATGTGCGCAAAAGCTCTTGACTTCACGTCACTGCTTGAACTTTTTGGCGCTCTAGTTCCTCGGAACTGAGTGCTTATCAATTTGCCCAAATGTCTGTAATTTTCGAATTTTTCGATGAAAATGGTTTTAAACGATTTGGTTCGACTCACTGATCAAGAATCCGTGGTCGAAATTCATTCTGTCCGGCCGGTCCGGCCGGCCGGCAGTAGGCACGATAACTCTCGAACGGAATGAGCTAGACAGTTGAAATTTTCAGAGTAGGTTTGGGAGATAAATATCTCGGCTAAGTTCGTTATTGGGCAAAATCGGACAGATGGTTTCGGAGTAACAAAAAAAAATTTTTTTACGAAACAAATTCCGAATTAAGTTTTTTTCACTAAGCAGTTTTACCATAAGAATCCAATGATATAATTTTTAACTCTAACAAGCTTATACTTTCGGAGATATGATTTTTCAAAATTTCAATAATAAATCGTATTTCAACGTTGTCACAGAATGATCTAATTATTCTATGTATGAATTATCATAATGTCAACTTATTTTCCTGAGACATGACGTTATCTAATCAATCGAAGAATTGTGAGCGAAGTGAGAAAAATCTCAGTTGTTTGCTCCGAAACTAGTTTTTCTCAGAAAAGTCTTACATTTCGGAACGGAACATGAAGTAAGAGATCTGAGGGTAGTGAGACTGCTTTTCATCCATAGACATAGATATAACTCCCGAACGGAATGAGCTAGGTAGTTGAAATTTTCAGAGTGGGTTAGGGAGATGAATATCTCGGTTAAGTTCGGTATTGAGCAAAATTGGGCAGATTTAATTTGTTTATTTTTGGGCGTATGTTCTAGGGGAACATCGTCCTATCATTTCGTCCAAATGTCTGTAATTTTCGAATTTCGAGCTGAAAATTGGCTAATAGACTAATTCGGACTCCCTGATCACGAATCCGGTGTCAGATTTTAGGGTGCCGTCCGGCCGGCCGGCCGGCCGGCCGGCCTTCCGGCCGTAGGCACGATAACAGGAGCACCGAAGGTCCTATCGACTTCAAACTTTCAGGATAGGTTTCTGATCAAAATGCGACGGTTAAGTTCGTTAACGGGCAAAATCGGCCGGACGGTTTAGGAGTTATAGACATTTCAAATTTTGAGGTTATTTCCCTGATATTTCAGGAACTAAAGAAGATGTTGAATCGAAACTTGGTAGTCAGTTCGAGGATATAAACGCGCAACTTTTGGCAAAATTCTGTTATGATCGAAATGTTGGTAACTTTTAAAAAAATATTTCTTTTAATTTTTTCGAAAAAAAAATTTTTTTTTCGTGAACTATTCATCAGATTGCAACAAAAACTTGTACTAACGTCAATTGTAGTATTTTGCAACATTGTGCAAAATTTTGGCTCTATACGATTTCAATTTCTGGAGATATAAGACAAAATGTGTCAAATTTCCTGGGTCTCTCTCAGTATTTTCATCGATTATTCTATGAACTCTTTGAATTCCACCGAAAACAAATTCAAAGACATAAACATAAAGAATCAAGTCATAGTTTAGACGTCGAAAGAAGGACGATGTTGATCGACTTGAAAAGGTACCTATTTCAAGAAATGCAATAATGAAATGCTTAATTTATGGATATAATATTATCTAAGTATTGTTGGGATCGGGCAGTTGGAAAATGAAAAACAATTATTATGATCACATTCTACAGGAATTGATACTAAATAGAAGCTAGATGAAGATTATTGTAATGGAAAATTTGTGTTCCAGAATGAACATGCGCCCGATAGCTCCTGTCCACAGGGCTTGTTTATTATTTGAATTGAATTTCCTTATGATGCAGTTCTATTATATGAATACATTGATATAATTCCCAACTCTGAGAAACCAATACTTTCGGAGATATAATTTGTCTGTTTGAACTAGAGCGCCAGAAAGCTCCTGTCCACAGGGCTTGAACCCATTTTTTTTATTAGCTTCATGATATCTTTCGAACTATTGAATGACGTTTGTCAAAGGTCCTTGATATTTGTGTCCGGAAAGGTTTGCCTTTCTAATAATTAATTGATTGATATTTGAACAACGCTATCACATCCTGGAAATTTATTCTTAAAAACGGATATGAGTTTGCGAAACTTATAGAACTCTTTGTCCATTTTATGATGGACATAATAGTCTCAAGCTGTTCATTCTGTAATGAATAAATTAAGTACCAGTCATGCAATAGTTGCACACCGAAAACCTGTGGTCTCATCAGATGGGGCCGCAAAGCGGACGAAACCATTGATTTATTAATGCGACAATTTGGTGAAATCAGTATTTCAATTGGCCTCTGAGTTCGTGCGATTTTTCAACACGTGATTATTTTCTTAGTGGGTATGTTGAACCCAATGTTTTTGGTGACAATCCAACAACTCGGGAAGCATTGGAGACTTGCAAGTTGGAAATATTAAAATCAATAATGACATTGATTTCACTTGAAAATAATTGATATAATACAAAAAATGGATGATGAGGATATTTAACTTTAAAAATAGCTGAAATTAATTTGACACTCTCATATAGCATAGGATGTCATGTATGTAGATAGAATAATTATAGCATTCTGTGAAAACACAGGAGTACGATTCATTATTGAAATTTCAAAAAATCATATCTTTATTAGTTTGCTAGAGTTAAAAAATGGGTTCAAGCCCTGTGGACAGGAGCTTTCTGGCGCTCTAGTTCAAACAGACAAATTATATCTCCGAAAGTATTGGTTTCTCTGAGTTGGGAATTATATCAATGTATTCATATGATAGAACTGCATCCTAAAGGAAATTCAATTCAAATAATAGTTTATTTATCAAGATTAAATGAGCAATCATGAGAATGAGAACTGCACCATGGAAGAAATCAAATTAAATCTGGCCAATTTTGCCCAATAACGAACTTAACCGAGATATTCATCTCCCTAAACTACTCTGAAAATTTCAACTACCTACCTCATTCCGTTCGAGAGTTATATCTATGTCTATGGATGAAAAGCAGTCTCACTACTCTCAGATCTCTTACTTCGTGTTCCGTTCCGAAATGTAAGAATTTTCTGAGAAACCCTAATTTCGGAGCAAACAACTGAGATTTTTCTCACTTCGCTCACAATTCTTCGATTGATTAGATAATGTCATGTCTCAGGAACATCATTTGACATTATGACAATTCATACATAGAATAATATCATTCTGTGACAACGTTGAAATACGATTTATTATTGAAATTTTGAAAAATCATATCTCCGAAAGTATTAGCTTGTTAGAGTTAAAAATGATATCATTGGATTCTAATGGTAAAACAGCTTATTGAAAAGAATTTAATTTGGAATTTGCCTTGTAAAAAAAATTTTTTTCTTATTACTCCGAAACCATCTGTCCGATTTTGCCCAATAACGAACTTAGCCGAGATATTTATCTCCCAAACCTACTCCGAAAATTTCAACTGTCTAGCTCATTCCGTTCGAGAGTTATCGAGCCTACGGCCAGCCGGCCTGACCGGCCGGACAGAATGAATTTCGACCACGGATTCTTGATCAGTGAGTCGAACCAAATCGTTTAAGACCATTTTCATCGAAAAATTCGCAAATTACAGACATTTGGGCAAATTGATAAGCACAGAAATGTTTTCTGTTGCTCTATAGCAATTATGTAAACAAAATCTTCCAAATGGCATTATGTCCCTCTGTAATTCAAATCCAAAGCATGTAAGCCGCATCGCAATGAATTATGTTTACGTTTGCATTTTTAAAAGAAATAAAATATAACCAAAAACATGTTTTATCGATTTGCTCATGTTAATTAGGTTACAGGCCAACACTTACTGTGTAGACTGTTTTCTCTAAATGTATAAAAAATCGCAACAAACAGCATTATTTTCAATTTCAACCACATCAAAACGCATTATATACAATGAGATGAATCAAAACGCATTAAGTCCAAACGATTTTTACATTTTCTGTGTATATCTGATCAATATTGATTTAAATGAGATTAGTTATTACCTTTAGATGTAAATTTCTATCAAACAAACTCGACATACTCAAATTATAAGCCAGGGAGGAAGAAAAAATCGTTTTTCGTTGATTCCCAATAAAATGGTTTTTGGACTTAATGCGTTTTGATAAGTTGCTCCTCATATTATGATTCTCATATTGATACCATTACTGGAATGAATGACAATGAGACAACGTCAAAGTTGACATTATAACAATTCATAGAATAGCCACAGAATAATTCTATCATTGAAATTTTGAAGAATCATATCTCCGAAAGTATTAGCTTGTTAGAGTTTAAAATGATATGAATGGATTCTTATGGTAAAACTGCTTATTGAAAAAAATTTTAATTTGGAATTTGTTCTGTCAAAAAAAAAATTTTTTTTGTTACTCCGAAACCATCTGTCAGATTTTGCCCAATAACGAACTTAGCCGAGATATTTATCCCCCAAACCTACTCTGAAAATTTCAACAGTCTAGCTCATTCCGTTCTAGAGTTATCGTGCCTACGGCCGGACGGCCGGACCGGCCGGACGGCCGGCCGGCCGGACAGAATGAATTTCGACCACGAATTCTTGATCAGTGAGTCGAACCAAATCGTTTAAGACCATTTTCATCGAAAAATTCGAAAATTACAGACATTTGGGCAAATTGATAAGCACTCAGTTCCGAGGAACTAGAGCGCCAAAAAGTATGATCGAATGCAAAATGACCAATGAAATAACCTCAGCTATCGTAGAATTATGAGAATGATATATATTATACAATATGATATTATACTTTTAAGGTGATAGTATAATGCCCGTGGACAATCCATTTGATGATGGAAACGATATACTTTGATAAGATACAGAATCAAATTGGGTTCAGAATATCTCATGTAAAAACGAAACTGCTATATTGTCTGAGTTTTAATTGATATAATATAATTTTCTGTTTGAATTTAATTTCTTTCATGATGCAGTTCTATCGTAAGAATCCATTGATATAATTCCCAGAGACCAATAATTTCGGAGATATGATTTGTCAAAGTTTGAACAAGAGCGCCAAAGCTCCTGTCTATAGGGCTTGAACCAATTTTTGGCGCTCTAGTTCCTCGGAACTGAGTGCTTATCAATTTGCCCAAATGTCTGTAATTTTCGAATTTTTCGATGAAAATGGTCTTAAACGATTTGGTTCGATCAAGAATCCGTGATCGAAATTCATTCTGTCCGGCCGGTCCGGCCGTAGGCACGATAACTCTCGAACGAAATGACCTAGACAGTTTCAGAGTAGGTTTTGGGGGATAAATATCTCGGCTAAGTTCGTTATTGGGCAAAATCGGACAGATGGTTTCGGAGTAACAAAAAAACTTTTTTTTTACAGAACAAATTCCAAATTAAATTTTTTTCAATAAGCAGTTTTACCATAAGAATCCATTCATATCATTTTTAACTCTAACAAACTAATACTTTCGGAGATATGATTTTTCAAAATTTCAATGAGAGAATTATTCTGTGGCTATTCTATGAATTGTTATAATGTCAACTTTGACGTTGTCTCATTGTCATTCATTCCAGTAATGGTATCAATATGAGAATTATAATATAATATCATACTTTTTGTTGGTTGATATTTTCATGCCGATGGTCAATCCATATGATGATGTGAATGATAATGGTAAGTTAATAATATTGAGTTCAGAATATCTCCACTAAAAACAAAACTGGAATATTGGTGTATTGGAGTAGATTTGAGGAAAGATATATATTATCGTTCATCATAGAATTGAGGAATGAATATCTCGGATGAGTTCGTTGTTGGGTAGAATTCGTCTATTGGTTTTGGATTGATAATTTTTGGCACTCTTGTTGAATTTAAATTCTTCTATGATGTTTGAATTCAATTTCTGCTAAGATGAAGTTCCAAATATCAATAATGAATCGTACTTCTATGAAAACATAGAAGTACGAATACAGAATGCTATAATTATTCTATCTAAGCTTTATTATATGATCTGTGTTCATACTCGTACATTTCATCCTGTTCTATAAGAGAGAGTTAAATTCATTTCAGCTATTTTAATTTGGCTTCTTCCATGGTGCAGTTCTCATTCTCAGATTGCTCATTTAATCTTGATAAATAAACTATTATTTGAATTGAATTTCCTTTATGATGTAGTTCTATCATAAGAATACATTGATATAATTCCCAACTCTGAGAAACAATACTTTCGGAGATATAATTTGTCTGTTTGAACAAGAGCGCCATGCTCCTGTCCATAGGGCTTGAACCAATTTTTTTATTATTTATAATTATCATATAATCTGAAAATAACTCTGGTAATTTTAAATACCTTTTATTTCATAAGTGCATACTTCCGGAAACAAGAGTATCTGAATGAAATAAACAATAATTCATGATTCTCACATATATTGACTAAACAAATAATATCAAATTGAAAATGATTAGAATATAAAAATAGTATACATTGATCGACACAGTTTCTAACTGATAATTAAGTAACAATGCTGCTCATTACAGGAGATACTTATTAGCTAATGCAAGGACTGGAGCACCAGTGGCAGGGTTCGGGAAATCTCCTGCTGATGCTGCAATATCCAGATGACTGTACTTCAATGGAACCGCATCTCTAGAACCATGTTCCTTCAGCCCTGAGGCGAGGATCAGGAAAGCGCCAGGTCCTTTAAATTAAATAATATAATATAGAGCGAATATGTTTTAAGAAACCTTACCTTGATGTCCTCGTGGAGTTCTTGAAGAAGGAAGGTTGTTGGACTGAAGAATGTCATCTCCTATCGCCTGACCTTTATGGAAATCAAGGTCTTCTCTGGCAATGGTGGAAATCTCGAAAGGCTCGCTTATTTCTTCGCCGTTTTTCTTGAGACATTCAGCATGTTTGGATTTTCTTGCAGGACCGTTGTCCATAACTGAAAAATATATTTTGGTGAATAATTTATTAAATAAAATTATCTGTGATCGGCAAATATTTAAGGTGGAAACTGCTTTTATACGTTTAAAATAAATACGACGCTTCGCCTAAGTGAGCGTCTACTTTTAAGTAGTGTCCGACCGAAACTGGTTTTTCAGCCGAAACCGAAACCGAAACCGAACTTTCGGCAGAAACCGAAACCGAAACCGAAACTTCATATTTCATACTGAAATCTACTGTATTTTTTACAATTTAATTTGCATATCATAAAAACAGTTGAGGAGTGGTGAATAAAATAAATAGTCAATTTTTTTGAGATCTTTATTTATTATTTTGGTATTATCAAGTTATCAAAATAATCAGTCGAAGTATACAGGGTGATTCCAAATCAGACGTGAACCTTGGAGGAGGTGTAAGTATGGATCATTTGCTGTGGTTTGAGCCATTTTTATTGATGACCGAAAATCAACAGTTTCCGAGATATTTGAGTTCTGGTTCTGTTGAAAAAGAATTAGTACGATTTGAAAGGGGATGTAAGAAGCAGATAGAGAAAAATAACGAATTCAATATTTTTTTGTTGCAACTAAGCTCTAAATTTCATTAGAAAGTGTATTCATAAATTATGATCCACCATTCCATAAGCAAGCACGTGCCGTCTTTCTCATGTCTTCAATTGTTATTTTCCGCCTGAAATTTACTCACGCTGTCTTTTGATACACATTCACTATTTTATATACCGGACATTCAAGAGGCTGCTTATAAAAAATCTGCTGAAACGAAGTTTCGTTTCAGCAGATTTAACTAGTTAGTTAAGCAATCTAACGAAATTTTTCAGAGAATGAAGAAGGAAGTAGACAAGTTTTAAAAATAATTTTGGCATACTAAATTGTGAAATTCGAAAGTTGCAGACAAATACAAGAAATTCATTTTTCATTTTTTCATATACCACATTTCAAATCATACTAATTCTTTTTCAACCTATTATACAACATAGTTTTGCTTTTTTCGTACATATAATATCCTTTTCTGATAAAAATAAACCAAAATTATCATCAAATTTGCTCAACGTAGAAAAAATTGACGAAATATGAACTAAATTCAGAAATCTTTTCAAAATCACCCAAACTCATACTAACTCCTCCTCCCAGTTTCACGTCTTATTTGGAATCACCCTATGTAATCTAATCAATAATCATTAGTGAATTCTTTTGAATTCTCATGGAAACTGCTATTATACGTTTAAAATAAATACGACGCTTCGACTAAGTGAGCGTCTACTTTTAAGTTAGTGTCCGACAGAAACTGGTTTTTCAGCCGAAACCGAACTTTCGGCCAGGGTCTCAGTTTCGGCCGAAACCGAAACTTCATATTTCATACTGAAATCTACTGTATTTTTTACAATTTCATTTGCATATACATAAAAACAGTTGAGGAGTGGTGAATAAAATAAAAAGTCAATTTTTTTGAGATCTTTATTTATTATTTTGGTATTACCAAGATGGGTATAACTCCGAAACCGATGGGCCGATTATAGCCAACAGCGAACTTAACTCTCCCATTCAGATGTGCAACCTATCCTCAAAATTGCAAGTCCCTAACTTCTTTCGTTCTAGTTGTCGAGGCAACGATCACCCATCCAGCTACTGAACTCACATAAGGCAGCTCGGATCTCCAACAATATAGATCCGATCATGTTCAAACTTGGAACCTGGTAGTAGAGTTAGGTTCCGAAGGCTCTCGCAACATTTTAGCGATGTCGGACGAATAGTTTCCGATATATAGAATTTTTTTCAATAATTTTCTATGATTTTTAAAAAATTTCAAGTGATACGATTCTCACGAAATTCTGCAAGAATTTTCGGGTTGCCATTTTACAACTAAAAACCATGTTTGAATTGGATCGGTTTCGTATTCTTCGAGTTATTGAGGAAATAACAACCAAATTTCGAGTCGAACCAAATCGTTCAAGACCATTTTCAGGCAAAATTTCGAAAATTACAGACATTTAGGCAAATTGATAGGCATTCTGTTCCGAGGAACAAGAGCGCCAAAAAGAAATGGATTATTAGGAACTTCCGCAAAGGAGTAGAAGAAAAACTCCGATTGGGGGTCCTAGAGCTGAGAACATAAATGGTCACTCGCCCACATTGTGGTGTCACTTATGTTTTAAATTCTTTCCATTTTTTCCTTGGTTTCTTGGTTACCTTGTCCCGCGGAAACACAGTTGGCATGTACCCACAACATATTTTTCTATTCTGTTCCTTCGTGGAATTTCCCAATAATCCTTTTTGGCGCTCTTGTTCCTCGGAACAGAGTGCTTATCAATTTGCCCAAATGTCTGTATTCCGAGGCTCATATTTTGAAGATTTCCAAATAGCATGAAAGCTATGTTGATGACCTTAAGGTCTTCAAAACCGTTACAACGCTCACAATCTCCAACCAAAATTGACCTCATACTAGCCATATATCCATTACTGCACTACAGAGTTCACATTTGCAGTAACGTCAAATATAAATTCGATAGAAAAACCTGACAGTCGACCACAAAGCCTCCGTGATCTCCGCCAATAATCCACGAGAGCCGTTTCTAATAAGTGACCGGACACACCATATTCCGCCTAGGAAATCAGATCTGCGGATTAAAGTTTGTTCAACTCCGTGGGCCATCACGCTTTTCTTTTGTTTCCCATATGTGTCAATAACCTCTATGGCCGGTCTTATACACTTACGATTTATGGGTCTGTAATTTGGCCACCGAAAAGCCTGTCATCAACTTCCTATATAACGTGGTCATAAAATTTTTTCTCCGTTCAGAATTTGAACAGAATTATAATTGGATCTGTTTTCTGATACATATCTAGCAGATGAGTCGATACTGTAGGTGTTTCCTTTAAATGATGTATGAAACGGGAGAGGTGAGCAAAGTTGACTGAATATCGTGGACACACCTCCACGTGCTCGATAACGTGGAGGATTCTCTTGAACTGCGGTAGCATGCGGCGAAAATTCGAGTCAAGCAAATGAAGATGAAGGGCTCCTGGTAAATTCACTCATGCAGACTCAATCTTCAGGGTGAGGACACTGCTTTCCCCTGATTTTAAAGAGGAATAGAGAGAAACAATTCTTAAAAAGCGTGGACGTGAAGTAAGGAACTTTTACGCGCATGTTTCATTGTCTATTCACGCCTCATACGAAGTCGAGCTGAAATTCGATATATGCATAATTTTTTAGATGGGTATAACTCCAAATCCGTTTGGCCGATTGAGCCTGTTAACGCAACTGAAAGTCGCATTAGGGTGCGCAACCTACCCTGAAAATTGCTAATCGCTATCTTTTTCATGAGTTTTTAAAAGTTTTCTAGTGATCGATAATCTCTAAATTTCACATACGTCTTTGCTTCGTTATTCCGCAAACTACTACCCAGTTTCAATTTGATCGGATCCTTCTTTTTTGACTTATAGAGAAAACAATATTCCAGATGGGTAACTGACGTAACTGTCGCATTCGGATGCGCAACCTGCCCTAAAAATTGCAAGTGGCTATCTCTTTTCATTCGAAAGTTATCATGGAAACGGTCACACATCCAGCTACTGAACTCACCGAAGGCTGCTCGGAATTCCAACAATATACAGGGTGAGTCTTTGACCACTGCATTAATTTTAACCAAAGATTCCTTTTATCAAATGAAACACTTTTTTCATTTAACATTTTTCCAAATTCAGCTCAGGTAAAAAGATACAAGCTGTTGAAATTTTGAAAAAAAATCAGTTTTTATTTTGTAGCTTTGACATCCTTTTTTCGAATAAAATGAATGTTGGCGTAAAGTTTCCAATAACTATGATACATATTTTCCAAATATTAGTTATTTTCTACTTCTACTGGTTTTCTAGTTATAGTATCGTGGATTCATAAAAGTAAACGAAATTAGCATAAAGAAAGCATATAAAGTTTTTCTTGAGTCATTTCAAGAATATTTCATCGTTTTCGACCATTATATTATTTTTCATCATTTCTCCTTAAACGAGATATTCTTCATTGAATGTTTTAAAATGGAAAACTCCAGAAATTTCACTACTTTTATGGATCCTCCCTGAGCGTTGGAATCCCGAATCAAGCTTAAACCACGTTACCATGCCTTATTCTCGTCCGTCAGTCAAATTAATTTCAGCTATTTTAATTTGATTTCTTCCATGGTGCAGTTCTCATTCTCAGATTCCTCATTTAATCATGATAAATAAACTATTATTTGAATTTAATTTTCTTTATGATGCAGTTCTATCATAAAAATACATTGATATAATTCCCAACTCTGAGAAACATATACTTTCGGAGATATAATTTGACTGGGCTTGAACCCATTTTTTTCTGAAATTTCTGTCAAATCAAGTTGAAACCTCATTCAATAACGCTATATTTTTAATTTTATAAAATGAAATAATATACTGGCAAAAAAAATATTAAAAATTGTAATTTTTTCATGCCTCTGATTACACCTAACCCCTTAATAAAGAAGGCTATCAATATGGATGTTTCTCCGTAAACTTCTGATGGGCACACCCGGAAAGATACCCTGTATTGGCACATATCGCCCAATATAACAAGTCCTAATACCCTTATTACACTATGCCTTTTTCATTCCTATTTTTGCGCCTATTTTCATGGCTATTTGTTGGTTGAATTTACCCCCAAATGAGTGGCACTATTATACCGCGCTTGTTTCAGTCACTAATTTCAGAGCTGCAAATATTGAAGAAATTGACATATTTACCTCAAGTTCTTGTTTTGTTCGTATATTTTTAAAACAATACCATAGTGTTTTAAGAATGTCTGAAGAAACGTTTAATATGCTACTACATAGAGTTCAAATTAACTTACTGTAATTCCAGAAAGCATTTTTTCCAAAAACGAAATTAATAATTACTTTGCGATACTAGGGTACTGGCGAAAACTTCATATCACTCGGGGATAAACATCACAGATTATCTGGCCTTCGTAAGTTTAGTTAGTTTACGTCCTCAGAGTAATAAACATAAGTTTATTATTGAATTTACGAAGGCTGCGATTCAAAGAATAGAATAAACTAGGTTATGTTAAGACGTCATGTCAGACATATGAATATTGTGTTGGTAGACATGACATTTCGACAAAAATGCTTGAAATCCCCACGATTCAGGGGAACAAATAGAACCAGTTCTATTTATTTTCAAGCCTGAAACAGTCTACAGAATAGTCCCTGGCGCATGCGTATTTCTTCAAAATTTCAGGCGAAGTCAGTCAGGCTGAAAAATGGGCACGAAAAAGGCATAGTGTAATACCCTCATACACTATGCCTTTTTCGTGCCCATTTGTCAGCCTGACTGTGTAATACCCTCATAACTAACTGGTCACCAGTTCAACAAACATCTGAATAGGATGGGATTGGCCGATAGCGCTCTGTGTCGCTGGTGCAAGAGCATGGAAGAAACAGCTGAACATATTCTGTTCGACTGTAACAACCTTAAAGAATTGAGGGTCATACACCTAGGCAACCCAACACCTACGATTCCTATGGTGAGAGGGACTTCTCCTTTTAAACTCGCGGCATTACTGTCAGCGTGTTTTTTGGAATGAGTCTCGCGAGTTTGTCAAGCGGGAGAACAATGGGCCAGAAGGCCTCAGTTCAGCCTGAGACGGCACCGCGGTAGAAGAAGAAGAAGAATACCCTCATAAACTGTAAATGAAATTGTTAGCTGTTGATATATTTTCCGTATTCCGTTCATTGGTTCAACTAGCAAATATTAATGCACGTAAATAAAAATACGCATTGCATAGTAAATGAGTTGAGTAGGAAGATGCTCTAGCACGACCATAAACCATTCATAAAACTGCAAATTCCATTATTTGCAATATAACTGTACCAAACTGAGTAGTTTCATCTTTTCACTCAGAGATCGTAACTATTATTTATAAATATTCCGGACATAAACGAAGCAGCATATTATTCATGAAATGTGACGATTTATGCAAATTGGGGATTAAAATAAAATGCTACATTCTATAGTACAGTACTATTCACATAAATAATTTTAAAATATAAAGTCAAGGTCCCGACCGAATAGAAAAAAAAAACAATATACTGCTGCTTACTCAGCAGTATTTATGGCAACACGGTGCATTCTCAAATTAACATAATTATTGAATGGTCATAAAATTAGTATCTCTACTCAATTAAACCGATGTACTGATCTAAGCGAGGTTACACCGATATTGTTTCTAGTTACTGGAACGACGAACAGGTGAATCTGTTCAAGGATTATCAATCATAGCAGAACGAAAGACCAATATCACTGGGACAGTTTGTACTTGCAGGGCGTGGCATCACAGTTTATCACAAAAAAATTGTTATTGTGGATACTCGAGATTGATTAGAGCTAATGAAACGACCTAATAGTATTATCGTGCCTTATAATTATTTCAGCATCAATGTTGGGCAATAATTTCAGCATCAATGTCAAGCTAAGGTTGGGTGCAATTAAACAGATGAATTCAAGGAACGTGTCCTACAATCATAATATGCAGATAGAGTTTATGCACAGTCTTAAGACTTATTCGCTAACTGGTGAGAAAGACAACAGCAGAATCCGATCTTCAATTTGATTTTTCAATTTACCAAAAGGTTAATAAGCTAGTCGGGCAAGTGAAGCCATAAACACTGGGGCCAATATAGCTGATATATCTCTGTAATGATCTGTGTTGACAGGTTAAGGCCTGCAGCATATCTTGTGTTGAGTTTATGTAATTTATGTCATTTATGTAGCACTGATTGTTAATTATGAACCTTAATACAGATTTTATATACCGTTTGGAAAAGCCAAATGGAATATCATCATTTGTTCTCAGAAATAAGTTCTCCTATAAAAATTGTCTTCCACCAGCTCCTGGGTATGTATCATTTTATTGAAATGTTTTTTTTCTGGGTTTTCTCTCCCAAACTCTGAAAAATATCTATAAAATAAAAATTAATTATTTTATGATTTGCTTCTGCGTAAGAAACACAAGATATTTGTCAGAAGCAATCAATCGAACAATGTTGCCTAGCAAATAACAACGAAACAACATCAACGAAGAAACAACTATATCGTAACGTTTCGGAGACTATATCAGACTCCGTATTCGACAATGGAAGCGCAAACGTACCAGATAAAGAAAAAGTACATTTTTGTCCGCTGTGGTCACTATGAATACGGCATGATACAGTTCAATATAAACATAAGTGCCTGTAAGAATAACTGTCAGTCGCTATGGTCACTATGAATGGCATGATACTGTTCAATACAAACACAAGTGTATATGAGAATAACTGTCATTTGCTATTGTGAAATTATTTAAGAGGTCTGAAATTCATAAAAGTATGTAGAGGTCGACGAAATAATTAAATATGCACCTTGGCGAAAAACTGTCCTCGGCTCCTCCTCGGATAGCAATTTGCAGGCCCGACAATAATAGACAGATTTTGGTCATTGGTATACATAAAAAACCTCATATGATGCTACTAAAGTATGTTTTTAATTGCATAAGACCTTTTTGCTCGTATGTTCTGGAGAACATCGCGTTATCATTTGGCTAAATGGCTGTAATTTTCCATTTTTTGACGAAAATGGTCTCAAACTATTGGGTTCGACTCCCCGATGAAGAATTCGAGTTCCTCAATAACTCAAAAAATACAAATCCGATCGAATTGAAACTTGGTAATCAGTTGTATAATACCAACGCGTAAAATTTCGTGAGGATCGAATCACTAGAAAAAAAAATATTTTCAAAAATGTTATCGGATCTGTATTTTATCAGATATTGGGAAAATAAAGTTCGGCTTGAAGTAGGAAGTACGGAATTTCAGCGGAATCAAAAAATAGTTTCCAAGTTGAAAGTTTCAGATACTGAGCTCCAAATATCTGTCCCTTCTTCTTCCAAGAATCCGGAAGAACTCGTTCAACGTTATTATTGAGGAGTTTCCCAGAAGTGGTATTTCGATTTTTTCCTCGTAAAAACAACACCTTAGTACGTTCGTGTTTGTATACACATTTAATTCACCATATAAACGAGATTCCGCACTTACTTCAGATGCCATCGATTCTGTTATAATGAACCTGGGATCAAGATGAAACGAGGCCAAATAGCGGAAAATATTTTTGTCGATAGCACACGTACAGCACCGTTGTTGGAAGGTTGTTCGAATGTTGCGTTTTTAACAGTTAGGTGCTTCTATTTTTGCAAATGTAAAGCTATCAGTGGAAAGTGGGAGGTTTTTGATTTGCGTATGATGATACCGTTATTGGATAGTGACAGGACAGTGACGTAGAGGTAAAGCTATATAAAGGGTCATTCTTTTAAAGGGACACTTAGCCTTATATGGGAAACTAAAAATGATACGCTCATAAAAATTCACACACAGAGGTTCTGGACCATAAACTACCTACTTTTCTAAAATATTGACATTTTTCTACCACTTCCGTTTATACCGAAACTAGCTTCCAACTTCTTTATTTCAAATGGCAACATTCATTTTTTATTCCCCATTTAGATTCCTCTTCAAAAATTGGTTCAAGCCTTGTGGACAGGAGCTTTCTCTTGTTCAAACAGACAAAATTTTATCTCCGAAAGTATTGGTTTCTCAGAGTTGAGAATTATATCAATGTATTCTTATGATAGAACTGCATCATAAAGGAGTAGAACCCAATCGATTGAGACCGTTTTCTGCAAAAAAATCGAAAATTAGGGACATACCCAAATATCAACAAGCAGTTCCCTAGAACATGCGCGCTAACATCCAGAAAGAGTTGACAAATACAATCAAATTTTGAATGGTTTCTCTCTGGGTTTTCTCTCCAAACTCTGAAAAATATCTCTTCTTCTTAGCGTGCCTTATCAAGTCCCCTTGACGTCGGCGATCAGCATGGCAAAACTCTCTCTATCTTGAGCTATTCTAAATAGCTGTTCTGCTTTTCTTACCCCAGTCCATTCCCTAATATTCTTCAACCAAGAGGCCTGCTTCCTTCCAATTCCTCTACGAAAAATATCTATAAAATAAAAATTAATTATTTTGTGATTTTCTTCTGCGTAAGAAACACAAGATATTTGTCAGAAGCAATCAATTGAACAATGTTGCCTAACAAACAACAACGAAACAACATCAACGAAGAAACAACTATATCGTAACGTTTCGGAGTCTATCTCAGACTCCTTCGTCAGACGCTTAATGAAAATCTTTAGAATTATTTTGTCAATGTGACAATTCTTTAATTTCACAAAATATCTATCACCAAAATGATTCTAAAGATTTTCATTAAGCGTCTGACGAAGGAGTCTGATACAGACTCCGAAAGGTTACGATATAGTTGTTTCTTCGTTGATGTTGTTTCGTTGTTGTTTGTTAGGCAACATTGAGCAATTGATTGCTTCTGACAAATATCTTGTGTTTCTTAAGCAGAAGCAAATCACAAAATAATTAATTTTTATTTTATAGATATTTTTCAGAGTTTGGGAGAGAAAATCCAGAAAGAAACCATTCAATGATGAATATACCTCCCACAGTATCCTTTAATGATTACTCAAATAAATTTTCTTTCTATTCTGCATTGTCTCTTATAAGACAGTTAATGATGATGATTTCTGGCCATATTTACGAAATAATCTAGTTGCACAGTTTTCCAAATACCGCACTTGAATCATTGACCGATACAGTATCAAATAGCCTTAATATGTATTCCGAAATGTGAGCGAAGTGAGAAAAATCTCAGTTGTTGACTGATAAACTGAGATTTTTCTCACTTCGCTCACATTTCGGAATACTCATTTAGTTGGTACCATTCCTGATCTATCATGAACGAGGACGCTCGATATTCGATTGCCACGTGTTTACTTTGATAATATTGCATCGATTCACTAGAGCCTTGCAGTTACGTTTCATTCATTATCCTGTTTCCCCTACTTCCGGAAAAGGGATCAAATTTCATGAAATACTTTTATACGCCGCCACTGGCAGCAGAGTTCAATCACATAGAAAGGAGTTGGGAATGGCAGTTGACCGAAATCAAACGAACGACACAATTTCTTTTCGCCGAAAGATAATCCACACCCATTTAACAGCGGGATCGAGAGATCATCAGAGAAAGGCCATGGACAAAAATCTGGCCATGGCAATCATGGCATTCTATCAGTCGGATATACAGCTCTCAGTCAAAAGAATATATATATATATATATCAGTCGGATTTCGGCAAACGATGGTTAGTGGTAGAGCGAGATGAGACGCCTGGGCAATTGAAAGAAGGTTCCGCTATTATGCGATGGTAGTTTTTGTACTTTGTAAAAAATTGGAGTTGGAGAGAAAAATTGGTTCGAGCCATGTGGACAGGAGCTTTTTGGCGCTCTAACAGACAAATTATATATCCGAAAGTATTGGTTTCTCAGAGTTGGGAATTATATCAATGGATTCCTATGATAGAAATGCATCATGAAAGAAATTAAATTTATATAAAGGGCTTCAAAAATTATCTTATAAAAAATATGCAATTTTTCTTTTACAAATACAAATAAGAAAGAAAGTAATTTGAAAAATAAATTCTAGAATATTGAAACAGATTCTAATTACAAAAAAAAACAAGTTTCGAATGACAATTGCCCAAAACAGGTTCAAAGTACCTACATATAGTAGATATTCCATAAAACATGTATGAAAGAAGAGAAGTAATAATGAAAAATTACCTTGCAATCGATCAAAAATTTCCTGATCTACGTTCACCAAATTAATATTTTCAAACATTTTTGGGCGAGGTTCCCGTTGCATCGCCAAAATACGAGTATTTCAACACCAACATAATATTCCCTTCCGTCAGTCCCGTCATTAAGTGAGAGAACTGAGCATGATGAAAAGCAGTCTCACTTCTCTCAGATCTCTTACTTCATGTTCCGTTCCGAAATGTAAGACTTTTCTGAGAAAAACTAATTTCGGAACAAACAACTGAGATTCTTCTCACTTCGTTCACATTTCGGAATACACTTTATTCTCATAATTCTTCTTCTAATGTCATATCTCAGGAAAATAAGTTGACACTATAACAATCCATAGATAGAATAATTGTATCATTCTGTGAAAACATAGAAATAAGATTTATTTTTGAAATTTTGAAAAATCATATCTCCGGAAGTATTAGCTTGTGAGAGTTAAAAATGATATCATTGGATTCTTATGGTAAAACTGCTTATTGGAAAAAATTCAATTCGGAATTTTTTATGTAAAAAAAATTTTTTTTTTGTTACTCCGAAACCATCTGTCCGATTTTGCCCAATAACGAACTTAGCTGAGATATTTATCTCCCAAACCTACTCCGTTCGAGAGATATCGTGCCTACGGCCGGCCGGACAGAATGAATTTCGACCGCGGATTCTTGATCAGTGAGTCGAACCAAATCGTTCAAGACCATTTTCATCGAAAAATTCGAAAATTACAGACATTTTGGCAAATTGATAAGCACTCAGTTCCGAGGAACTAGAGCGCCAAAAAAGTGGGAAAGCCCTGTAGATAGAAGCTTTGGCGCTCTTGATCAAACTTTGATAAATTATATCTCCGGAAGTATTGGTTACTCAGAGTTGGAAATGTCAATGGATTCCTATGATATAACTGCATCATGAATTCCAATAATGATTTATTTATCAAGATTATATGAACAACCTGCAATGATGTAACCCCGTGGAATGGGTTATTAAAACTTCCACTCGGTGCATCGTTTTCAAAACACGAAATACCCAAGGAAAGTATCATAGGAATGTCCACAGCAAGGCTGGAGACAATCATAGCAGATTGCCCATTTATTCATGATATTCGAATAGGTAGGCTGACGAAAAAATTATTTTAATAGTTCATCTCATTTGTTTGAAAGATTAAATATTTATTTTATATTCTACTTTTTCTTTATTTGAAAACGTATCTCATTATAAGACAAACTATATTAATAAAATAATAATCTTTTCATAATTCAACAGTTCATACCACTTACACATTCATTCTGTAATTTGAACCTTAACTCAAGAGAACATATTTTAATCACATGTAGATCCATATTTTAGTATTTTTTTGCAAGCAACATTATGAAAATACTGTATACCGGGTGGACCATGGTCGATGGTACCCTGGACTTCAACGGAGAACGGGACGTACGATTTTATTGAAAATGTGGTTTTTTGGCTAGGAACCACTGCTCTATCGATCTAAAATATTTTCAGCGCTGCGGTGTTGCCGCTTACATCAAAAAGTACTAACAAGTTTGATATTTCAAATGGAATATCCTATACAGGGTGAGTCTTTGACCACTGCATTAATTTTAACCAAAGATTCCTCTCATCAAATGAAACACTTTTTTCATTTACCATTTTTCCAGATTCGGCTCAGGTAAAAAGTTACAAGCGTTTAAATATTCCTCAATGTGCTAATACACTCCCGCATATAAATTATCTATGACATTGTTGGCAGACGAGAATAAGGTATGGTAACGTGGTTTACAGCTTGATTCGGGATTCCAACGCTCAGGGACGGATCCATAAAAGTAGTGAAATTTCTGGAGTTTTCCATTTTAAAACATTCAATGAAGAATATCTCAAAAACGGTGCGTTTACGGAGAAATGATGAAGAATAATATAATGTTCTAAAACGATGGAATATTCTTGAAATGACTCAAGAAAAACTTTATATGCTTTCTTTATGCTAATTTCCTTTAGTTTTATGCATCCACGGGTCCATAACTAGAAAACCAGTAGAAGTAGAAAATAACTAATATTTGGAAAATATGTATCATAGTTCTAGGAAACTTTACACCAAAATTCATTTTATTCAAAAGAAGGATGTCAAAGCTACAAAATAAAAACTGATTATTTTTCGAAATTTCAACAGCCTGTACCTTTTTACCTGGGCTGAATTTGGAAACATGTTAAATGAAAAAAGTGTTTCATTTGATGAGAGGAATCTTTGGTTAAAATTAATGCAGTGGTCACAGATCCACCCTGTATATTATTGCTTTTTCGATTCAACGTAGCCTTCTGATTAATTACGTATCAACTTCCTCATCTTATCTCTAGCGGTTTTCGAGTAATTAATTGATTTACTTCCTTTTTCGTGGAAAACATAGCTTCAATTCAACATTCGTTACTTTGTTAGTTGGAATCCTAGAAAGCCGAAATTTCTTTATGGATTAGCAATATCCCGTTACGTGTAATGACAGTCCTCAATCATAAAGGGTTGCGCGTATGTTCTATTGTCCATTCTCCTGTATTGGACACCCTTGTTCGAATTTACCATGGCAAATTATGTTGTCCATTCTCCTGTATTGTACACTCTTAATTCGAATTTACCATGGTAAATTCGAATTAAGATTGTGGAGGAGAAAGTATTTTCCTGTCCACAAAATTGCTTTGTCGTCCGCTGTGATCACTATGAATACGGCACGATACGGTTCAATACAAACATAATTGTCTGTAAGAATAATTGTCAGTGCTGTGGTCACTATCAGGGCATGATAAGGTTCAATAAAAACATGAGTGTATGTGTCATTTGCTTTGCATCTGTCTCTTGTTATTACTCAAGGGGTCCGAAATTCATAAAATGTGTAGAGGACGACGAAAAAATGTAATAAGCACCTGGGCGAAGAACTGTCTATTGTCTCGCCTATCTTTTGTTTCCAATTTGCAGACTGAACTATAATATACAGTTTTTCGTCCTTGGTACATATATAACTATTTGCGGACGAAAAAGTACTTTTTCGTCCGCAAAATGTACTTGCAAAAAGTACTTGCCTTCAATAATAGTCGATTTTACGGCCGCAAATTATTACGTCAAATATCACTTTTCATAGAGGTCGACGAAATAATAAATTAATATCTATTGTAGTTGTTGTAGATCGTACTGTCAACTCACCTATGCTGTAACCTACTCCAACAGTCAAAAAAGCATGACCTGTCAACGTTGCCACAGTGTACAGATGGGGATCAACGGCATCTACAGCCATTTCTTTAAACTGAAAAAAAAAATAAATTTACATATTTGCGATAAACCCAATATTGGGGGTAATAAAAGAAGTTGCGATAATGAAATCGGTTTAAGGCATCTCTAAGGAAATATCATTTCGAATAATTGAAACTGAATGGCGGAAATACATTCCTGACAGCCCTGACCAATTAATATCTCCGCTTCAGGATTCGGCTTCGGAATTTTTATGGCTCATACGCACTTTTTGCAGCAACATGTTCTGATAGTACTATCGGAGCCAAAACGGGAGGTCACCGACCTCAAGGAATAATTCGGTAACGAAGTGGCGTACAGGAAATTCGGTTGGACTGATTAAATGGAAAGAAATTTGATATGGACGCAAAAAAAATATATAAAAGCACTGACGTGGTGTTAGGACTGTTAGGAGCCTAAATCAATAGATTACAATAGTATGGAACACCATAGGCAATAGACTAAAGGAAACTGGATATCATAAATCTGTTTTAATGGGAAAAACAGTTCTTAAAATTAAAAAAAGTTCAAAAATTCTGCACAAATGTATGAAACCTTATTTGAATCGATAAATCAGATTCTGCCATTAGGTTTTGCGCGCATATTCTGGGGCGTGCTATCATTTTGCCCAAATGTAATTTTCGAATATTTTGCCGAAAATAGTCCACTGATGAAGAATGCGACGGTTGGGTTCGTTAATGGACAGAATCAGCCGAACGGTTTTTGAGTACTAATTTTGTTGTCAAACAATACATATCCGATCAAATTGCAACTTGGTAATTAGTTGAAAAAACCAACACAAAGACTTATGTGCCATTTTCAAACAAAAATTCTTTTTTTGCTCATAACTCTTTTAAAAATTGAATAATTACCTAACGATTTTTTTTTGGATGACTAGACGACTTTAGTGTCAGCATGAATACTAAATTTTGTTTGAACTTGGTTTTTCGACATTCGTTCGAATTTTCCCTGAAAAGTCGTTTCATTCTGATGCAAAGTTGCTCCTATCCGTATTTTCGCCAGTAAAATCTTTCAATTTCATATTCAATTCACATCCGAGAATCCCAAGAATGCAAATCTTGCTGCAATTTGCCAATTGATACTACATTTTTGAAATACAATTCTGTCATGAATATCCATCGTTCAATTTCAACGCCAGTTAATTATTTTCTATGATCACAGTTTTGTGAAAATTCGAAAAACTAATTTCAAACACAAATTTCATGCCGACACTAATATTGTCTAGTCACTAAAAAAAATTCCGTTGGGTAATTATACAATTTTTAAAAGAGAAATAAGCAAATGGTCTTGAACGATTTGGTTTGACTCACTGATCAAGAATCCGTGGTCGAAATCGATTCTGTCCGGCCGGCCGTCCGTCTGGCCGTTAACACGATAACTCTCGAACGGAATGAGCTAGACAGTTGAAATTTTCAGAGTATGTTTGAGGGATAAATATCGCGGTTACGATCGTTATTGGACAAAATCGGTCTAACAGTTTCGGAGTTTTTTTTCTACGTTACAACTTTTGAATTCAATTTTTTTTTTAAGATGCAGCTTCATCATAACAATCCATTGTTATCATTTTCAACTCTAACAAGCTAATACTTTCGGAGATATTATGATGTTTCGAAGTTTCAATAACACATCGTAAGTTCTATGTATTCACAGAATGTGAACACAGAATCAGTCCATGATCACTATTCATAAATGTCATCTTTTCTAGCTATTAGAGATTGTCAATTCGTAGTTGTTATTTTCTCTTGGAAAGCAAGTATTCGATTCTTGACTTTGTGAATATATACAAGACTGTTTTGATGTAGTTTATGGAGGCAATAGGAAAAAAGAAAATAATGGAATCATAAAAGAAATTACTATTCGTTGACCAGTGAGGTTAATATTACCTACCTTTTACTTCCTTAAGCAGTGTTCCTATGTTCCTATATACAGTATTTTCATAATGTTGCTAGCAAAAAATACTGGAATATAGATCTACATTTGTGTATTAATCATATTTTCTTGAGTTAAGGTTCATTATCCAGAAAAAATGAGTTAGTGGTATGAACTATTGAATTTAAAATTATGAAAAGAGGATAGTATTTTATTAATATATTTTGAACTATTAAAATAATTTGCTCGTAATCCACTACCTACTCAAATATCAGGAATAAATGGACAATCTGCTATGATTGTCTCCAGCCTTGCTCTAGACATTTCGATGATACTTTCCTTAGGTATTTCGTGTTGTAAAAACTATGCACCGAGTGTAAGTTGCAACAACCCATTCCACGAGGTTGAATCATTGCAGATTGCTCATTTAATCTTGATAAATAAATTTAATGACAATTTTTGAAGCATCAAGGCATTGAAGCATTGTAGATTGCTCTTTTTTTATAAGATAATTTTTGAAGCATTTTTTTAAACGACACATCATTTATTTTTGGGCGCATGTTCTAGGGGAACATCGTCCTATCATTTCGTCCAAATGTCTGTAATTTTCGAATTTCGAGCTGAAAATTGGCTAATAGACTAATTCGGACTCCCTGATCACGAATCCGGTGTCAGATTTTTGGGTGCCGTCCAGCCGGCCGGCCTTCCGGCCGTAGGCACGATAACAGGAGCACCGAATGTCCTATCGACTTCAAACTTTCAGGGTAGGTTTCTGATCAAAATGCGACGGTCAAGTTCGTTAACGGGCAAAATCGGCCGGACGGTTTAGAAGTTATAGACATTTCAAATTTTGAGGTTATTTCCCTGATATTTCAGGAACTAAAGAAGATGTTGAATCGAAACTTGGTAGTCAGTTCGAAGATATAGACGCGCAACTTTTGGCAAAATTCTGTTATGATCGAAATGTTGGTAATTTTTAAAAAAATATTTCTTTTAATTTTTTCGAAAAAAAAAATTTTTTTTCGTGAACTATTCATCAGATTGCAACAAAAACTTGTACTAACGTCAATTGTAGTATTTTGCAACATTGTGCAACATTTTGGCTCTATACGATTTCAATTTCTGGAGATATAAGAAAAAATGTGTCAAATTTCCTGGGTCTCTCTCAGTATTTTCATCGATTATTATATAATTATCAATAATATTAAGGTATTCAACATGATACTGCTTTTTTTCTTTACTGGTCAGTACGGGCCACAAGGAAGATGAACATGCGCCCAATAGCTCCTGTCCACAGGGCTTGAACCAATTTTTTTTATTTCATTAAGGTGTTGTATTTTTCATTTGATTTTCTCTGAATTTTGTTGTTGTTATATATGAATATATAGCTACAAAGACTAAAAATATTCGCATAACATTCGGACAGCTATAGGATCATGATAATAATTTCTAGGACATTATGTATATGAAGAGTATTTGCTTAGGATAATTTCCATAAGTGTTCTGGGATACCAAACACCCATTCTCGTATCATTTTATATTTAAACTTTTTATTTCATTTTTTGACCGCTTGAGAGTCAAGTTAACCTCCGGAATGGAGGAAGCAGGCTTGTAACTGACCAGTTCAAGTGTCAATATACACCAGACTGCACCAGGTGTTTTAATTTTCGTCGGAAGCACTGACCAGCTCAACCACGTACTTTTAGGTACACATATACGCCTCTAAATAGCTGCTAGAACAAGAATTAGAAAGTGATGACTCTCAGTTCCGACCTGGTTTTTGACCGCGCGTTCCAGAGTTTCTCGAATTTCAAGCCAACATTGGTTCAAGCCCTGTGGACAGGAGCTTTGGCGGTCTTGTTCAAACTTTGACACATCATATCTCCGAAAGTATTGGTTTCTCAGAGTTGGTAATTATATCAATGTATTCTTATGATAGAACTACATCATAAAGGAAATTCAATTCAAATAATAGTTTATTTATCAAGATTAAATGAGCAATCTGAGAATGAGAACTGCACCATGGAAGAAATCAAATTAAAATTACTGAAATGAATTTGACTCTCTCTTATAGAACAGGATGACATGAACGAATATGAACGCAGATCATATAATAATTCATAGATAGAATAATTATAGCATTCGGCGGAAACAACGATTCATTGTTGAAATTTCGAAAAATCATATCTCCGAATGTGTTAGCTTGTTAGAGTAGAAAATTATATCAATGGATCTTTATGGTGAACTTGCATCTTAAAATATTGAATTTGAAATTTGTAAGTTAAAAAATTTTTTTTTTTCGTTACTCCGAAAACATGGCCTATTTTGTCCAATAAAGAACTTAGCCGAGATATTTATCTCCCGAACCTACTCTGAAAATTTCAACTGCCTAGCTCATTATATTCGAAAGTTATTGTAGAAACAAAATTTAAAAATAAAAAAAAAATATTTTTTACACTTTGCGGCAACCTGATCAATAAAAAACTTCGCATGCGTATAAGGGTCATTATTCTACAATTTGATGCTAAATTTCAGATAGATCGTTCCTACGCAAATCCCGGACATCTAAATTTCAGTCCCTAGGAGCAGTTCACAAATTCCTTTAAAAAAAAAATCATAATCCATTGCCATCACATAAATACAATCAGTATACAGTAGGGTGATTCAAAAAAAAGGAATATTTTTTTTTTCGTTTGGTACTCTGAAAAATAGGTTCCTAGACACCTCTAAGAAAGCCTCTCCAAGCATGAGTTCTTAATTGTAACGGGAAGGTCCTCCTTCTTACAGTTTTCTATTTTTTCTTATTATCAGATAGAAAAATTTATATCTCGCTTCCAACTACTTGAAAAAATATCTTGTTCCTTAGATTTTGTAGGAAATTGAATGCTCTACAAAAAAGGTCTCTTACGATTTTTTCGTAAACCCAACCGTTTAAAAGATATTAACGGTTAAAGTTTGATTATTTTTGGGAAAATTTTTTATTTCTTAGGAATTTTATAACTCAATGAAAAAAAATCATTATGAATGATGAAACTCATAGTTTTGTAGGAAATTTACTGCTCTATAAAAATGGTCTCTTATGATTTTTCGATCAAGTTGAGCGTTTACGAGATATTCATCGTCAAACATCAATGCATATCAATTTTTCTAGTTTTTGATCAATAATTCGAAAAATTTCAATTTATTCTGTGAGCTTCAAGGAAATTTAGACAAATTTGAGTTCTTATTATAAAAGCAACTCCTATAGATGTTTTCTGTTCAAAAATTCATTTGAAAGTTTTTATTCTAATAATATTTTTTTTTAATTTTATCTTTAAAAATTTAAAATTTTATTATATGGCAGTTGATAATTAAATAAATAAATTCTTCGATAAAAAAGTGAAACACATGTGAAACACACTAAATTGAATTATATATTTAAAAAAATGCACTAATTTTTTGTTTTAATGTAATCAAACATGCCCAAGACTAAAAAAACTAATTAAAAAAATAGTTCATAACATATTTCTATTCATAGAAACTCAAATTTGTCTAAATTTCCTTGAAACTCACAGAATAAATTGAAATTTTTCGAATTATTGATCAAAAACTAGAAAAATTGATATGCATTGATGTTTGACGATGAATATCTCGTAAACGCTCAACTTGATCGAAAAATCATAGGAGACCATTTTTAAAGAGCAGTAAATTTCCTACAAAACTATGAGTTTCATCATTCATAATGATTTTTTTTCATTGAGTTAAAAAATTCATAAGAAATAAAAAATTTTCCCAAAAATAATCAAACTTTAACCGTTAATATCTTTTAAACGGTTGGGTTTACGAAAAAATCGTAAGAGATCTTTTTTGTAGAACATTCAATTTCCAACAATATCTAAGGAACAAGATATTTTTTCAAGTAGTTGGAAGCGAGATATAAATTTTTCTATCTGATAATAAGAAAAAATAGAAAACTGTAAGAAGGAGGACCTTCCCGTTACATTTAAGAACTCATGCTTGGAGAGGCTTTCTTAGAGGTGTCTAGGAACCTATTTTTCAAAGTACCAAACGAAAAAAAAAATATTCTTTTTTTTTGAATCACCCTAGTATACAGTGTGGAAGCGCCAAATGGAATGAATTCATTGTCTTGGCCTCCTACTGTAGGTACATGGAAAATCCCGAAGCTCATCAAACTCAAATGATAAGTTGTCATTCTTCTTCGTAAAAATCGGAACTCTACCTTCAACCCTCATTGAAAGACAGGTACAATCCCCAATTTTTTAAATACAATACAATTCAACGTGTGATACAAGAACTCATCGTGTCCCCGTGAGTGTTGTGATTTGTAAAAAATTAATTTTTACAAATGTAGCGAAAATTTAAAATATTGATGGGCATTTCTTCCTTCAATATGGATTCCTTGGTAAGAAAACGGAGAAGTTTCTCCAAGGTACCCGAAACTCAACCGAAATATGAATAGACAAAAGGAGAAAAACAAACAAATTAAAAATAATACATGGGCGTGTGATACATCGTTCGAAAGGTGACGTCACTGTCTATTCAAGAAATCACTTATTACTTTCATGTTTATTGCAAAACTCAAAATAGAAAAAAAAAAATGGGTTCAAGCCCTGTGGACAGGAGCTTTCTGGCGCTCTAGTTCAAACAGACAAATTATATCTCCGAAAGTATTGGTTTCTCAGAGTTGGAAATTATATCAATGTATTATTATGATAGAGCTGCATCATAAAGGAAATTCAATTCAAATAATAGTTTATTTATCAAGATTAAATGAGCAATCATGAGAATGAGAACTGCACCATGGAAGAAATCAAATTAAATCTGGCCAATTTTGCCCAATAACGAACTTAACCGAGATATTCATCTCCCTAATCTACTCTGAAAATTTCAACTACCTACCTCATTCCGTTCGAGAGTTATATCTATGTCTATGGATGAAAAGCAGTCTCACTACTCTCAGATCCCTTACTTCATGTTCCGTTCCGAAATGTAAGACTTTTCAGAGAAAAACTAATTTCGGAGCAAACAACTGAGATTTTTCTCACTTCGCTCACAATTCTTCGATTGATTAGATAGTGTAATGTCACAGGAACATAAGTTGACATTAGGACAATTCATACATAGAATTATATCATTCTGTGACAACGTTGAAATACGATTTATTATTGAAATTTTAAAAATCATATCTCCGATATACTCAATGATGCTATCAAAGCGAATTATTTATTATCTTGATATTATCTACGTGTCTGTGGAAAGTATCAATAGACGAAGTTAATTTGACTGATTCACTTAACTGGATTAAATTTCTGTGGATTTGCAAGAAAATTGATTCGAATTTCAGTTTTCTTCACATGACGCATTCCCGATAACCGTATATTGAAGTAGTCTATGGTGTTACAATTATCGTAACAAATGATTATTCAATGAACGAGAGCACTGAAACTCCTGAAGCCACGCCAGTGCTTTTATAATTTTTCTTTCAGAATTTAGGTTGCTCGTCACTTCTTTACCATTATTTGAAATCGAGACCTTGAAGATTTACATGACATCCAGAAAAATCTAACGTGAACCCCACCAGATCGATAGATTTCCATATTGCTACATTCTCCTGCGTCATGGCGAATTAAGAGAGAAGTTAACTCTACAAAAAAAAAGAAAAAAATCGTCATTAGCATTTTCAACTATTATTGCGCATTGTTTGGCGTACCTAATAATTAACCACATTTTTATTCAATAGGAAGCTGAGTACAGTTAATACCTCTGGGGAACTATTTCGATTCTGTGACCTCTAGCACGTGATAATTAAACGTGAAACTATAAAAACAGTTTTTTTAAACAATCAGGGTTAGTATGCATTGATTTCCTCGTAAAGTGGGTGAGTACCGATAGGTAAACATATTAGCAACCAATTGTATTAATTCATTATGGAAAATGATTTATCATAATACTTTGTGAAAGACACACGGCTAAGCCATCGTTGAATTTAACTATCAACGAGTTTCCGTCGTGATCCGGACTACCAACCTCACCGCGCAGTGTCCCCCCAAAGAAGACATTCAGGGCAGATATGTACCGGTTTCATGGTTGTTACCGGCCATCAGCGTAACTTAGCCACCAAAGTTCTGGAAAGAAAATTTCAGCAGCGCCACCTAGGAATATTCTTACGAACTCCAACCCTCTGTGGAAACCTTGAACGATATTCAGTAACATACGTGATTACCTATATGACGCCAAAAAAAAAGGAAGACGGTGACTGCAGCTTTTAAACATCAGGAAGTCAGGAGCTTTTGCGCGTATGTTCTATTGTCCATTCTCCTGTATTGGACACTCTTAATCGAATTTGCCATTGTAAATTATATTGTCCATTCACCTGTAGTGGACACTTAATTCGGATTTACCATTGTAAATTATATTGTCCATTCTCCTGTATTGGACACTTAATTCGAATTTACCAACGTGAATTCGAATTAAGAGTGTCCAATACTGGAGAATGGACAATATAATTTAACACGGTAAATTGGATTAAGAGTGTCCAATACAGGAGAATGGACAATAGAACATACGCGCAAAAGCTCCTGACTTCACGTCAGTGCTTGAACTAATTTTGTTGTTTTGGTTATCGTGACATAAATAATACTTTGTAATATTTTTTTTTATTTTCTAGTTATGAGATTCTCACAAAATTTCACAAACGTCTTAAGGTATGTATCCTACAACTACTCACCAAGTTTCAATTCGATCGGATTTGAATTGGTTGAAAATAAAAAATATTATGATTATGCCCATTAACGAACTTGAAAATTTCAAGTTGCTATCTCTTCCGGACGGCCGGACATAATCACATTTGTCCTCGAATTCTTCAACAGGTAAGTAGTCGAAATCAATTATTTGAGACCATATTCGGCAAATGATACAAATACGCACAAAAAAAGACTGATATCCAAGAAATTGACATTGCACAGTTAATTCATGGCATTGATATTTAAATATGATTTTGAGGGTGTGTCCGCCACGGCAGGGGCGTGAAAGGCGTAATCTAGCGGTCCGATTCTCACACGCACTTTGCAATAAATCAAGCTGAATTTCGGCAATGTCGTCTCGAATCTCGGATTCCAGTTGCTCAATTGTTACTGAATTATCGGCGTACACATGACATGTGGCGCCGTCCTGCTGATACTACATATCTGCAACATTGATGTCTTCTTATTGACACCAATTCAGTAAACACATCTTGGTACCTCCCACCGTTGATTGTAATGTTCTGACTATCAACATTTTTGAATACATATTATAACACATGATGCCAATCTCTACCGACCCATACAGCGCACTAAACGGTTACTTTTCTGGACGTAATAGTGTTTCGACAATGGCTTGAGGAATATCATTGGCTGTAATTGCGGCAATTCGGCTTTTTGGCAATGCCATTTGACCGAAAGTGTGCCTCATCACTGAACTTATTCGAATGAAATTGTGGATTAATAACAGTAATATTTCTTGAGGACTATTTTCCATAAAATGTAAGGTACGAGCGATGATCATGTGGCTTCATTTACTTAATAATTTCAATATTTTAACAACTCAACCAATATCTTCACACAATAAAGTGTATGGACACTAATTTGAGGGTTTAGCATGCTAACCAATTGATAAATTTAGTTCATGCCAATATGAAGATGTGTTTCATAGAAGGGGATCAAAAAAAACTTTTTGAAAATGTTACTATAAACGTGATATTTTTTCGATGTTAGGAGGGGAGTTAGGGGGAAATTTCCAAGGGCTTTATCGAGGAAAAATACGGAAGTTTCGTGTTTTCGGAGCGAAAAAACGGGGGTGTATTCTAAAAAAAAATCGCGAAAAGGCGAAAAAACGCAAAAGGAGCAAAAAATGAAGTTGCACTCAATATCTTGTCCACCCTGTATATATTCCAATTTGTGAAAACGTCCTGAAAAAATTCTGTTAATTTCGTACAACTTTCGTACATAACATTTCTTTGTATCTCCATTCGTAAGAAAGTTGAAAGGGGGGGTCAAATTATAGTGGAACACCCGGTACAGTAACCAACATAATGAATTTATTCCATTTGAAATCATTATAGTCTAGTCAACAAGTGCCTTTTAGGACATAATTTTTGCGTATTCTCCGAAAATTATAATTGAGGTGTCGTTCGATTCGGAATGGCATGTAGATAGTTTTTGAAAAAATGCTGAGGCCACTCGCAAAAATTACAATAGTTATAAACAATTAAGTGAAAAAAAAAGAAGGGGCTTTGATTTTTTGCCAATATCTCAAAAACTATCTTAGATAATTCAAATTGGAAAAAAAGATTCAAGAAGAGGAGGAAATTTCCTAAAACAAAGTCCCAACTTAATGAAATTGGGACCAATAATTATAATTTTCCCAGAGGGTTGAAAATACTCCCGAAAACGTGTACTCTCGCTTGCGTAAGCGTCGCCCCCTTCGGACCTTTCATGAATAAATATCCTTTAACTTATTATAGCTATATGAAAATAAAAATCGACAAAATTCAGGCGTCTGCAGGAAAGATCAATGGACCATAATCCGTTGTCCAAAAATGTTTATCGCCACTTTTCAATTAGATATCCATTGGTTAATTAACAATTTTTTGTTGCACGAACATTAACATTGCAAGTACGCTAATTGTTATTATCTATTATTATCTATCTATTAATCTGATAATTTTTTCCTTTCGTAGTGCTATTTTTCAAAGACCTCAGAAAAGATTGCTATTGGAGAATTTTAAAAATTATTAATTTTCGTTTTGTTATCCACAATTTACTTAAGTGAAAAATTATAAAGCTTCAATAATGTTTCAAAAGAAAATTTTGAATTATCTCAAAAACAACGCATTGGTTTATAACAATTTTTCAAACAATAGGAGATAATAATTATTAAAATTATAATTTGAGCTGTTTCTGATCATAAGAAAACGGATTAATAGTAATATTATATATTGAAGCTTAATAATATTTACTTAAGTAAATTGCTCATAACAAGACGAAGATTCAATTTTTTTTTTAAATTTTCTAACAGGAATCTATTCTAAGACCTTTGAAAAATAGCTCCCCGAAAGGAAAACATTCTCAGATTAATAGTTTAACAATAAGCGTACTTGGAATGTTAATTTTCATGCTACAAACAATTGTTAATTAACTAATGGATAACTAATTGAAAAATCGCGATAAACATTTTTGGACCAAGGATTATTGTTCATTGATCTATCCTGCAGGCACCTGAATTTTTTTCAATTTTTAATTTTCATATTTCATAAGTTTAAAATAATATTTATTCATCAAAGGTACGAAGGGGGCAAGGCTTGCGCAAGCCAGAGTACCCATTTTCGGGCGTATTTTCAACCCTATAGGAAAATTATAAATATTAGTCCTATAGTTCTAGTAATTAGCACTTTTTTGGGAAAGTTTCTCCTCTATTTGAATCTTTTTTCAAATTTGAATTATCTCAAATAGATTTTGAGATATTGGCAAAGATCTAAACTTTCTTCTTTTTTTTTCACTCAATTGTTTATAACTATTGCAATATTTGCTAGCGGCCTTAGCATGCCATTCCGAATCAAATGACACTGCAATCATAATTTTCGTAGAATACGCAAAAATTTTGACCTAAAAAGCACTTGTTGACTATAATGCCCAACTCTAGGCTCAATCTCCTCTGACGAACCCCACCAGAACCTATCCCAACCAATTTCAGCATGGGAGATCGGGGAAAATCCGAAATTCCAATCGAATCGAATCCGGAATCATCAGCGATTCAAATCAATTCAAACGACAAAAGTCGTTAGAATCGGCAATAAGCCATTATCATCCATAATACCGTGATTTAACGGTAATCGATTTTTTTTAAATACCATTCCACATTATCACGTGTTCTGTATGCAGTCGCAACTCACGTTTACTATTACATAATTAATACGGTATCGGTGTGAAACACGTGTGACATTTCAAAAATCTGAAAAAATCAGATATGCATAATGTATTACCACAAGTAACAACCACTTCACCGGGTGTAGAGACACGTAGTTACAGATATTTCAATTCTGCGTTGAGTAATATGAAGTAATAGATTTTTAATGGTATGCATAATTATTGTGTGGAATGATCTATGAAACAGTAACTTTAATCAACATTATCAATTTCTAACGTTTTTCAATCGGATAATAAATCGTTTGAAATTGTAAGGTCGTACGGTGGACGTGAACAGTTAGAATTTACCGTTCTCCTTAAAGGTAATATATAAAGTGACGGTCATCTCTATTCCCAATTATTATTGTGAAGGAATGGGAAAGATCATTGTCAATGTCGAAAGCGTAATAAATATATCATAATCCTGCTTTCCTATTGCCCCTGTGACCGAGTATTGCGGATCTGCTGTGCGGAGGTGGTTCCCACTTCATCCTAGACCAGGGATGGCCAAAATTATTGTCGAACGTGCCGTTATTTATGAACAAAATTGTATTGTGGCTATAACTTTCCAGCAAAAAATCTTGATGCTTTGTTACCTACGTAGGTGCATTACGTCAAATATGGGGTGTTTCTTAATAGGCTAGTCAACAAGTGCGTTTTAGGTCAAAATTTGTGCGTATTCTGCGAAAATTATGATTGAGGTGTCATTCGATTTGGAGTGGCCTCTAGATAGTTTTTGAGAAAATGCTAAGGCCGCTCGCAAGAATTGCAATAGTAATAAACAATTATGTGAAAAAAAAGGAAAGGTATGGTTTTTCATCAATACCACAAAAACTATCTGAGACAATTCAAATTTGAAAAAAGATTCAAGAAGAGGAGGAAATTTCCTAAGGAAAAAGGCCCAATTCCCCGAACTAGGACTAATATTCATAATTTTTCCAGAGGGTTGAAAAAACTCCCGAAAACAAGTACTCCGGTTTGCGTAAGCCTCGCCCCCTTCGGACCTTTGATGAATAAATATTATTTGAACTTATTAAATATGAAATTGAAAAATTGACAAAATTAAGGCGTCTGCAAGATAGATCAATGAACAAAAATCCGCCGTCCAAAAATGTTTATCGCGACTTTTCAATTAGTTCTCCATTAGTTAATTAACAATTTTTTGTAGCACGTACACTAACATTGCAAGTGCCATAATTGTTAACCTATTAATCTGAGGATTTTTTCCATTCGTGGTGCTATTTTTCAAAGGTCTTGGAATAGATTTCCGTTGGAAAATTTGAAAAATTGTTAATTTTCGTTTTGTTATTAACAATTTATTTAACTGAAAAATTATAAAGCTTCAATTATGTTTTCAAAAGAAAATTTTTAATTATCTCATAAACAGCACATTGGTTTATAACTTTTTAAACAATAGGAGACAATAATTATTGAAAATCATTTTTAAGTAGTTTCTGATCATAAGAAAACGGACCAATAGTAATATTATAAATTGAAGCTCTATAATTTTTCACTTGAGTAAATTGCTCATAACAAAACGAAAATTAACAATTTTTAAAATTTTCCAATAGGAATCTATTCTAAGACCTTTGAAAAATAGCTCCACTAAAGGAAAACCTTCTAAGACTAATAGTTTAACAATTATCGTACTAAAATGCTATGTTAATGTTTGTGCTACAAAAAATTGTTAATTAACTAATGGATAACTAATTGGAAAATCGCGATAAACATGTTGGACCACGGATTATTGTTCATTGATCTATCCTGCAGACGCTTGAATTTTTGAAATTTTTTATTGTCATATTTAATAAGTTAAAATAATATTTATTCATTAAAGGTCCGAACGAGGCGAGGCTTGCGCAAGCCGCAGTGCCCGTTCTCGGGCGTATTTTCAACCCATTGGGAAAATTATAAATATTGGTCCCTGTTCCAGTTCCAGAGTTGGGACGTTCAGGAAATTTCATCTTCTTCTTGAATCTCGTTTCAACTTTGAATTATCTCAGATGGTTTTTGAGATATTGGCGAAAAACCAAACCACCATCACTTTGGATCACTTAATTGTTTATAACTATTGCAATTTTTGTGAGCGGCCTTAGCATTTTGTCAAAAACTATCTACATGCCATTCCAAATCGAATGATACCTCAATCATAATTTTCGGAGAATAGGAAAAAATTGTGACCTAAAAAGCACTTGTTGACTGGACTATAATTGATGCGAAAAATTTTAAGAGGTGGTTATTTGGCAAAATTTAAAAGGAATCTTTCACATAATTACGGTAACCATATTATTTATTTCCAAATGATTATATTGCCTTTGTGAATTTATGTGGAATGATCCTGCGTAATATTGCATTTTTTCGCGCCTGTTCTAGGGAAAAGCGTGCTATAATTTTGCCAGGTGCAGAAAGATCTCAAACAATTAGGTTCGACTCAGTGATAAAGAATCCATGGTAAAATTTGATTTTGTCTGGCCGGCCGTTGCCACGATAACTTTCGAACGGAAAGTGGTACGGACAAGTTCGTTAATAGGCATAATCGGTTCAACGGTTTCCGAGTACTAATTTTTTTCCAACCGATCCAATTCAAGTATGGTAATTAGTTGCAGAATGCAGACGTGCAAATTTTTGTGAAATTTCGTGAGGACACTATCAATAGAAAATTAAAAAAAAACCTTGAAAAAAAAATCTATATAAGTATGAAAAACTATTCGTCCGACATCGCTGATATTTTACGAGAACCTTCGAAACCTAACTTTACAGCGAAGTTCCAGACTTGAATACGATTGGATCTATATTGTTGGAGATCCGAGCAGCCTTGGGTGAGATCAGTAGCTGGATGGGTGACCGTTGCCTTGATAACTTCAGAACGGGAAGAATTAGCGACTTTTTTCAGGGTACGTTGCGCATCCGAATGGTACAGTTAATTTCGTTGTTGGGCAGTATCAGCCAAACGGTTTCGGAGTTATATACTCATCTGGAATATTATTTTCCCTATAACTCAAAATATACATATATGATCGAATTCTAGTAG
Source organism: Halyzia sedecimguttata (assembly GCA_937662695.2). Lineage (NCBI taxonomy): Eukaryota > Metazoa > Arthropoda > Insecta > Coleoptera > Coccinellidae > Halyzia > Halyzia sedecimguttata. Next base: position 106,384,967 of record OW569414.2, read on the forward strand.
TAACTAGTTGTAGAATGCCGACATTAAAACATATGTGAAATTTAGTGGAAATCCTACTAGAAAATTTCAAAAAAATTATGAAAAAATATTATGTATCTCACGATAACTTGAGAACAAAAAGAGATCGACTTGCAATTTTGTAGATAGGCATAGCCAGCCAAACGGTTTTGGAGTTCATTTCCTCTATAACTCATATATAATCAGATCCAATTAAAACTCGGTAATTACTTGAGAATGCCGACGCACTAATTTTGGCGCGGAAGTTAATGAATATAGTATCCTGAATTCACTTGAGACATAAGTTTTTTCGTATATTATTAGATATTTAATAGATTTCGGTTCCGATAAAATACACATGTCAGAATTAAAAATTCTGTGATTCTCTCATTGCTCATTAAAATGGTACGAAATGTATTCATCTATATTAAAAGAAAGTCGTGTTAGTTACACCAATTATAACTCAAGAACGGCTATACCGATTTAACTCAAAATTGGTGGGGAGGTAGCTTAGAGCCAGGAGACGTACATAGGATACTTTTTTGTGTTATACAGGGTGTTTTTCTTTTAACGTCAATTAAAACGTGCTGTTTTTCCAGCCATAATCGTACAATTTTAGTCACGTGTGTTTAAAAATAAACTTTCGAGGCATACACCATTGAAAATAAAGCATTACTATACAGGGTGTCCTTTTTCTCATGGCACAATTGTACGTGATTGAAGTGATTTGTGTCACAAACAAAGCATTAACTAAATAGGTACCTTGGATGGATTCTCATAATGTATTCGTTCGAAATCTCCATACAGGGTGTTCTTCTTTTAACGTCAATTGCATTTTGCTGTTTTCCATGCCACAATCGTACAATTTCATTCATTTGTGTTAAAAAATAAACTTTAGAGGCATACACCATTGAAAATAAAGCATTACTATACAGGGTGTCCTTTTTCTCATGGCACAATTGTACGTGATTGAAGTGATTTGTGTCACAAACAAAGCATTAACTAAATAGGTACCTTGGATGGATTCTCATAATGTATTCGTTCGAAATCTCCATACAGGGTGTTCTTCTTTTAACGTCAATTGCAACTTGCTGTTTTCCATGCCACAATCGTACAATTTCATTCATTTGTGTTAAAAAATAAACTTTAGAGGGACACATCATTGAAAATAAATCATTACTGTACAGGGTGTTTTTTTTCTAACGTGTATAATAAAATCTAAAATCTGCTTATTTATTGCCTCTAAGGCGGAACAGAGTTCGCTGGGTCAGCTAGTATCTTATAAAAGCTGAGAAAACGGTGTATATCGATTGTAAATTCTATTAGTAGTGTGCAATACAGGCGAATAAACCATTAGTAACAGTAATTTTGTCGGTTGAAGATTAAATTTTAATTTTTTTTTAAATTTTATATTTCAGAAACTATGCTACAGAATCAGCTGAAATTCTTCAAATAACTAGTATAATAATAAATAATCGAGTAGCGAATTTAAGCTTGATCTAATCCATATAAGACTAAAGATAAGACAAAAAGTAGTAACATTTCGCGCAATCGTATAGAAAAAAGCATCTTCAAACCGTCTATTTAGCGTTAACACTAAAAAAAGTATTGGGCATCAACTGAAATCAAATATTGAAATAAATATACTGTTCAACTTACTCAGTGGAGATTCGAACCCAGATCTTCCCCTTGGCAGGCGAGTAAGCTAACCATCGTGGCTGTCAGAGCGTTGTAATTTTACATCCTTTGAAATTTCAGAAGCAGATACCAGTTTGGATATTATTTTCACAAATATGTAATTGCTAAACTACAAAACCGATCGAGCTGAAATCCGGTACTCGATGGTAAAATGGCGCTTGTGCGGATTTTCATCAGAATCAGACAAATAGTTTCTGAAATATAATTTTTTCGAAGAAAACATTTGTGACATTTGTGACACAATCCTCTCGAAATTTTGCAGAAATTAGTGCATCAGTATTCTACAACTAATTACCAAGTTTAAATTGGATCAGATTTTGAAGTTATGAAGCGAACAATGTTTTAGATGGGAATAATTAAGAAATTGTTTTGCCGATTATGCTCGATAACGAAATCCACCGTCTTATTCGGATGCGCAACTTACCCTGAAAATTTCAAGTCGCTATCTCTTTTTCGTTCGAAAGTTATCATGGCAACGGAGAGCAGACAGACGGCCGGACAGAATCGAATTAAACCTCGAATTCTTCATCAGTGTCAAACCTAATCGTTTGAGACCATTTTCGGCAAAAAATCTAAAATTATAGACATTTGGGCTGAATAATAGCACGCTGTTCCCTAAAATATGAGCGCAAAAAGTGTAGCTAACTGTTGAGAGATCACTAAAGTACAAAAATCGGTATATTTCTCCTGATATTCATTATATCTACCTTGCAAAGTACGTCTGCCATCACCATTCTTCCTTCTGCATCTGTATTTCCAATTCTGATGAGTTTGCCTGATCTAGCGGTAATGAGCTCATCAGATACGTAACTGTTCGATCCTATACTATTTCTGACCATGCTCAGCCCTCCAACAACCCTTATATTACTTGGTTTGAGTAGATTAAGAACTTGGAAGAATCCAGCAACCGCTGCAGCTCCGCATTTATCCCTCGACATACCCGCCATCACACCTCCAGCCTTAACATCTGCACCACCAGTGTCGTAAGTAACACCTTTGCCGACCAAGAAAAGCGTTTTTTTGATGTCATCCTAAACAAAATGCACACTCTCATATCATTATTATTTTTATTTGAACTACACTGCGCAAGAAATTGACGCACATTCTGAAAATCTCAATTGTAATGAAAGTTAACTCTACATTAAGTTTAAAACTTATTTTTTATGTTCTCTCGAAAAGGTTTCGAACGAAACAAGACACATTAAATGGAAGAAAAATTCAGGATTTCACCGAATCTTATGTAAAAGAAGAGAAATAAGCAATTTTCAAAATACTGGAATGCTGATAAGTGATTTAATACTTGGTATTTCCACCCCTTGCGTTAATTACAGCTCGGCAACGAAGGTTCATACTCAAAATGAGTGATCTTAAAATGTTCTGATCTAATCCTTCCCAGATTTCTCTGAGTTGGATTCCTAAGTCATTAAGAGTAGCTGGATGATTTTCTGAACTTCTCAGCCTTCTATTGAGGTTGTCCCAAACCTGCTCAATCGGATAGAGATCTGGACTTCTTGCTGGCCATTCCATTCGAGAGACTTCAACCTCTTCAAGGTACTCCTGAACGATGCGCGCACGATGGGGTCTGGCATTATCGTCCATAAAAATGAAATTTTCACCAATGTATGGGGCAAATTGCACTACATGCTCTTCAAGAATGTTCCTTATATACCTATCAGCATTCATAGCTCCATTATCAACGACAACTAGGTCTGTGCGAGCAGTCAAAGATATTCCACCTCATACCATAATCGATCCTCCTCCGAAACCAGTAGTATTCAGGAAATTGCACTGAGCATATCTTTCATGTGGACGTCTGTATACAAGGGAACGTCGATCACAATGGTAGAGGCAGAATCTAGACTCATCTGTGAAGAGAACTCTTTCCCAATCAGCCTCTTCCCAATGGATATGCTCTCTCGCAAAATCCACACGCGCCCTTCGATGGGCTGGGGTAAGAACTGGGCCTCTTGCCGCGACACGAGGCCTTAAATCATATTCTCTGAGGCGATTTCTTATTGTCTGAGTGCTAATTTGCACCCCATGAGTTTGCTAAAGCTGATTTTGAAGGAGGCGAGTGGTTGCAAACCGTTGTCGCAACGAAGAAACTCTCAAGTAACGTTCTTGAATGGCAGTTGTTACCCGTGGTCTACCCTGTCCTGGTCTTCGGACATTCATACCTGTCTCCCTGAATCGCTGCAATATTCTGGATACACTTGTATGGGAAACTCCAAACCTTTCTACAATTCTTGTATATATCCACCCTTCTTCTCGCAAAACTACCGCTTGGGCACATTCCTCTTGGGTCAAATTGCGTGTTTCGCGTTGCATAGCGATCGAGTGTAGAAAATCAGACGAAAGTAAAACTATTGATCACTAGAATTGATCGAGAACAACTGATTTCAGAATGGAGCCAATACATTCAAAATCTGATAATCTCATCTTTTTTTATTCCTGCTGGGAAAAAACATCTGTATTGAAGAAAAAAGTTGAAAGTGGATAACATATGCATGCATAATACTGATAAAAATATTATCATTGAGAACACCTTCAGTTGTAGAATAAATTTGAGATTTCCATAATGTGCGTTAATTTTTTTGCGCAGTGTATTTACTACCTTTGGTTTGTATTCTAGGAAAATTATTCTGCCCTGATGTCTTTCTATATTACTAGCAGCTCTGTTGACAGCCTCGAATAGTGGGTATTCCTTCTCCAGCACCTTGATATCTTTGACCACTGATATTGAGATGTCTGTTCCGGAGAACAGGTTGGTGATGTATTCCTCCACTTTCGGAGGTGCCATTCTTTCTGGGTCTGCGTCACCAATGTCACAAGCTACCCTGCGCCCATGCTCCAGGATCCTCGCAGAGGAGATGAGGTTGTCCACATCTAGAGGGGGTTTAACGAACACCCCAACCCTCTGGATACTATGCAGTTTTGTTGGGTTCGATTCACGTATTTGAATAGGCTGAAAATATAGAATTTATTTGTATAATGAGATATTGTGGAAACTGAAATATACAGGGTGTCCCAGAAGTCGACGTCAAGCCGGAAGCGGATGATAATACAAGTCATGATAGTGATCAGAAAAATATTGAAAAAAATCTAGGTGATGCAATTTCAAAATTATAGGCATTTAAAGAAAATCGACAAAATCTATACTTTGGGATGGTTATTCAATTCTTCTTTCTACAAATCTTAACTTTTTGCCAATTTTATTTTTATTATATCATCCTGAATAATGCGTCCATATATTATTGCCCAAAACTTCATGACTTTTGCCTCACTTTGGAGCAAAATGTTACTTTTTGCCCCACTAAATATACAAAGCTATTATTTCGTCCACTTTCAACTGCCTGTACTGAAAAAAAATGTACTACGCTAGTTCGACAAGTAACTGTAAAAGTTGGCACTTTTAATGCGGATTCCAAAATGGTATAACAATTGCTAGTAATTGTGCAAGTTTTCAGCTGGAATTTTTTCTGCTGAGAAACCCGTTTTCGAACTAATTAATCCTAAAAACTTCAATTAATTCTAGTGTAGCCAAGCCTTTAATTGAGGCCGTTGCTTTAAGATTTCTGGTCGAATTAAACAGAAAGCTAATAATTCTACGATGTGTGAGCGATGCAGATAATGACGCCAGATATAAGTCGCTCTTCTACTGTTTCCAGGTAGTCTGAATCTTTTGTTGTTTTATGTTCATAATTGATTTTTCTGCTTCAGAAAACTTTTTTGATATACATTACAACAACATAAATATTGAGGAATTGTTCAAACTGTCTCCCTTCAGCCGCAATACACATTCGACATCGTCGTGAAAAGGATCGGAGTATCCTCCGTTATTGACATAATTATTATTCAATTCATAAGAGCCAAGGCTAATCCCTATAGGAGCTCAAAAAAATATACATTTTAAATGTAAAAAGTTCGAAATTAAGTCATTTTGTGATTAACAGTATTGATGAAAACAAATAATTGAAACAAGAAAAAACTAACCGCCGTAGCTCAGATACATTTTCGATACGTGTTGAGTAAACTTTTTCATTCACCGCTCCCCAGAAATAAAAAACCTAATGGATTTAAATCAGGTGTGATAGTGTCAGACCGTCTGCCCTGGTATACTTCATTGAAAATTTAATGCTTGTGGCTTTTACTTGATGCAAATTCATATTAACTCAATGAAAAATTATATACGATTTACACTTATTTATTCAATATTGTGACGCGTTTCGTCGACACAGCGACTTCATCAGTTTTAAATAAGTCTATTATGTAATTTGTTTTAAATAAGTTTCTCATGTAATTAGATTTAAATGATTCTGTGTCCATGTCATCTAGGTATAGGGATATAATAACTTGTTAAGAATTTAGTATGATGCAGTCTGATGAAGTCGCTGTGTCGACGAAACGCGTCACAATATTGAATAAATAAGTGTAAATCGTATATAATTTTCCATTGAGTTATACTTCATTGAAATGTTCTCGAACCGAGCGGAAATAGTACTCGGGGCAGCCATCTTGCTGGAACCACATATCACTACGTATGCTTAGTGGCACGTCTTCCAATAAATTTAGTAATATAACTAATATATAGATTTTTCAAGAATTATCTCAGGCAGTTCAAAAGGTGCAAATATTCATTAATTCAAACTTCTGGTCCACATGTTCATTTTAAACCGATGCTGTGATCTATGTTCCCTCATTAAATGTAGATTTTCAACATGCCATCCATGTAACCGTCATTACTGAATGTCGACTCATCGGATCATAAAACATTTTTCAAGAATCGTGGATCCTCTCGGTGTCTTCGAATCATCATTTGACAAAATGCAACTGTTGGGAGGTAATCTCGGAGTTGTAGAGTTTGTACTCTCTGAATGTGATAAGGGTGTAAACTGTTTTTTTTTTTCAATTTTCTGTGTGCAGTACTTTTAGATACCGTGGGATTTTTTGGCGCTCTAGTTCCTCGGAACTGAGTGCTTATCAATTTGCCCAAATGTCTGTAATTTTCGAATATTTCGATGAAAATGGTCTTAAACGATTTGGTTCGACTCACTGATCAAGAATCCGTGGTCGAAATTCATTCTGTCCGGCCGGTCCGGCCGTCCGGCCGTAGGCACGATAACTCTCGAACGGAATGAGCTAGACAGTTGAAATTTTCAGAGTAGGTTTGGGGGATAAATATCTCGGCTAAGTTCATTATTGGGCAAAATCAGACAGACGGTTTCGGAGTAACAAAAAAAATTTTTTTTTTACAGAACAAATTCCAAATTAAATTTTTTTCAATAAGCAGTTTTACCATAAGAATCCATCATATCATTTTTAACTCTAACAAACTAATACTTTCGGAGATATGATTTTTCAAAATTTCAATGATGGAATTACTCTGTGGCTATTGTATGAATTGTTATAATGTCAACTTTGACGTTGTCTCATTGTCATTCATTCCAGTAATGGTATCAATATGAGAATTATAATAATGATACTTATCATACTTTTTGTTGGTTGACATTTTCATGCCGATGGTCAATCCATATGATGATGGGAATGGTAATGGTAAGTTAATAATATTGAGTTCAGAATATCTTCACTAAAAACAAAACTGGAATATTGGTGTATTGGAGTAGATTTGAGGAAAGATATATATTATCGTTCATCATAAAATTGAGAAATGAATATCTCGGATGAGTTCGTTGTTGGGTAGAATTCGTCTATTGGTTTTGGATTGATAATTTTTGGCACTCTTGATGAACTTAAATTCTTCTATGATGTTTGAATTCAATTTCTGCTAAGATGAAGTTCTAAATTTCAATAATGAATCGTACTTCTATGTTTTCACAGAATGTTATAATTATTCTATCTAAGCTTTATTATATGATCTGTGTTCATACTCGTACATGTCAACCTGTTCTATAAGAGAGGGTCAAATTCATTTAAGCTATTTTAATTTGGTTTCTTCCATGGTGCAGTTCTCATTCTCAGATTGCTCATTTAATCTTGATAAATAAACTATTATTTGAATTGAATTTCCTTTATGATGCAGTTCTATCATAAGAATACATTGATATAATTCTCAACTCTGAGCAACCAATACTTTCGGAGATATAATTTGTCTGTTTGAACTAGATTGCCAGAAAGCTCCTGTCCACAGGGCTTGACCCATTTTTTTTAAATCTCTTCATCTGTTTCAAATAAAGAACTCAAAGTAACCACCTTAAGTGCTCTAAAATCATTTAGAGTTCGTAGGAAAAATTGTTTCGTAAATGGGTTTCTCTGCAGAAAATGTACTCAGACAAGAAATTTGCAAAATAAGTACCAAGTGTTATACCAGTTTAGAATCCTCATTAAATGCGCCAACTTTAAGAGTTACTTCCGAACAAGCGTAGTAAACTTTTTTTTCAGTACAGGCAGTTGAAATTGGGCGAAATATGAGCTTTGAATATTTAGTGGTAAGAGTAACATTTTGCTCCAAAGTGGGTCAAAAGTCATGAAGTTTTGGGCCTATAATTTTGAAATTGCATCACCTAGATTTTTTTCAATATTTTTCTGATAACTATCATGACTTGTAATATCACCCGCTTCTCGCTTGACGTCGACTTCTGGGACACCCTGTATATATTTAACACGTTCTGAATTACTTGGCCATCCATTTTAGATAGTTTGTAGTGAAGAAAACACTTATTAAAACTGAAGACACATTGTTTTCTTTATATGAGAAAAATGTTGTATTAAGTTCAATTTTAGAATAAAGAGTTTTATGGCTTGCTTCATTTTTGGGCGCATGTTCTAGGGGAACATCGTCCTATCATTTCGTCCAAATGTCTGTAATTTTCGAATTTCGAGCTGAAAATTGGCTAATAGACTAATTCGGACTCCCTGATCACGAATCCGGTGTCAGATTTTTGGGTGCCGTCCGGCCGGCCGGCAGGCCGGCCGGTTTTCCGGCCGTAGGCACGATAACAGGAGCACCGAAGATTCTATCGACTTCAAACTTTCAGGGTAGGTTTCTGATCAAAATGCGACGGTTAAGTTCGTGAACGGGCAAAATCGGCTGGACGGTTTAGGAGTTATAGACATTTAAAATTTTGAGGTTATTTCCCTGATATTTCAGGAACTAAAGAAGATGTTGAATCGAAACTTGGTAGTCAGTTCGAGGATATAAACGCGCAACTTTTGGCAAAATTCTGTTATGATCGAAATGTTGGTAATTTTTAAAAAAATATTTCTTTTAATTTTTTCGAAAAAAAAATTTTTTTTTCGTGACCTATTCATCAGATTGCAACAAAAACTTGTACTAACGTCAATTGTAGTATTTTGCAACATTGTGCAAAATTTTGGCTCTATACGATTTCAATTTCTGGAGATATAAGACAAAATGTGTCAAATTTCCTGGGTCTCTCTCAGTATATTCATCGATTATTATATAATAATCAATAATATTAAGGTATTCAACATGATACTGCTTTTTTTCTTTACTGGTCAGTACGGGCCACAAGGAAGATGAACATGCGCCCAATAGCTCCTGTCCACAGGGCTTGAACCAATTTTTTATTCTTAGTGCACCCTTGCAGATCATGATAAAACTGAAATTGTTACTTGGGGAGTGCTTATATCAATTTGCCCAAATTTGATTGAATGCAAAATGACCAATTATAGGATATTATAATTACCCCTACCCTATATGACCTTGGATAATGCATATGATGATGGAAATATATAATTTGGTGAGTTTATCAAATTGAGTTCCGAATATCTTCAGTGAGAACAAAAGTGGAATATTGGCTAACTTCCGATGGATATAATATAGTTTTCAGAGTGGATTTGAGGATTGAATATCTCGGATAAGTTCGTGGTTTCGGATTAACAATTTTTGGCACTTTTTTTTAATTTAATTTCTTCTGTCAAAGATTGAACGAGAGCACCAAAGCTCCTGCCACAGGGCTTGCCCACTTTTTTTTATAATTTAATTTTATATCACGATCCAAAATTGAGCATACGAGATATGAATCACCCTGTATAAAGTTAGACCACTATCCATCACCAAAAATATATTTTCAAACTCATTGCGTATTTAATATGGTGAGTAAAGAAAACCCAAATCATGTGATTAAGTTCCATTTAATTGAGTACCATGTGAGATTATCATCCACTTCACCGAAATGCATAATAATATAATAATCCACAAGACAATGACAATTTTTATCATATAATGATGAAGCAAATATTGAACTTTCGATTTCTGATTTCAAGATCAACATCGAAAGTACTTGTTGATTATAATTATTATATGAAATCACGTTTTATGATACCGCTGATTGGATCAATATTTAGTCAGAGATGTAGTTTATCAACCTTTCGATGTGTATTCATGCACTTGTCCATTGTGGAAATTAATATTCTTATCATTTGGGGGCGTATGGGTTCTATATCAATAGTTCCTTTATTTGAGATAAGAACCTTTTCGCGCACATGTGTATGCTATCATTTTGTCCCTATGTCTGTTATTTTCGATTTTTATGCCCAAAATGGTCTCGAACGATTATGTTCGACTCAATGATGAAGAAATTGAGGTCAAATTCAATTCTGTCTGGCCAGCCGAACGCTGACACTATAACTTTTGAACGGAAAGAGATATCCACTAGCAATTTTGAAGTAAGTTGTACTTCCGAATATGACGGTTAGGTACATTAACAGGCATGATCGACCAAAGGGTTTTGGAGTTAAACCCATCTGAAATTTTGTTGTTTTTCAACAATAACTCGAAAAATACTGATCTGATTGATTTTAAACTTGGTAATCAGTTGTAGAAAGCCAACGCGTAAATTTTTGCCTAATTTCGTGAGGATCGTATCAGTAGAAAAATAAATAAAAATATTTCGTGTTAAAAGAATGAAAATTTTGATTTTGTTTTGGTATTATTTGTGCTTTCAAATGTTATAATATAATGAGAAAAAGTGGAGAATCCTTGCGGACAGGAGCTTTGGCAAGCTGTTCAAATTTATAGCCAGAGCGGCCACCCATCCAGCTACTGAACTCGCCCAAAGCTGCTTAGCTCCAGAAATAAAATAATTTTTCCAAGAATTTAAATCCGACTCTAAAAACAAACGTCCAAAAAAAACTCATCGTCTTTTTGGCCAAGAATGGTCTCAAACGAATAGTCTCGACTATATTCACTGTTGGTTCGAAAATAAACAAGTGGAAATTCAAAATATTGATGGACATTTTTTTTTTGAAAATGGATTCCTTCATCAAAGAAATTCTTGCAAAATTTCGTGAGGATAGTATTTGTAGAAAATTTTTAAAAAATCATTGAAAATTGAAAAAAAAAATCTATAATATGTCAGTAAATATTCGTTTGAAATTGCTGAAATTTTGCAAGATCCTTCATAACCTAACTCTGCTGCCAAGTTTCAAGTTTTAGCACGATAGGTTAAATATTGTTGGAGATTCGAGCAGCATTGTGTGGGTTCAGTAGATGGGTGACCGTTGGCTCGAAAACTTTCGAACGAAAGGAGATAGGGACTTGCAATTTTCAGGGTAGGTTGCGTATCCGAAAGGGAGAGTTGAGTTCGTTTTTGGGCATAATCGGTCTAATGGTTTCCGAGTTATACCTACCTAGAATAATATTTCCTTGATAACTCAAAAAATAAATATTCGATCGAATTGAAGCTTGGTAACTAGTAGTAGAAAATCAACATTAAGAGGTGTTTAAAATTTTTTAAGAACTGTACCCATAGAAAATTCGAAAAAAATAACGAAAAAAAAAATGTTAAGAACCGTACCCCTAGAAAATTTCAAAAAAATCACGGAAAAAAAATTGGTTCAAGTACTGACGTGAAGTCAGAAGCTTTTGCGCGTGTGTTCTTTGGTCCATTCTTCTGTATTGGACACCCTTAATCGAATATACCATGGTAAATTATGTTGTCCATTCTCCTGTACCTATTGGACACTCTTAATTCGAATTTACCATGGTAAATGCGAAATTGTAGAATCATGACCTTTATACGCATGTGAAGTTTTGTATTGACCAGGTTACCGCAAAGTGTAAAAAAAAATTTGAAAATTTTAAGTAAGTTTTTCTACAATAACGGAATGAGCTAGGTAGTTGAAATTTTCAGAGTAGGTTAGGGAGATGAATATCTCAGTTGAGTTCGTTAATGGGCAAAATTGGCAAGATGGCTTCGGAGTAAAGAAAAAAAAATTTTTTTATGTGGAACAAATTTCAAATTCAATTTCTATTTAAGACGCAGTTTCACCATAAAAATCCATTGATATCATTTTCAACTCCAACAAGCTAATACTTCCGGAGATATGATTTTTCGAAATTTCAATAATGAATCGTACTTCTATGTTTGCACAGAATGCTATAATTATTCTATCTAAGCTTTATTATATGCTCTTTGTTCATACTCGTACATGTCAACCTGTTCTATAAGAGAGAGTCAGATTCATTTCAGCTATTTTAATTTGATTTCTTCCATGGTACAATTCTTATTCTCAGATTGCTCATTCAATCTTGATAAATAAACTATTATTTGAATTGAATTTCCTTTATGATGCAGTTCTATCACAAGAATACATTGGTATAATTCCCAACTCTGAGAAACCAATACTTTCGGAGATATAATTTGTCTGTTTGAACAAGAGCGCCAGAAAGCTCCTGTCCACAGGGCTTGAACCAATTTTTTTTGTAATAATTTTAGTGATGATAGTAATTGAAATATTTCATCGTATTGTCAATTTTGACCGTTTGGTAAATAAATGCAGAAAATTATTATTGCAATTGTTTTTCATTTTATTTAGCTGGTGATATCCTATAGATCTGATTTTTTTTTCCAGAATAACTGTTTTCGTTAAGTTTAATTGTCTATCTATCGTCCATAGATTATACCCAAATCTAATGGACAGAAATTTCTGAATCAAATTATATCCCGAATTGATCCAGCTGGATTAATTCAATCAAAGGATTGAAAAGTCGAGTTTGATATTTGATAAGAAATATTATTTGTCAAAAACCTATTAAAGTATATGAAAGAAGTTATGATTAAATCAAAAATTTTACCACATTATTCAACCATACGAATGTAGAAATATTGAAAATACTGAATGCGATATTTGGAGGTTTGGGGCTCGCCCAAATTTCTACATTTTTCGAATTCTTGGTTGAAAATGGTCCCAGGCGTCTTACTGATGGAGAATGCAAGATCAAACTTAATTATGTCTGTCCGCCCCAAGGTCAGCTTGATAACTCGCGAAAGAAATGAGTTAGAGTTTAAATTTGTAGGGTAGATTTTGGACCCATCTGAAATTTTGTTTCCCTAATAACTCGAAAAATACTAAAATACTGTTCTGCTCGCTAGTTCGTTGGAAAATATCTTACTGGTACGAAGACAAGTTGTAGATTTAAAACCGATCGGATCTAAAGGGTTTTCCAATAAGAGGTGTTATTTTGAATAGCACGCTCTTTCGGTAGATGTCACTTTTGAAGCTGTCATTTTTTGACATTTGACAAGTAGAAACTACGCCATTAATAAAAATGGAACGATACACGAATCAAGAACGCATTGAAATTATTAAAATTCACTATAACAATGGTGACAATTTGGCAGAGACGGTTCGTAAAACTCGAACATTTTTTGGTCGTCGTGAAACACCTTGTCGGACCGCAATAAATAAATTGGTGGAAAAATTCGAGCTGTTGGGACAAGTTAGTTATGTGAAGAATAAAACCCGTGCACGTCGCTCAAGAACAGCCGAGAATATTGCTGCTGTAGCCGAAAGTGTTGAAGAAAACCCAGGTTTGTCCATTCCTCGTCGTTCTTTGGAATTAGGCATTCCACAAACGTCATTACACCGTATTTTGCATAAAGATTTGGGTCTTAAGACTTATAAAGTTCATTTAACACAAGAACTCAAGCCGGCCGATCATCAACAACGTCGTGTCTTTGCTGATTGGGTAGTTGAAATGCATGAAAATGATCCGGAATTCCATCGAAAAATCGTCTTGAGTGATGAGGCCCATTTCCAAGCAAAATTGTCGTATCTGGGGCTCGGAAAACCCAAGAGTTATTGTTGAAAAGCCTCTCTATCCTCAACGTGTGACTGTTTGGTGTGGTTTATGGACCGGCGGAGTCATTGGACCTTACTTTTTCGAAAATGAGGCTGGAGCAACAGTTACGGTGAATGGATTGCGCTATCGAGAGATGATTATTGATTTTTTATGGCCGGAATTGGATGGTATTGATCTGGACAACGTTTACTTTCAACAAGACGGCGCTACGTGCCACACAAGCAACGAAACCATTGATCTTTTGCGGGAAAAGTTTCCGGACCGTGTTATCTCTCGAAGAGGTGATTACAATTGGCCACCGAGATCTTGTGATTTAACACCTTGCGACTTCTTCCCTTAGGGCCACGTGAAAGAGAAGGTCTACACTAATAGCCCAACGTCGATTCAAGACCTCAAAGATAAAATTCGTCAGGCTATCGAGGACATAGGGCAGCCACTTTGCGATTTGCTTATGGAAAATTTCATAAAAAGGATATGGTCCTGTAAGCGTGGTCGTGGTGGTCATTTGCCTGATGTTATTTTTCACTATTAATGGCATAGCTTCTTCTTTATAATGAAAAAAACATCCGATCATTTATATTGAAAATTGGCATTTTTATTTGAATATCAAAATAACACCTCTTATTGGAATCCCTTTATATTCTTTGAGATTTCGAGGAAATAGATGAAAATTATATACATATACCTTGGACTAGTTTTTCTCCAGTTGATCAGCAAAATGTTTATATGTTAAACGAAGCAGAAATTTAAGAGTTATAGATTTTTTAGTAAATCAGGAAAAACTGTATGGTCCGTGCGATGTGAAATGTTCTATGATGCTCATAGAATTCTACAATATTCCCGTGAATTTTCCAGCAAACGACTGTGTCTGACATTTACATTTTCAATTCGTTCACATTATTTACTTGTACTAATATCTACAAAAGAATCGAAAAAAATAAGTTTAATTCTGCAATTGATATTCAGTCGCAGTAATAAAAAAAATTGCTTCAAGCACTGACGTGAAGTCAGGAGCTTTGGCGCGTATGTTCTATTGTCCATTCTCCTGTATTGGACACCCTTAATCGAATTTACCATGGTAAATGAGATTGGGATTCCTTTAGAGAAAATATTTTTTCAACAAAGGTAAAATTCTAAAATCGAATAAACATAATCCGTCCATCTTGGATTTTCTCTCTAACCTTTTCAAGTGAAATTCAGTAAAATTGGTACTGAAATCGAATATCATCCTGAGACGAGCCTCCTAAAATTTATACCAGGTTGGATTGTTTTGAGGATTGAAAATTGAGGGTTTGAATGGAAGGAAAACCTCGAAAATTATTGTCGGATGTACAGGGCGTCCCAAATTCGATGTCCATTGATGAAATATCGGAATCTACAAACGAAGTTCTATTTCTCGATCTCAATTTTGAAGAGGAATCGAATGCCGATAACTTCCTTTTGATATCGCTGATCGTTTTCGAGATACAGACAAAACAATTTAATCTATAACTTTTTTGTTCATGCGAATTTTTCAATCCTATAAAAACAAGTTTTGTTCATTTTTTTACACTGATTATTATGCGTTTAATTCATGCATGAAGATTCGTTACAGATATATTGGAGAATCATGTGATTTTCTTTATGAGATACACTATATATTTTCATTCAGTTTGATCACGTTTTTAATTCTATTCACGAATATATATATAATACTTGATAATATACTGCAACAATTTACATGTTAGATGTAGATGTATAGATTAATTTTTCAGTTGATTCATCAAATATATCAAGAATTAATTCATAAGAAATTCAAATAATGCGAAATTTAAATTGCTTATTAATTGATTCTTGATAAAGAAATACCGAATAATCGTAAATAGAAACTATCTAACTAAATGAAAATATATAGGATGTCCCATAAGAAAAAAAATACATGAAAAAATTGTATGTATTCGTAAATAGAATAAGCACTCTGTTCCGAGGAACAAGAGCGCCAAAAACGTGATAAAACTAGATGAAAATATATAGGGTGTCCCATAAGAAAAATCACATGATTCACCTCCGTAACGAAACTTCATGCATCAATCGAATTAAACGCATAATAAACAGTGTAAAAAATTAACAAAACTTGTTTTTGAAGAATCGTTAAATCTGGAGCTACAGATCAAATTGTTTTTTGGTGAAAATGTATCTGGAAAACGATCAGCAGTATCGAATAATGGTTTTCGGCATTTAATTCGTCGTCAAAATGGAAATCGAGAAATTGCATCTAACGTTTGTAGATTCCGACATTTCATCAATGGACATCGAATTTGGGACACCCTGTACGTATGACGGAGGAGGAAAACTGTCGTATCAGAAAATGTCGTCCTTTATTCGCGGGATCTTTGGCAAAAAGTACACTGGGCAAGTTTCAGAGGGTTCAAAATTTTCTTTAGTGGCTTGATTCCGAAAATCATACCCTTTATAAGGTTTCTGACATGGAAGATGCTAACTTCGTTCGTTGAGACCAAAGAACAAGGACACAATATATTGGAGCATAGAATTTCATATGATGGCATGATATGAGTCAACGATGCATCTCTGATACAGATGTGGTCAATGAAGTTTTCGTTCTCCCAATATTTCAAACTCACCATAACTGATAAGAGTATATATTTGAGTCAGATAAAGTGGGAATGTAGCTAATCGCCACGAACATAACATTTCGATTTTTATGTATTAACAAAATTAGCCTAAATAAATTTAACATAAGTAATATATTCAAAATTTACATACAATTTCTCAATTAACTGTGAAATTAAATATTTCTCTCGTATTCCCCGTTTTCAACATTAATCAAGCAAGCTGCTTGGAATTTGTTTCGTCTCCAATTCACACCTCATTATCTAATTTATGAAGGGATAATCCTGGACAAAAGGAATGAAGAGGGTTGCAAGTCTGAATGTAAAATCTATAGTATAGGAGTAGATGGCAGCACCTACTGGTAGGTAAAATGCACAGGTACACAAACCGAGAAAGTTACCTGTAACTCTGTCTCTTTGTTAGACAGTAAACAAAGGAGATTCAAGATGAAGAGTGCGACAAATATACGTGATAAAAATGTTTCTCACCACATATAGCCCCTCCAAAATACCGAGAAGAGTGACCAGTGCCGCATTCTTGTAGTCCGGGTGTCCCAAAATATAAACTAGTGGGGTTTTGACTCCTGCTTTGAATGCACGTTTGATTGCAGTGACTCCAGCTCTTCTGAAACATCTGACATCATCGTAATCGACATCGATATTTCCAGTAGGTACATAAACCAATCTTTTTGCGTTGAATTGTGGTATGGGAAGTATTCCTACCTCATCCCTTAAACCTTCATCTAAAGCAATGGCATCCTTTACAACCCCAGAAAATTCTTCAACTATTTCTATTTGACCGGGTGCCACCACAAGTATAATTCCATCATATTGAGGGTCGTTTAGGTCCCTAGCGGGAACTACATCCAAAGCAAAAGATCTGAAAAAGAAATGATGATTATCAGTTGAATAATTGTGATGAATCATTTTACCCATTGTCTGAAGTCATTGTCTGTAGATACCTGTATTTATAGGTTATGTTTCCTTTTCGGTTTTGTGGAAACAAACGAAATGTAATGAAATTCTATTTGTAATCTAATATCGCACACATAGGGGGGAGGATATAGATAATATTTACCAACATTACTGTCCTAGCAGATCCCCGCTCAACTTGAAGAAACAATAAAATAATCAAGGAAGAAACCTTTTAATACAGGAGAAATTATTGGTTACAGGTTCCTTATTCCATTTCTTCCACCTAAGACTAAGATTCGGCTTCCCATTAACAGATGGCGGTAACAGCGTATTTTGTACTGCGGCAGTACAATTGGGTTTTACCACAGATTAATCTGTGGTTTTACTTAATCTGTAGTCACGTCAGTATAATATATTATAATACTATACTTACATGATAATATTATTGAATAGAGTCACTGTAACTTAAGGTGCAGTAACAGTATCTCTAACAACACTTATTAGAATCACTTTAGCTTAAGGTACAGTGACTCTAACAAGAGACTTGTTAGAGTCACTGTAGCTTAAGGCTGACATCAGAGTCATCTAGCGTAATACTACTGAAACTCAATAGGATAGATTAGTTTCTTGTATGTTGATTACATGAAAAAACATGTTATTTTGTTTTCTTTCTCATTCCTTTCAATGCGAGTTGGTCATGGTCAGATAAACTGAAAGGAGCTAACCGAGAAGGTTTCTGAAGAGAAGCAAAATGTTGCTTCTGAATGAAGTCATGATGCTATGCTAATTATATGAAACAAAATGGAAAACAACTTGTTAGTTTTTGTTTTAATCCCAGATTTGTTCATAACTGAATTACATACAACGCATTCAAAGTCAGCTCGAGTTGGTTCATCCTCCTTCTACTAGATGGCGCCAAATCCAGGAAAATTGAAGGATTTTATCGATTATATTCGGAATATAATTTTTTCCCGGAGCTAAGCAGCCTTGGGGAGTTCAGTACGTGGATGGGTCACCACTCGGGCTATAAATTTGAGGAAGTGCGCCAAAGCTCCTCGCCACGATGTTTTTTTTCATATACCATTTTTCCAGATTCGTGTCAGGTAAAAAGATACAGGCTGTTGAAATTGCAGCAAAAAAATTGTTTTTCATATGTAGCTTTGATATAGATATCCAGACTATGACACAAATTCTCCGATCAACAGTTTTTTCCAACTTGCACTCCACTGATTTCCGCGGATTCATAATATTAAATGAAATTATCATAAGGAAAGAAAATGAAATTTATCTTGAGTCATCATAAGAATCTATAGTTTTAGGAAGTTAAATGATTAATTTTGTGTATTTACCCGATAATTGTTATGATTATTCTGTCAGTTGGTATCACATCTCATCTATTCCATTTGAGATTATCTCGGCAATTAATGGATTATTGGATGGAATAACAATAATAATATTTCAAAAATGGGCCATGATCAAATTATGTATAATCGTATAGTAGAAACAACTGAAGGATATTGATTGAAAGTTAAGTTGAAGTTCATTGTTTCAATGGTGGAAAATCCTTTAATGATGCATTATAAGAATTGAGTGAATAAATAAGTTTATCTACTCCTATTAAATAATATATTCATTATTCAATTGCTTTCATTCAATTAATAGTATCTATAAACAAACACCGTGAGTAATAATAACTCACCGCTATAACTCATTACTATTCGTGGAATTATTCACCAGTTGAATATCAAGGTGGGTCTGTGCTTCTGTCACCTGAATCATTTTGACGTTTTGAAATAGAGTTGATACCTAATTACCGTGAATATTTTGCTGAAAACGATGAATTCTGATAGTGAAGATGAATTATTATGTGCACCTCCAGAAATAAGAGAAGCAGCTAATGTCACCATACAGAATGTATTGCCGAAAGATCTCAAAACAAGTATAAAGTTGTATACAAATTACAAATATTTTCAAGATTGGTGTAGCGGCAAAAACAAGTCATCGTTTACAGTGAATGTTCTTTGGCACATTTCAGTGAACTCAGCACCGTCTGTATGGACTTCCTGCTCCATGCCAAGAAGCACACTCAACATAAATAATGGAATCAATATAGATAATTATTTAAAATTACGTGCGTTTCTTAAACGTCAATCAGAGAAACATATAGCTAAAAAGGCAGAAAGTTTTACGCCAGAACAAGTAAATGATTTCATAAATGTAGCTCCTGATCAGAAATATCTGGCAACAAAGGTAGTAGATCTCATAATAATTCAATCGTTTTCATCATCTAGTTAATATCATAATTTATTTTAGATTTTGTATTTATTGTTATAGTCGTAGATAAAGTATAGTATTCAACTTGCGGTAATGGCCATAACTCACTTGATGAATTACAGCACTCGCCTCCGGCTCGCGCTGCAAACTTCATCTGCGTGAGTTATGACTTACATTACCGCTCGTTAAATAATATACTATTTCTCACTCAATCAGATCATTAGGTTTTTTGTTGTCCAACTATAGGTATCTGTAACAATTTTCTATATAGAACGGTGCAGTGCAGAATTGTATTAGCACATTGTGAAATCGTTAAATGCTTGTTCGTAACTTTTTACCTGAGCCGAATCCTAAGTTGGGAATGATTTCAATGGATTCTTAGGATAGAACTGCATCATAAAAGAAATTAAATTCAACAAGATTTCTACAAATCATTAATTGGAAACCACCAGACCGATTCTACCCAATAACGAACTTCTACGAGATATTCATTCCTCAAATCTACTATGAAAATTATAATATATCAGTTGAGACTTGGCCAATATTCCAGTTTTGTTTTTACTGGAGATATTCTGAACCCAATTCGATTAACTTATCAAGTATATATTTTCATCATCATATGGATTTTCCCATTACTATTCAATTGTACTTTGTTTGACACGTCTCTTATCTGTAGATAAGTTGACAATGATGGCATGTATGAACACAGATCATGAATTTCATAGATACGAACGTTAATTTTTGATTACAGCATTCTGTGAAATCATGGAGTTACGAATTGATATCGAAATTTTGAAAAATCATATCTCCGGAAGTATACATTTAAAAGTGTTCAAAATTAAATCAGTGGATATTTATGATGAAACTGCATTAACAAAAATTGAATTTGAAATTTTTAATCTAAAAAAAAAACGTTTTCGTTACACTGAAACCCAATAAGGAATTTAACCGTATATTTATCTGGAAAATCTCAACTGCTCATTCCGTTCGAGAGTTATCGTGATAACGGTGGGCTAGTCGGCTAGACAGAATAGACATTGACCACGGATGCTTGATCAGTGAGTCGAACCAAATCGTTTAAGATCATTTTCATCCAAAAATTCGAAAATTACTGACATTTGGGCCAACTGATAAGCAGTCTGTTCCAAGGAACAAGGGCGCCAGAAATTGTAAATGAAAAATGTGTTTGATTGATGAAAGGAATATGTGGTTAAAATATATATACAACTCAAAAACTCACCCTGTATAATAGTCAAATTTTACGCAAATTTGTGATTTATTCACCTTGTGTCTCCAAACAAAAAAGAGAAACTGATTTATATTTTAAGAAAAAATGTAAGAAGGAAAATTATGTTATTGTGTTAGTGTATATTGTTCTATTAAATTTATACTCGAGTAACTTTTTGGCGCTCTAGTTCCTCGGAACAGAGTGCTTTTCAATTTGCCCAAATGTCTGAAATTTTCGAATTTTTGGCTGAAAATGGTCTCGAACGATTTGGTTCCACTCACTGATCAAGAATCCGAGGTCGAAATCGATTCTGTCCGGCCGGCCGTAGGCACGATAACTCTCGAATGAAAGGAGTTAAAAGATTGAAATTTGCAAGGTGGGTTTGGAGGGTAAATATCTCGGACAAATTCGTTAATGGGCGAAATCCATAAAGCGGTTTCGGAGTTAACCCGATTTTAGTTAAAACATTTATTATGAATATTTCCGAAACCAATCACTCGATCTATCTGAAATTTAGCATCAAATTATAGAATCATGACCTTTATACGCAAGTGTACTGTTTTGTATTGACCAGGTTACCGCAAAGTGTAAAAAAAAAAAATTTAAAATAAATTAAAAAAATTTCTACAATAACTCTCGAACGGAATGAGCTAGGCAATTGAAATTTTCCGAGTAGGTTAGGAACATAATTATCTCGGATAAGTTCGTTATTGGGCAAAATAGTCCAGATGGTTTCGAAGTAACGAAAAAAAAATTTTTTTTTAAGTACAAATTTCAAATTAAATTTTTATTTAAGATGCAGTTTCACCATAAAAAATCCATTGATATCATTTTCATTTCCAACAAGCTAATACTTTCGGAGATATGATTTTTCGAAATTTCAATAATGAATCGTTCTTCTATGTTTTCACAGAATGTTATAATTATTCTTTCTAAGCTTTATTATATGATCTGTGTTCATACTCGTACATGTCATCCTGTTCTATAAGAGAGAGTCAAATGCATTTCAGCTATTTTAATTTGATTTATTCCATGGTGCAGTTTTCATTCTCAGATTGCTCATTTAATCTTGATAAATAAACCATTATTTGAATTGAATTTCCCTTATGACGCAGTTCTATCATAAGAATACGTTGATATTATTCCCAATTCTGAGAAACCAATACTTTCGGAGATATAATTTGTCTGTTTGAACTAGTTTTTACTTCCATTCGGTGACAGAATAAGTTTCCAGATTTAGTAAATGAGTATTAGCAAGAGATAAAACAGGTGCTCCAGTTCCAGGCAGAGGATAGGTCAATGCAGATGGAGCTATATCTATGTGACTATACTTCAGCGGTTCCGGATCGCCTGATCCATGTTTATCTAGTCCGGATGCCATAATCAGAAAAGCACATGGACCTGAAACATTGCAATTGATGGATGTATATTGAACATTTCAGGCGAATGCGTTGTCAAAAAAAAAACTGTTTGATCGGTGGTTGAATAATGAGAAAGCTAATTTTTTCACGCGCGAGCGAATAATGAACATACATTGATGTCCTCTATGCGTAACGCTAGACGGTTCACTATTACTTTGCTGAACATCATCTCCAACACCTTGACCTTTGTTGAAGTCGAAATCCTCCCTACGAAGCACTGATATTTCGTATGGATCGCTTATCTGTTCACCCATGAGTTGAAGCTTTTGAGCGTGCTTTTCTTTTCTAGCTGGTCCGTTGTCTATCACTGAAAAGAATTGGTGAATACATTATCTTAATGGATATTTAGTTCTGGTTCTAGTTGATCATTAATATAATTATAACGGGAATTTCCGGCTCATTGTTTCATTATTTTATACAATAGAAAGTAAAACATGTATCTATGGGAGATGATAGCCCTACATTAGGATCCTGTAGCGGTCTTCGAATAATCATCGCTTGAATCGGCCAGATCTGGTTTTGAAAGAGACCATCCTTTTCATTTTTCACGCTGAGTTTCGGGTACCTTGGCTCTCCGCTTTTTGAAGAAAGAAATGCCTATCAATATCTTTAAATTTCAGAAAATTTTCTAAACAAATTCAATTGTTACAAATCATAACACTCACAGGGAGACAGGTTTTTCCCTAAGCTCTTGTATCATACGTCGAATTGTTTGTTACCCCGTTACACTAACCTCTGCTAACACCTATTATAGCTTTATAATAAAGCTCTCAATCGAAAGAATATATACTACATTCACTTTTATGGAGTCTCACGGTTGGCCATGAAATTTTGCCACATTTCACCGTGTGTATTTTCAAAATATTAGGTTATGCTCATTTTCCTGTCAGATAACTACGCAACGTTGTCCTCTCACCATAGAAGTCGTAGTAATTACGTATTTTTCACAATGTCAATTTTCTTGGGAAAAATAATGAATTTGAGAAGATATTATGTGAATTCAACAATTCCAAAGACCAGGCGACTGTTGAAGAAAATTTTTCATTTGTTACTATGGAGTGTACGTAGGTACGTCAATTGACCTTGAAACTCTGAACAAAAATTTTGGAGATTTTCTGGCTGTATTGTTCTTATTTCGTCCCGAAACCTATGTTTCTACTCGATTTTGTTTGCCAGAATTAGGTAAACTTTGCTTTTGATATAACCCCATAAGAAAAAGTCTAACGAAGTCAGGTCTAGAGACTGAGCCAGCCATTCAATGAAATCTCGCCAACCAAACCACCTGTTCGGGAACACTTCACCTATCCGTCTTGACAATAATGGGGTGGAGCTCCATCTTGTTGCAAAAATAGCGTTCCAATCCAACTGAGAGATCTGGATCTGCATCGTTCAGAAAAAAAACCGCCAATGCTGGAATCAGGTCATTGCGTTATGAATCCAAATATTTTGGATCTATTAACAGTCCTTATGTATGTGCCTCCTTCATTCAGTTTGGATTGTGATCTGACCATTAGCGACAATATTGTCTGTTGACAGTTCCATTTGAATAAAATATTGCTTCACCACTAAATTAAATTCAGGCTGGAAAACCCCTTATCGGCATTGCAAAGGTACAGTATTTGTGCGCAAAACTGAGTTCTGCTAAATAAAAAACCATTAAATTTAACTAAATCCAACAATATGTTTTTCTTACCGATATTATATCCATACCCAACGGTTAGTACAGCATGGCCTGTTAGGGTGGCTATTGTATAAAGATGTGGATTTACTGCATCAACTGCCATTTCTTTTAGCTTTCAAACGAAAATATATTTCAATTCAAAAAGTTTATAATAATTCTCCATATTGTGTGACAACATCGCATATCCTACATAAAAGTATGAGAAGTCATTATTGAAATAGTCAATAATACTAAAGACTATACTCAATAAAAATTGTATTCTGGGTATATTATTCATTCTATTATTACTTGTATCCAATCATATGAAAATTTTACTCAGCACAACTGAAGAAATATACTAATTAGTTTTGTTTTTAAAGAGGCCTAATTTTTGCGCGTATGTTCTGGGGAACATCGCGTTATCATTTTGCCAAAATGTCTGTAACTTTCGAATTTTTTTACGAGAATGTTCTCAAACGATTCGGTTCGACTCCCCGATGAATAATTTGAGGTCAAATTTGATTCTGTCCGGCCGTTGCCACGATAACTTCAGAACGGAAAGAGCTATCGATTTGCTATTTTCAGGGTAGGTACGACGGACAAGTTCGATAATTGGCATAATCGGCCCTATGGTTTCCGAGTAATAATTTTGTTTTCAACCAATATAGATCCGATCGAATTGAAACTTGATGAATAGTTGTAGAATATAAACCTAAGCAAGGTTGTGAAATTTTGTTAGAATCGTATCTCTAGAAAATTATAAAAAATATTTTTGTTGTCACGATAACCTGGGAACGGAAAGAGATAGTGACTTGGGCAGCTTTGAATTTACCATGGTAAATTCGAGTTAAGTGTCCAATACAGGAGAATGGACAACATGATTTACCATGGTTAATTCGATTAAGGGTGTCCAATACATAGAAGAAGGAACAATAGAACATACGCGCAAAAGCGTCTGACTTCACGTCAGTGCTTGAACCAATTTTTTTTTTCGTGATTTTTTTGAAATTTTCTAGGGGTGCGGTTCTTAAAATGTTTTTTTTCGTAATTTTTTTCAAATTTTCTAGGGGTACGGTTCTTACAAAATTTTAAACACGTCTTTATGATGATTTTCTATTACTAGTTACCAAGCTTCAATTCGAACGAATATTATTCCTGGTTGATATAACTCGGAAACCGTTAGACCGATTATGCCCAAAATCGAACTCAACTCTCCCTTTTGGATACGCAACGTACCCTGAAAATTGCCTATCTCATTTCGTTCGAAAGTTATCGAGGCAACGGTCACCCATCTACTGAACTAACACAAGAATGCTCCAACAATATTCAACCGATCGTGTTAAAACTTGAAACTTGGCAGTAGAGTTAGGTTATGAAGGCTCTTGCAAAATTTCAGCAATTTCAAACGAATAGTTACTGATATATAGAATTTTTTTTTTCAATTTTCAATGATTTTTTTAAATACTTTTTAATACTATCCTCACGAAATTTTGCAAGAATTTTCGCGATGGCATTCTACAACTAATTACCATGTTTGAATTCAATCGGTTTAGTATTTTTCGAGTAAATGAGAAACAAAAAACAACTAAATTTCAGATGGCTATAACTCTAAAATCGTTTGGCCGATTATGCTCATAAACAAACTGAAATGTCGCGTTCTGGTGCACATCCTAACCTGAAAACTTCAAGCCGCTATACTTTCCGTTCTCAGGTTATCGTGACAACAAAAATATTTTATAATAATTTTTTTTTAATTTTCTAGCCATACGATTCGCACAAAATTCCAAAAACGTGCTTAGGTTCATATTCTACAACTACTCACCAAGTTTCAATTCGATCGGATTCATATTGGTCAAAAACAAAATTATTACTCGGAAACCACTGGGCCGATTATGCCTATTAACGAACTTGTTCGTCGTATTGGGATGCGCCATCCACCCTGAAAATTTCAAGTCGCTAGCTCTTCTCGTTCTCAAGTTATCGTGGCAACGGCCGGACAGAATCAAATTTGACCTCGAATTCTTCATTGGGGAGTCGAAATAAATCGTTTGAGACCAGTTTCGTCAAAAAATTCGAAAGTTACAGACATTTGGGCAAAACTATAACGTGATGTTCCTCAGAACATACGCGCAAAAAAGGTCCGGCTTAAATGCTCTGAGACGTCGTAATAAATATTATTATTATCAAGAATATTTGCCATATCGATTAGAAATTCTCAGGGGATATACTCAAATGTATGTGAAATCTGAAAATGCAAAAATAGATTTCTAACTAGGCGTGAACCCTTAAAGAGGACAAAAAAAATTGTCACAAAGAAACAGTTGGCAAAATTCGAATATTCAAGTGAAGATAAAAGGATGAGAAAGTGAGTCCACATGAAGACTGTGCTGATACTGACAAGTTTGATTTTTGCTTGTACAAATAGGTTACTGAATTTGGATTAGTCGTTTCTTACATTCACCTATATTTCATGTCTTTTCCGGAAAAGTTAATATTTTTAGCATTTGTGATGTGATTTAATTGAGGTAGTAACAAATTTTTATGCATACAAATGATTTGAAATGTTTTTTTCGTCTCCAAATAATCATATTAGGAAAATTATCCAAAATAAAGCGACTTTGCTTGATAAAGTCTAGATATCTTAACTCAACAATCACCTTACACAAAATATCAGTCATGATCATCCTTCCTTCAGCATCTGTGTTACCAACCCTAACAAGTACGCCACTTCTTGCCTTGATGAGTTCATCCTGTACGTAAGAATCGGATCCAACACTATTCCGTACTATGCCAATTCCAACGACTACCCTCAAATTTTCAGGCTGTATGAGTTCTACCATCTTCAGGAATCCCACTGCGGCCGCAGCGCCACACTTATCTCTTGACATACCGGCCATTCCTCCCTTAATCTTGATATCTACACCTCCCGTATCATAAGTCACTCCTTTACCGACTATGAAAAGGGTTTTCGTAACCTCTTCCTACAACAATAATATGTAAATTCGAATCGAAACACTTTTAAGAGTAATCAGGTTTATTGAAAATAAATACACACTGGCATATTTGAACGAACACACTTTGTGTTTACGCCTCTTTTATTTAGGTGCATACTGTATGTCTATATTCTCGCAAAAGAAAAACAACACATATGTTGATACCCGCGACAATTTCGTATATTCCATTTTTAATTCAGTATTCATATGTCTATATTTGAGATATATCATACTTTCATACTTTCGCTATTGAATAGTTTTTCACGCTTAGATATCCCGCTAGTGAGTGTTCAACTTAGTTCACCGCTTTGAAATAGATAAAAGTTATTATTATTATTATCTAAGTGCCTTTATTTCCCTTAAATCCACATTTTTATCCCTGAAGGATAGGGCGAGGCAATTCACCGCTTAAATAGATGAGAAAGATTTTTACTGTTTGCAGGAAAAGAACCAGCCACTTTCTTCATTAAATACCAACCACTTTGGTCCTTCGGGCCGGATTTCTCAAATTTTAATGATCGACTTCAAAGACCTTTTTTGCGCGTACGCTCTAGGAAACAGTGTGTCATTTTGCCTGCATGTCTCCAATTTGCGAATTATTGGCCTAAAATGGTCTCAAACTCACTGATGAAGAATCAGGGCGGCCAGCCGTTGCCACGTTAGCTTTCGAACGGAGAGAGATAGTGACAACCAATTTCAGGGTAGGTTAAGCATTCAAATGCAACGGTTAACTTCATTTATGGGCATAATCGGCCGAATGCTTTCGTGAATTTTAACGATTTCAATGCGTTGTTAAAGCGTATATCGTACCATTTTAATTAACGGTAGATATAATTTTTTGTTGTCACCTGTCAAAAATGACAGCTGAACAAATAGCAGGCTATTTAAAATGAATCGTCTAACTGGAATACCTGCATATTTGACTCTACAATTTAAAACGAAAACTGGCATAATTTCACCTGAAAATAGAAAGTAGAATCAAAATAGTGCAAAGCTGAAGAAATCTTACCTTCGGCATATATTCCAGGAACATTATCCGGCCTTGATGGCGTTCAACGCCACTGGCTGCTCTGTTAACTGCTTCAAATAGGGGGTAATCCTTAGCGAAATCTTCAACATCCTTAATTATAGACATTTTTATGGTTTTTTCGAATAACTCTGTAATATATTGTTCTACTTTTGGTGGCGCCATTCGTTCGGGATCAGAGTCCCCTATATCGCATGCTACTCGCCTGCCTGTTTCCAGTATTATTGCAGTTTTGATCACATTGTCCAATTCATCTTGGAATTTGGCGAAAACTCCTATGGTATTGATATTGTGTATTTTTTTGGTGGCTGCTTCGCGAACTTGTAGTGGCTTGAAGAACATATTAATTAGATTTTATTGCAGCTTGAAGATTTAGCAACGGTGGGCCATCCTTTTCGTTATTGATAAAATGAGAAGGATTTGTACTTCAATGTGTATTCCGAAATGGTCTCTATTATACTGACTGAAAAAGAAACTGCAACACCCAGAAGGATCCGTTTAAATTTAATTTTTTTTTAGTAAAACATAGATAGTATAGCAAGGAGTGAATGATTGAAATTTGAAGAAAAAAAACGAAGGGTTTACAATTTTTTTTAATAAATTTGTTAATAATGTCATGACGACATATTAAATTATAACGTTACTTTTTTTCAGGCTGATTTTTTCATTATTTTACACAATACTAAGTAAAACATGCAACTACGGGAGATTATAGCCCTACATAAGGGCCCTGTAGCGGTCTTCGAACATCTGAGGTTCCGAATAATCATCGCTTGGACTGGTCAGACCTGGTTTTGAAAGAGACCCTCCTGGCCTTACGAGGAACATTTTACTTTTTGAATCCAAATTTGAAGGGATTTCTAAGAACAATATCTTTGAGAACTAGCGGAGGCCATTCTTCTACAAGAGATCCCATGCGCCTACAGAGAAGTAAATTTGTAGAGGAGACTTTTAAAAGGTAATGTATAATTTTTAGTGGGTTCGTTCTTCTCCTCTTATCTTTTCATTTTTCAGGTTGAGTTTTCGGGTTCCTTGGAGAAACCTTTCCGTTTTTTTGACGAAGGAGTCCATATTGAAGAAATAATGGAGCTCGTTTTGAGCATTTGATGTGAATTAATTGTTAGAATTCTCTCAAACGACCAAACTCACAAACTGGGAGTTATCTTACAGTTATTCAATGTATTCTGTCCATTTGTATTGATTTATACCTGCATTTGAATATTAAAAAAAAATTGTTCAACAGTATGCATTCAGTTATCAGAACTTACTTCCCGAAAATTCTAAATAGGATTTTGAACATTCTTCCATCCAAACACAAGGGTACAGATGATTCATATCTGTTCAATAGCTGATATGATATCTCTTGAAAACGGCTTATAGAATATAATCCCAAGTAATGAATAATTCACTCTCGATTCTATCAGCTTGATATTTTCTGAAAGAGAACTCCTTAAAACGGAGTAAAATTTCATTTGTCAATCTTTCAATAAATTTACCCTACTATGGTGGTCACAAGGTCTGTCATAAAACCCAAAGGAGTTAGGCTCAGTAACTACGCTATGTACCTACCCAAAATCACGTGTAATAAGAACTGAAATCCAAAAATTCATTTATTTCAAAATTTCACTTTCTACAAACCTAATGCGTAATCAATTGATATTGTATAATGACAGGAGGAAAAGTTATCTCCCAGTACCAATTATTTTGGAACTCATCATTATAAACAAAGGAGAAAAGGGGTTAAATGTTTAAATTATGAATTCCACAGAATTAGGACAAATTCTGTGGCTGGAGTTGCAAATGTGTTCAGCATGCATATGAAGCAGTGAAATGAGAGGGTTTCAGAACCAACTATGATGTAACAATCATTTATAAAGACCCTATATACAGGGTCCGACGCCGCAACACCGACATGAGCAAGGAGGTGATGGCGTACCATTAGGGTGTTCTTCTTGTTGTTAAACTGTCCTACGGGTCTTCTGATGATTATATTATCGATGGTTTAAGCCAGGGGTGAGTTTCCTTATTTTGCAAATATTTTAGAGACCAGTTGAGATAGAGCAATGAAATTTGACGGTTGTTTTGTTTGTTGGTAGTTGGTGGGGGTTATTATTATTTATTATTATATTATATGGGGTTGTGCTGAGCAGACGAAACCCGCCCCTCCACTGCGACCAATCGGTCTGTTGTGGCACACCTGTAGTATATAATATATACTTCACCCACAAGCACAAGTCTCTTGATGAGGGATATGGGTCTGGTGGGTGAGAACTTATCCAGTTCCCTCAGTGTCAGTTTGTGGACTCCTAGTTCCTCCAATCTGATCCTGTCCCCAGCGGGACAGTCACACATGATGTGTTCGATAGACTCGTCGTCCTCCAGACAAAGTCTGCACTCGGAGTCCTCAGTCAACTCTAGCGTATTGAGGTGTTTCCTGAGGCCACAATGGCCCGTGTATACAGCTGTAAGGATTCTCAGGTCTACCCTAGAGAGCTTAAGCCATATTCTGGCTCTTACAACTGATGAACCCCCGTGCCGCCAATGATTCCGCCATCTCATTACCCTTCATGCCCGAGTGGCCCGGGTTCCACAAGAGCTGCAGCCTGCAGCGCCCTCCAAGTTCAGCTAGTGTGGTCCGGCAATCCTTCACAAGCAGGGATTTACAGTTGTATGAAGTCAAGGCCTTCAAGGCTGCTTGGCTATCCGATAGGATCTTGATTGATCCGTGAGACCAACCTTTCTCAAGTAGTTGGTGGGGGTACTTTTTAAAATAAATAATGTTTTTCTACGGTAATGTACTAATAATTAATTATATTCCAAAACTCGGATCTTTTACCTTTCATTTGGTGTATCGCTGACACTTGGGGGCTCAAGCGGTTACAAAGATATTATCAAAAGAATCTCAGGAACACACAACATTTTCGATTACGGGGTAGAGCACTACACACCAATCGGCGTTTTCCAGCTTCTCGTTACCATATTGAAATTTTTTCTTTTGCGAGTTTCGTTAGGGATCATAGTCTCCATATTTTCGAGATATTAACAAGTAAACATGGTATTCCAAAAAGACTAGTCATCTCAGAACTTCCAAACATTCAATGTGGTACCCTGTATATGTCATTTTTTAATTTTACGACAAATTTTAACACAAGTTTGTCGAATAATTCGAAAATGTCAAAGTATACAGAGTATCACATTGAAAATTTAGAAGTTGTGAGATGACTAGCGTTTTTTGGAACACCAAGTACACTTATCAATATCTTGAAAATATGGAGACTATGATCCCAAACGACACTCACAAGAGAAAAAATGTCAATATGGTGACGGGGAGCTGGAAATCACCGATCTGTATGTAGTGCTCTACCCCGTTATCGTTACCGTGGAAAAAAATATTTATTTCAAAAAGTACCCCCCCACCCCCTACCATTTATTTTAGTGGTAGTTACAAAAACTTATATCACCAGGGTTTCAAAGTACTTGAGCTGCTTTCTCAAACCGTTTAATTTCATTGCTCCATCTCAACTCGTCTTTAAAATATCTGCAAAATAAGGAACTTCACCCTTGTATTAAACCATCCACAACTCCCATCAGAAGACCCATAGGATAGTTTAACAACTAGAAGTGTGACTCCCTAATGGTACCCCATCACCTCCTTGCCGTGTCAGTGTGGTGGCCTCGGACCCTGTATATTGCTTCTGACAGATATCTATTATTTTAAACGCAGAAGCAAAACCAAAATAATAATATTTTTCTACAAACGTCAAAAAATGACAAGGTTCGCGCATTGAAAACAATATGCGAAGTGACCCTTTTTTTCATTTTCCTTTGTTACCATGACACCGTGCGCGAAGTAGTGTGCGAAGTACTTACTTCGCACACTGCATGTAAACTATATGGAGTTTTTATATTTTAACCTTTATGTTCCTCAATCAAACAAACAAATGCCATTTTATTTTCATAGTTATAGTATTTACTTGATTTGGAAAAACATTTTAAGCCAGTTCAATACAATTTTTCATATTAAACTATGAATGTTACTTAGTTTAGAACAATATTTTTGGCGTTTGTAGAAAAAATTTTGTTTGCATCTCATGCGCGAAATACTTTGGTGATCTCGACTATTTTTTTAACTCGGCTGCGCCTCGTTAAAAAAATCAGTTCTCGATCACCAAAGTAGCATTTCGCGCACTAGATACAAAAATAACTATTTTCTACAAACTTCAAAAAATGACAAGGTTCGCGCATTGAAAACAATATGCGAAGTGACCCTTTTTTTCATTTTCCTTCGTTACCATGACACCGTGCGCGAAGTAGTGTGCGAAGTACTTACTTCGCACACTGCATGTAAACTATATGGAGTTTTTATATTTTAACCTTTATGTTCCTCAATCAAACAAACAAATGCCATTTTATTTTCATAGTTACAGTATTTACTTGATTTGGAAAAACATTTTAAGCCAGTTCAATACTATTTTTCATATTAAGCTATGCATGTTACTTATTTTAGAACAATATTTTTGGCGTTTGTAGAAAAAATTTTGTTTACATCTCATGCGCGAAATACTTTGGTGATCTCGACTATTTTTTTAACTCGGCTGCGCCTCGTTAAAAAAATCAGTTCTCGATCACCAAAGTAGCATTTCGCGCACTAGATACAAAAATAACTATTTTTATTTTATAGATATTTTAAGGTTTGGGGGGGGGGGAAAACATAGAATAATGTGAACTGTAGTGAATTGAGTATAACCTAAAGAGAAAGACACACGCTGAAATATTCATCGATTTTAACCATAAACAAATATGCCCTCGTGATCTAGGCTGGTAACCTCATCTCTCAGTGCTACACCAAAGAGGAAAGAGTCATGCAGGGGTAGATAAATTCCTGTTTCATGGTTATTACTAATCATCAGCCTAACTTAAGCACACTGAATGACAACAGAAGTGGTTCTAGGAAACTTGAGCCTTATTCTTGTGAACTGCTGGGGATAAAAATTCTGTCCAGTGCCACCTAGGGAAATCCTTACCAACTCTGAACCTCTGCGTAAACAGGAAAATGCACCTTAAGTGTTGCCTATATTTCACTTCAAAATCCTAAAGCACTAATTATGTCTAATCTAATTATCTCTTTTTTATAGATACCGAAGTACACTCACAATAAATAAGATCCTTACCACATAAAGGCCCTCCAAAACTCCAATCAGCGTAATGAGGGCAGAGTTATTGAAATGAGGATGACCCAGTAGATAAACCAGGGGTCTTTCCACTCCAGCCCTTATGGCACGTTTGATACCGATATTCGCGGCTGTTCTGAAACATCTTACATCATCATAATCTTCGTCAATACATCTAGTTGGTGAATAAATAATTCTGTTAGCTTTCAACTTCGCCATTGGTATCACTCCGGCTTCAGTGCGTAATCCATTATCAAGTTTTAAGGCTAAGGTTAGACTTTCGGAAAATTCTTCTATGTGACTGACCGAGTCTGGTGCTGATACAATTAGGATCCCATCAAATCCTTCATCGGCGACTTCTTTCGCAGCAATAATATCCAAGTCCAATAGTCTGTTGGAGAAATGTTGTTATACGATAAAAACATAAATGTAAATATACCTCGGTGCACCAGACATATTCAAATGTCTCTCAAAAATTATTGGCTTTCAGATTCACTGAACTATTCAAAAATTTCAGTGTTCATCTGTCAAAAATTCTTAAACTATATTAATGCTGTATTCCGAAATGTGATCATCTCACAAAGTGAGATCACCGCTCACGTATAAAATATTAATGCTTTATTCCGAAATTTGATCATATCACAAAATGAGTACACCGCTCACGTATAAAAAGGAACACGCCCATCTTACATTCTGCTCAATACATTTTGAGGTTACATGTTATGGATTTGTCAAAAGTCTTTGCTCCGTGATCAATCAAGCAACAGCATATATTTATCAAGATATCCTTTTAACAAGCAGCTCTTCTGATTAATCATTGGAAGATAATGGAAGAGGTCCCTTAAGTCAGTATATTAGCTCCATTTTAAATTTTTAAGGTAATAATTTTTACTCTCGCCATTAAGTGAGCCATTAAGTAAGCCGAACACAGAGCAGTCTTACCTCTCTCAGATCTCTTACTTCGTGTTCTGTTCCGAAATATAAGAAATTTGTGAGAGAAACCAATTTCAGAAAAAGCTTCTGAGATTTTTCTCACTTCGCTCAAATTTCCGAATACACATTTGTAAATTCCGAAATGTGAGCGAAGTGAGAAAAATTACAGAAGTTTGTTTCGGAATTGGTTTATCTCATCAAT
Source organism: Halyzia sedecimguttata (assembly GCA_937662695.2). Lineage (NCBI taxonomy): Eukaryota > Metazoa > Arthropoda > Insecta > Coleoptera > Coccinellidae > Halyzia > Halyzia sedecimguttata. The sequence continues at coordinate 106,419,162 of OW569414.2, forward strand.
TTCCCAGAAGATTCTTATATTTCGGTGTAGAACATAACTCGGAAACACGGAATACATCGATTTACAATTTTTTGAGTGGTTTTGTGACCATTGAACGGACAAGCGCGGACCTGTTCGGGATTCTTGGGACGTAAGCCACCTTCGCGTACGATGAGACGCGCTACGGCCTGATCGAGAGTTAACGAAAAGGGCTGCCGATCGCCCCCCGCCGTTCCTAATTGTTGAGGAGACTGGGCCTCGATTCTCGAGTCCATGCGACTGGATATCGCATGCGCTAGTGACGTCATAACGTATACAATGCCAAAATAGCTATTCTCGAGCTGTCGTATGCGATAATCCATGCGATAAACCACACGACTCGTATGGTTTATCGCACGGAATATCGCATACGACAGCTCGAGAATAGCTATTTTGGCATTGTATACGTTATGACGTCACTAGCGCATGCGATATCCAGTCGCATGGACTCGAGAATCGAGGCCCTGGATGGCGAGGACCGCTGCAGATGATGTCCCGTATGGGACGGTAGCCAGGGTATATCCTTCGATAGGATCCCCGGGTATGTTACGAAAAAGCAATTTCTGATAACCGAGGTCATCAGGATTTATACGGATTTGACGATACATTTTTTCAAAGTCCGTGGGCAATGCGAATGGGTGCGAATAGAAGCCGTTACTGTAATCAGGCTTTTCGCACTTCGAAATGTGTTTTACATTATTATTGTAATTTAACAAACAATTGGAATAACTTCCCTTCAGGTCACTGTCCCCTTTTGACGGCTGTTTCAAGGCACGCTTAAGGACCAGATGTTGAGAGGTACCGATGCTAGATTTATTGCCGTCGGACGGTAAAGGTATAACATAACGGCTTTGTGTATTAGCCGCAAAGTTACTTTCGATTGTTGTTTCTTCATTATTGATATGTGTCTGGGAGCTAGCTTCCAGAAAAGCTCGAAGTTCTCTCCCCATTTGGACTAATTTTCACTAGTTGTCTGGATATAATCTATCGGCGAAAGCTGATAAATGACTTTCACAGACTAGGGGTCTTCGAATAGTCTAGACCAGGGGTCACCAAATGGCGGACCGCGGTCCGGATGCGGACCGCGAACCTTTTTTTGCGGACCATTTTTCCAGAAAACATGTATTCTTGATTAAAATAATTCAGATAACTTTTCGTTTTATTTAATAATTATAGATATTGGATTTAGATTAACTGCTAGTCAAATTCTTATGCCATCATAATGCTATCAAACGACCCGCGACAGATATACAGATTTTGTGAATGGACCTCCAATGAAACTAATTATTGACCCCTGAGTTAGATACTAGAGAAAACTTTTTGGCGTTTGACGGATTTACTCATTTCCTAATATTTTCCGAACGGATAGAGATACAGAGGAAATAGATACATAAATCTAAACGTCGTCCACCGACCAATCATCGGGGAAAATTTGGATATCGAGATGTGAAAATCATAGATTTCGGACGGGACAGAAGAATTTTCCTTCGATTCCGGGTCAAAAATATTTCAAAGTGCCGACCCAAAAAATTTTTTTCATGGTATATCGATACGGAGCTCGTGTCTAGTTAAATCGAGGTCGCTGATCACGAATATGCAATTAGTTTTTCCCTAAGTGGCGTACTTTGGGATAATTTTCACTTAGAGTGAAAAAATGGACGAAAATAGGTCAATTTTGGAAGTTCACACCGCCCTAACAAATCGGAGAAAGGTGTTGTTGATTTTTGCCCTCATATATGGATCCTTTATCTACTGAATAATCCAAACAGGAAATGTCCAGGCCGTACTATTCGGAAATTATGATTTTTTTCCCAAGAGTCTGTTTTTTGGAAAATTCATTTCGCGGTATTTCCGCGGAAAATTCTCAAATGAAAAATCCGATCATATATTCGTAATCTACGGTCCCGAATTAGTAAATGACGTAATTTGCATCGAAATCGGAGACCGGTTGAATTTTGGCAATTTTTTAATACATTAGCCTTGAAAAAATCCCATTTTTCGAGAAAAATTTTTTGACGCAAAACTATGAAACGGGTACTTATTCTTATAGATTCGGGGCCGTAGATTCCGAATCTACCATCAGATATTTATTACAAAAATTTTTCGAGGAAATATCGCGGAAAGAATTTTCCGAAAAATAGACCCTCGGGAAAAAAAATCATAATTTCCGAAGCGTACGATCTGGACATTTATTGTTCGGATGATTCGATAGATAAAGGATCCAGATATGACGTAAAAAATCAGCAACACCCTACTCCGATTTTTTTGGGCGGTGGAAAGTTCCAAAATTGACCTATTTTCGTCAATTTTTTCACTTTAAGTGAAAATTTTCCCAAAGTACGCCACTTAGGGAAAAAGTAATTACATATTCGTGATCAGCGACCTCGATTTAATTAGACACGTGCTCCGTATCGATATACCATGAAAAAAATTTTTTGGGTCGGCACTTGGAAATATTTTTGACCCGGAATCGAAGGAAAATTCTTCTTTCCCGTCCGAAATCTATGATTTTCACATCTCGATATCCAAATTTTCCCCGATGATTGGTCGGTGGACGACGCTTAGATTTAGGTATCTATTTTTTCTGTATACCTATCCGTTCGGAAAATATTAGGTAATGAGCGAATCCGTCAAACGCCAATAAGTTTTCTCTAGTATCCAACACATACAAAAATCTACAATTTTCCGATTAGGTCGACGCGGCTTTGGTTATTCACTAAATCGGGTACGCAGATCACGAATCTGTAATTAGATTTTCCGTATCTCGATTAGTTTCGGAGCAATGACGAACAAAGTCGCAATTTCTGGCTCTACCTCCGGAAAATGAAGCCATATTACCAAAATTAATCGAGATACGGAAAAACTAATTACAGATTCGGAATCTACGCCCTTGATTTAGAGAATGGCCAAAGCCGTGGCGATCTAATCGGAAAATTCTAGATTTTTGTATGGGTTAGAATCTAGACAAAGGACTCACAGCTCTGGCAATGTGTTAGTTGTTGTATGCATTTTATCAATATTTCACAGGAAATAGGTCATAAATACTTCTACAAGGGTTGAAGTATTACAAGATATTTTACTTGCTATTATCTTTCCGTGGAAAATATTAATTTCAAGGGTGAGACCACCCATGCAAAAATAAACCAGTTAACCCAAAACATTTAGGTTTTACAAGCGAGCTGCTTTGTTTAGAAATACAAATGAGCGCTTCCCAACATGTGAAGTCATGGGACGCTACAGTGGTGATATCTCGAAAAACAGCGGACTTTTACTGGGGTCATGTTGATGCTATCTGATAGACCTAATGCCAATCTATCTCCAGTGTCACTTTCGCGTGGTATTTTTGGGACACCCTGTATATGAACGTCGCTGAACATCGCTCAAGGTTTCTTCATCGCAGAGGCTCGGAGTTCGTTAGGATTTCCATAGGTGCCACTGGTGGGATTTTCTCCCTACCAGTGCGCAACGGATTGAATTATGTTTCCTAGAAATCCTTTGGTTGTTGATTCATTGCGGCTAAGTCACGCTGTAGATTGGTAGCAACCATGAAACCGCGGTTCGTGTCGTGTCTTGAATGACGCTTTCCTCTTTAGGGGAACACTGAGCGATGAGGTGACATAGCTCGGCTCACGCGGAATATTTGTCGATGGTTAAATTCAATCAATTTGTCACCGTGTGTCTTTCTTATCGTTCTAAAGAAATAGATTGAAAGCTAGAATCGAAAGAAGAAATTCGAGAATAGGTAAAATCTATTCATTGGGACAAGTACTATACTGTTTTGAAATCTCGTGATTGGATATATCGGAAAGTACTCTGATATGATCTTCCTTAAACTCAGATATCTTGATGATACCTCTGCAAGAATATTCAGAATGTGCAACAACTACTACGTTATCAATAAAAGGTGTGACTTATTCGCATGTTCTTGGGAACAGCGTTCTATCATTTTGCCCAAATGTGTGTAATTCTTGACCTAAAATGGACTCAAACGATTAGGTCCGACTAACTGATCAAGAATTCCAGGTCAATTTCGATTTTTTTCCGGCCGTCCCTTGCCACGATAGCTTTCGAACGGAAAGAGACAACGAATTACAATTTTCAGGTTAGGTGGCCCATACGAATACGACGGCTAAATTCGGTGGAGGGCACAATCGGCCGAACGGTTTCCGAGTAATAACCAGCAGAAATTTTTTTCTGATTTCCTCAATAACTCAAAAATGCAGATACGAAACTGTGATCTTGCAACTGTGTTAATGGATTTCTGTGGAGAGGTTCACAATAAAAAAAAATGATGAAAACAAAAAATTTAAGAACCGCACCCCTAGAAAATTAAAAAAAATCACGAAAAAAAAATTGGTTCAAGCACTGACGTGAAGTCAGAAGCTTTTGCGCGTATGTTCTATTGTCCATTCTTCTGTATTGGACACCCTTAATCGAATTTACCATGGTTAATTATGTTATCCATTCTCCTATATTGGACACTCTTATTTCGAATTTACCATGGTAAATTCGAATTAAGTGCAAAAGCTTCTGACATCACGTCAGTGCTTGAACCAATTTTTTTTTTATTTTCTAGGGGTACGGTTCTTACAAAATTTTAAACACGTCTTTATGCTGATTTTCTACTACTAGTTACCAAGCTTCAATTCAATCGAATCTTTATTTTTTTAGTTATCAAGGAAATAATATTCCAGGTGGATATAACTCGGAAACCGTTAAACCGATTATGCCCAAAAACAAACTCAACTCTCCTTTTCGGATACGCAACCTACCCTGAAAATTACATGTCCCTATCTTCTTTCGTTCGAAAGTTATCGAGGCAACGGTCACCCATTTACTGAACTCACACAAGAATGCTCGAATCTCCAACAATATTTAACCGATTGTGTTAAAATTGGAAACTTGGCAGTAAAGTTAGGTTATGAACGCTCTTGCAAAATTTCAGCAATTTCGAACGGATAGTTACTGATATATAGAATTTTTTTTTTATTTTCAATGATTTATTAAAAATTTTCTACAAATGCTATCCTCACCAAATTTTGCAAACATTTTCGCGTTGGCATTCTACAACTAATAATCAAGTTTGAATTCAATCAGTTTAGTATTTTTTGAGTTAATGAGGAAAAAAAACCACCAAATTTCAGAAAATTTCAGATGGCTATAACTCTAAAACCGTTTGGCCGATTATGCTCATAAACAAACTCAAATGTCGCATTCAGATGCACAACCTAACCTGAAATTTTCAAGCCGCTATCTCTTTCCGTTCTCAGGTTATCATGACAACAAAAATATTTTTTAATAATTTTTTTAAAATTTTCTAGCCTCACGATTCGCCCAAAATTTCACTTAGGTTCATATTCTACAACTACTCACCAAGTTTCAATTCGATCGGATTTATATTGGTTGAAAACAAAATTATTACTCGGAAACCACTGGGTCGATTATGCCCATTAACGAACTTGTCCGTCGTATTGCGATGCGCCATCTACCCTGAAAATTTCAAGTCGCTGGCTCTTTTCGTTTTCAAATTATCGTGGCAACGGACGGCCGGCCGGACAGAATCAAATTTGACCTTGAATTCTTCATTGGGGAGTCGAACTGAATCGTTCGAGACCAATTTCGTCAAAAAATTCGAAAGTTACAGACATTTGGGCAAAACTATAACGCGATGTTCCCCAGAACATACGCGCAAAAAATATCAAATATCGCAAAAAGGCGAGAAGTCAGGAACTTCTGTGCGCATGTCCTCTTGTCTATTCACACCCACATACCCCATATTGCATGAAATTTCAGAATGAATACAATAGTGATTTTACTCAGCGGAAATTCGTACCCGGATATCCAGTGCGGCTGGCAACGACGCCCCCATACCGGCTATACAGGACTCATTGCAGTTCTGAAGTTTACATGATTTGAAATTTCAGAAGTAAATACCAGTTTTATTTTTTTTTCGCAATAATTGCCAAAATATGAATCTGATCCAGGAAATTTAGAGATAGTTTCTGAAATATAAAAAAAAATAATTTTTTTTTCTAATGCATACGAGCCCCATTTGCAGAAATTTGCATATTCGGTAATTACAGACATTCGGGCAAAATAATAGCGAGCCCAAAAAGAACTATCTGACTATAAGCCAACTCAGCCACAGCACTGTTAAGTTTTCACAGTTATTGGCAGCCTCTACCCTCTTAATAGAAAATTCAAATAGGACTTTTGTCCATTCATACCATAATAGTTATTTATGTACCAAGGACGAAAAACTGTTTACTATAGTGGAGCCTGCAAATTGCAATAGCAAGCTGGCGAGACATAATAGACAGTTTTCGCCGAGGTGCATATCACATTTTTTCGATAACGTCTACATACTTTTATGAATTTCGGGCTTCTTAAATGATCTCGCACAGCAAATGACAGCTATTCTCACATACACTTATTTTTGTATTGAACCATATCACGCCGTATCCATAGTGGACGAAAAAGTTATTTTGCGGCCGAAAAGTAGATACTTGCCTTCGAAAATAGGCAATTTTTCATTCGCAAATTAGTACGTAAAATTTCATTTTTCAGTCACAGAGATTGACGAGAAATACTTTTAAGAGCCTGTGGTTAATAATGGAATTTAAATTTTTAAAATTCATGGTAGCCGTTATATTTTATCGGGCATAATATCTTGTTTGACTTGAAATATATTTCTGAAATGGTTTGAAAAATACATATATACAAGGTATTCTTTATTTAGGTCATATTTTTAATTGTAGAATACAAATATCCGAGAGCTGGCCGTGAATTTTCAGACAGCCTGTATATACAAAAAGTAGTCGATGCCCAACCAACTGTTTTAATAATGTTATCCTGTTAATAGTTTCATAAAATGTATTAGAGTTAAATCAAATAAGTATAAATTTGTATATAAATATTTATCTACTCATAAAGCCGTATCCACAAAGCCGTCAAGTCCTAACTGAGGACCTCAGTTAAGGATAAATAAGAATCGCAACCTCAGTTTAAGTGAAAGTTAACGTGAAATAGGCCTGTTTCAGCACCGTTACATACGTTAACTGAGGTTGCGATTCTTATTTTTCCTTAACTGAGGACCTCGGTTAGGACTTAACGGAGATTGAATGCTTTGTGAATACGGCGGATAGTGTTCTCTGACAAATATGCATATTACTTTATCCGAATATAAAAATCCATATGTATTCTGTTTATGATAGATTTCTGATAGACTTCTAAACCAATGAGTATGGACGAATTGACATTTCTTTGTGTAATTGTATACTCAATTATACAACTAATTTTGATTATACTGAGAGGTATTTTATCTCTTCTTGGTGACAGAATAATCTCACAAATTGAGTAAATGAGCGTTAGCAAGCGATAAAACAGGTGCTCCTGTTCCAGGAAGTGGATAATTCAATGCAGATGCGGCTATATCTATGTGACTATACTTCAGGGGCACCGGATGGGGAGATCCATGTTTATCTAACCCTGACGCCATAATCAGGAATGCACATGGACCTGAAACAGAGAACATGATAGTTGATAGTAGGCAGTTTCTCTTTACTCGGAGAAGGAAACTACCAACCGTAAGATCCTCTTTTTTGAACGGAGATATTATAGAATGGAAGTCTGAAGATAAATATCTAGGGGTAACACTAGATATTGAACTTCTGTTGGAATAGGCATGTTGAAATAATTGCTAGCAAAGCAATAAAGGCTTTAATGGCGTGCAGGAACCCTATGATACTGCGATGGATATACGTCATGATTGTGAGACCCAAAATCACGTACGTTCCAGTAGTCTGGTACACAAAAATAAGCCAGAATAGTACGAGGAAAATCCTCGACAATGTACAAAGGCTGGCCTGTGTGTATCACTGAAGCTATGGGAACCTGTCCTATACCAGGGCACTTGAGATTATCACAAATCTCACACTACTTCATATAGTGATAGACAAAATGTCCCATTAAGCCATTCTCAGAATATCTAGGAAATCAACAGGTAATGAGAGTATTACAAACTAGAAGGCCTGGTCCTCTCTTACTGGATGAATTTCTTCAGCCAATCTTCCTAGTAACAAAATGATTAAGAAAGAAAGCATCTAAAAAAACTTCACTACCATGCTCAGTGGGAAAAAACACTGGGACAGGGAATTCACCATCCAAGTTCGTGGCAAAAATGCCATTAAATGGTACACAGACGGTTCAAAAACCATTACAGGAGCTGGCGCTTGAGTATCTGGGGCAGGCACCAAATGCTCACTATTGCTAGCCTCCTATCTGAGCATCTTTTAGGCAGAAGTACTTGCAATAGAAAGATGCATGGAAATGAACCTAGACAGAAACAATCAGAGATGTGATAGCACTATTACAGTCAAGCTGCTATTAAAGCTCTGAGCTCCCATGTTAACGACTCCAGACTAATATGGGAGTGCCGAAGAAAACTTAATGAAGTATTTAAGTAAAACAAGGCTCTCCTTGGACTGGGTTCCTGGTCACGCACAAATCTCTTTTATCGGCTCGGAACCCTACTGTGTGGTTCGTTAGATACACCCCCAAAAAATTGAATTTCGGATGAAAGAAGAAACTGAAAGAGGTATTTTCTGGAGATCTCTCCCAGGAAAGTACCACTACAAAAAGTTCCTCCGGTACTTTGACACTGTCAGATCCAAAAAATTTATGGACCTCAGTAAGAACACACTGCACCTCCTCACTGGTTTCCTCACAGGGCACTGCAGCATTAGGAAGCATATGATGAGATTATGGCTCGCAGAAACTGATGAGTGCAGATTCTGTTGGGAGGAGGATGAAACTCCTGATCACCTGATTACGAAAGGCCTTGCAATCTCAAAGCAACGCAAGGAACGCTTTGGGCAAGAAATCTACTGGAGCGAAGACGTAGCATCCTTGAAGCCATCCCAGATACTGGAGTTCATCAGAACTCTGGCACTGAAAGGCGAGCTGTAGATGGTGATGACATCGATTGCTCTGACGGGAGGGGGAAATTGACCCTAAGGTCGCAATGCACGACTTCGATTTTGCTAACGCTTTGCATAGGTCAGCATGTAACTGTAGGTTCCTTCTGTTGATTCACAGGGACTCCAACTGGCGGAGTTCAGTGCAGGCCTTTTCACTGAATACGCTGTGGACCACTCAATTTTGAAATGCCTGGAGAGGCAGACCTGCCACAACTTTACACCGCAGGAATTTGAGTTTAAATTCTTAGGATAGATCACCTCAAAGGCATTGATAACCTTTATTTTTTGCCAAATCTACTTCTAATCCTTTCTCTCTGAAGAATCCATCTGTGTACCAAATTATGTTGATTTCGCTTGTTGGGCTGCTTCTTTGATGCATTCAGGGTGTCATGAATGACCACTTTATAGTTAGCCACAGGTGTCATAATAAAGTGGCATGGGATGATTTGGTCAAGAGCCATAAAAATTTGCATACACAGGGTCAGTCTTTGACTTGTACAATAACTTTAATAATAGATTCCCCTCATCGATTAAAACCCTTTTATCATTTATCATTTTTCCAAATTCAGCTCCAGTGCGAAGATACAGGCTGTTGAATTTTAAATTGTTTTTCAAATCATTTCCGAATTAAATAATGTTGGTGTGAAGTTTTATATAACTATGACACATATTCTTCAAATATAATTTTTATCCTACTTACTTTTATTTCCTAATCGTATACTCCTATATTCATAAAACTGAATGAATTTAGCATAAAGAGAAGCAGTCAATCTAAAGGCATTATACGATATTCTTCATTGAATGTTATAAGATCTGATAAAAATTTCACTAGTTTAAATACTCCGTTCCTGTGAGATACCTGAATCCTTGATTCGTAAACAAGAAGTAGTTCTTGAAACCGCCACGATGCCAATTTATCTATGGAATTCCAAAAACTTGTCTGATGATTGGACAATCTATCTGGATGTCTTTTTATGTTCTCTTGCCTCTGTTAATTCATTTATAATATTTGATGTGCATGTAGGATATTTAAGTGAATTATGAATGTGACAATAGGCGATAATGTAACTGTGTATAATCTTGTAGTGAATAGTGCATACAATAATTGTACAATATTGTATTGAAAATATTGAAATCGAGAGCCGGTTTGAGAATTCAGTGCTGAAAATTGTGGTTTATTTTAAATGTTGCATCATTCATCAAATCAATTGAATAGAGTGAGTAAATAAGCTTTCTCCAACAGCTTAATTGAATTTTGAGCATCAGATTATATAGTTTTTGGTTAATTAGTATGCATTAGAGATAGGCCTTTCTGTCTTGCAGGAGTAAACAATGTGTAGGAGTATATTAGCACATTGTGGAACCTGAGAGGAATCTATATGGTTAAAATTAATGCACAACTTAAAGACTCACCCATTATATCCCTTTTGGAGTTCTTTCTGTCATATTGCGAGAGACACTTTTGTTTCACCAGGGACAGTTTCCATAAGGAATAGTGAAAATGGAGTATTTAGAGGTAATTTTTCGGTGAATAAGATTTCAAATTCAACTTTTTAACGATAAAGAATATTACATTGATGACCCCTATTTGTAACGGAAGATGGTTTACTGTTACTTTGCTGAACATCATCTCCAACACCTTGCCCTGCATTGAAGTTGAAATCCTCCCTACGAAGCGTTGATATTTCGTAAGGATCGCTTATCTCTTCCCCCATGAGTTGAAGCTTTTCAGCATGCTTTTCTTTCCTAGCTGGTCCATTGTCGATCACTGAAATACAATGCAGTATAAATCTCTACAAAAACAAGGGCAATACTCAAAATGAGAGCCTAAAACAAGTTCATATAGAAAGTGATATTTTCAGGGGGTGCTGTTTGTTTAATTTGATCACTTGGCTTTACAATTTGAGCAAATAATAAATCAAAGAGTCCAGTATGCGGATAAATAGAAGTGAGTCTTGAAGGTTTTCTCACCGATGTTATATCCAAATCCAGCAGTTAGAACAGCATGTCTTGTTAAGGTGGCGATAGTATAAAGATGTGGATTAACAGCATCAACAGCCATCTCTCTAAGCTTGAAAATACATTTAAGATTCATATATAATTATAATAGTAATAAACCTCCGAAAACAGTTGCTGCCTGGGAATAACCAGGGCACGTTTGGAGAGCATATATTGGGGACCATATAGTGTTCGTATACTCTAATTTACTGACAACCAGGGATAAGTTAACACTTCAGAAAGCCGATAGGTCCACGAAATTTCAGCCCTTAAGTAATTTTTTCGATTGATCATTAAGCCTGTAAGCGGATGGACATCCAGCAGGATAGCGGACAGCCGGACGAATGGACAGACAGAATCAAATTTGAATTCTTCATCAGTTCAATGGTATCTTAAAAATATAGACAATAAAGCAATCAAGCAAAATTATAGTGCCTTGGTCCAAGCAGCCGGCCAGCCAAATGGACGGACTGAATAAAATTTGACTATGAATTCTTGATCAGTTCGATGTTGTACGAAAAATTCAGACAATCAAGCAAAATGATAGCGCCTTGGCTCAAGCGCCAAAAATATATTGTCATAATAATCACCTTACATAAAATATCGGCCATGATCAACCTTCCATCAGCAGCTGTGTAACCAATCCTAACCAAAACACCACTTCTTGCCTTGATGAGTTCATCTTGTACGTAAGAATTGGAACCAATACTATTACGCACTATGCCAATGCCAACGACCACCCTCAAATTGTTAGGCTGCATGAGTTCGACCATCTTCATGAAACCCACTACGGCCGCAGCGCCACACTTATCTCTTGACATACCGGCCATTTCACCCTTAATCTTGATATCTGCACCTCCCGTGTCATAAGTCACTCCTTTACCGACGAAGAAGAGGGTTTTGGTAACCTTCCCCTGACCCAACAAGAAATATCACAACACATTATTTTAGACTTTGACGAATTTCAATCTGTATTCCATTGATATTTCTCTATAGTGGAAATTATTTGAGGGCTTGATTACTCAATTATATTTAAGACGTTATTATTATTTATCTGCTTGGTGGAAGAAGTTCCCTTAGTAGGTACACTATCTTAAAAAATGTGCTTGAACTCAGGCTATCTTGACATAGAAATTCTACTGTTAGTTTTTTTGTGGTTGAACTCCTCCCAAAAGAATAATTTTTATGCAATTTTGTATGTTTTTGGGTGGTTTACAGTCGCAGTCCCACCCAGTAGGACACGTAAGCAGTCTGGTCACATATTATTTGTTGTTTTTTTTAGTACGAAATGGTGGATACACTGGCCACAGCCCACTATAGAGATAGCCTGGAACACAGTCTGACAACGCCGCAATTATTCGTCTCTTAGAGGCATACTCCTTCAATGCAGTAGCGCTGGATTTTGATGAAATTTCTACTATTTGATCATTTTTCAAATGATTTACTGTCGGAAAATGATGAGGACTACAATAAGATCTTATTTATGATGAATATTTACCGATAAAACAGTTTAAAACAATGTAATTACGAGATGAAGTGTTGTGATTTTGGACACTTTGGGATTAAAAAAAAAACTAGAAGAGAGCACGGATTTTCAACTTCAGATTCGTTATCTACAACCCAAAATTAGTAAGTGAGTAAATTTTCAGGACGATTAGACAGTTATGGGATGCTACAAGTCTATGTGAATTCAGAATATCAATTCAATGCTACAAAGAGTAAATTCACATAAAATTATTTTTTGATCTGAACTGTGTAAAAATGTTGATAAAACAAATTGATAAATTCCGAATCTGAATCCCCATTAATTATATTTCTGTAGCGGGAAATGTTTACTTATTGATCTGAGGTTGAGACCATCTGCTCTCTGCTCGGGTAAAGGTAAGATCGAAAGGAAGAATCCATTTCAAATCACTGCAGAAAATCTGAACATTTTTAATGAATAATTTAAGATGAATAATAAGGTCCTTATTGATTTCAACTGAAGCATATACAGATGCAGACTTTTGGAAAATGAATACATATACATAAAAATAAATAGATTTTTGTTGAAAAATTATTAGAAAGGTCATCAAAATGTTTTATAAAATCGGAAGAAATGAAAGTTCTAATTCACTCATATTTCTAGTCCATCTTGTTGTCTATAGTCTGAACTGAAATGTACTCATCTCCAATAAGCAGAAATAATCCAAAGGAAATTTCACTATTTACACACTGCAGTTTAATCACAGAACATATAAATATCCGACCATATTTATCACTGCATTGCATTAATTCACATTTGACACCGTTGTACACAAAAAATACCACGAAATTCCCGCGAAAAACAATAATGGTTAACTCCAGAATCAGAAGTAATCGTCCATTTTTACAATAACAAACTAACAAACGTTCGACTGACGTACGTCTCTGAGCTGTGTTGCCATTTTATCATCTTCCAGGCTAGTAGATATAGTAGGTTGTGCACTGGCCCAGTTATTAGAATATTGAGTCTTCTCAGATCTCTGAGGCCTGGAGAAGTCACTTTGACAATGTGATATTCTTCCAGATATAGTGATTGAAATGAGTAAAACAAATATATCAGACGTGAAGACTATGCCTGAGTATTCATAAACAAAAAAAAAGATAGTATCCATAAAAAAATAGGAAGTGTGAGTTTCGTTGACTGTGATGATCCACAACCTGTCGGCCGTCGAGGGTTTCGTTCCGGCTCTCACTGATGAACTTATTAATACAGCATTGTTCAGTGAGAACCTGCCGTAGACGCGTTTGACTTCAGCACAGAAGTGCCGAAGTGAAGTCTGCATTGTGACGCTGCGGTTTTAAGGCGTCACGAACAGTGGTGACAGGTGTTCGTCAAGACGAGGCGACATCTACTGGCGAGAACAACAAAGAGGCAGAAGGATCGGGAGGATGGATGTAGTTCTTTACAATAGGATAGGAGACAAGGATGTAGTTCCCTACAGAAGATATAACACTTTGTCACTAAGAAACTTAATTTGATTATAACATTCTGGTCCTATGGTAAGCAGAAGCCTGGTTCAAGGACGTCCGATTATTGATAGAACTTATAGATAATAGATACTTCACCTTTGGCATATACTCCAGGAACATTATCCTCCCCTGATACCGCTTTATGCAACGCGAGCCTCTGTTTACAGCCTCGAAGAGAGGATAGTCCCTTACGAAGTCTTTGACATCCTTTATAACAGTAATTTTTATGGAACTCTTTGCAAATAACTCCATTATATAATGCTCTACTTTTGGAGGTGCCATTCTTTCTGGATCGGAGTCACCTATGTCGCAGGCTATTCGTCTGCCTGATTCGAGTATCACGGCTGTTTGGATCAAAATTTCCACTTCATCTTTAAATTTGTCAAAAACTCCTATAGTTTTGATATTGTGTATTTTATGTGGGGCTGCTTCACGAATATGTAGTGGCTTGAAAAAAGATGTGAAACTTTATAGCGCTTGGAGAATTACTAGTGGCCAAATGAGTCATTAATTGATTATTAATTAATTATCAATAAATTCCAACAGCCTGTATCTTTTTACGTCGGCTGAATTTGGAAAAAAGGAAATTGAAGAAAATGGTTCATTTGATGAGGAATCTATGGTTAAAATTAATGTGCAACTCAAAGGAGGTGTCATAAAACTGAGACTTCTCCAACATTCTGATGCCTTAAACTGTGGGTATGATGTTCATATTTTTTTTAAATTTATTAATTTTTTTATGACCCATTCTTAGAAGCACTCAAATCCTTTGAAAATATGGTGTCGTGTTTACAATTCTCTCATTCAAAGGAACGTGTTACAATTTGACTTTACACTCGAAGACTCCTGCTCCAGTTTTGGAGAATCAGACCAACAGAATTTAGTGCTGGTAAGAGACGTAGATGACTGGAACTTTCATCTCGTGAATATCAAAGGTATTATTCGTTACGATAGACACAAAGGAACATATAACCATCGAGATTTAGCATAAAGACCTGTACCGTATTCTAAAGAAATACGCCTTCAATTCTTCAACGGACTTCCCTCCATGCTGCCATAATACCATGCCGAAACATCAACGTTCAATGAAGAAAATGACAGTGATCTGCTTTGAAGCAGCAAGAACTGAACGAACTCATATGTGGTCTACATTATCGACGAGTCAACAAGCCCTTGATTAATTAGAAAGAACGGCATGTTTGTCTATTATAGTAGCATCACGCTCCTGTACATCCACTTATATGCAGGTTTTTTGGACCTGCCTCCTTTAGGCTTCTTCCTATAATATGAGGTACTCAAATGGACGTTAAGAGTGTTAACAGAGTGACAGCTGAAAACTGGCAACTACACAACTAACTTCGTATACTAAACGAATGCAAGGAGTTTATGGATGTGGTCACGGACAACCTTCCTCTGAAACACGAGTTTCAGAAAAACTACAACGTGGTCTTTCAATCGCAATCAGTGGGCTAATGACAAGGGGGTTTTTTCCGCAGGGTCTGTGATGTTCTACACTCATGTCTTGAGGAAAATGGGTGAGTCGAGGCTGTTGTATACGGCCCTTCAGTCCAATTAGCAATACCAATGGATTACTTTTCCTCGGTATATCAGGCAGAATCTCCCGCTACAAAGAGGTGCATTTCACATTGCGCTGAACGTGAATACCGGAAGAGAAGGATATACATAATATCTGACAGAAGAGCACCCCAAATAACACTTGACTTTGCGTTAGTTCGGTCGAAGTTAGTCTGGGAATGCAAGATGACAATCAGGTTAACCTTATTTGGGTGCCTGGTCATTCGGGGAGCATGGTAACGAAATGTCATTCATTTGGCAAGGGAAGGGGGGGCAACCATCTTCATTGATCCAGCTAGTCATCGGTCGATGACAGTTATGAAATGGGAAGAAAAGAGAAAGCTTGCGTCCAGGCGAACGGTTAGGTATTGGAGACAGGCCAAGGTTTTCCTCTCCTATTCAACGTGCTAGACCAAAAAAGTTCTCTCACTCACGAAATTGAAACTGAGGAAATTGACGGGTGCATTCACGGGACTCTGTAATGTGAATTATCATCTGCGGAACATGGAAAAGGTTCCCTATGATACCTGCCGCTTCTGTCAAGGAGCAGCCAAAAACCTGCTTTGTGACTACGAGAATGTCCCTTGGAATAGGGTACAACACCTTGGCTTGTGGTTCCTGATACCGAAACAAGTGATGGATGTAGCACTGAAGAAGATACTGAAATTTATGGAGACTTTACTGCCGGAATGGTAACAGTGCGGGGTGGAACAATAGATCTTCAGATCAAAGTGTTTGCGAGGTCTGCATGGCCTTATCACCCCTCATATAATCTGATCTAATCCCAGATGACACCCGAAAGTCTTAACACTATTCCTTAGGTACCAATGTTACCTATCATAGCAAAAAGATGATGATTTGCTGCCTTGTTTCCCTGAGTAAAATATCCTGATATTCTGTGACGATAAATTCAACCAAAAACCAAATTCAATTAGCTAGTATCTCTAAATCAAGAGCTGAGAGACAAATTCAAAGGCAATATTGGATACTGCATCCATAAATTACATAGGAGAAGTAAAATGGCATTTGGCTTGTGGGCTAGTTGAGTTGATGCTTAAAAGTACACCAGTCTACTGAAAACTGGTACCGAAGTCTAACTACTGTTCTCAAACACACATTAGTATTTTCTTGTTTCACATACTTAATGTCTCATTCGACCACTAGGTACCAGTTAAAATTGGGAATATTTACCACGTATAGGCCCTCCAAAATTCCAATGAGCGTAACGAGAGAAGAGTTATTAAATCTAGGGTGAGCCTGTATATACACCAGGGGTCTTTCCACTCCAGCTTTTATGGCACGTTTGATACCAATAATAGCAGCCTTTCTAAAACACCTTACATCATCATAATCTTCGTCAACACATCTAGTTGGTGAATAAATTATTCTTCCAGCTTTCAACTCTGGTATCGGTATCACTCCTGCTTCAGTACGTAAACCATTATCGAGTTCTAGGGCAAGGGTTAGATGTCTGGAGAACTCCTTAATGTCTCTCACCAAATCTGGAGCTGAGATGATTAAGATTCCATCAAATCTTCCATCGGTCACATCTTTCACAGACACAATGTCGACGTCCAATAATCTGGTGGAGAAATGTCGATATATGATAATAACATAAATTCGAACTCACCCAGGTTCTGCAGACATATCGAAAAACAGACGAATTTCAAAATATTCCGTTTCCGGAATAACAAATCTGCTGAAAAATGCACTGCTGAGAGCTCGTTTGTCAGATATTACATGATGGATGACAATGGCCATAGAATGTTGAGAGGGTAAGTAGTTTGAAGTTCACATGATCACACCTCTGTACTGAGGTCATAGAATATAGAAGATTGAAATTCTTTGTTCTGATCACATTCTGTAATGAGGCCATAGAATATTATAGTCTTAGACTATAGAATAGGTAAGTAATTTGAAGATCTTTGTTCTGATCACATCTATCAACTAGGTCATTGAAAAATATCTAAAGTAGTCGTTACTTTTGGGTCATTTCACTATACCTAAACTCAATACAAATTTTTTACATTCGCAAAGTAAGTTAAAGTTCTCTGAATCTACAGTGAATTTGCGTAGGTGTTTGTTTGAGGGCGTATTTACAACAATTTGAACTGAAAGTTTAACGGGTAATTCCCCAAAAGTAGCAGAGTAAAATCATTCTGCTCGTACCTGCCGACACGTGTTTCTGCTAATTGGCTTCTTCAGGACAGGGCAACCAAGAAACCCAGGAAAACAAGCGAGAACTTTGGAAGCAAACTATGACGTCGACACGGAGGTAGCAAAAGTAGACTGTTCGATACGACTTCTACCCAAGGATATGAAATATAGAAATTGGTATAGTGCGGCGAAAAACAAACATTGACAAATAATTTCTCCGAAAGTTATTGTTTCTCACAGTTGAGAATGATATCGATGGATTCTTGTGATTGAACTGCATCATAAAAGAAATTAAATTCAAAAAAGTATAATTCAAAAAAATAATGGTGCCAAAAATTATTAATACGAAACCACCAGACTGCTTCTACCCAAAAATGGACTTATCCGAGATATTCATTCCTCAAATCTACTCTGAAAATTATATTAAATCAATTGAAACTTAGCGAATATTGTTTTGTTTTTACTGGAGATATTCTGAACCCAATTTGATTAACTTATCAAATTATATAATTCCATCATCATATGGAATATCCAAGGGCATTATATTAACAAACAAAAATTATAATATCCTATAGTTCTGATAATTCTATTATGAGCTGAGGTTATTTCATTGGTCATTTTGCATTCAATCATACATTGTTTTCTAGAATAGGAGGTATTTTATATCATGATTAAAGAATTTTGAATAGAACTAGAAATAAATATCACATGTCTCTAATCGGTAAATGAGGTGACATGTATGAACACAGATCATGAAATTCATAGAAACAAATACGGACCTTAATTTTCGATTATATCGTTCTGTGAATTCACAGAATTTCAATTTATCATTGAAATTTTGAAAAATCATATCTCCGAAAGTATTAGCTCGATAGAGTTGAAAATGATATCAATGGATTCTTAGGATGAAACTGCATCTTAAAAATAATAGAGTTTGAAATTTGTAACGCGAAAAAATTTTTTTTCCGTTACTCCGATTTTGCCAATAACGAACATAACCGAGATATTTGATTCTTGATCAGTGAGTAGAACAAAATCGTTTAAAACCATTTTCTGCCTAAAATTCTAAAATTACAGACATTTGGGAAAGTTGATAAGCACTCTGTTTCGAGGAACAAGAGCGGCAAAAATAATTCTGCTGGCACCTGCCTAAAAATATTACTTCTACGTACTATCCTGTTTCTATATAAATAAATGTACTACGTTACTTAGCTTAGAAACGTGTTTTTTCAATATTTCGAAAATGGTTACTTTTACGTAAATAGTTTATGGGACGTTATTCATTTATTTTTAGGAATAGAATAATAATTCGATACACAAAATATGAGTTTCATTTCAAATTTAAGTTTTTGATGAAAACTCAAATCGAAATTCAGCATGTTTTTGTGATTATCTTGTAGAATTTGTTCGTCAAAATTAACGTGAAAAACGTACAAAATGGCTTCAATGTTATTTCCTGAAGATTTCATCCTTCCAACATAAAAGGGCAAGAAGCCATATCTAACTTTAGTATAGTACGGTTGGCTCAGGGGTAGAGCGTTTGACTTGGGAGCGGGAAGCCCCGAGTTCAATCCCGAGGCTAAGAAAGAAATTGTCTAGTCACGGTTATCCATTCACCATTCACTGTTGGGTCAAAAATTAACAGAGCTGTGCCTAAGGTGGCGTAAGGACACAGTAACAAAGCCTACACAGAACACAACTGGTTCTCCTTACTCGCTCAAGCACTTCGAGAACTTATGAGGAGTTCCCTTGGGGAAGACCTAGAGAGGATCAGTATAATAATATACAAAATATATACAAAACTTTATGATCATACCGAAATGAGAATATTTTTCTAACCGCTCCAATAACTCTGGAATGTTTTGGACTGTCAGTTTAGACATATGATCAAAGTCACATGAAAATTCGATGAGGAATCCAATGATGCGATGATTTAATGGTATCCCATTTGAAGAAAGAAGTTGATAGTTACTTCCGGCATAACCGGAAGTGACAAAAACATTTAAAATCTTCAGGGTGTCCCGGATAATACACATAAAATGAATGTCATGGAAATATCTTGTGTAGTTTTCCGTATAATTTGGGATGAGATTAAGATAGAATGACCATGTACTTGTACAGTCTAATAACGGGTAGGCCATCTGTTGGTACGATTTTGAATTTCGTCGTATGACAACGGCAAACGAGCTACCGACCAGAAATTTTTTAGGTTCATTGGCCATACCGTCCGCGGCACGAAACAACATGTTTTCTCTCGAAGAGCGTTTTGAAATTTTAAGAACTTATTTTCAAAGTCTGTGCTGTGTTGCCTAAACTGTACGAATTTTGAAAAGAAATATGGGTCGTCAGAAAGCACCCACCGAAGGTGCTATACGCAAATTGGTGAAGAAAGTTCGTGAGAAAGGGATGTTAGTGGATGACAGAAGTGGTCGCAGAGCTCGGACAGTGCGCACACCCGAGAATATTGAGGCTGTGGCCCAAAGTGTGAGACAGAATTCGACGACCTCAACTCGACGCCGATCGCAGCAAATGAGCATTAGTCGCACCAGCCTGAGGAGAATACTGCACAAAGACCTCGGATTATTCGCCTACAAGATCCAGATGACTCAAGAGTTGAAAGCAAATGATCATCCGCTTCGATATCACTTCGCTGTGTGGGCTATAGACCAGCTCAATAATGACGTCGATTTTGGTCGAAAAATCATCTTTTCGGACGAAGCGCATTTCCATCTCGGCGGATATGTGAACAAGCAAAACTGCCGGATTTGGGGTTCGGAACAGGCATACGCAATCGTAGAGAGACCAATGCATCCTCCAAGAGTCACAGTTTGGTGTGGATTTTGGAGTGGTGGCATAATTGGCCCATTTTTCTTCGAAAATGATACTGGCAACGCCATTACCGTCAATGGCGAAGGCTACAGAGTCATGTTGCCCAACTGCGCCCATCTGCACCTCCCGTGTCATAAGTCACTCCTTTACCGACGAAGAAGAGGGTTTTGGTAACCTTCCCCTGACCCAACAAGAAATATCACAACACATTATTTTAGACTTTGACGAATTTCAATCTGTATTCCATTGATATTTCTCTATAGTGGAAATTATTTGAGGGCTTGATTACTCAATTATATTTAAGACGTTATTATTATTTATCTGCTTGGTGGAAGAAGTTCCCTTAGTAGGTACACTATCTTAAAAAATGTGCTTGAACTCAGGCTATCTTGACATAGAAATTCTACTGTTAGTTTTTTTGTGGTTGAACTCCTCCCAAAAGAATAATTTTTATGCAATTTTGTATGTTTTTGGGTGGTTTACAGTCGCAGTCCCACCCAGTAGGACACGTAAGCAGTCTGGTCACATATTATTTGTTGTTTTTTTTAGTACGAAATGGTGGATACACTGGCCACAGCCCACTATAGAGATAGCCTGGAACACAGTCTGACAACGCCGCAATTATTCGTCTCTTAGAGGCATACTCCTTCAATGCAGTAGCGCTGGATTTTGATGAAATTTCTACTATTTGATCATTTTTCAAATGATTTACTGTCGGAAAATGATGAGCACTACAATAAGATCTTATTTATGATGAATATTTACCGATAAAACAGTTTAAAACAATGTAATTACGAGATGAAGTGTTGTGATTTTGGACACTTTGGGATTAAAAAAAAAACTAGAAGAGAGCACGGATTTTCAACTTCAGATTCGTTATCTACAACCCAAAATTAGTAAGTGAGTAAATTTTCAGGACGATTAGACAGTTATGGGATGCTACAAGTCTATGTGAATTCAGAATATCAATTCAATGCTACAAAGAGTAAATTCACATAAAATTATTTTTTGATCTGAACTGTGTAAAAATGTTGATAAAACAAATTGATAAATTCCGAATCTGAATCCCCATTAATTATATTTCTGTAGCGGGAAATGTTTACTTATTGATCTGAGGTTGAGACCATCTGCTCTCTGCTCGGGTAAAGGTAAGATCGAAAGGAAGAATCCATTTCAAATCACTGCAGAAAATCTGAACATTTTTAATGAATAATTTAAGATGAATAATAAGGTCCTTATTGATTTCAACTGAAGCATATACAGATGCAGACTTTTGGAAAATGAATACATATACATAAAAATAAATAGATTTTTGTTGAAAAATTATTAGAAAGGTCATCAAAATGTTTTATAAAATCGGAAGAAATGAAAGTTCTAATTCACTCATATTTCTAGTCCATCTTGTTGTCTATAGTCTGAACTGAAATGTACTCATCTCCAATAAGCAGAAATAATCCAAAGGAAATTTCACTATTTACACACTGCAGTTTAATCACAGAACATATAAATATCCGACCATATTTATCACTGCATTGCATTAATTCACATTTGACACCGTTGTACACAAAAAATACCACGAAATTCCCGCGAAAAACAATAATGGTTAACTCCAGAATCAGAAGTAATCGTCCATTTTTACAATAACAAACTAACAAACGTTCGACTGACGTACGTCTCTGAGCTGTGTTGCCATTTTATCATCTTCCAGGCTAGTAGATATAGTAGGTTGTGCACTGGCCCAGTTATTAGAATATTGAGTCTTCTCAGATCTCTGAGGCCTGGAGAAGTCACTTTGACAATGTGATATTCTTCCAGATATAGTGATTGAAATGAGTAAAACAAATATATCAGACGTGAAGACTATGCCTGAGTATTCATAAACAAAAAAAAAGATAGTATCCATAAAAAAATAGGAAGTGTGAGTTTCGTTGACTGTGATGATCCACAACCTGTCGGCCGTCGAGGGTTTCGTTCCGGCTCTCACTGATGAACTTATTAATACAGCATTGTTCAGTGAGAACCTGCCGTAGACGCGTTTGACTTCAGCACAGAAGTGCCGAAGTGAAGTCTGCATTGTGACGCTGCGGTTTTAAGGCGTCACGAACAGTGGTGACAGGTGTTCGTCAAGACGAGGCGACATCTACTGGCGAGAACAACAAAGAGGCAGAAGGATCGGGAGGATGGATGTAGTTCTTTACAATAGGATAGGAGACAAGGATGTAGTTCCCTACAGAAGATATAACACTTTGTCACTAAGAAACTTAATTTGATTATAACATTCTGGTCCTATGGTAAGCAGAAGCCTGGTTCAAGGACGTCCGATTATTGATAGAACTTATAGATAATAGATACTTCACCTTTGGCATATACTCCAGGAACATTATCCTCCCCTGATACCGCTTTATGCAACGCGAGCCTCTGTTTACAGCCTCGAAGAGAGGATAGTCCCTTACGAAGTCTTTGACATCCTTTATAACAGTAATTTTTATGGAACTCTTTGCAAATAACTCCATTATATAATGCTCTACTTTTGGAGGTGCCATTCTTTCTGGATCGGAGTCACCTATGTCGCAGGCTATTCGTCTGCCTGATTCGAGTATCACGGCTGTTTGGATCAAAATTTCCACTTCATCTTTAAATTTGTCAAAAACTCCTATAGTTTTGATATTGTGTATTTTATGTGGGGCTGCTTCACGAATATGTAGTGGCTTGAAAAAAGATGTGAAACTTTATAGCGCTTGGAGAATTACTAGTGGCCAAATGAGTCATTAATTGATTATTAATTAATTATCAATAAATTCCAACAGCCTGTATCTTTTTACGTCGGCTGAATTTGGAAAAAAGGAAATTGAAGAAAATGGTTCATTTGATGAGGAATCTATGGTTAAAATTAATGTGCAACTCAAAGGAGGTGTCATAAAACTGAGACTTCTCCAACATTCTGATGCCTTAAACTGTGGGTATGATGTTCATATTTTTTTTAAATTTATTAATTTTTTTATGACCCATTCTTAGAAGCACTCAAATCCTTTGAAAATATGGTGTCGTGTTTACAATTCTCTCATTCAAAGGAACGTGTTACAATTTGACTTTACACTCGAAGACTCCTGCTCCAGTTTTGGAGAATCAGACCAACAGAATTTAGTGCTGGTAAGAGACGTAGATGACTGGAACTTTCATCTCGTGAATATCAAAGGTATTATTCGTTACGATAGACACAAAGGAACATATAACCATCGAGATTTAGCATAAAGACCTGTACCGTATTCTAAAGAAATACGCCTTCAATTCTTCAACGGACTTCCCTCCATGCTGCCATAATACCATGCCGAAACATCAACGTTCAATGAAGAAAATGACAGTGATCTGCTTTGAAGCAGCAAGAACTGAACGAACTCATATGTGGTCTACATTATCGACGAGTCAACAAGCCCTTGATTAATTAGAAAGAACGGCATGTTTGTCTATTATAGTAGCATCACGCTCCTGTACATCCACTTATATGCAGGTTTTTTGGACCTGCCTCCTTTAGGCTTCTTCCTATAATATGAGGTACTCAAATGGACGTTAAGAGTGTTAACAGAGTGACAGCTGAAAACTGGCAACTACACAACTAACTTCGTATACTAAACGAATGCAAGGAGTTTATGGATGTGGTCACGGACAACCTTCCTCTGAAACACGAGTTTCAGAAAAACTACAACGTGGTCTTTCAATCGCAATCAGTGGGCTAATGACAAGGGGGTTTTTTCCGCAGGGTCTGTGATGTTCTACACTCATGTCTTGAGGAAAATGGGTGAGTCGAGGCTGTTGTATACGGCCCTTCAGTCCAATTAGCAATACCAATGGATTACTTTTCCTCGGTATATCAGGCAGAATCTCCCGCTACAAAGAGGTGCATTTCACATTGCGCTGAACGTGAATACCGGAAGAGAAGGATATACATAATATCTGACAGAAGAGCACACCAAATAACACTTGACTTTGCGTTAGTTCGGTCGAAGTTAGTCTGGGAATGCAAGATGACAATCAGGTTAACCTTATTTGGGTGCCTGGTCATTCGGGGAGCATGGTAACGAAATGTCATTCATTTGGCAAGGGAAGGGGGGGCAACCATCTTCATTGATCCAGCTAGTCATCGGTCGATGACAGTTATGAAATGGGAAGAAAAGAGAAAGCTTGCGTCCAGGCGAACGGTTAGGTATTGGAGACAGGCCAAGGTTTTCCTCTCCTATTCAACGTGCTAGACCAAAAAAGTTCTCTCACTCACGAAATTGAAACTGAGGAAATTGACGGGTGCATTCACGGGACTCTGTAATGTGAATTATCATCTGCGGAACATGGAAAAGGTTCCCTATGATACCTGCCGCTTCTGTCAAGGAGCAGCCAAAAACCTGCTTTGTGACTACGAGAATGTCCCTTGGAATAGGGTACAACACCTTGGCTTGTGGTTCCTGATACCGAAACAAGTGATGGATGTAGCACTGAAGAAGATACTGAAATTTATGGAGACTTTACTGCCGGAATGGTAACAGTGCGGGGTGGAACAATAGATCTTCAGATCAAAGTGTTTGCGAGGTCTGCATGGCCTTATCACCCCTCATATAATCTGATCTAATCCCAGATGACACCCGAAAGTCTTAACACTATTCCTTAGGTACCAATGTTACCTATCATAGCAAAAAGATGATGATTTGCTGCCTTGTTTCCCTGAGTAAAATATCCTGATATTCTGTGACGATAAATTCAACCAAAAACCAAATTCAATTAGCTAGTATCTCTAAATCAAGAGCTGAGAGACAAATTCAAAGGCAATATTGGATACTGCATCCATAAATTACATAGGAGAAGTAAAATGGCATTTGGCTTGTGGGCTAGTTGAGTTGATGCTTAAAAGTACACCAGTCTACTGAAAACTGGTAGGTACCGAAGTCTAACTACTGTTCTCAAACACACATTAGTATTTTCTTGTTTCACATACTTAATGTCTCATTCGACCACTAGGTACCAGTTAAAATTGGGAATATTTACCACGTATAGGCCCTCCAAAATTCCAATGAGCGTAACGAGAGAAGAGTTATTAAATCTAGGGTGAGCCTGTATATACACCAGGGGTCTTTCCACTCCAGCTTTTATGGCACGTATGATACCAATAATAGCAGCCTTTCTAAAACACCTTACATCATCATAATCTTCGTCAACACATCTAGTTGGTGAATAAATTATTCTTCCAGCTTTCAACTCTGGTATCGGTATCACTCCTGCTTCAGTACGTAAACCATTATCGAGTTCTAGGGCAAGGGTTAGATGTCTGGAGAACTCCTTAATGTCTCTCACCAAATCTGGAGCTGAGATGATTAAGATTCCATCAAATCTTCCATCGGTCACATCTTTCACAGACACAATGTCGACGTCCAATAATCTGGTGGAGAAATGTCGATATATGATAATAACATAAATTCGAACTCACCCAGGTTCTGCAGACATATCGAAAAACAGACGAATTTCAAAATATTCCGTTTCCGGAATAACAAATCTGCTGAAAAATGCACTGCTGAGAGCTCGTTTGTCAGATATTACATGATGGATGACAATGGCCATAGAATGTTGAGAGGGTAAGTAGTTTGAAGTTCACATGATCACACCTCTGTACTGAGGTCATAGAATATAGAAGATTGAAATTCTTTGTTCTGATCACATTCTGTAATGAGGCCATAGAATATTATAGTCTTAGACTATAGAATAGGTAAGTAATTTGAAGATCTTTGTTCTGATCACATCTATCAACTAGGTCATTGAAAAATATCTAAAGTAGTCGTTACTTTTGGGTCATTTCACTATACCTAAACTCAATACAAATTTTTTACATTCGCAAAGTAAGTTAAAGTTCTCTGAATCTACAGTGAATTTGCGTAGGTGTTTGTTTGAGGGCGTATTTACAACAATTTGAACTGAAAGTTTAACGGGTAATTCCCCAAAAGTAGCAGAGTAAAATCATTCTGCTCGTACCTGCCGACACGTGTTTCTGCTAATTGGCTTCTTCAGGACAGGGCAACCAAGAAACCCAGGAAAACAAGCGAGAACTTTGGAAGCAAACTATGACGTCGACACGGAGGTAGCAAAAGTAGACTGTTCGATACGACTTCTACCCAAGGATATGAAATATAGAAATTGGTATAGTGCGGCGAAAAACAAACATTGACAAATAATTTCTCCGAAAGTTATTGTTTCTCACAGTTGAGAATGATATCGATGGATTCTTGTGATTGAACTGCATCATAAAAGAAATTAAATTCAAAAAAGTATAATTCAAAAAAATAATGGTGCCAAAAATTATTAATACGAAACCACCAGACTGCTTCTACCCAAAAATGGACTTATCCGAGATATTCATTCCTCAAATCTACTCTGAAAATTATATTAAATCAATTGAAACTTAGCGAATATTGTTTTGTTTTTACTGGAGATATTCTGAACCCAATTTGATTAACTTATCAAATTATATAATTCCATCATCATATGGAATATCCAAGGGCATTATATTAACAAACAAAAATTATAATATCCTATAGTTCTGATAATTCTATTATGAGCTGAGGTTATTTCATTGGTCATTTTGCATTCAATCATACATTGTTTTCTAGAATAGGAGGTATTTTATATCATGATTAAAGAATTTTGAATAGAACTAGAAATAAATATCACATGTCTCTAATCGGTAAATGAGGTGACATGTATGAACACAGATCATGAAATTCATAGAAACAAATACGGACCTTAATTTTCGATTATATCGTTCTGTGAATTCACAGAATTTCAATTTATCATTGAAATTTTGAAAAATCATATCTCCGAAAGTATTAGCTCGATAGAGTTGAAAATGATATCAATGGATTCTTAGGATGAAACTGCATCTTAAAAATAATAGAGTTTGAAATTTGTAACGCGAAAAAATTTTTTTTCCGTTACTCCGATTTTGCCAATAACGAACATAACCGAGATATTTGATTCTTGATCAGTGAGTAGAACAAAATCGTTTAAAACCATTTTCTGCCTAAAATTCTAAAATTACAGACATTTGGGAAAGTTGATAAGCACTCTGTTTCGAGGAACAAGAGCGGCAAAAATAATTCTGCTGGCACCTGCCTAAAAATATTACTTCTACGTACTATCCTGTTTCTATATAAATAAATGTACTACGTTACTAAGCTTAGAAACGTGTTTTTTCAATATTTCGAAAATGGTTACTTTTACGTAAATAGTTTATGGGACGTTATTCATTTATTTTTAGGAATAGAATAATAATTCGATACACAAAATATGAGTTTCATTTCAAATTTAAGTTTTTGATGAAAACTCAAATCGAAATTCAGCATGTTTTTGTGATTATCTTGTAGAATTTGTTCGTCAAAATTAACGTGAAAAACGTACAAAATGGCTTCAATGTTATTTCCTGAAGATTTCATCCTTCCAACATAAAAGGGCAAGAAGCCATATCTAACTTTAGTATAGTACGGTTGGCTCAGGGGTAGAGCGTTTGACTTGGGAGCGGGAAGCCCCGAGTTCAATCCCGAGGCTAAGAAAGAAATTGTCTAGTCACGGTTATCCATTCACCATTCACTGTTGGGTCAAAAATTAACAGAGCTGTGCCTAAGGTGGCGTAAGGACACAGTAACAAAGCCTACACAGAACACAACTGGTTCTCCTTACTCGCTCAAGCACTTCGAGAACTTATGAGGAGTTCCCTTGGGGAAGACCTAGAGAGGATCAGTATAATAATATACAAAATATATACAAAACTTTATGATCATACCGAAATGAGAATATTTTTCTAACCGCTCCAATAACTCTGGAATGTTTTGGACTGTCAGTTTAGACATATGATCAAAGTCACATGAAAATTCGATGAGGAATCCAATGATGCGATGATTTAATGGTATCCCATTTGAAGAAAGAAGTTGATAGTTACTTCCGGCATAACCGGAAGTGACAAAAACATTTAAAATCTTCAGGGTGTCCCGGATAATACACATAAAATGAATGTCATGGAAATATCTTGTGTAGTTTTCCGTATAATTTGGGATGAGATTAAGATAGAATGACCATGTACTTGTACAGTCTAATAACGGGTAGGCCATCTGTTGGTACGATTTTGAATTTCGTCGTATGACAACGGCAAACGAGCTACCGACCAGAAATTTTTTAGGTTCATTGGCCATACCGTCCGCGGCACGAAACAACATGTTTTCTCTCGAAGAGCGTTTTGAAATTTTAAGAACTTATTTTCAAAGTCTGTGCTGTGTTGCCTAAACTGTACGAATTTTGAAAAGAAATATGGGTCGTCAGAAAGCACCCACCGAAGGTGCTATACGCAAATTGGTGAAGAAAGTTCGTGAGAAAGGGATGTTAGTGGATGACAGAAGTGGTCGCAGAGCTCGGACAGTGCGCACACCCGAGAATATTGAGGCTGTGGCCCAAAGTGTGAGACAGAATTCGACGACCTCAACTCGACGCCGATCGCAGCAAATGAGCATTAGTCGCACCAGCCTGAGGAGAATACTGCACAAAGACCTCGGATTATTCGCCTACAAGATCCAGATGACTCAAGAGTTGAAAGCAAATGATCATCCGCTTCGATATCACTTCGCTGTGTGGGCTATAGACCAGCTCAATAATGACGTCGATTTTGGTCGAAAAATCATCTTTTCGGACGAAGCGCATTTCCATCTCGGCGGATATGTGAACAAGCAAAACTGCCGGATTTGGGGTTCGGAACAGGCATACGCAATCGTAGAGAGACCAATGCATCCTCCAAGAGTCACAGTTTGGTGTGGATTTTGGAGTGGTGGCATAATTGGCCCATTTTTCTTCGAAAATGATACTGGCAACGCCATTACCGTCAATGGCGAAGGCTACAGAGTCATGTTGCCCAACTTTTTATGGCCTAAAATCGACGCTTTGAATGTGGACGACCTTTGGTTTCAACAAGATGGCGCCACATGCCATACAAGCCGACTTACGATCGACCTTCTGCGCACCAAGTTTAACAACCGCATAATCAGCCGTTCAGGAGATATCAATTGGCCTGCGCGTAGCTGCGATTTGACAACGCTGGACTTCTTCCTGTGGGGTGCCGTTAAAGACCGATGTTATGCGGATAATCCAGAGACAATTCCAGCTTTGAATAACAACATTACGACTGTTTTGAGTGAAATTGGCGCCGAGGTAGTTCAAAATGTCATCACTAATTGGGGTGACCGAATGGCATACTGTAAGGCCAGTAGAGGGAGCCACATGAACGAAATCGTTTTTCATTCTTGACGGGGATACTTTTAGCTTTACAACAACAAAAAAATTAATAAAAAATATCAATGCATACTCTTTTGATCGGATTTTTAAAAACGTACCAATAGATGGCTAACCCTGTATGAGCTATTCCTATAAGAATCATACCATTTCTAGAAGAATTTCATGGAAATAATTCAACCTTTTATGAAAGATGAAAGTAAATTCATGCAACATGTGAATCTGTTTCGAATAACCCACCAAATAATCATCTAAGGTCAATGAGAGTGTGACAAATTACAAATATTTCAAACTAATTCATAAATAAATGTTTAATGAAATATTCATATATACAAATAATTTAAGCGTGAAAATAAATTAATCGTTTGAAACTCAAGAAATCTCTGTGAAAGCGATACTCCTCAAGGCTGTGTGGTGGATGAAGATGCTGACCCAGGATAGTAGGCAGAGTAAGCAATTTGTTGAGATTCACCATTATTTGGAGTCCAAATTCTGGCATACGGACCACCTTGGCTAGCAGATGGGTCGTAATTGGGGTTGTAGGAGTCCAATGGAGGAGCTGTACTTGGTGGTCCATACAGAGAAGATGGTGGTTCAGATGGGAGCATTGGGGCCATGGACATTGGCATGGGCATACCTAAAACACATTTCGTTTATCAAAAATAATACTACGGAAGGTTCTCAGATCAGTTTTAAAGAATGAATTTCTACTCTACCTGCTTTAGTGCACAACTGGTAGATCAAGAACCCAAGCACAATACCTAAAGCCAGTTTACTGATAATTAGAGCTTTGATTGATTTCAAACCAATGAGACCAAGCAAAATCGGCATGAGTAACTGCATCTTAAATTTGAACAACAGGAGGATTGGGAGCAAAAGCTTCTTCTTCAAGATTCCTCTGGCTGAAATTCAAATTTTTAATTCGAAGAATTTTTATACCTAAGCGAGGAGATCTTACATTGTGTATTTTCATTGATGTCGAGTCCTGTATTGGGATTGTATACAATTTCACTTTCATCGAAGAATGTTTGCGGTAGTCTGAACTTGAACTCGGTCGATTTCAAAACTTTGGCTACCCTTTTGAAGATCGCAGCGTCAATATCCTGCAATCAAATGAGAGTATTTTTCAATCATCTTTATATATAAAATTCAACTGTCATCCTAAACGACGAGACCGATTCAATTGGAATTATGTGTGTGTATTCGCGTGGGTCCGTGAATGGTTTAGAGTCACAATCAGACCCAGTGGTATCAGGTTATAGAATATTTGTTTCGTTTCTTAGTACAAAATGGCCGATCCGCTGACTCAGTTATTAGAACAGTGACTCTTCTCAGATACCTGTAGACGGTGCTTCGATATTTTTTATTGATTTTGAGTTCAGTCATTATGACGCTGTTTGTAAAATTAAAGTTCAAGACATATTATATTGAAGTGTGATTAATGCATCAAAGCCTTTGAAATGTGATTAAAAACCGAATGCCTAAGTAAGTCAAATTCAGGCAACAAATTATAGAATTGATCAGCTTAGGATACCCAGAAGTAGGAGCCGGTTTTTGATTTTGCTTCGGGCAACAGCAAATCGCACAACGATAATGTCGAAACGAAAATATTGAAATGTCACTCCTATGCGCAATGTCACTTAGAATATAGTATATCGAAAATTCGAATTTTGAAATGAAATTGGTTCAAGCACTGACGTGAAGTCAGGAACTTTGGCGCAAATGTTGAATTGTCTATTCACCTCTATAAGACACTCTTAATCGAATTAACCTTCGATATACACCATCAGCTCTTATAAGATATTAATACATTTCGTACCGTCGTACTTGAGTGATGAGAGAATCGTCTAAGATCAAAGAATTTTTAATTCGGATATATGTATTCTATCGGAATTGAAATTCATTAAACATCTAATAATATACGAAAAAAAAATACTGCATAAATTCTCTTGCCGTATTTATTCAACTGAGTATTAGATTTAAATTTATTTGAAATATCGGAACTCACCCAAGTCTGCACGGATGTTTAACAATAGAGACCCGATCGTGTTCAAACTTGCAACTTGTTTGTAGATTTAGGATTTCAACGATATCGGGCGAATACTTTCTGATATATAAAATTTTTTCAATTAGTTTCAATGATTTTTTGAAATTTTCTAGTAATACGATCTTCACTAAATTTTGCAAACATTTTGGGGTTGGTATTCTAGCTAACTAACTACCATTGAATCAGCATCGTATTTTTTAAGTTATTGAGGAAATAACAACCAAATTTCAGATTGATATAACTCCAAAACCGTTTGGCCGATTATGCCTTTCAACGAACTCAAATGTCGAATTAGGATGCGTAACCTAAAAACCTAAAAATTACAAGTTGCTATGTCTTTCAGTTCTCAAGTAATCGTGAGATAAATAATATTTTTCAATAATTTTTTTTTCAATTTTCTAGTCGCTATCCCTTTGTGGTCGAAAGTTATCGTGGCAACGGTCACCAATCAAGCTGCCGAACTCAATAAATGTTGCTGAGATCTCCAACAATATAGAAATGATCGTGTTCAATTTTGGAACTTGGCTGAAAAGTTTTGAAGTTTTGAAGCCTTCAAAGATTTTCAATGATTTTTTTAAAATTTTATTATGGTACGATCCTCACGAAATTTTGTAAAAATTTGCACGTTGGCATTCTACAACTAAATACCCTGTTTGAATTGGATAGGTTTCATATTTTTTGAGCAAAGGAGGAAAGTAAAACAAAATTTTAGATGGGTATAACTCCTGAACTAGTTGGCCCTTAATGCCTATTAACGAACTCAAATGCTGCCTTTGGACGTTCAACCTACCCAGAAAATTGCAAGTAGCTATCTTTTTCCGTTCTAAAGTTATCGTGAGATGAATAATATTTTCTAATATATTTTTTTTTAATTTTCTAGGGATACAATTCTTACAAATTGCAAAAACGGCTTTAGGTATGTATTCTAAAACAACCTACTCATCTAGTTTCAATTTGATCGGATCTATATTGGTTGAAAACAAAATAATTACTTTTCAAAATGTTATCACGCCGTATCTCAAATGTTAAGACTTTTAGGACATACGTTCATAGGAAGTTTTCTTCTTAAAATAAGTCAAGAAATAACCCCCTTAAATATTAGCATATCTACACCCTGTAAAGTCGATTAAACATTTTCTTGAATATTTTAATTCAGGCTAAAATTTTTTTGAGCTTTCAGTGAGATAATAGGTTAATTTGGGCGGTAATCAATGTTCAATATCCAATATTAAGCAACAATTTTTTTCACACAACTCTTATACCTCCCACTAAAAAATATCCGCTATATTTACCTTAACACCCCTGGCAGAGTCACCCTCAATCTGCAGCAAGCCGTCTAAGTATCTCAGAACATTCAATTTCACACAGTCCATATCGACACAATTACTAACAACCATAGAAACTAACTCATTTCCACTTTTTGGCACATGCGCACTTGCCGAAAAGGCACTAGCCACAAACAGAAGACAAACGCTTTTCCACATGATGTTCGGTGGATGAGTCTTTGGAACCAATGAGTAAAAATTTTCAGTGGGTGCGGTTTTATTGTATCTTCTTTGGGGTCAGTGGGATCGATCATGAATTGATTTACAATTAGCGTAATATAATGAAGTTTTTGTAGGAGTGCAGAGCAGGATTAGGCTCTGAGACGGTTGCAGTAGTTCTTCAGTGGCCCTGGAGTTGGTCAACAGGAACGGTTTCTCTTCAATTATGACTTGGTAATTTTTATGATCAGTTTGTCTACAAACTTGCATTATATTGAACTATATTTATCTTCGACGAATGGATTAATACATTCATTATCCGAAATATTTCATTGTTGAAACACATTTTCTAGTTGGAGGAATAATAATCACTGTGTTTGATCCTAAGATATCTACAATTCTTTAATCGTAGATATATTGTGTTATCACGGAAATTTTTAACTTCGAATTTATGCAGAAATCAGTATTTCTATTTCGGGAATTGAGTGGTAAAGGAAATTTTTAGGTTTAGTCATGTCTATCTGCACTAATACACGAGGAGAAAAATGAACAAAATAAAAATAATACATAACGTTTCAAAAGTCCTATCTCACAAATCTACTCCATTGTAGCCGCATGGATCTCTTCAAGAAGAAGCACCTCCGCTAGTATTCAAAGATATTCACTCTTGTTCTTAGAAATCAAGGAAAACAAATATTCGAACCTGTAAGATTTTTTCACTTTATGCGAATCAACACAAACCAACAATATTCCTAACGAAAATAATAAATTATAAGATCTTATTCTGTGATAAATATAAAATTGATTTTTTAAAGCGAGATGAGACTCCATCTGTGTAAGAAGACTGTCATCATCTGCCATCATCATTTTTGTATACTTTCGAAACACAGCAATATCTAAAGGAACGTTTAGTGATTTTAGATTTAGTTTCACGAGGGCAAATTATGATATTGTGAATGGGACGATTTCTTCAGTTGATTCGAACTTTTTGTTGAGCGATGATGATGTCAACATGTATTTAACGAAATTTAATACTGCAATAAAACACGTTCTTCTTGAAAATGTTCCTAAATGTAGGATCAATGAAAGATTCGAAATTACTACTCGATAAATAATATCAAAGTTGTTAAAGAAAAAAATAAATTTCAACAAAAATGGAAGAAATATCAAAATCATTATGACTTCATTCGGTTCAAAGAGCTGGTTTCAAAATCAGAGAGACTGATCACCTCGGATTCAAAACTGAACAAAATTCGCAAGAGAATCCAAAAGGTTTATTCAGGTTCGTCACGTGGAGGAAAATAAATAGTCGTTTTCACAAATACATAGTGTCAATTGTAAGGAGGTTGCCGATCTACTCGCGAGCTTTTTTGAGAGTGTTTACGAGCCTGAGGATAGTGATGTTAATTGGGTTGAAGGCGTAGAAAAACTCTATAGCAGTGTTTATTTGTCTGGCATCTTTTTGACTAAGTGGGAAATAGGGGAGGCATTACGTTCTGTCAACACTTCGACGTGTTTGGGACCGCATGATATTCCGCCCTTATTCTTGAAAAATAGTGCTAACATCTTGATTATGCCATTAAGCATAATATTATGCCATTAAGCATAATATAATGATTTCGGACTTTTATCAGTTTCAAACCGACGAAAAATTACCGACGTTCTATTATTGTTTAAAAAAGTTAATAATATGCTATCTATACCACTATATGCACTCTGGAAATGATTCCTTTTAAAGTTCCGGATATCGGATTCCTTAATAATAATTTATTTTACACTCCATACAGACGTAAAAATTGCTCAAAAAATTCTCCACATAATCATATTATGGATACCTATATGGTATTGTTCGATGGCTGGGACCTTTTTGACAGTAAATTTTAGAAGTTCAAAACATCGCTGAAGAAGGATCTCTCATAACAAATGTAAATTTTATATCTGGGTTTTTCTTGTTGATTTTTTGAATTATTAATCGAATTGTTATTTGATTTACCGTTATTGTTGTTGTTATTGTGATCAGAAGTAATTTGGTCTATTCCTTCATCTGGGAAGTTGTTTCTTGCATGGATATAACGAATATTTTTTTATCTAAGTGGATACTCTTTCTGGTATTATCTGGTATGTATTCCTATTTATCATAAATAAATAAAATTTAAAAAATATCCGGGTATTTACATGTGTGCTTTGAGTAAATATTTTTGTAACGTTTTAAAACATGGGAAACATTCGGAATGTTTGTCAAAAAGATTTTATTTATTTAAATTACAGCTAGTATTTGAACAATAATTATTCAGTGAAATTTTTATCGGGAAATAGTCCTTCGTACACCCCTCGTGCTTGCCAAATTATCAGATATTATTCCAAAACTTATATTCTGTTCTTCTATATTTAATATTTATTAAAATCATTGATCTCATTATATAGAATAGATATTAAAAAAATATTCCTTACAATGTATTAAATATTTTTAATATATCATCTGAATGTATGTAATACTCCAAAACGCATATTCATTGCGGATCATTAAACGGTAGGAAAATTTTAATTTTATTAATAATAATATAATATTTATTCAATATAAACATAAGAAATTACAGATGTATTTATTATTTCAAAGATATATTTACCTGCGCGTTATATTATATATTTTTTGCGCGTATGTTCTGGGGAACTTCGCGTTAAAGTTTTGCCCAAATGTCTGTAACTTTCGAATTTTTTGACGAAAATGGTCTCAAACGATTAAGTTCGACTTCCCAATGAAGAATTCGAGGTCAAATTTGACTCTGTCCGTCCGGCCGTCCGGCCGTTGCCACGATAACTTGAGAACGAAAAGAGCTAGCGACTTAAAATTTTCAGGGTAGGTGTCCCAATACGACGGACAAGTTCGTTAATGGGCATAATCGGCCCAGTGGTTTCCGAGTAATAATTTTGTTTTCAACCAATATAAATCCGATCGAATTGAAACTTGGTGTTTAGTTGTAGAATATTAACCTTAGCACGTTTTTGTGCGAATCGTATGGCTAGAAAATTTTAAAAAAATTATTAAAAAATATTTTTGTTGTCACGATAACTTGAGAACGGAATGAGATAGCAGCTTGAAATTTTCAGGTTAGGATGTGCACCAGAACGCGATATTTCAGTTTGTTTATGAGCATAATCGGCCAAACGGTGTTAGAGTTATAGCCATCTGAAATTTTCTGAAATTTGGTGTTTTTTTGTTCCCCATTAACTCAATAAATACTGAACCGATTGAATTCAAACATGGTTATTAGTTGTAGAATGCCCACGCAAAAATGTTTGCAAAATTTGGTGAGGATAGCAGTTGCAGAAAATTTTTAATAATGGACAACATAATTTACCATGGTAAATTCGATTTAAGGTGTCCAATACAGAAGAATGGACAATAGAACATACGCGCAAAAGCTTCTGACTTCACGTGAGTGCTTGAACCAATTTTTTTATTAATATATTCAAATATGAGTGAAGAAATACCAACAAATATGCAAATCTATAAATTTATGGTACATTAACCCCCGGTTTCTGAAAGGCTGATCAACAGAAATCAACATCAATCACTTGTTAACTATCATTTGAGTGCCGCAAAGCGCAAAAACTCGGACTTATGACATTAACAGTTCTGTAAGTTGATCAACACTTTTACCATTTCAGAAACCGGGTGTAAATATCTTAAGAAACTCTTGATGATTTTGTATTTTAATATCAATATTCTGTTGGAATGAAGAAAGGCGCTTCTGTTACGTCATTCATAAATCTCAACAGTAATCTTATAAATAACAATTCTTGACGTTACGATCCTGAATTTCATTAACAGTAGGTGTCGACAACTATATTGTTTAATATGGATAAGTTCCGCTACTATGTCCGGTATGTATGAAAGATGCATACCTGCGAAGTACGGCAAATTTCATTTGTTATGCATACCCCATCTCAACTCTTGTTTTCTATAGATATTCAGGCCGATGAGCCAGATCGAACGCTAAAAGTGAATTGGGTATTTAAATTCGATAAGCTGCGTATGTCCGGTATGACCAACATGGGCCTCGCCGGAATTTTAACTTTTACAGAAATTTTCAATCTGCTGAGTGCTTATCAATTTGCCCAAATGTCAATAATTTTGGAATTTTTGGATGAAAATATTATCATCATATTATTATATTATTTCTTTTTACCAATATATTATATGGACTTAGGTAAGCGGAAACAATCCAACCTACAATTTTCAGGGTATGTTGCGCATCTGAATGCGTCGGTTAATTTCGTCAGTAGGCATAATCGAACAAACGGTTTAATAGTTACACCCATCTGAAATAATGTAGATATTTCTCTTTAACTAAAAAGTTACAGGAAATTATATTATATCAATTGAAACTTAGCCAATATTCCAGTTTTGTTTTTACTAGAGATATTCTGAACCCAATTTGATTAACTTACCAAAGTATATATTTCCATTAATGTATGGATTATCCAAGGGCATCATATTATCACCCAAAAGATATAATATCCTATAATACTCTTAATTCTAAGATAGCTCAGGTTATTTCATTGATCATTTTGCATTCAATCATTCTTTGATTTCTAGAACAGGAGGTACATATTTTATTTCATGAGTAACGAATTTCGGATAGAACCAAAAATAAATATGACATATCTCGATCGATAAGATGATATCAATGGATTCCTTTGATGAAACTGCATCTTAAATAAATTGGATTTGAAATTTATATTGTAAAATAACATTTTTTTTCGGTATTCCAAAACCACCAGCCCGATTTTGCCCAATAACGAACTTAACCAAGATATTTATTTCCCAAACCTACTCTGAAAATTTCAACTGTTTAGCTCGTTCCGTTCGAGAGTTATAGTGTTAATGGACACCGGACGGACAGCCGGGCATAATCGATTTTGATCACGGATTTTTGATCAGTGAGTCGAACCAAAACATTTAAGACCATTTTCAGCAAAAAAATTAGAACATTTTATTTTTGCCCAAATGTCCGTAACATTTGGACAAATTGATAAGCACTCTGTTTCGAGGAACAAGAGCACCAAAAAGCGTCATCAACTTATAATTTTCAAAAATTTTATAGATTCACAATTTTTTACCGATTCAATTCGAAAAAATCATATTGAAAATATTATGTACTCAAATGTCAGTTTCAGAGAAGATTTGAAAACAGTAAAAGAGGTACAAATATGGTACACGTCCAGTGTTTTGATGAATTGAAACAGATATTTTCAGATCAGAGATGCTGAAGTAGATTTTTTGTTTTCTATTGAATGAAGGTTTTATTTGTATCATTAATTTGCAGTCGATATCTAAACGCAATACTTGTAATACTGGCTCGAATTGTGTGAAATAGGGTATGTTGGGCGTACTCTTATGATTTGGAAAGAATATTTTCGGAATTCAGTATATGGAATATCATATACTGATTAGTTGGATTCCTAGAACCATTCCATGTTCTAACGTTGAATTAATAAATAATAACCTGCACCATTCATAGAAGATTCACGATTCCAATGATTTCATAGAAATCATAGAATATTCTGGATATTCTAGATAGTTATATTACAGTTAATATATTCCTGAAATTTTGCAAGAGCCTTCAATACCTCATTTTACAGCCAAGTTATTGATTTGAACTCAATCGGATCTATTTTGTTGGAAGTATTGTGAAAATATTATTTTTTTCCTGGAAGCTAAGTGGCCTTAGGCAGATGACTGGATAGGTGACTGCTCTGGAAATAAATTTGGACAAGCGTAACTTTTTTTACATTTTTTTGGAACTCAAGCGACAAAATGGAAATTATTACGAATATTGAGCTTCTACTCTGTAGCTCGTAGAGCAATAGTCTACTCAATCATGTTCCAGAGTATTCGACAGCCTTTATTAGGGCTACGTCTCTTCAATTTGCGTTTATCGTTGGAAAGAAAACTTCCTGAATCAATGTATACTATTTGTCTTGAAAATTTTGATACCAACCTAAAAGTCCATCAATTTTCAACAAGATACAACTCGGAGGGATTTCTGTGCTTGCGATAAATTAATCATGACGTCCTCATTACTGAGTTGGTATTCAATCCAAGAATGTATTTACTTCCTAATGAGCGATTCCAACCCATGAAAATAGCGAATATTTAGAGTAGGCATGTCACCCATAATAATAAGCAGAATTGATTTACTCGCGTTTCATTTTGTCAGTAGAAACGATCGATGCTTTCTTCTTTCTTTGGTTCTCCCCCCACCATCCGGAAGCTCAGTCTGATATAAAAAAACAAACAGTTAATAATTAATATCAATCAATATCGATCCACTGTTGGTTCAGTTCGTAAATCAAAATGTTTCGCTTAACGGGTATTTTTGTAATTTTGGTGGTGTTTGGGTACAGCTCAGCGTCATCGCCATCGTTAGATAACTTTGAAGTATATTATCTCATTCACGCTTTGATTTCCTCCTAATTAGATTTTATTTCAGTTGGGCGATATCATTGAAATCAGTAAAAATGACTACGAACCTCATCATACAGGAAGGAGCAGTTCGGTTGAAGGAAACGTCGAGAATTACTTGAAAAGTCACGATGTAACCGTGAAATTCCCAGCTGTTGGAAGCGCTGTGACTGTTGAAGGCAGAAATTTGGACAGCAACGAAATCAATTTAAAATTGAACTTGAACCACGGAGGAGTTGAAGGTGAGATTGTTAAGGTCATTTCATATTCTAGGTAAATTTTCGTTATTATTTTTACAGCAAGGAAATCTAAGTTGAAGAAGATCCTCGGGCCAATCATGATTGTAGTTCTCCTGAAGGCTATGACCTTGATCCCACTGGCATTGGGTATCCTTGGTTTCAAGACATGGAATGCTCTTCAACTGTCTTTCGTCTCTTTCGTTATCACTATTGGTATGGCAGTTTACAACCTCTGTAGGAAAGTTGTAGGTGATCATGTTCCACCACCAATTGTGTCGCATAATGCCTGGGAAGCAGCCAGGTCTTTTGGTAATGATGCTGCTCAAAGGATGGCATACTCTGCATATGCATAATTAATGTGAAATGTAATTTCGCTAATTTATTTATTTAATAAATTATTTTCGATATATTCTGTTTGTTTACTCTTACCCTTTTATGATTTGAAGATAGGTAGATGGGTGATTCCGTTCTTACTGTGATATTCAATGTCCTGTATTGTTTGTTCTCA
Organism: Halyzia sedecimguttata; assembly: GCA_937662695.2. Lineage (NCBI taxonomy): Eukaryota > Metazoa > Arthropoda > Insecta > Coleoptera > Coccinellidae > Halyzia > Halyzia sedecimguttata. Next base: position 106,459,764 of record OW569414.2, read on the forward strand.
TAGGTCATTAATTAATAATCAATTTATGAAATTTTTGTGCTTATTGGAAAATTATGAACATATTTCAACATTATTTTCATATAATATAACTTGCCACTTACAGAAAACTAACAAGTTATCACTTAAATGTCAGTACCATGTCTATTTCTAGAATTTATTTATTAAATGTCAGTACCGTGTCATGTCCATTTCTATAATTTATTTATCAATTGTTAGTTTTTTTTGTCGTAATAAATGATTTGAACTAATTACTTCATAAATTCTAATGTTTATGATCAAACTGAACAAAATTGACACATTTTTTGTTTAATGTATTAAGTTAACATTGAATTCCGGTTCAATAACTTTTGTCTTTAAAGCTTTACTTAATACATTAAATAAAAAATTGGTTCAAGCACTGACGTGAAGTCAGAAGCTTTTGCGCGTATGTTCTATTGTCCATTCTTCTGTATTGGACACCCTTAATCGAATTTACCATATTCAATTATGTTGTCCATGTTGTCCATGTTGTCCTGTATTGGAATTCGAATTTACCATGGTAATTTCGAATTAAGTGTCCAATACAGGAGAATGGACAACATAATTTACCATGGTAAATTCGATTAAGGGTGTCCAATACAGAAGAATGGACAATAGAGCATACGCGCAAAAGCTTCTGACTTCACGTCAGTGCTTGAACCAATTTTTTTTTTGTGATTTTTTAAAAATTTTCTAGGGGTACGGTCCTTCAATTTTTTTTTTCGTCATTTTTTTCAAATTTTCTAGGGGTACGGTTCTTACAAAATTTTAAACACGTCTTTATGTTGATTTTCTACTACTAGTTACCAAGCTCCAATTCGATATTGGGGAGTCGAACTTAATCGTTTGAGACCATTTTCGTCAAAAAATTCTAAGTTACAGACATTTGGGCAAAACTATAACGCGATGTTCCCCAGAACATACGCGCAAAAATGTGTCAATTTTGTTCAGCTTGATCATAAATTATGAGGTAATTAGTTTAAATCATTTATTACGACAAAAAAAACTAACAATTTATAAATAAATTCTAGAAATGGACATGACACGGTACTGACATTTAATAAATAAATTCTTGAAATAGACATGGTACTGACATTTAAGTGATATATTGTAAGTTTTCTGTAAGTGGCAAGTTATATTATATGAAAATAATGTTGAAATATGTTCATAATTTTCCAATAAGCACAAAAATTTCATAAATTGATTATTAATTAATGACCTATGAGGAAAAACAATACAGGGCATTGAATATCACAGTTAGAACGGAATCACCCAGATACCTTAATGAGTAAATTTATTTCGATGTTTCTAAACAAAATAAATGCAGTTACATACATTCCAATTCTTTTCGAGCGCATGTTCTAGAGAACATCATTTTGCCCAAATGTCTGTAATGTTTGAATTTTTTACCGAAAATGGTCTCAAAGGATTAGGTTGGACTCACTGATGAAGAATTCGGAGTCAAATTCAATTTGGTCAGGCCAGCCGTTGTACGATAACTTTCGAAGGGAAAGAGAAGACGATTCATTTGAAATATTTTTTCCTCGATAACTCAATGACTACAGATTCGATCGAATTAAAACTTGATAATTAGTTGTAAGATGCTGACACGCAAATTTCTACGAAATTTCATGAAGACCGAATCACTAAAAAAAATCTACAAAAATTTAATATTGCAGAAACTATCTTTCAGATACGGTAGAAATTCCGCACAAATCTTCAAGCCGCCATTCTACAATCGAGTTCTGAATGTCTCCTCGATCGGCTTAGTATTTTAGCGTCATCTGTCATTCATATCACGTAATTGAATCAACCGCTCGATGGCCAGGATGTAAGCGTACTCGCCTGTCGCGCAGCAAATCCGGGTTCGAATCGCCCCTGAGTAATTTCTCTATTTTATATGTTTCAAAATATGAATTCACTTGATGCCTAATGCATTTTTTTAAATGTTAACGCTAACAAGATAGTTTAAAGGAACATGCAGTATTTCGTGGGGGTGTTTAAGGTGTGAATAGACAATAAAACATGCGCACAAAAGCTCGTGACTTCGCTTCAGTGAATTTGTCGATTTTATATCACTAGTTCGGTTCAGTTAAATCGATCCTATTCTAGCGGAAAATTCAGGATATTTTGTACCTGACTCAACTACATTTAATAATACAAGCACTGACGTGAAGTCAGAAGCTTTTGCGCGTATGTTCTATTGTCCATGCTTCTGTATTGATCACCCTTAATCGAATTTACCATGGTAAATTCGATTAAGGGTGACCAATACAGAAGAATGGACAATAGAACATACGCGCAAAAGCTTCTGACTTCACGTCAGTGCTTGAAGCAATTTTTATTTATAATATCATTTAAATCAATATTGTAGGACGTTACTTTGAAAGTTAAGCTATAACGACTTACAGCAAAAATATTATAAAGAAAAGAAGCAATTGGATAGTCAAACTATCATTTTAATAAAATGATGCATTTTTATTGTTCAAATAAAGATATTTTGTCAACTTACAAGAATTTCTTCATTCAATGGTATTACAAAGAACTAATTACAGTTTTAAATATTTAATAAAAAAATTGGTTCAAGCACTGACGTGAAGTCAGAAGCTTTTGCGCGTATGTTCTATTGTCCATTCTTCTGTATTGGACACCCTTAATCGAATTTACCATGGTCAATTATGTTGTCCATTCTCCTGTATTGGACACTCTTAATTCGAATTTACCATGGTCAATTCGAATTAAGTGTCCAATACAGGAGAATATATGGACAACATAATTTACCATGGTAAATTCGATTAAGGGTGTCCAATACCGAAGAATGGACAATAGAACATACGCGCAAAAGCTTCTGACTTCACGTCAGTGCTTGAACCAATTTTTTTTTTCGTGATTTTTTTTTAATTTTCTAGGGGTACGGTTCTTAAAATTTTTTTTTTCGTCATTTTTTTTCAAATTTTCTAGGGGTACGGTTCTTACAATATTTTAAACACGTCCTTATGTTGATTTTCTACTACTAGTTACCAAGCTTCAATTCAATCGAATATTTATTTTTTGAGTTATCAAGGAAATAATATTCCAGGTGGATATAACTCGGAAACCGTTAAACCGATTATGCCCAAAAACGAACTGAACTCTCCCTTTCGGATACGCAACCTACCCTGGAAATTGCAAGTCCCTACCTCCTTGCTTTCGAAAGTTATCGAGGCAACGGTCACCCATCTACTGAACTCACACAAGAATGCTCGAATCTCCAACAATATTCAACCGATCGTGTTAAAACTTGAAACTTGGCAGTAGAGTTAGGTTATCAACGCTCTTGCAAAATTTCAGCAATTTCAAACGAATAGTTACTGATATATAGAATTTTTTTTTTTATTTTCAATGATTTATTAAAAATTTTCTACAAATGCTATCCTCACCAAGTTTTGCAAACATTTTCGCGTTGGCATTCTACAACTAATAACCATGTTTGAATTCAATCGGTTAAGTATTTTTCGAGTTAATGAGGAACAAAAAACCACCAAATTCCAGAAAATTTCAGATGGCTATAACTCGAAAACCGTTTGGCCGATTATACTCATAAACAAACTCAAATGTCGCATTCAGATGCACAACCTATCCTGAAATTTTCAAGCCGCTATCTCTTTCCGTTCTCAGGTTATCGTGACAACAAAAATATTTTTTAATAATTTTTTTAAAATTTTCGCCAAAAATTTCACAAACGTGCTAAGGTTCATATTCTACAACTATGTATTCACAAAGTTTCAATTCGATCGGATTTATATTGGTTGAAAACAAAATTATTACTCGGAAACCACTGGGCCGATTATGCCCATTAACAAACTTGTCCGTCGTATTGGGATGCGCCACCTACCCTGAAAATTTCAAATTGCTAGCTCTTTTCGTTCTCAAGTTATCGTGGCAACGGCCGGACTGCCGGACGGACAGATCAAATTTGACCTCGAATTCTTCATTGGGGAGTCGAACTTAATCATTTGAGACCATTTTCGTCAAAAAATTCGAAAGTTACAGACATTTGGGCAAAACTATAACGCGATGTTCCCCAGAACATTCGCGCAAAAATGGAATACATTTCATATACATATATAGATCCTATCGTATTCAAACTTGGAACTTGGTAGTAGAATTATGTTCTGAAGGCTCTCGCAAAATGTCAGCCATGTCGGATGAATAGTTTCTGATATCTAGAATTTTTTTTCAATGATTTCTTAAAAATTTTCTAGTGATACGATCCTCACGAAATTCTGCAAGAACTTTCGCGTTGGCATTCTACAACTAATAACTAAGTTTGACTGGATTGGTTCTATATTTTTATATTATTCTCATGAACAAACTCAAATGTCGCATTCAGATGCACAACCTAACCTGAAAATTTCAAATCGCTATCTCTTTCCTTTCTCAGGTTATCGTGACATAAAAAATTATTTTTTTAAATTTTCTAGCGATACGGTTCACACAAAATTCTACACACTTCTTCAAGTCGATATTCTACAACTAATTGACAAGCTTCAATTCGATCGAGTCTATATTTTTTAAGTTATCGAGGAAATAATATTCCAGGTGGGTATTACTCGGAAACCGTTAGACCGATTATAACCAAAAACGAAATCAATTCTCCCTTTCGGATACGCAACCTACCCTGAAAATTGCAAGTCCCTATCTCCTTTCTTTCGAAAGTTATCGAGGCAACGGTCACCCATCTACTGAACTCACACAAGAATGCTCGAATCTCCAAAAATATTCAACCGATCGTGTTAAACCTGAAACTTGGCAGTAGAGTTAGGTTATGAAGGCTCTTGCAACATTTCAGCAATTTCAAACGAATAGTTACTGATATATAGAATTTTTTTTTTCAATTTTCAATGATTTTTTTCAAATTTTTACAAATACTATCCTCACGAAATTTTGCAATAATTTTCGCATTGGCATTCTACAACTAACTACCATGTTTGAATTCAATCGGTCTAGTATTTTTCGAGTTAATGAGGAACAAAAAACAACCAAATATCAGATGGCTATAACTCTAAAACTGTTTGGTCGATTATGCTCATAAACAAATTGAAATGTCGCAATCTGGTGCACATCCTAACCTGAAAACTTCAAGCCGCTATCTCTTTCCGTTCTCAAGTTATCGTGACAACAAAAATATTTTTTAATAATTCTTTTCTTATTTTTCTAGCAATACGATTCGCACACAATTTCACAAACGTGCTTAGGTTCATATTCTACAACTACACACCAAGTTTCAAATCGATCGGATTTATATTGGTTGAAAACAAAATTATTACTCGGAAACCACTCGGCCGATTATGCCCATTAACAAACTTGTTCGTCGTATTGAGATGCGCCACCCACCCTGAAAAGTCGCTAGCTCTTTTCGTTCTCAAGTTATCGTGGCAACGGTCGGACGGACGGCCGGACGGACAGAATCAAATTTGACCTCGAATTCTTCATTGGGTAGTCGAAATAAATCGTTTGAGACCATTTTCGTCAAAAAATTCGAAAGTTACAGACATTTGGGCAAAACTATAACACGATTTCCCCAGAACATACTCGCAAAAATCACTGATTTTATGCCGAACAAATATCACGGGTACATCAAGCAGGAAATCGAAATGAATGAGAACATCAGCTATTTTGCAATCCACAGTAATTTTTCCATTCAACAAAACTTTGTCTATTCACTGTTTTTTTTTTGGCGGAATCTCAATTTCAATTGATGAAAATCGAATAATTCATCCATTTTTCTCCAATGATGCTGATTTGAAAATGAATGAGTGAAACAAAAACTCAAAATCCACAGCATCATTTATATTTATCAAAATGTTATGTTCGATGCCCCTCTGGGCATCATCAGTTTTTGTTTCACCAAATTATTGACAACAACACATATTGGTAGAAAATATCCAATTCGAAATAATCGTTTTGACAATATCCTGAACTATTTTTCAAAGATTTCTTTATATTATTGGTCCTGGCACTGTGCTGTTACCTCCAAAAAAATGAAGAAAATTAAAACTGCTCTATTTTGATTTCTCTTCGACAACACTTTCATTCATAAATCGCGAAATGTGAAAAACCCTTAAAGCGTTCAATTGAACCAGACATCACGAGAATTTCACCTACATCAGTACCAATTGCACGACCTGCGAAAAAGAAACCGAATTCTAACACAAATTTCATTCAGAGTAACGCTAAACAAAATGTTTATCACGTATAACCCCAATCTTCATTTGGCTTGAATTTCCGTCGTCTACTTGATATAAATTGTCTACTTCATATTATTCAGTATCATTGTCATTTGGTTAATTAAACAGTATGGTCAGTTTGAAAATCGTAGTGGCTTTTTCAGCCGTACTGTGCATGTGCCATGCGGATCAATCTGCAATGGAGGTGGTTCAGGACATGTACTATGGATGCATTCAAGATTTATCCATTAGTTGTATCCAGCCTAAATCTATGAGGTGGATTGATATGGTTTCCAATAAACCAATAATCAAAATCACTGAAGATCTGGTCATTGTGAAGAAAGATGTACCAGAATCAGAGGTGAGCATATCGAAAAGTGACTGAATCTTCAGGATTTGATTAATGTTCTTCGTTATAGCAACAGAGGGGATTATCCGAAGACATTCTAGACAAATTTGAAGATTTCATCCAATCACACGAATTAGTAGCCAAAGTTCCTGAAATCCTCCGCAATGATGGACCATTAGGATCTCTTGTACCAAGGGCTCTCCAACCAGAAGATCTCAAAGTACCTCTTGCCGTCACTGGTAAATATTTCCTTCTAAACTACTGTTCCAATTTATTTCTGTATTCTTTCAGGTCGATCAAAATTGGTCAAGAAGGTCATCGTTCCTTTCTTGTTGGGTCTTAAGTTCAAAACAGCTGTGTTGGTACCTCTAGCCTTGGCCTTGATTGCCCTGAAGACATGGAAAGCTCTTACTTTGGGTCTCCTTTCTTTGGTTCTGACTGGAGCTCTTTTGATTTTCAAATTATCCAAACCAAAAGTAAGATGAGGTGAAATACAATCATGCGAATTGTTCTAACGATTTCTTCACTCCACAGGTTGTCAACTATGAAGTCATCCACTACCCTCACCATCATGATCACCATGTTGAACACATTCCTCAAACTGGCTGGGCTGAACCACATGCTGCCTATGGTAGGCAATTCACTGCCCAAGAAATGGCGTACAATGCTCAACTGTGAAATTTGTTTGAAAAGATTATTTATTGTTAATTTATTGAATAAAGTGCTGAAATGAATTCTCCTCATCTTTAACTGACCATAAAATATTGTTGATCACATTATCACGAATTATTATCAATATTCTACAAATATAGAGATGAACAGCTATACACATGAGCTGCTAAACATATGATCTGCTCATAATAAGCTATACAGGAGAGTTCTAGTGACTCATGCTATGAAGAGAAAATTAAAATATCGTACAGGGTATTTCTAAATTGATGTGAAATATTACTTAAAGATTCTGCAAGCTCTTTACTTCATATGAAAAGGATTATGAAGCAGGTATGACAAAAAAGAATCTTGTGAATATCCATATGTCCAAATAATTCTCCAATAAAACATTTCTGTTCTTACGTGGGAAAACCATAACCTCAACAATATCTGCTTATTGTAATCTCGTTCAACGTTGTCGAATAGACATATAAAATCTTTCAGTTCACAGTACGTAAACCACACTTCAAGCAATTGTTATTGTGCGCATGTTCTGCTGAATATCGCGTTATCAATTAGCACAAATGTCTGTAATTTTCGAATTTTTTGCAAAAATGGACTCAAACGATTAGGTTCGACGCCTGATAAAGAAGACTAGTCAACAAGTGCTTTTTGGACCAACTTTTTTCAGCAATCTCCGGAAATTATAAATGAGGTGTCTTTCGATTCGGAGTGGCATCTAGATGATTTTTGAAAAAAATGAAGTTCCGCTTGAAAATATTGTAAAAGTTATTAACAATTAACTGAAAAAGGAGGGGGATTTTGTTTTTTGCAAATATCTCAAAATGTAATAAAGATTCGAAAAGAGAAGGAAATTTCCTAAAAAAAATCTTAACTCCCGAAACTGTAAGATCAATATTTATAATTTTCCCAGAGGGATGAAAATACGTCCGAAAACGGGTACTCTGGCTTACGCAAGCTACACCCACATCGGCCCTTTAATGAATAAATATTATTTAAACATACTAAATATGAAAATAAAAATTGAAAAAATTCAGGCACTAACTGAATAGATGAAGGAATAATAATCTGCTTGAAAAAAAATTTCATAACAATTTTTCATTTAATTATTCAATAGTTAATTAATCATTTTTTTTTGCTTGAACATGAACATTGCAAGTGTTTTAATTGTTAAACTATAAATTTACGATTTTCTTCCTTTCCTGGAGCAATTCTTGAAAGGATTTAGAAAAGAACCCCGTTGGAAAAATTAGAAAATGTTTATTTTTCATTTTTTTATTAGTAATTTTCGTTGTTACAAAATTAAAAACATAAATTAATCATCGAAACATTTTTTTTTTAAATATTATTAACAATCCGTTTTTATGTTATAAGAAACTGCATAGATATATTTTTTTTAAATTTTCATCTCTAGTTGTTTGCAAAATTGTTATAAACAAATGCGTTTTTTATAAGATAATTGAAATGTTTTATGGAATTACAATCTCTGATGAAAATAATGATTTTTAAAGGAAAAATTGATCCTTAAAACATTATTTTATTACTTAAATTCGCATTTGTTAATTAACAATTATATTCTACCACTTCTAATTAATATTAAGGAACCATTTTTTTACTCATTATTTGTTTTTCTTTTCGATTAAAAAAAACATTTTATTTAATTTTTCATTGTTTATGCAATAAACAATTTGTTATGAACAAATAAATTATATACCTTTTTTTTTCTATTCTACTTTCTGTCACAAAAGCAGAAATAATTTTTTTTTCAATTTTTTTAATATTTTTTTTAATACAAATCATCATTTATAATTTTCGGAGACTGCTGAAAAAAGTTGGGTCAAAAGGCACTTGTTGACTATTGACTAGTCTAAAGAATTGGAGATAAAATTCGATTATGTCCGTCCCGCCGGCCGTCCGGCAGTTGCCACGATAACTTGAGAAAATAAAGAGTTAGTGCCTTGAAATTTTCAGGGTAGGTGGCGTGTCCTAGTACGACGGACAAGTCCCTTAATGGGCATAATCGGCCTTATGGTTTCTGAGTAATGATTTTCTTTTCGCTTCAACCAATCAGATCCGATCGGATTGAAACTTGGTGACTAGTTTTATAATACAAACCTAAAGACGAATGCGCAATTTTGTCAGAATCATATCACTAGAAAATTTATTAAATAATATTATTCATCTCACGATAACTTGAGAATGGATAGAGGTAGCAACTTGCAGTTTTCAGGGTACGTTCAGTATCCGAATGCAACATTTGAGTTTATTAATAGGTGTAATCAGGCAAACAGTTCTGGAGTTATACCTATCTGAAATTTTGTTTTTATTTCCTCCTTAACTCAAAAAATATGGAAGCAATTCGATTCAAACATGCTAATTAGTTGTAGAATGCCAACTTGTGAATTTTTGAACAATTTCGTGGGGATCGTATCACTAGAGATTTTGTAAAAAATTATTGAAAGAAAAAAATTCTGTATCTCAGAAACTATCCCTCTGCTATCGATTGAATCAAGCGGAAGGCTTTAAAACCTTACTTTACAGACAAGTTTCAAAGTGAACGCGATCGGATCTATATTGTTGGAGATCTGAGCAGCATTGCGCGAGTTCGGTAGCTGGATGAGTGACCTTTGTCACGATAACTTTTGAACGGAAATAAAGAGCGACTTACAATTTTTAGGGTAGGTGCATTCGAATGGGAAACGTATGTTCATTGTTGGGTATAATGGGCCAAACGATTTCAGAGTTATACCCTTCTGGAATATTGTTTTCTCGATAACTCAAAAAATTTAGATCCGATCGAATTGAAACTTTGAGAGCAAGGAAGTTCGTGAAATTTTGTGGGAATGGTTGGAGCTATATCAATCAGAAATTTGGTTGGTCTTTGCTCAATAAAATACGACACCTATTCAATTCAAACATGGTTATTGATCCTAGAATGCCAACGTAAACATTTTTGAAAAATTTCGTGAAGATCGTATAGATTGAATAAAATTATATACCTATATTCAGAAAGTCCGACATCGCTGCAATTTTGCGAGAACCTTCAAAACCTAACTGCCCAACCAAGTTGCAAGTTTTGAATACGATCAGATCCCTTTTGTTGGAGATCCGATCAGACTTGTATGAGTTCCAATATTTTAAAAGGAATTTAAATCTAATGCTCAGTAGAATGAATATGGCAAGAGGATTTGTGCAGTATTTTTGGCGCTCTAGTTCCTCGGAACTGAGTGCTTATCAATTTGCCCAAATGTCTGTAAATTTCGAATATTTCGATGAAAATGGTCTTAAACGATTTGGTTCGACTCACTGATCAAGAATCCGTGGTTGAAATTCATTCTGTCCGGCCGGTCCGGCCGGTCCGGCTGTAGACACGATAACTCTCGAACGAAATGAACTAGAGAGTTGAAATTTTCAGAGTAGGTTTGGGGGATAAATATCTCGGCTGAGTTCGTTATTGGGCAAAATCGGACAGATGGTTTCGGAGTAACAAAAAAAAAATTTTTTTTTTACAACACAAATTCCTAATAAAATTTTTTTTTAATAAGAAGTTTTATCATAAGAATCCACTCATATTATTTTTAACTCTAACAAGCTAATACTTTCGGAGATATGATCCTTCAAAATTTCAATGTAAATCGTATTTCACACATTGATATAATTATTCTATGTATGAATTGTCATAATGTCAACTTGACAGAAGGGAATATTGTAACTTCAAAAAATGGGTTCAAGCCCTGTGGACAGGAGCTTTCTGGCGCTCTAGTTCCAACAGACAAATTATATCTCCGAAAGTATTGGTTTCTCTGAGTTGGGAATTATATCAATGTATACATATGATAGAGCTGCATCAAAAAATAAATTCAATTCAAATAATAGATTATTTATCAAGATTAAATGAGCAATCATGAGAATGAAACTGCACCATGGGAGAAATCGAATTAAATCTGGCCAATTTTGCCCAATAACGAACTTAACCGAGATATTCATCTCCCTAACCTACTCTGAAAATTTCAACTACCTAGCTCATTCCGTTCGAGAGTTATTGTGGAAAAACATATTTTAAATTTTCAAAATTTTTTTTTACACTTTGCGGTAATCTGGTCGATACAAAACTTCACATGCGTATAAAGGTCATGATTCTACAATTTACTGCTAAATTTCAGATAGATCGAAGGAACTTGTCCGAGATATTTACGCTCCAAAACCACCTTGCAATTTTCAATCCGCTTACTCCTTTCGTTCGAGAGTTATCGTGCCTACGGCCGGTCGGCCGACCGGACAGAATCGATGTCGCACTCGGATCCTTGATCAGTGAGTCGAACCAAATCGTTTGAGACCATTTTCAGCCAAAAATTCCAAAATTACAGACACTTGGGCAAATTGATAAGCACTCTGTTCCGAGGAACTAGAGCGCCAAGAAAACAAGTTTCGTATGACAATTGCCCAAAACAGGTTTAAAGTACCTACAAATAGTAGATATTCCATAAAACATGTATTGAAGAAGAGAAGAAATAATGAAAAAATTACCTTGTAATCGATCAAAAATTTCCTCATCTACGTTCACCAAATTTTCTCCTCTCTCGAACTACAGAATTATGCTTTCAATATTTACGTAATATTTTCAAACATTTTCGGGTGAGGTCCCCGTTGCATCGCTAAAATACGAGTATTTCAACCCCAATATTTTTGAAGTTACAATATTCCCTTCTGTCAAGTTGACATTATGAAAATTCATACATAGAATAATTATATCAATCTGTGAAATACGATTTACATTGAAATTTTGAAAAATCATATCTCCGAAACTATTAGCTTTTTAGAGTTAAAAATGATATGAATGGATTCTTATGAGAAAACTGCTTATTAAAAAAAATTTGATTTGGAATTTGTTTTGTAAAAAAAAAACGGACGGCCGGACAGAATGAATTTCCACCACGGATTCTTGATCAGTGAGTCGAACCAAATCGTTTAAGACCATTTTCATCGAAAAATTCGAAAATTACAGACATTTGGGCAAATTGATAAGCACTCAGTTCCGAGGAACTAGAGCGTCAAAAATATTGGGGTTGAAATACTCGTATTTTAGCGATGCAACGAGGACCTCACCCGAAAATGTTTGAAAATATTACGTAAATATTGAAAGCATAATTCTGTAGTTCGAGAGAGGAGAAAATTTTGTGAACGTAGATCAGGAAATTTTTGATCGATTACAAGGTAATATTTTATTTATTACTCATCTTCTTTCATATTATTACTCATCTTCTTTCATACATGTTTTATGGAATACCTACTTTTTGTAGGTACTTCAAACCTGTTTTGGGCAATTGTCATACGAAACTTGTTTTTTTGGCGCTCTAGTTCCTCGGAACAGAGTGCTTATCAATTTGCCCAAGTGTCTGTAATTTTGGACTTTTTGGCTGAAAATGGTCTCAAACGATTTGGTTCGACTCACTGATCAAGAATCCGAGTGCGAAATCGATTCTGTCCGGCCGGCTGACCGGCCGTAGGCACGATAACTCTCGAACGAAAGGAGTTAGCGGATTGAAAATTGCAAGGTGGTTTTGGAGCGTAAATATCTCGGACAAGTTCGTTCGATCTATCCGAAATTTAGCATCAAATTGTAGAATCATGACCTTTATACGCATGTGAAGTTTTGTATTGACCAGATTACCGCGAAGTGTAAAAAAAATATTTTGAAAATTTAAGAAAAGTTTTTCCACAATAACTCTCGAATGGAATGAGCTAGGTAGTTGAAATTGTCAGAGTAGGTTAGGGAGATGAATATCTCGGTTAAGTTCGTTATTGGGCAAAATTGGCCAGATTTAATTCGATTTCTTCCATGGTGCAGTTCTCATTCTCATGATTGCTCATTTAATCTTGATAAATAAACTATTATTTGAATTGAATTTCCTTTATGATGCAGCTCTATCATATGTATACATTGATATAATTCCCAACTCTGAGAAACCAATACTTTCGGAGATATAATTTGTCTGTTGGAACTAGAGCGCCAGAAAGCTCCTGTCCACAGGGCTTGAACCCATTTTTTTTCGTATATTACTAAATAATATTCTTCAATTAATTATTTATATAATTTATGATTTAAATTTTCGATAAAATGTAGAATTTTAAATTATTTGATCTTAGTCGATTCTCTAATTTCTCAAGTAAGTACGAAATGCATTCATATCTTATAAAAGCTGAGAAAACGGTGTATATCGACGATAAATTCGATTAAGAATGTCCAATAGAGGTGAATGGATAGAAAAGCTCCTGACTTCACGTCAGTGCTTGAACCAATATTCCACTATAAAGTCAGTTGAAATTATGTTTCTTCTTCATCTAGAATACGAATTATATTCTCGATAACTTATCTTATTCGTGGACGCGGAAGGAAGGAACGGAAGACAGAATCCAATTTGATTCTCAATCAGCAAGTCCAATGGAAAAGTTTGGGTCAACTCTCCGAAAATTACAGATATTTGTGCGAAACTATACCGAAATCTTATATTTTCATATTCAGAAAGTATGGTTACATCGATTTTGGATTGCAAGACGCACCGAACCGAAGTTTCTCCTATGACAAGATGTCCACGCGCAATAATTCTTCGTTTAGCAGGGAAAGTAACCCCATTCCAACACCAGATATGTCCAGTGTACTAGATGAATAAACTTCAAACCGACAACGGAACTAAAATTCACTCACAAACTTCTCCCTAATCAGTATTCAAGGAAGACAACGACATTCATGAATCCCAATTCCTCATCCTTTGGCTTACCATATCGAAACAATTGATTGTGTTCGATTTCTTCGATTCGAACTAGTTCAGATATACAGGTATAAATGGCTGGGGTGTGTTCATTTTTCTCATTAGTTATCCGCTTTTCAAACAGTCAAAATCATGAGGTACATCGGGTTATTTGTTTTCGCAGTGTTGATAGTAACAGTCAAGGGGACGCCTGCTAAGCAACCGCTATGGGAGGAGCTATTTCCGAAGGGTAACTTGGAGGAGATGCGTAGCATGTGCGATGGAGATGATCCGATTGCCTGTTTGAAGCTGAAGGCTATATCATTCTTGAATAATATTTTCCAGATGGACAACTATAAGGTAATTGAAATATTTTCCGCATGAGAAATTTTCTCAATTCAAAAATTTCTTAAAATATCACATTGTTTGAATGGGAACCCATTCTTACACCAAAAAAGTACTCAACCTTAGAAGCACGGTTTTCCAACATTCTTCTGCTCTTGAGACTCCGTTAAAATTGTGATAAGATATAATTTTGCGAAATCTGAAAAAAATGAATAAAATTCGATTTTTATTGCAGCTTTCAGAAAGTGTTGAGATCAACAAGAACAGCTACAGATCAAATGATATATCTGCAAGAGGTGAAGCTTCCATAGGAGACAAAATCGAGAATTACATAAAAAGTCATGATGTCACCTTCAAATTGCCAATTGTAGACTCAGAAGTCACCATCGATGCTAGGAATTTAGATAGCGATTCTCTTGATGTCAAATTGAAATTTAACAGTGGCACTGAAGTCGAAGGTAAAAATTATATTTCTCAAATATCGACTATCATAAGTACAATAATGTTCATTAGAGCAGTATGGAACTTCATGGCTTCATTCACAGGCCTTTTCCAATTATAATTCAAGACTCTTGCATCTTGCATTCCATACCGGGACTCACATAATATAAATCTGAAATTTCAGCAAGAAAATCCAAGTTGAAGAAGATTCTCTTCCCAATTTTGACCTTCGTTCTCCTTAAGGCCATTACTCTGGTACCTTTAGCCCTTGGTGTTCTTGGACTGAAAGCATGGAATGCTCTGCAATTGGCTTTCTTCTCTTTCGTTGTATCTGTTGGGTTGGCTGTATTCCAACTTTGCAAGAAGATAGCAGCAGATAATGCGCCACCACAAATTTCAGCGCATGCTCCATGGGAACCAACCTCCTATGCTGCCAGGTCTTTCAACGAGGATGCACAAAATATTGCTTACTCTGCCTATGTACAGTAATGTTTAAGAGTGATGAATATTTATAAATTATTTATTGATGCGAATGTGTAAATATATGTTTGAAATGCAATATTTTTCTTTCTTCAGTAGGAAGGAGTCTACCTAATTTCCCCAAACATTTGTATTTATCGTTAATATAGATAAAGTGGATAAGAAATGTACAAGAGGAATTCAAAGGTACTATGTACATAAGGAATTCTAATTTACTCAGTTGAATCGAAATTTACATCTCCATTTTTCCAAATTCAGCTAAGGTAAAAAGATACATGTTGCTGAATAAAAGAAATACCTTTCATTATACCTACCATAGTTTTCCACCGAATTGGAGGTTCCTAAAGCTGATGGCACAAATAGGTTTCTCGCTCCTCTTATGGTGTCATCTGTTTTCAGTTTCCTTTCCATCTTTTGCTTGGTTTCTTAGTTGCCCTGTCAGAGAATCCAATTAGCAGAAACACGTGTCGACAGCTACCAGAAAATTGATTATTCTCTGCTTCTTTTGAGGAACTACCTGTTAATCTTTGCCATTTAAATATACTTCTGCACACTCTCATGATTTTTGTATTAGAAAAAAAAAACTATAATTCACAAGACTAAATGAAATTAGCATAAAAAGGCCAGATAAATTTTATCATCTTTACATTTTAGAAAATTAAATTATTCTTCATTATTCCTCCTAAAACACACCGGTTTCGAGATATAATAATCATTGAATGTTATAAATCTGATAAAGATATCACTTCCTTTATTGATCCACCCCTAATGCGTCGGGATCTTCGAATTCAGCTATATGCCACGTTGCATTACCTTTTTCTATTTCACCATCGTAGTCATGAATAATGTATGCTCGCAACACTGAAAATTTGTGATTTCTTCCATTTTTCAATGTAATACATCTGGCACTATTCATCGGGACTATCAATAGAGTTAATTCATATAGTAGTTTAACTTAGGCGGTCAGAGCTATGTTATAGGAAATGAAATGATTCAATTTTAAATTTGATGAGAATTAGGATATTTGAAGAATTTTCAATGTGATGAAATTGCATAGAATTTTATTGTGGATGCAATTGGATATAGAACGAGTATCGCATTATGATCCTTCGTATGAATATCGTTAACTCTTTGAGCTTTAAGATCTCTTAAAGATCGACATGTATTGGACACCCTTAATCGAATTTACCATGGTTAATTATGTTGTCCATTCTCCTATATTGGACACACTTATTTCGAATTTACCATGGTAAATTCGAATTAAGTGTCCAATACAGGAGAATGGACAACATAATTAACCATGGTAAATTCGATTAAGGGTGTCCAATACAGAAGAATGGACAATAGAACATACGCGCAAAAGCTTCTGACTTCACGTCAGTGCTTGAACCAATTTTTTTTTCGTGATTTTTTTAAAATTTTCTAGGGGTGCGGTTCTTAAATTTTTTTTTTTCGTCATTTTTTTCAAATTTTCTAGGGGTACGGTTCTTACAAAATTTTAAACACGTCTTTATGCTGATTTTCTACTACTAGTTACCAAGCTTGAATTCAATCGAATTTTTATTTTTTAGTTATCAAGGAAATAAAATTCCAGGTGGATATAACTCAGAACCGTTGAACCAATTCTGCCCAAAAACAAACTCAACTCTCCTTTTCGGATACGCAACCTACCCTGAAAATTACATGTCCCTATCTTCTTTCGTTCGAAAGTTATCGAGGCAACGGTCACCCATTTACAGAACTCACACAAGAATGCTCGAATCTCCAACAATATTCAACCGATTGTGTTAAAACTTGAAACTTGGCAGTAGAGTTAGGTTATGAACGCTCTTGCAAAATTTCAGCAATTTCGAACGGATAGTTACTGATATATAGAATTTTTTTTTTTTATTTTCAATGATTTATTAAAAATTTTCTACAAATGCTATCCTCACCAAATTTTGCAAACATTTTCGCGTTGGCACTCTACAACTAATAACCAAGTTTGAATTCAATCGGTTCAGTATTTTTCGAGTTAATGAGGAAATAAAAAACACCAAATTTCAGAAAATTTCAGATTGCTATAACTCTAAAACCGTTTGGCCGATTAGGCTCATAAACAAACTCAAATGTCGCATTCAGATGCACAACATAACCTGAAATTTTCAAGCCGCTATCTCTTTCCGTTCTCAGGTTATCGTGACAACAAAAATATTTTTTAATAATTTTTTTAAAATTTTCTAGCCTCACGAACCGCCCAAAATTTCACAAGCGTGCTTAGGTTCATATTCTACAACTACTCACCAAGTTTCAATTCGATCGGATTTATATTGGTTGAAAACAAAATTATTACTCGGAAACCACTGGGTCGATTATGCCCATTAACGAACTTGTCCGTCGTATTGCGATGCGCCATCCACCTTGAAAATTTCAAGTCGCTAGCTCTTTTCGTTCTCAAATTATCTAAGCAACGAACGGCCGGACGGCCGGACGGCCGGACTGCCGGACGGCCGGCCGGACAGAATCAAATTTGACCTTGAATTCTTCATTGGGGAGTCGAACTGAATCGTTTGAGACCAATTTCGTCAAAAAATTCGAATGTTACAGACATTTGGGCAAAACTATAACGCGATGTTCCCCAGAACATACGCGCAACAATTCAAGTCATTTCGGAATCACCAAAATCAACATTACCAGTTCTTTTCAGTACCTACATCTCTACATTTCATCGAAATGCATGTCCAAGAAGTGGTTTCAATCAGGGAGGCAAAAATGTTTGAGGAGCACGTACAAATTATTGCAGATATTAAACCTACTAAAATTATTACTCAAATCCTAATAAGTTCAGTCAATCTGGCAAAAATTAAATCGTTCCGATACAGAAAATAACCAGTGGCTGAATCTTTGTTAATAGTTGGAGAATGATGTTAGAAAAGGGTTTATTGGGTCGGCCACGTTGGACCGTGATGCGTGTTTTGAAAAACTCAAAAAAATTTTGAAATGCATTTATCTCGTGATCTATGCATTTCACAGAAAAATTTATTCAAGAAAAAATGTAGAGGACATCGATATCTACAATTAATCTCATTGGTGCTATGCCGTACAACAAAAATGCACGCAGTAGGTGGCGCTAAAGTTCCAAAATACGAGTTTTTCCACTTTTTTGCTATTAAATTTTCTTTTTTCAACTATATTGTAAATGTAAAAGTTGTTCCTGTTAATATTACGAACAACTTTTAATTAAACATTTTTTACATACAACTTACCATTCGAAAGTTATAGTGTGATACAGCGCTGCGTTAACATCGCAGTGCTGCTAACGGTATTTTTCTCGCTCCTATTGTAACTTTCTCCGGCGGGATAGTTGAATTTGTTTTCGTCAACCTAATCCAAATTTCTCGAAAAGTCAATGAAATCATTTTAATTGTTAACATTTTTCATAAATTATTTCATAAGAAATCATTTTTCATAACAAAGATAAAGATTTGAAAACTATTTCCGTTCAATAAAATACTGTATAAAAAAATTTGATCAAAAGCAATAATTATTCATAATAATTTACAATCGCTAATTGGAAATATTACAAACAATGTTACAAATAATATAAATTATTACATCTTGATCAAAACAATAAAGATACGTCAGTTATATGCACCACAGCTGTCCTCATACTTTGTGAAATCGTTGTAATGGAATTTTCAAACTTCAGCAAGCTGTAGCTTCAAAACGGTAAGTTGTATGTAAAAAATGTTTAAATAAAAGTTGTTCATAATATTAAAAGGAACAATTTTTACATTTACAATATAGTTGAAAAAAGTAAATTTAATAGCAAAAAAGTGGAAAAACTCGTATTTTGGAACTTTAGCGCCACCTACTGCGTGCATTTTTTGTTGTACGGCATAGCACCAATAAGATTAATTGTAGATATCGATGTCCTCTACATTTTTTCTTGAATACATTTTTCTGTGAAATGTATAGATCACGAGATAAATGCATTTCAAAATTTTTTTGAGTTTTTCAAAACACGCATCACGGTCCAACGTGGCCGACCCAATAAACCCTTTTCTAACATCATTCTCCAACTATTAACAAAGATTCAGCCACTGGTTATTTTCTGTACCGTCGAAATGCCAGATTGACTGAACTAAATCGATAATATATTCACAATTTTTAATTCCTTCTAGCTTATTAATGGTACCTACTATTTACTACTTCACCCTAACACTGAAACCACTAGGCTTGTATATTGTATATTGTTATAGGGGGTAACGTTGCAATGCGACCTTAAGGTCTATTATGCCCCCCAACCCCTTCAGAGCTGTCGATGTCATTATGAACTCCAGTATCTGGGATGGCCTTGTATCAACTGACTGAAGTCATCCAGAGAACTCTGAATAATAAAGAAATCGCAATGTGTGCATTCCTGGACATATCTGGGGCCTTTGACAACACAACACACGTGTCTGTCAGAGAAGCACTTAAAAGGCGGGGTGTCAACAATACCATAATAAAATGGATGTATGACGTGCTGACGACGAGGACAGCTGAGACATTGGGGGGAAATCAACCCATCTCTGTCAAAGCCACTCGCGGGACACCTCAAGGGGGGGTATTATCTCCCCTCCTATGGAGCCTGGTAGTAGATGAACTATTACACAGGCTAACGGAGCTTGGCTTCGAATGCGTAGGCTATGCTGACGACATAGTTCTAATAGTGAGAGGCAAATTCGAGGGCATCTTATGTGACTTACTACAGGAGGGCCTCAGAATTATTGAGCAGTGGTGCCAGTCGGTGGGGCTGAGTATTAACCCAACCAAGACCACAGTAATTCCATTCACCCGGAAAAGAAACCTTCCAGCCATAAAATCCCTCTCATTAAATGGAGAAGTGATTGACTGGAAGACTGAAGTTAAATATCTGGGAATAACTCTGGATAGCAAGCTTCTGTGGAACAAGCATGTGGATAAAACTGCAAGTAAAGCAATAAGAGCTCTGATGGCGTGCAGAAGTGTATCCGGTAAGACTTGGGGCTGTAGCCCTAAAATACTGCGATGGATGTACGTCATGATTGTGAGACCAATAATTACCTATGGGGCAGTAGTCTGGCATGCCAAAGCAGATCAGACAACTACTAGGAAAGCGCTTGACAAAGTGCAAAGGCTAGCTTGTGTGTGCATCACGGGAGCTATGAGAACGTGTCCAACCAGGGCACTTGAGATCATCACAGATCTCTCACCTCTGCATCTAGTGATTGAGAGGTTAGCCCATGAGGCCATCCTCAGAATATCTAAGGAAGGTACAGGAACTGAGAGGATTAAATGTCAGAGAGCCTGGACCTCTTTGACTGATTACATCCCATCAGTGAACCTTCCTAGTGATGCAATGGTCAAAAAAGTAAGCATTCAGAAGAACTTCACCACGATGCTAAGTAGAAAGGAAGAATGGGAAAGGGAGTTCACCACCCAGACTTTCAAAGAAAATACCATAAAATGGTACACAGATGGCTCAAAAACCACGACGGGAGCTGGCGCTGGGGTATATGGGACAGGCACCAAGTGCGCACTGTCGGTAGGCTCCCGTTTGAGTATCTTTCAGGCAGAATTACTCGCAATCGAAAGATGTGCAGATATTAACCTAGAAAGAAAATATCGGAAATGCGACATAGCAATCCATTCGGTCTGCTATCAAAGCACTGAGCTCCCATGCCATCGATTCAAAGTTGATATGGAAGTGCCGAAGAAAACTAAATGAAATTGGCAAGAATAATAAGGTCTTTTTAGTCTGGGTCCCCGGTCACTCGGGAATCAAGGGAACGAAGAGGCCGATACACTTGCCAGAAAGGCAGCACGAACTCCTTTTATTGGCCCAGAACCTTTCTGCGGTATAGGAAAATGCACCTACAAGAAAGAGTTTCTGGAGAAGGAGGAAACCAAAAGAGAAACACTCTGGCAGAATCTTCCAGGTTTGGTTCATTCCAAAAAGTTCCTTAGGAACTTTAAAGAAGTGAGATCCAAAAGGTATCTGGATCTCTGTAAGAATAAGTTACACCTGGTCACTGGCTTCCTCACAGGACACTGTCGCCTCAGGAAGCATTTGATGAGAATAGGTTTATCAGATACTGACGAGTGCAGATTCTGTGGGGAGGAGGAAGAAACTCCTCTTCACCTTGTTACAGAATGCCTCGCCATTGCAAGTCAGCGAAAGGAATGCTTTGGACAGGAAACTTGTAGGAGTGAAGACGTAATATCCTTGAAGCCTTCCCAGATATTGAGGTTCATTTATACTCTGGAACTGGAGGGCGAGCTGTAGATGGCGAAATGGTGAGAACAGCTCTGATGGGGGGCACAATAGATCTCAAGGTCGCGGTGCAACGTAACCCCTTATCAATAATAATAAAAATAAAAAATCTGGGATGGCTTCAAGGAGGCTACGTCTTCGCTCCTGCAGATTTCATTCCCAAAGTATTCCTTGCGTTGGTTTGAGATGGCGAGGCATTCCGTTGTCAGGTGATCAAGAGTTTCATCCTCCTCCCAACAGAATCTGCACTTGTCCGTTTCTGCTAGCCCTAATCTCATCATATGCTTCCTGAGACCGCAGTGCCCTGTGAGGAAGACAGCGAGGAGGTGCAGCTTGTTCTTACTGACTTACTGACTTCTTACTTACTTTCTTTGATCTGACAGTAACAAAGTTCCGGAGTAATTTCTTGGAGTGATGTATTCCGGGAAAAAATCTCCAGAAGGTACCTCTCTCAGTTTCCTCTTCCGCCCGGAATTCACTTTTGTAGATGTGTCTACCAACTCCACAATAAGGTTCCGGGCCAATAAAGGGGGTTTGTGCTCCTTTCTTGGCAAGTGTGTTGGCATCCTCATTTCCTGTGATTCCCGCGTGACCAGGAACCCAGACCAAGGATAACCTGTTGTTCTTGCCTAAGGTAAATGTCCCAATTATCGACAGTGTCCCAATTAGCGACAACTTAGGTTTATTTTCCATAAAACAAGACGAAAAAAATTTCCTTACAAATTTTAATTCAACAATTATCTAGTTTATAGTTTCTTGAATGAATTTGTTCACACCATTTATTTCTCTTAAGCATCCTCAGTGAAAAATCAGCTGTTAATTGGCCGACTGTCGGTCCACACTCTTCATTTATGTCTCCCCAGATTCAACGAATGTAGGTGAAATTTAATTTTTTGAAGAATAATTAACTTGAGACGATTAACTGTATTGAGTTCTATTAAAAAAATTTCAATGTGTATCATATTTTATGAGAAATTTTTGTGTCGATAAATGGTACTTCTGAAACATATTGTGTCCCAGATATCGACATCTATGTCGATATTTGAGTTGCTGAGGGTGATTTTTGATTAACTTTCAGAAACGTTAACTCCATTTTCCTGGATACGATTGTTTCGTTATCCTACCCAAAATATCCACAATTTTCAGTGTACCAATTATCGACACACTGTTTTCCATCGAATTACATGATAAAAGTACAACAAATTTTGATGTCGATACTACGTTCAACACTATGTCGATAAAAGGTGCAATATTCTGTCGACGGCTGAGACTCATACCATAAGTAAAAATAATCAATTATATGGAGAAATCATTAAACTATTTTTGTTATCTTTTGATAATCAGCTCATAGAATATTCAAAATTGCTCTCAGTACTGATCGACATTCGATTGTGGTCCATTTATTTGATTTAATCATCCATTTTTTCATGACTGTCGATCATACGCACATTTATGAGGGGATAATTGGTCATATTTAGTTTCCAGTTATCTCATGATTACCAAATGTCTATAGAAGACTGCAATGCACACATTAAAAATACTGTGTTCCGTCGGAAGCAACTTCTGACGCAAATAATAATTTTGAATCGAGTAGAATAGAAATCGCTAACTTTTCCCTGAATTCGTCTCTCTTGGATGTAAGGGAAGAGAATTTGGTTGTAGATTTACTACTGGATTGTTATGTCCGTGATAACTCCGACACTGATATAAATGTTTGTGGGCTACATCAAGATATGAATGGTCAGAATGGGGGTATTACAGATGATCTTTTTGAAGCCCAAGTTCTTGGTGAAGCAAGCATACAAAATGCCAAAAATAGTGAATCAAATGAGAGAGCCCTTGAAAATGACAAAAAAGAAAATTGAGTTAGGACAGAGGAGAAACAAGTAGAATTACCGAGCCTAAAAAGTTGAATGAACGTGGCTTATAGGAAGTATCTGAAGTGAAAACGTTAATTTCTAAGGATTAACCAAAGATCATCAAATATTTTTTCATATTAAACAGAGAATTTATATATCTCTTGTTTTTTTAATTTTTGTGAACATTCTTAAACTGTTATTTTCACTAAATATATCAATATTTCTTTAAATACAAACATATTATTGATGCCAAAATCTGGATTTCCCAAAGTGTCGATATTTGGTGTACATGTATGTCGATGATTAGTAATTCATATTTTTCCGGTGTCGATAATGGGTACATCTGCTTTGAGACACCATTCATTTTTTTTTTAATATTTACCCCTTTCAATATGTTCGTTTTTAGTACTTTTATCAAAATAGAGGGTTCAGAGAAGTAGAAGCAGAATATTTCATTCTTATAAAATTATTCTTTGAAGTCGAAATGTATTAGACACTTTGAGGAACACGCTATTGTGTCGATAATTGGGACATTTACCTTATTGAGTTTTCTTCGGCACTCCCATATTAGCTTGGATTAGATAACATGGGAGCTCAGAGCTTTAATAGCAGCTTGACTGTCAGAGTGGAATGCTAGATCACATCTCTGATAGTTACAATTATACAGTTAAAATTATTTGATCACAACGAAAACACCAAAGAAAATGTATTATACCAACAAAATTACTTTCAAAATTCCAATGCTGTTCCTGACTGTGTATCGAATATGACAGCAGCTGCCTACATGGAACTTCCAACTTTTTCTTCAAAGTTAATTAATTGTGGAAGTTGATTAACTTTAAGTAACCCTGAAGAAGAACAAGATTTTGTTCGAAAGCTTGGCAGAATTTTCCATAAAGATTAACTGAGATCTAATTGAATGACAATATTCATTCACAGTATAATAATAAGATGGATTTTCGATAGCATCAAAGACATTCTTTATGATCACAATTTTATTGCAGAACAAATCACCTTAACTAGAGCGTACAGAACATCATGTTAAAAATCTCAAGAGAAACACTACATCTAACATTTAAAGTAACACCTGATAATTAGTCAAATAGATCGACAATATACACATACTTTGAATCATGAGTCCTATAAAGTAGATGACAGTTTCTCATCAATATTTCACCCAACCCCAAAAATGGCACAACTTCGGACAAGATATAAGAAAGACAGCCAATATATCATTCGTGATCTCAGTGAAAATAAATAAATACATAGCTTATAGAGTAAATAAATAAATAAATAATTGAAAATAAGTTACACCTTATTCAAAAAGTAAAATAAATATTTCAAGTGTATGTTAAAGTTTATTCAAAGCCAGTTGTCCAGTGGGAAAGTTGTGACGCAATGCGCCATCAAATTCGTCAAAACCGATACCGCTAAAGTTTCAAACAAGTTTGAAACAGGCCTTTTTTAGCTCCGTTAAATACGTTAACTGAGGTTGCGATTCTTATTTATCCTCAACTGAGGACCTCAGTCAGGACTTAACGGAGATTGAATGCTTTGTGAATACGGCGGTTTGCAATTAGTTTTAAATAAGTCTCTCATGTAATTAGTTTTAAATAAGACTCTGTGTCCATGTCATCTAGGTATAGGGAGATCATTACTTGTCAAAATTTAGTATGACGTAGTCCGATGAAGTCATACTGTGTCGACGAAACGCGTCACAATATTAAACAAATTACTGTAATTCCTATACAAGTTTTCATTGAGTTAATATGGATTTGCATCAAGTAAAAGCCGCAAGCATTAAATTTTGAAAAAAGACTTTAATTTGGCATTACGTCGCAGCTTTCAGGTCTCATTTGACTACTGGCCTAAATATTAAGGCTGGCCTTATACAGCCGGAATGCCTCTCTGAATTCTTATTATTAATTCAGTAAACACGGAATTGGATAATAATTAACTATTCTCCTCGCACAGTCTGATATTTTTAAAGTATTAATTTTTAGATTTCGCAAATTCCGGCTGTTTGAGGCCAGCCTAAGGATGAGACATCATACCTTTACCATTGGCCATACAAATTTTGTTTTGTCAATGAGTATCAATAAACTATACAAAGATTAGAGTGAAAACTCTTATTTGAAATGTAAACATTCAATTATGTGAACATTGAGGAAGACAACCTCGTAATAATTCCTAGTAAAATGCCGTGAATGGCATTGGACAAGATACTACGATATTTATATATCGTAGATGAGCAAATAATTCCACTAGCTATTATTTGGAGACGAATAGTTTCATCAATATCGATGGGGACTAGTATTCAGTCTCATTCTTCCTGAATCCAACCATTGACAATATAATCAAAGTTATTTATACAGTTGATGATCCAGCAAATTCCTTCATTCTTCTTACAACTCGCTTCCTAACACGTTACAACCGGTGTACAAACTAATACAATCGTTCTTGTCTTGTCCATCCCTAGCAGCCTGGAAGTATCTGTAGAACCTTATAACTGCTGCATTGGGGTTGGTGGGTTTTTGAAGTTCGTTTGTATCTCTGGAAATAAGAATGGATAAAGATTACTTCAATTAGAAACTCACGATACAATGATATCTGTCACATGCAGATTTTATAGGTAAGATGGTTCTCTCGTAACCGAAAGTGGAATTACTTTTACGCCATCTATGAAGTTGTCGTTTAGGAGTACCAGAAATTCATTTAAAAGCTGTATTGAATGCGAAAAAATATTCTTATCTGATACAAGAAGGCTCTAAATTGGAATTCTGAAGATGGAGAGATTAGCTTGTGATTACCTCTCCAGCTAATACGAAGAGGCAAGATTTTACATCCCTTGAGACACACACATGTCATTATGGTAACTAGAGGCTATTTAGAGTGGGTGAAAGACCGTCTAGACCTGTACGAAAACACACATCCAACTAGCAAAGAACAATAAGATGTTATTCAACGGTTTTTTTCTGGGTTTTCTCTCCCAAACTCTGAAAAATATCTATCAGTGGTTAGCTTTCCTAAAGCGATATTCTCTCTTTTATGGCTCCTTTTGCGCATTGCGTGATAACCAGGGCGTTTTCGCTCCCCATTGGTCAATGCATGAGACTCAAATCCGAGTACTTGCTGATTACCACATAGGGGTAAAGAATATACGTAGAGATCTGTAGTTTTGGGTAGCCACAGCGAGGAGCTTGGTTGATTGAATTCCAGGTGTCACTTGTGTCTAAATTCTACTCACAAGTGAATGCTGGTTTTCTTTAAACCGGTTACTTCGTAGTGTTGATTTCATCAGCGTTGAATTGTGCTCCACTGATGATTCCTAATAAGTATGAAACCGCGGTATGTAGCTATTCAACTTTGATTAAATCATACACACTCTGTGGATTGCTCCAAGACTTTGGTCTCTACTAGTGACAATTCTAGAATATCACCAAATAACTATCAACAAAATAATTCTCTCGATTTTCATTGAGCGTCTGAAGAAGGAGTCGGATATAGACTGCGAAACGTTACGATATAGTTGTTTCTTCGTTGATGTTGTTTCGTTGTTGTTTGTTAGGCAACATTGTTCAATTGATTGCTTCTGACAAATATCCTGTGTTTCTTACGCAGAAGCAAATCACAAAATAATTAATTTTTATTTTATAGATATTTTTCAGAGTTTGGGATAGAAAACCCAGAAAAAAACCGTTGAATAATGAGTATACCTCCCACAGTATCCTTTAATGATTACTTAATAAGATGTTGTTTGGTAACCAGGGCACTGGAAGAAATGAACATCCGGCGGTTGCTCTTGCAACAAAGGCCACCAATTCAATTGAACTATTTATTTGTTTACCTTACTTAATAAATTCAGTAACAGGAATAATTGGATTTGTGGCTTGAGGACTGGCCAAAATAAACTAATCTTTTTAGAATAGTCGACGTTTCGATCCATATTTGAATTTTTTTCAAGACTGTATAAGATTTAATCAAGATGACAACTACATTTGAACTATGATACATGCAATAAACTCTTGTATAAAACGAAATTAAAATAAGACTAAAACCCTTACACAAACTTAAACAACAAAAATATTCTCAGGTAACACTAATAGGTTTCTCTTAAGAAGCAGCCAGCTCGAACAAACAGAAAAACCCAGAAGTCATACGATCTTAAACGAAATTTTAGCTTTTCAATCAGATTCATCAGGAAGTTCATTTTGTCTGTGACATCCATTGGTCATTTTTTGCGCGTATGTTCTGGGGTACATCGCGTTATCATTTTGCCCAAATGTCTGTAACTTTCGAATTTTTGGACGAAAATGGTCTCAAACGATTTGGTTCGACTCCCCAATGAGGAAAAACGATGTCAAATTTGATTCTGTCCGGCCGGCCGTCCGGCCGTTGCCAAGATAACTTGAGAACGGAAAGAGCTAGCTACTTGAAATTTTCAGGGTAGGTGGCGCATCCCAATACGACGGACAAGTTCGTTAATGGGCATAATCGGCCCAATGGCTGAACCAATATAATTCCGATCGAATTGAAACTTGGTGAATAGTTGTAGAATATAAACCTAAGCACGTTTGTGAAATTTTGTGAGAATTGTATCGCTAAAAAATTATTAAGAAATATTTTTGTTGTCACGATAACCTGAGAATGGAAAAAGATAGCGGCTTGAAGTTTTCAGGTTGGGTTCTGCATCTGAATGCGACATTTGAAATCGTTCATAAGCATAATCAGCCAAACGGTTTTAGAGTTATAGCCATCTGAAATTCAGTTGTTTTTTGTACCTCATTAACTCGAAAAATACAAGGCCGATTGAATTCAAACATGGTTATTAGTTGCAGAATTCCAACGCGAAAATTCTTGCAAAATTTCGTGAGGATAGTATTTGTAGAAAATTTTTAGAAATCATTGAAAATGGAAAAAAAAATTCTATATATCAGTAAGTGTTCGTCTGAAATTGCTGAAATTTTGCAAGAGCCTTTAGAACCTAACTATACTGCCAAGTTTCAAGTTTTAACACGATCGGTTAAATATTGTTGTAGATTCGAGCAGCCTTGTGCGAGTTCAGTATAAGGGTGACCGATGCCTCGATAAGGTTCCTACCCCTAGAAAATTTGAAAAAAATAAAAAAAAAGAATGGTTCAAGCACTGACGTGAAGTCTGGAGCTTTTGCGCGTATGTTCTATTGTCCATTCTCCTGCATTGGACACCCTTTATCGAATTTACCATGGTAAATTATGTTGTCCATTCTCCTGTATTGGACACTCTTAATTCGAATTTACCATGGTAAATTCGATAAAGGGTGTATAATGCAGGAGAATGGACAATAGAACATACGCGCAAACGCTCCAGACTTCAGGTCAGTGCTTGAACCAATTTTTTTTCCCTAAAACCGTTATACTTTTCTATAAAGCAAGCACCGAAGAACAGGGGTAAACAATAGTAAGGTGATGTCTTCCATATAAAATTCAATTGAATCTGGCACCGCGAACGAATGGAACATATTGCCATACATTTCTGAGCTATCCATGAAGCTGAATAACTTAATCAAAAATACAATACCTAACTGTCAGCTTGCCTTTTATCTACTAAAAACTGAAGGAAGTCTTTTTAGTAATCTTAAAGATCCAACCCAATTCACTAGAGTCAAAACTAATTTATTCCATACAATGTAAAGAATATCATAGTATATACGTAGGTATGACAAAACAATATCGGAAGAAAATAATCAACCAGCATTCTTATGATTGCAGAGAAATTAATCGAACTAAAAATGAAAAAAAAGCCTTGTTCACCCACCATTTAGATAGTTATCATGTTTTTGATTTCAAGATGTAAAGATCTTAGACAGAGAAAATAATTATTTCAAGCGTTGCATCAGTGAAATGTTTCAGATTGCATGATACCATCAATTTGAGAACTGATGTAGAATCATTGAGTCTGGTATATAGTAATTTATTAATAACAATTAGAATTAAATGATCTGTTTGACTCATAGGATCCACTTATCGAGTATTCGGTTGAATTCACCGGTTGAACGGTTTTAGGGAAAATAAATTAGCAGCTAAAAATTTCATTTTCAATTTCGCGTTCTCATTTCCACAAAATTAAGGAAATGCATTTTTGTTTTCAGAACCTGCAAAAGCATATAGTTATCATATTTAGTCACCCATAAGAAAATTTTCAACCGACCTTTGAGTACGGGAGATATGAATAAATGTGCCGCTAAAATTTTCATTTTCGATTTCGCGTTCACATTTCCACAAAAATTAAGGAAATGCATTTTTTGTTTTCAGAAACTACAAGAGCATATAGTTATCATATTTTGTCAACCATAAGAAAATTTTCAACCGACCTCTGAGTACGGGAGATATGAATGAATGTGCCGCTAAAATTTTCATTTTCGATTTCGCGTTCACATTTCCACAAAAATTATGGAAATGCATTTTTGTTTTCAGAAACTACAAGAGCATATAGTTATCATATTTTGTCACCCATAAGACAATATTTAACCGACCTTTGAGTACGGGAGAAATGAATAAATATGCCGCTAAAATTTTCATTTTCGATTTCGCGTTCTCATTTCCACAAAAACGACCAATGGATGTCACAGACATAATATACTTCCTGATGAAACTGATTGAAAAGGTAAAATGTTCTATGTAAATAAAAATGTTCACGTAAATGATTTCTCGGTATTTGTGAAATAAAACAAACAAATAAGTATTTCTAGTTCTCCTGCCTGATACATTAAAGCATATTCTTTCCAATAATGGAGAAGAAAAAACTGATCCATTAATCAGTTCGTACAAAAAAAGAATATCAGCAATCAATCTCTTCTTCGTGAGTGACTCCAAATTCGGAGATAATATCATTCTTGCATAGGCAGTCTGTGACATACGAATAACCTGCTTGAAAGCAACCAACCAACTGAACACGGCTTGAATACATTCCAACAACTTTATACCAGATACAGTCATTGGGGACCAAATTATCGAGCCGTACTCTAGGATACTTCTAACCATTGAAATATACAACGTTTTCAATGTCTGAACGAAAAAATCACTTCAAGTACGCTGGATAAGAATAAGAACTCTGAAAGCACTCCCTCCCATATTATTTAAGTATTAACTAAACTTTAGCTCAGAATCCACCGTGATTCCAAGATCCTTAACTTCTCTCAAGCTTCACATCATTTATATTATAATCAAAATGTACATGCTTTCTATTCCTATGAAAACTAATAACCTTGCACTAGGGAGAGTTCATAGACATTCGGTTAACCGCACCCTACATTGTCAACCTATCGAGATCATCCTGAAGTATTCTGCTATCATCCAAGGTAGATATTTTTACATAAATTACAAAAATCAGCGAAAAGAAGAAACTTACATTAGTCCGGTCAATTTAAGCCTAAAATAAGGCGGAAGGTTACATAAATTCCCAACAAGCTGAAAATTGGCATAGTTGTTCTGAATATCATTATAAAGAAAACAGGATGTTTAAAATAAGAATAATGAACATAATACTGACTAAACATATTTGACTTTTTCTCCGGTTTTTTTCGATATTTTGAAAACTATTCGAATGAACACTATGGTTTCAACAGAAAAGTATTCAGCATTGAATACTTGATCATACCAGGAATGCAAAACTTGAAAAAAAAAAATTTTTATCAAATTTATTTTCACTCCCTGTATATCTGGAAGTGCTTGGGCTTCGAAAATATTTTAGCTCTATAGAGAATTTCAAACAATATCATAATCCCAATTTTCATATTTCAAATATGTACAGGTCTCCAGAAACGTCTAATAGGCACTCGAACTTGGGACACCCTGCATATCGATGCTAAATTCGATTAAGAGTGTCCAATAGAACATGCGCGCAAAAGCTTCTGACGTCACGTCAATGCTTGAACCAATTTTAAGAATTTTTTTCTTCATTGCGTTTATATCAGTTATCTGTGATCTGCACGAATCCCCATTTGCCCTAGTTCCAATCCTCATTATCTTCTCATTTCGTTTCGGACCGATTTATCACTGGATCGGTTGAGCAACGAAAGTGAAGCTGGGAGTTTACTGAATGGTGCCCCACTTAACTCGATTAACCCATTGAGATATTCTCAGAGACAGCCTTGATCTCCTGGAATATAAGGTGAGCTCCAAATCGACTAGGTCAGACGATGACTAACGAAAAAAGAAAGCATCACGTGAAAGTGGTCGATGCGGAATTGGAATGGGCGGAAATAAACCCACCGCAAGCTTAAACCGGTCGTATTAAATCATTATTGTTCAGGTGCACTTTTGCTGGTGAAGCTGATCCGTGCCTATGATCACATTCTCGTATTTGTGTACTAACCGAGGTATTTTGATTGGTCTGATTTATCGAACAGCGACCTACGAAAAATTAAGAATCCAATCTTGCTGGCCAATGAACTAAAAACCTATAAGTATGTTTCTTGTTTGAGAGAAAGGAGGTAGGATATCAATATTGATAGGAATTTTTAACGATTTTAATTGATTTCGTCGGTATCTCGAATATCTATTAAGATATTATCGACATTGAGTTAATAATAATTATTATTTCCTTAAGCAGGACCACGTTTCCACGTGTACCAAAAACAGCTCCTTTTTCGATGAAAAAATTTCCTGGGACAATGATAATTCAATTCAAATTTTAAAAAAATGGGTTCGAGCCCTGTGGACAGGAGCATTCTGGCGCTCTAGTTCAAAGAGACAAAATATATCTCCGAAAATATTAGCTTGTTGGAGTTGAAAATGATATCAATGGATTTTTATGGTGAAACTGCATCTTAAATAAAAATTGAATTTGAAATTTGTTACTTAAAAAAAAAATTTATTTTCGTTACTCTGAAACCATCTGGCCTATTTTGCCCAATAACGAACTAAACTGAGATATTTATCTCCCTAACCTACTCTGAAAATTTCAACGGCCTAGCTCATTCCGTTCGAGAGTTATTGTAGAAATTTTTTTTTAAAATTTTGAAAATTTTTTTTTTACACTTTTCGGTAACCTGGTCAATACAAAACTCCACATGCGCATAAAGGTTATGATTCTACAATTTGATGCTAAATTTCAGATAGATCGAGTAATCGGTTTCGGATATATTCATAAAAAATGTGTTTTACTAAAATCGGCCATAACTCCGAAACCACTTTATGGATTTTAACCATTAACGAACTTGTCCGAGATATTTACGCTCCAAACCCACCTTGCAAATTTCAGTCCTCTAACTCTCCTCTAACTGGCCGGCCGGACAGAATCGATTTTGACCATGGATTCAGTGAGTCGAACCAAATCGTTTAATACCATTTTCATCGAAAAATTCGTAAATTACAGACATTGATAAGCACTCAGTTCCGAGGAACTAGAGCGCCAAAAAGCACTGACGTAAAGTTAGGACCTCATGAAATACTGCATGCACTTCAAGCCGTAGTTTTAGCGTTGAATAATTGATTTAAATAACAAATTGACTGCTTTAGATATATTCCAAGACTCGCTACGCTCGGCTACGAACTATCAGATGCGGCAGTCAACTACTTTGCTGCCTAGTAAAACAAAAAAAAAATGGTTCTAGCACTGACGTGAAGTCAGAATCGTACCCCTTGAAAATTTGAAAAAAATGACGAAAAAAAAAATGTTAAGAACCGTACCCCTAGAAAATTAAAAAAAAATCAGGAAAAAAAAATGGGTTAAGCACTGACGTGAAGTCAGAAGCTTTTGCGCTTATGTTATATTGTCCATTCTCCTGTAGTGTCCAATACAGGAGAATGGACAACATAATTTACCATGGTAAATTCGATTAAGGGTGTCCAATACAGAAGAATGGACAATAGAACATACGCGCAAAAGGTTCTGACTTCACGTCAGTGCTTGAACCAATTTTATTTTAAGACAAGAATAAAGAAATATTTTTGTATCGAACTTTATTCATTCTTTTCAATACTAGCGGTCCTGGGAGACCTCGTGGGAGACGTTGTACTGATGATGATCCGAACATTGGTTTGTCTGCTATTAGAGGATTCAGAAAACTCTTTTCGATTTAATATTTTTTTTATAAAGTATATCGGGTGTCCCAGTATACATGTTCCAATGGATTATCTCAGCCATTTTAAAAGAAAGAAATTTGAGAATTTGATGATTGTCAATTCGTTCAAGGAACCTTCAACTCAGAAAAACAAAAATTGAAAGTCACTTTTGGTTTTACCGATAAAATGGCCAACAAGATCTCCAGATTTAACACCGATGGATTTCTTTCTTTGGTGATATTCGGAAGATCGTGTGTACCGGACTCCTCCTATTTTTTTGGAAGATCGAAAAAACAGGAGAATGGACAACATAATTTACCATGGTAAATTCGATTAAGGGTGTCCAATACAGAAGAATGGACAATAGAACATACGCGCAAAAGCTTCTGACTTCACGTCAGTGCTTGAACCAATTTTTTTTTCGTGAGTTTTTTTGAAATTTTCTAGGGGTACGGTTATTAAAATTTTTTTTTCGTCATTTTTTTCGAATTTTCTAGTGGTACGGTTCTTACAAAATTTTGAACACTTCTTTATGTTGATTTTCTACTACTAGTTACCAAGCTTCAATTCGATCGTATTTTTATTTTTTCAGTTATCAAGAAAATAATATTCCAGGTGGGTAACTCGGAAACCGTTAGACCGATTGTGCCCAAAACGAACTCAACTCTCCCTTTCGGATATGCAACCCACCCTGAAAATTGCAAGTCCCTATCTCCTTTCGTTCGAAAGTTATCGAGGCAACGGTCACCCATCTACTGAATTCACACAAAAATGCTCCAATCTCCAACAATATTAAACCGATCGTATTAAAACTTGAAACTTAGCGGTAGAGTTAGGTTATGAGGGCTCTTGCAAAATTTCATCAATTTCTAACGATTAGTTACTGATATATAGAATTTTTTTTTATTTTCAATGATTTATTAAAAATTTTCTACAAATGCTATCCTCACCAAATTTTGCAAACATTTCCGCGTTGGCATTCTAGAACTAATAACCATGTTTGAATGCAATCGGTTCAGTACTTTTTGAGTTAATGAGGAACAAAAACCACGAAATTTCAGAAAATTTCAGATGGCTATAACTCTAAAACCGTTTGGCCGATTATGCTCATAAACAAACTGAAATGTCGCGTTCTGGTGCTCATCCTAACCTGAAAATTTCAAGCCGCTATCTCATTCCGTTCTCAAGTTATCGTGACAAAAAAAATATTTTTTAATAATTTTTTAAAAATTTTCTAGCCATATGATCCGCACAAAATTTCACAAACGTTCTTAGGTTCATATTCTACAACTACTCACCAAGTTTCAATTCGATCGGATTTATATTGGTTTAAAACAAAATTTTTACTCGGAAACCGCTGGGCCGATTATGCCCATTAACGAACTTGTCCGTCGTATTGGGATGCGCCACCTACCCTGAAAATTTCAAGTCGCTAGCTCTTTTCGTTCTCAAGTTATCGTGGCAACGGCCGGACGGCCGGACGGCCGGCCGCACAGAATCAAATTTGACCTCGAATTCTTCATTGGGGAGTCGAAATTAATCGTTTGAGACCATTTTTTTTCAAAAAATTCGAAAGTTACAGACATTTGGGCAAAACTATAACGCGATGTTTCCCAGAACATACGCGCAAAAAGTGCGCGAACACTCAATTAAATACATTTTAAAATTAAATTGGTCATGAGAAATATTTTATAATTCAAGATCCCATTATGGACTCAAAAATTGTTTCCTCATTAGCCATGATGCTCCCTATCCGTTAACATTTATGAATTTCATGCGAAGAAAGTGCACATATGAAAGAAATCTCATAAATCAAATGGTAGCCGTTTTTTCGGAGACGTTTGTGTCACAATGTACTATTCTATTATTCTTCGAAATTTGAATAAAAATTTGGGGAATCAGTACGAAATTCATATAATTAAGATTTAACTAGATAGCATTCATGGTGATTTGGAGCTTGAATACAAATCTAATGACCGATCTAATGAGAATACACATGTGAATAGTTAAAATTCTTGTTGTTTCAATGCAAAACTAATTGAAACAAAACTAATCCTCTGAATAGAATAATGAGTAAATAACGGAGAGTTTGTTGAGATGAAAAAGTTCTGAATAATTATTTTCACATCAATGGAATTAATTCATCACATTTAGATTAATACTTTCTTCATGCTTATTTACATGTATGTAAATTTAATAGCCTGGAATAAATCATTTCATGAAATATAATCAACTCAGCTTCGTTTTCGTTTGATTGTAGTTAAACATCCTATTGCGAGATGCAATTCTCTAACCAGACAAATTGAAACCTACTCATCATGATGTGTCCTAGAGTAGGTTCAAATTAACATGTGTCTAAAGTGGCATAAGGAAACACTGACAAAGCCTACACAGAACAGAGCGTATTCTCCCATCTCGCATAAGCCCTTAAGAACTTATGAGGGTCGGGTCTCCTTGGAATACATGTAATTAGTTTTAAATAAGTCTATTATGTAATTAGTTTTAAATAAGTTTCTCATGTAATTAGTTTTAAATGATTCTGTGTCCATGTCATCTAGGTATAGGGAGATAATAACTTGTTAAGAATTTAGTATGATGTAGTCTGATGAAGTCGCTGTGTCGACGAAACGCGTCACAATATTGAATAAATAAGTGTAAATCGTATATAATTTTTCATTGAGTTAATATGGATTTGCATCAAGTAAAAGCCACAAGCATTAAATTTTTGATGAAAGCTGAAACCAGCTTACTGGCTATTTGGTACTTTCGACTATTGTTGAAAAGTGCCACCAACACACAGAATATTTGGTTCTTAAGAAGTTGTGAGAAGCACAAAGTGTTCCCCAAATATATCAAACTGAAGACGGACAACAAAAGTGGACCATCCAGAAGAGGAGCAGAACAAGGGATGAGAAGATCGCTGAGAGAAGATGTGAAAATTCAATACAACAAGAGGGATATTTGTAATGTATACATTAAAGTCATTCATTCCGAACTTGCACATAGACTCAATTCGGTAGAATTCGATATTTTGGACCGCGAAATTAGATTAAAAGTTAGGACTAAGATTCATCGTAAATTTTGTAATCAAACTCGGAAGCTTAATTTACTGAAACAAAATAAACCGGAAATTAAACACGCTCAGCCCAAAATTATGAAACATAAATTTTTTGACCGATTCATAAATTTATCAAATTCGAAATTTTCCAATGAAGAAATAGAATTGTTGAATAAAGGTTTCAAATATAATTTACGCACCCCAGTTAATAGAAAAAATTTAGAACAAAGTGCTATAGATACAGAAATAATTCTCAATCGACAAATAACCAATAATCAATCAATTAAATATCAAGCGGCACATTTTATCAAAAAACAGGAACTTTCTGAAAACGGTAATCCAGAATTGAAAATCGTGAAAACATTGAAATCGAAAAGCGCCGCGGATAATATTGTTTTTACAAAAGCCGATAAAGGAAATACTGTTATCGCAATAAACAAGGACGATTACATTAACAAAACGGAAAATTTCATTGCAACTCAAAATTATAAAATACTTAATAGGGATCCGACTACAAAATTTCAACGAGAATTAAAGAACAATTTGAAAGATATACATTATTTAATAGATGAAAATTCAAAATTTAAACTAATTCTGAGTAATCCGCAAGTCCCGCAATTGTACTCGTTTATCAAACTTCATAAACCGGATAGAAATATTAGACCAGTAGTTTCGTACATTTCAGCACCAACAGTTAAAACTTCGCGTTTTCTAATAAACCCGATTAAAAATTATTGTAACTTCGTACCAACTTTTTCGATCAAGAACTCGCTTGATCTAGTAGAAAAAATTAAAATATTTCCCTACCGGCCAATGCAAAATTAGTGTCTTTCGATGTTGTTAACCTTTTCCCTAGTATTCCACCCCAGGATACAGTGAAAATAGTTAGGGATTTATTAGAGAAAAACAAAGTCAATATAGTGATTCAGTCCGAAATACTCCAGCTTTTAGAAACGTGTTTGAATCAAAATTACTTTAGTTTCAACGATAAGATTTATACTAGCGATGAAGGACTTATCATGGGGAATCCGCTCAGCCCCCTTTTGGCCGAAATATTCATGGACAACCTAGAAGCCATCGCTAAAACACATCCTATTTTTTCCAAATTCGTATATTGGTTTAGATACGTAGATGATGTGCTCGCGTGTTTCAAAGGAACAGACCGGCAACTGAAAATATTTGTAGATTTTATTAATAGCATTCATCCAAATGTCAAATTCACAATTGAAATGGAAAATAATGGTGCAATTAATTTTTTGGATTTAACAATAACGCGGAAAAACAATCAACATGATTTTTCAATATTTAGGAAACCATCCCATACGGATACAATCATTCATCGATCCTCGTGTCATCCATTCGAACATAAAGTCGCGGCATTTCATAGTATGTTACACCGGCTAATTAATATACCTTTATCCGAAGAAAATTATGGTACAGAATTAGAAATTATCGAACAAATAGCGGTGAACAACGGATATGACACAGAGTTAATCAGAAAAATTATGACGAAAAAACAATTTAGAAAAACAATTAGTTTAGTATTTCCAGAAATTAAGGATAAAAATAAAATATTCAATAGCTTAACATAATTTGGTACAACGAGTCAACAACTTAAAAGGTTTCTTCAAAACCAACAGGTGAATATCTCATTCCGGACAAATAATAACCTTGCCAAGTTCATAAAAAACAATACATCGAAAAGGAATAAAGAAGATAAATCCGGTGTTTATCAATTAAATTGCGGGAGTTGTGACAAATCATATATAGGAAAAACTGGTAGAAATTTTGGCATAAGAATAAAGGAACATCATCACAGCTTCAAAAACAACAAAATTAATTCAAATTATTCGAATCATTTATTAGCAGAAGGACATAAGTTTAACCCGGATTTCAAAATTCTACACAATTTGAATAAAGGTGCGCAACTTAATTACTGGGAAATGGTCGAAATAAATAGGGAAAAACATACGGGTAATTTAGTTAATGAACAATTAGATCTAAATTTTTCACCGTTACTCAATCTATTCAAATAGAGAATCAATTTATAAATAAAAGCATTAGGAATGAATTATTGTTAATGTGTACAAAGAAACCAGCAGTGAAATCTCATGTAATTAGTTTTAAATAAGTCTATTATGTAATTTGTTTTAAATAAGTTTCTCATGTAATTAGTTTTAAATGATTCTGTGTCCATGTCATCTAGGTATTGGGAGATAATAACTTGTTAAGAATTTAGTATGATGTAGTCTGATGAAGTCGCTGTGTCGACGAAACGCGTCACAATATTGAATAAATAAGTGTAAATCGTATATAATTTTTCATTGAGATACATAGGAGTGTCAGTATAATCTTGTCAATATCAATATTGCCTGTAACAATTTATGGAATAATTTTCCCAAGAAACACTAGAAAAAACACAACTATAGAATAACTTTTGCGTAATGTTTCGGAGCCTAAATCACACTGCTTCATCAGATACCTAACGAAACCTAGAAACACAGCTTTACTTCAACAGTTGGGAATTTATCTCCAAAGTGAAAATAGAAAACCTTGGCAATATCTCTGCGAATTGAAACTGTGTTCAGATGTGACAAATTTCAGAAGAAGTGTACAACTACAAATAAGTCTGAAGATTTTCGCAAAGTGTCCGATGAAGGAGTCTGATTTAGGCTCTGAAACGTTACGAAAAAGTTATTTTATAGTTGTTTCGTTACTTTTTACTAGGCATTGATCCATAAACTGATTCTAACAAATATCTTGTATTTCTAACACAGAAGCATTCGCAAAAGAAATGAAAACAATTTAAATATAGATATTTCTCAGAGTTTTGGAGAGAAAACTCAAATAAAAAAAATGGGTTCAAGCCCTGTGGACAGGAGCTTTCTGGCGCTCTAGTTCAAACAGACAAATTATATCTCCGAAAGTATTGGTTTCTCTGAGTTGGGAATTACATCAATGTATACATATGATAGAGCTGCATCATAAAGGAAATTCAATTCAAATAATAGTTTATTCATCAAGATTAAATGAGCAATCATGAGAATGAGAACTGCACCATTGAAGAAATCGAATTAAATCTGGCCAATTTTGCCCAATAACGAACTTAACCGAGATATTCATCTCCCTAACCTACTCTGAAAATTTCAACTACCTAGCTCATTCCGTTCGAGAGTTATTGTGGAAAAACTTTATTTAAATTTTCAAAATTTTTTTTTTACACTTTGCGGTAATCTGGTCAATAAATAAGGGTGTCCAATACAGAAGAATGGACAATAGAACATACGCGCAAAAGCTTCTGACTTCACGTCAATGCTTGAACCAATTTTTTTGAACAGCAATTAATGAAGAAACCGCTTACGCCAGCGATACAGACAGTATTTTTTCGAGTAGACATATTGGCTAATCCTATAGAGAAAAAAAAATAACTCTGGAATATACAGAGTGACCATAATTAATTTTCAAACATCAACTACAAATAATGGTCATAAACTTTCTTATTTCAAATGGCACACCCGGTATTTCTATATCTCGTTGAACGTAAACATTTTTTTCGATACTATCTTCATAAGGTTTCCCTACGCCTAACCCTGATAGTTTAATCTCAGCAATTTTCGACCATTATTTATAGTTGATGTTTGAAAATTAATAATGATCACTCTGTATATTCCAGAGTAATTTTTTTTTCTGTATAGCAGTAGCCAATATGTCTACTCGAAAAAAATACTATCTGTATTGCTGGCGCAACTGGTTTCTTCATCAATTGCTATTAAAAGAAAAATTGGTTCAAGCACTGACGTGAAGTCAGAAGATTTTGCGCGTATGTTCTATTGTCCATTCTTCTGTATTGGACACCCTTAATCGAATTTACCATAGTAAAT
The DNA here is from genome assembly GCA_937662695.2 of Halyzia sedecimguttata. NCBI lineage: Eukaryota > Metazoa > Arthropoda > Insecta > Coleoptera > Coccinellidae > Halyzia > Halyzia sedecimguttata. The sequence goes on from OW569414.2 coordinate 106,500,148, forward strand.
TATGTTGTCCATTCTCCTGTATTGAACACTCTTGGTAAATTCGAATTAAGAGTGTCCAATACAGGAGAATGGACAACATAATTTACCATGGTAAATTCGATTAAGGGTGTCCAATACAGAAGAATGGACAATAGAACATACTCGCAAAAGCTTCTGACTTCACGTCAGTGCTTGAACCAATTTTTTATTCGTGATTTTTTTGAAATTTTCTAGGGGTACGGTTCTTAAAAAAATTTTTTTCGTCATTTTTTTCAAATTTTCTAGGGGTACGGTTCTTACAAAATTTTATTCACTTAGAATATCAACTCGACTGGTTTCTATTGTTACGTCATTGTTTATTCCAGCACCTCCATAATGTTATCAAGTTAATAGGGTTTCCATGCAGGGTATTTCCCTGAGGAATGTTAAGTTACAAGTCGTAAACAGCTCAACTAACTTTTGATAATTAAATTCGACGTTACTGGCACGAAGTTGAACACCATCCTCCACGCGTATTCGTGCATAAATATTTTCTTTATAGATTTGGTTTATTATACACGAATAATAAAATGAATTGCCTCATAAAAAGTGGGGAAAATTCACAATCGATTCCTTCAACACACACAAATTCTTTAGAATTGTTTATAATGAATACTTGGTTGTTATATTCGACGGTACATGAGCGAGGGAGCTTTGGCTTCAACAAAACGGCGCAACATATCACGTGACGCTCGCGACATTCAATTCATACAAGTAAACATCAGATAAACTAATACTAGGTCTTAAGATGGTCTGGCAAAACATATTCGCGTCTTTGTAACGCTTGTTCCTCAGAACAAGTTCCTATCAATCTGCCAGGATGTCTGCAATTTGCGAATTTTTGCCTGAAAATGGTCTCAAACGTTTTGGTTCGACTCACAAATAAAAAATAAAAAATAATTTTTTTTTACATAACAAATTCCAAATTAAATTTTTTTCAATAAGCAGTTTTACCATAAGAATCCAATGATATCATTTTTAACTCTAAGAAGCTAATACTTTCGGAGATATGATTTTTCAAAATTTCAATAAAAAATCGTATTTTTACGTTTTCACAGAATTATATAATTATTCTATGTATGAATTGTCATAATGTCAACTTATTTTCCTGAGACATGACATTGTCTAATTCCTTGCTAATAGTTGGTTCGAGAAACGTCAAAATCGACTTAGAGAGACAAGGGTAAAAAACCGTCAAATAAACCCCCATGTGGCGATTTTATGTCGAAAAGTGAAAATTAAGAATATATATCCCAGGTAAGTCCCGACGTTTTATTCTAATACCGGAGATCGACAAGATCGTATGAGGAGCCCGATAGCCGTTTCGTCTAGTCAGTCGGGTTTTCGGTTTCGGAACAAGAGAAGGCGGGCTCAAATCCCGGAAAGGGAATTACAATTTTTGGCGCTCTAGTTCCTCAGAACTGAGTGCTTATCAATTTGTCCAAATGTCTGTAATTTTTATTTAAGATGCAGTTTCACCATTAAAATCCATCGATATCATTTTCAACTCCAACAAGCTAATACTTTCGGAGATATGATTTTTCTAAATTTCAATAATGAATCGTACGTACTTCTATGTTTTCAAAGAATGCTATAATTATTCTATCTAAGCTTTATTATATGATCTGTGTTCATACTCGTACATTTCATCCTGTTCTATAAGAAAGAGTCAAATTCATTTCAGCTATTTTAATTTGATTTCTTCCATGGTGCAGTTCTCATTCTCAGATTGCTCATTTAATTCTGAACAATAAACTATTATTTGAATTGAATTTCCTTTATGATGCAGTTCTATCATAAGAATACATTAATATAATTCCCAACTCTGAAACCAATACTTTCGGAGATATAATTTGTCTGTTTGAACTAGAGCGCCAGAAAGCTCCTGTCCACAGGGCTTGAATCCATTTTTAAACTTGAAATATGACGTCTACGCTCATTTGTCACGACTTGGAACCAAAATGTTCCCTGTTATCTTAGATATTCAACTAGAGATGCTCCAAATATCACTGAAATTAGCTGAGACAACATTAGCTCCATTAAAGTTCCTAATCTGTTCGGTTCCCCTCATTTGAAATATTGTCATAACTTCGCGAGAACTTGGAAAATCAAGAATTCAAAATGTCACACTTTTATCGCCTCGCTAACGAATCCCAGACTTAATTATCTCGAAAAGTTTTCTTGAAGGACGCATATTTTTACGTCAATCTTATCAGCAATGCAGAATTCCGTCTTTATCGCTCCGTTTTTAATCGAAAATATAGGTTCTTTCAACTCCCGCGATGTGGGGCAAGATACTACTTAGAAATGATATGAAACTCCGTGTGACCCCTACAAAGAAGTTGACATTAACAGCAGTGTGGGTGAAAGGGACGTTTGGAACATTATTTCCAATTGTTATGTCTGGATAATGAAGCGAAGAAATCAAATTTTTGGCGCTCTAGTTCCTCGGAACTGAGTGCTTATCAATTTGCCCAAATGTCTGTAATTTTCGAATTTTTCGATGAAAATGATCTTAAACGATTTGGTTCGACTCACTGATCAAGAATCCGTGGTCGAAATTCATTCTGTCCGGCCGGTCCGGCCGAGAAAGCAAGAGCAGACGCGTTTCTGGCTTCTTGGCCTTCATCAGTACTCTGTAGCTTCTCAACAAATTCAACTAAACTGACCCGGGTTAAGCCTCTCAGAGCTGGCTTGGTCGATCATACCTAATCGCCCACGCCACCTAAGAGACAAACCACGGAAATCAGCCTTTCCCCCACCAGTGAATATTTGAAGCGTGAAATCATATGCCACCATTCACTCGATATTAATCGAGAAACGAGTCCCGCAGAGCTCAGACAGTATCTTCCCCTGACCCGGCTTAACCCGGGTCAGTTTAGTTGAATTTGTTGAGAAGCTACAGAGTACTGATGAAGGCCAAGGAGCCAGAAACGCGTCTGCTCTTGCTTTCTCGGCAAATCAATGAACCCCCTGGGGTCTATTTGACTTGTGAAATATATGCTTAAGTATATTAATTATACGAAGCCATTTATGAAGGACCCTATTGGCTCTGGACTTGTTGATTTATTAACAACGGAATCGCCATTTTTCATTATTATTATGACCCTATTTTTAATAAATAAATAATAATAGAAACATTTTGTATATACTGTCCATAAGGAACGAGGTAACTACTCAATTTTTACCCGACACTGGTGTTAATCTGAACTACACTGCAGGGGTCAAGCACTTCATATCTTATTCGTTTGCCCCAAATTGTAGGAGGTGAAAGAATCAATGTTTTTGCTCGAGAAACGATAGATAAGGGGGGCCTCATATGTGCTACAATCTTTGATCTCGCGAGACCATTAGATAAAGTGGACTTTCAACACATTGAAGGAAATAAAAAAATATATCGAAGCACTGACGCGATGTCTGGAGCTCCAAAAGTATATTCTAAAGGGTATTCCAATAAGAGGTGTTATTTTGAATAGCCCGCTATTTCGGTAGATGTCACTTTTGAAGCTGTCATTTTTTGACATTTTACAAGTAGAAACTACGCCATTAATAAAAATGGAACGATACACGCTTCAAGAACGCATTGAAATTATTAAAATTCCCTATAAAAATGGTGAGAATTTGGCAGAGACGGTTCGTAAAACTCGAACATTTTTGGGTCGACGTGAAGCACCTTGTCGGACCGCAATAAAGAAATTGGTGGAAAAACTCAAGTTAGTTATGTGAAGAATAAAACCCGTGCACGTCGCTCAAGAACAGCCGAGAATATTGCTGCTGTAGTTGAAGAAAACCCAAGTTTGTCCATTTTTGGGTCGTCGTGAAGCACCGCAATAAAGAAATTGGTGGAAAAATTCGAGCTGTTGGGAAAAGTTAGTTATGTGAAGAATAAGACTCGTGCACGTCGCTCAAGAACAGCCGAGAATATTGCTGCTGTAGCCGAAAGTGTTGAAGAAAACCCAGGTTTGTCTATTCCTCGTCGTTCTTTGGAATTAGACATTCCACAAACGTCATTACACCGTATTTTGCACAAAGATTTGGGTCTTAAGGCTTATAAAGTTCAGTCAACACAAGAACTCAAGCCAGCCGATCATCAACAGCGTCGTGTCTTTGCTGATTGGGTCGTTGAAATGCATGAAAATCATCCGGAATTCCATCGAAAAATCATCTTGAGTGATGAGGCCCATTTCCACCTCGGTGGCTTCGTCAACAAGCAAAATTGTCGCATCTGGGGCTCGGAAAACCCAAGAGTTATTGTTGAAAAGCCTCTCTATCCTCAACGTGTGACTGTTTGGTGCGTTTTATGGTCCGGCGGAGTCATTGGACCTTACTTTTTCGAAAATGAGGCTGGAGCAACAGTTACGGTGAATGGATTGCGCTATCGAGAGATGATTAATAATTTTTTATGCCCGGAATTGGATGGTATTGATCTGGACAACGTTTACTTTCAACAAGACGAAGCTACGTGCCACACAAGCAACGAAACCATTGATCTTTTGCGGGAAAAGTTTCCGGACCGTGTTAACTCTCGAAGAGGTGATCACAATTGGCCACCGAGATCTTGTGATTTAACACCTTGCGACTTGTTCCTTTGGGGCCACGTGAAAGAGAAGGTCTACGCCAATAGCCCAGCGTCGATTCAAGACCTCAAAGATGGAATTCGTGAGGCTATCGAGGACATAGGGCAGCCACTTTGCGATTTGGTTATGGAAAATTTCATTAAAAGGATATGGTCCTGTAAGCGTGGTCGTGGTGGTCATTTGCCTGATGTTATTTTCCACTATTAACGGCATAGCTTCTTCTTTATAATGAAATAAACATCCGATCAATTATATTGAAAAATGGCATTTTCTTTGAATATCAAAACAACACCTTTTATTGGAAAACCCTTTATTTTGAGTTCACTGTAGACTTATTATGAACACTATAAAAGTAAAACTACACCTTTATCCACTACAGTTTTTGTCGTCTGGCATATGTTTCGGAAACAAATTTTCCATCTTCAAAGACGAAGCGTTAGGTTTGGTTAGGTTAGTAACGCTTCGTCTTTGAAAATGGAAACCTTGTTTCCGAAACATATATCAGACGACAAAAAGTGTAGTGGATAAGAGAGTAGTTACTTTTATAGTGTTAGAGCTCCAAATGTTATATATCCTACCTTCAATTTGAGAAATTATATCAATTTTTAAGGTGGGTTTATACAGCGACTAAAAAAATCTAAATAATATTAATATAAATAATTAAAATGAATTGAGTTGAGTGTGCACATTTCCATGAGAACGTTCATACACGAACTCAGATACAAATAAATTCTTTGGAAGGCACTGTGACCTTTAATATTTTGTTTTCAAATTTCTTATTTGAGTTTTGTGATTTTTATGTATTTCCCTAATATCTTCGTCACCATCTACAGCTCGCCTTTCAGTTCCAGAGTTCTTCAAGAATTGTCACATTGACAATTGTGACAATTCTTGAATTTCACAAAATAACTATCAACAAAATAATTCTAAAGATTTTCATTAAGCGTCTGACGAAGGAGTCTGATATAGACTCCGAAACGTTACGATATAGTTGTTTCTTCGTTGATGTTGTTTCGTTGTTGTTTGTTAGGCAACATTGTTCAATTGATTGCTTCTGACAAATATCTTGTGTTTCTTACGCAGAAGCAAATCACAAAATAATTAATTTTTATTTTATAGATATTTTTCAGAGTTTGCGAGTGAAAACCCAGAAAAAAACCTTTCAATAATGAGTATACCTCCCACAGTATCCTTTAATGATTACTTACTCCCATATTAGCTAAGACTCGATAACATGGGAGTTCAGAGCTTTAATAGATGCTTGACTGTCAGAATGGACTGCTATATCACACATCTGAGACTTTCTGAGTTCATTTCCACCCATCTATTGATTGCAAGTATTTCTGCCAGAAATATGCTCGAATAGGAGTGTAGCGAAGTGAGCATTTGGTGCCTGGCCATATACTCCAGCGCCAGCTCTTATATTGGTTTTTGAACCGTCTGTGTACCATTTATAGTACATTGTTTACCGGGTAGGAAAAGCTTAACATTCCTGGACGACTGTGAAGATTGCTAAGTCGAGGCGCAAGCCGAGACTTAGCAACACAGAGTCCAGGAATGTGGCTTTTCCTACGAGGTAAACATACTATTTTTCCGCAAATCGTTTAAAATTCGACAGATATTGATTGATTTAAAAAATTCGATTAAGAAGAGTCTCCAATACAGGAGAATGGACAATAGAATTCATCATGGTGAATTCGATTAAGAAGAGAGTGTCCAATACAGGAGAATAGACAATAGAATTCATCATGGTAAATTCGATTAAGAAGAGTGTCCAATACAGGAGAATGGACAATAGAACATACGCGCAAAAGCTTCTGAGTTCACGTCAGTGCTTGAACCAATTTTTTTTTCGTGACTTTTTAAAAATTTTCTAGGGGTACGGTTCTTGAAATTTTTTTTTTCGTCATTTTTTTCAAATTTTCTAGGGATACGATTCTTACAAAATTTTAAACACGTCTTTAGGTTGATTTTCTACTACTAGTTACCAAGCACCAATTCGATCGAATATTTATTTTTTGAGTTATCAAGGAAATAATATTCCAGGTGGGTATAACTCGGAAACCCTTAGACCGATTATGCCCAAAATTGAACCCAACTCTCCCTTTCGGATACGCAACCTACCCTGAAAATTGCAAGTTTCTATCTCCTTTTGTTCGAAAGTTATCGAGGCAACGGTTACCCATCTACTGAACTCACACAAGAATGCTCGAATCTCCAACAATATTTAACCGATCGTATTAAAACTTGAAAATTGGCAGTAGAGTTAGGTTATGAAGGCTCTCGCAAAATTTCAGCAATTTCAAACGAATAGTTACTGATATATAAAATTTTTTTTTTTATTTTCAATGATTTATTAAAAATTTTCTACAAATGCTATCCTCACCAAATTTTGCAAACATTTTTGCGTTGGCATTCTACAACTAATGACCATGTTTGAATTCAATCGGTTCAGTATTTTTCGAGTTAATGAGGTACAAAAACCACCAAATTTCAGAAAATTTCAGATGGCTATAACTCTAAAACCGTTAGGCCGATTATGCTCATAATCAAACTGAAATGTCGCGTTCTAGTGCACATCCTAACCTGAACATTTCAAGCCGCTATCTCATTCCGTTCTCAAGTTATCGTGACAACAAAAATATTTTTTAATAATTTTTTTAAAATTTTCTAGCCGTACGATTCGCACAAAATTTCACAAACGTGCTTAGGTTCATATTCTACAACTACCCACCAAGTTTTAAATTGATCGGATTTATAATGGTTGAAAACAAAATTATTACTCGGAAACCACTGGGCCGATTATGCCCATTAACGAACTTGTCCGTCGTATTGAGATGCGCCACCTACCCTGAAAATTTCAAGTCGCTAGCTCTTTTCGTTCTCAAGTTATCGTGGCAACGGCCGGACGGACGGACGGCCGGACGGCCGTACGGCCGGACGGACAGAATCAAATTTGACCTCGAATTCTTCATTGGGGAGTCGAACTTAATCGTTTGAGACCATTTTCGTCAAAAAATTCGAAAGTTACAGACATTTGGGCAAAACTATAACGCGATGTTCCCCAGAACATACGCGCAAAAACTTCACATGCGTATAAAGGTCATGATTCTACAATTTAATGCTAAATTTCAGATATCTCGAACGACCTTGTCCGAGATATTTACGCTCCAAAACCACCTTGCAATTTTCAATCCGCTAACTCCTTTCGTTCGAGAGTTATCGTGCCTACGGCCGGTTGGCCGGCCGGACAGAATCGATTTCGCACTCGGATTCTTGATCAGTGAGTCGAACCAAATCGTTTGAGACCATTTTCAGCCAAAAATTCCAAAATTACAGACACTTGGGCAAATTGATAAGCACTCTGTTCCGAGGAACTAGAGCGCCAAAAAAACAAGTTTCGTATGACAATTGCCCAAAACAGGTTTAAAGTAGCTACAAATAGTAGGTATTCCATAAAACATGTATGAAAGAAGATGAGTAATAATATGAAAGAAGATGAGTAATAAATAAAAAATTACCTTGTAATCGATCAAAAATTTCCTGATCTACGTTCACCAAATTTTCTCCTCTCTCGAACTACAGAATTATGCTTTCAATATTTACGTAATATTTTCAAACATTTTCGGGTGAGGTCCTTGTTGCATCGCTAAAATACGAGTATTTCAACCCCAATATTTTTGAAGGTACAATATTCCCTTCTGTCAAGTTGACATTATGACAATTCATACATAGAATAATTATATCAATGTGTGAAATACGATTTACATTGAAATTTTGAAGAATCATATATCCGAAAGTATTAGCTTGTTAGAGTTAAAAATGATATGAATGGATTCTTATGATAAAACTTCTTATTAAAAAAAATTCAATTTGGAATTTGTTTCGTAAAAAAAAATTTTTTTTTTGTTACTCCGAAACCATCTGTCCGATTTTGCCCAATAAAGAACTTAGCCAAGATATTTATCCCCCAAACCTACTCTGAAAATTTCAACTCTTTAGCTCATTCCGTTCGAGAGTTATCGTGCCTACGGCCGGCCGGACCGGCCGGACAGAATTAATTTCGACCACGGATTCTTGATCAGTGAGTCGAACCAAATCGTTTAAGACCATTTTCATCGAAATATTCGAAAATTACAGACATTTGGGCAAATTGATAAGCACTCAGTTCCGAGGAACTAGAGCGCCAAAAACACAAAATGATGAATAGTTCCTAGTTTGGAATGTTTATACCCTTTTTCCAAGATGTTTAATTCACAAGATGGAAGTAGATTATTCGAAATAGCTTTCCGATCTGGCAGAATTAAGTCCAGTACTTCGTCACGTGAGGGTTTAATTTTCCTAGAGCTCCTTCGTTCGTCGTTCAGTGGCTAAGTTACGCTGATGATTATTAACAACCATGGAACCAGTACGTATCTGCCCTGAATGACACTTTTCTCTTTGGGGGAACACTGAATGATGAGGTGGCTAGCCCAGATTACAAGGGAATATTTGCTAATGGTTATAATCAACGAATATTTCACCGTGTGTCTTTATTTATCTTCAATTTACCTAATGTTAAAAACTGTATCCTAACTAAATATCGTAGGAGTGGAAAAGTCTTATTTCAATTTGAAAATCAGTCACATTGAAAGTCATTTCCTGGCTTAAATAAAATTTGGTTACACATATACAGGGAGAGTCTTTGACCACTGCATTAATTTTAACCGAAGATTCCTCTCATCAAATGAAACACTTTTTTCATTTAACATTTTTCCAAATTCAGCTCAGGTAAAAAGATACAGGCTGTTGAAATTTTGAAAAAAATCAGTTTTGATTTAGTAGCTTTGACATCCTTTTTTCGAATAAAATGAATGTTGGCGCAAAGTTTCCTATAACTATGATACATATTTTCCAAATGTTAGTTATTTTCTACTTCTACTGGTTTTCTAGTTATGGACTCGTGGATTCATGAAACTAAACGAAATTAGCATAAAGAAAGCATATAAAGTATTTCTTGAGTCATTTCAAGAATATTCCATCGTTTTAGAACATTATATTATTCTTCATCATTTATCCTTAAACGCACCGTTTTCGAGATATTCTTCATTGAATGTTTTAAAATGGAAAATTTCCAGAAATTTCACTACTTTTATGGATCCGTCCCTGAGCGTTGGGATCCCGAATCAAGCTGTAAACCACGTTACCATGCCTTATTCTCGTCCGCCAACAATGTCATAGATAATTTATATGCGGGAGTGTATTAGCACATTGTGAAATCTTTAAACGCTTGTAACTTTTTACCTGGGCCGAATCTGGAAAAATGGTAAATGAAAAAAGTGTAGTGTTTCATTTGATGAGAGGAATCTTTGGTTAAAATTAATGCAGGGGTCAAAGACTCACCCTGTATACATAATTACATACGTAGGTTCCAGGTTGGACAGAGTCTAGATCTTAAAGTCATTTAACGTTTCGGCTCCGATTTTGGAGCTCTGTATTCATACTACTTCGAGAAGACTGGTTAACGGAAGATCGAGATGCTGTATTTATACGTGCAGAGAAATCAAAGATTTCCATGTACGAGGTAATCTTTGACTATCGTCGCGTTTGTCAAGGCAATTTGGACGCCTCTCAGTTTCAAGGGGTTGTCAAATAATTTGATGGGTAAGCATTTTCCCTAGTACAATGGTTCTGTAGTTAATAAAGTCAATATCAATATCGTGCAGATACAGGTCACAAAATTGACTTTGCTAGCTGTAGAATCATCGCGATAGAGGAAATGCTTACCAGCTGCATTATTCGAGAAGTCCTTGAAATTGAAAGGCGTTCAGATTGCCTTAACAAACGCGACGATAGTCAAAGATTATCTCATACATGGAAACCTTTGATTTCTAGCCTCCTTCCTCCCACGGTCACTTCAACCCCAACCAGTACCCCCACAATCATCAATCCTACTCCAACCTTGTATAAAAACAGTATCTCGATTTTCCGTTTATCAGTAGACAAATACATACAAGAGCACATTCAGAAACTCGAAAAGTACTACGACAGATGGAAAATCAAAATTAACGCTAATAAAACTACTCTGGTACACTTTACACACAGGATAAAACGAAAATTGACACAAAACGTAACATTCAACGGTCAGACCATAAAACAGCAAAACACAGTCAAATATGTCGGTATAACCCTAGACGAAAAACTGAACTATAACTCACACATTAACGACTTATCGCGAAAGGCGTACATAATCCAACGTAACATTTTCCCCTTACTGAACAAGCATAGTAAGCTAAGCAGGAATTAAAAACTTAGAATTTATAATAAAGGAATCAGACCAGTGTTTTTATATGCGAACCATATATGGAGCAATACATCGAACACAAATTTCAAAAAGTTACAGATTATTCAAAATAAATTCCTCCGAATAATTTTAAATAAACCAAGATTCACTAAAATTGAAGACCTACATAAATCCGGAAACGCGGACGACATAATTAAAAGTCAGACAATAAAATTTTACAAACACACGACGAAGAAACTGGAAAAACATCTCGGGACAACCACGGCGGAAAACACAAACCTCAAAATTAAACATAAATTATCTCATCACCTCATCCTGCAGGAAGATTGTTATCGTTAAAACGATAACAAGAACTCCTGAAGTCATTCATGCCATCTGAGAAGTATATGTCTTTTACTTGATTCGACATACCTCTAGAAAAATTGTCACATTCTTCCACAAATCGCATGACAGATATATAATGTTATATTTTTAGATAAGATCCCAGAGATCAGGCACTAAATGTAAATCCTTAATGTAAGCGATTATTTCTTGTATATTTCCCTTGTAAATAGACCTGTATATATAGTTTAAGAAATTTCAAATTAAAAATTGCTGAAAAGCGAATATGTCTTTTATTTGATCCGTTTATCAGTTTCCTCGAAGTAGTTGAAATACAGTCTCCAAGACTACTGGTGATGAAACCCGGAGAACAGGCAGATTGCGAACACGGAGTTGATTCAGATTTTACATCTTGTTCATGATTGCTAGCTGAAAACCTATCTGAACAAATGTACATACATTGCATACTACCATTTCATTGAACGATGACCAACCTAATATACCAAAACATACACGCATTTAATTCCAACATACATGAAAATCAACTCACCTGCTCAATTCATTTGAAATTAAGTTGCTGTGTGGACTGTACTTCTCTGGACTCTTATACATAAAACAAATCAGTCTTTCTTTACAAGGTTCATCGGTGTATCCAAGGTTCACCATTATTCTATCAATTTTCATCAGTATCGGACTGTAGAAAGGATCGTATGTGATGCTAGCTGCCTTTTGTATAGCTTTCTGAATGTCAACATTCTTGGTTGCATCCGTAGAAGGTTGAGATTTGTAGACTTGTGAAACTGTCGCATCAACTTTATCAGCTGGTTTACTTGCAACTTTGGATGATATAGCAACACCTTGTTTGGAAACACTGGCCGTATTCTGATGCACTTCGTTGACACCCCCATTAAATGACATGTAAGAATTCGGTACCATGTTTGCTTGAGGACCTGTGTACTTGAGAATCGGTTTGGTCATGACCTGACTTGGTACAGAATAAATATTATTGGAGCCAAATATTTTGTCGATAGGTGGCGGGGGTGGACTGCGTAAGAACGGACTTGGCACTGTCGGTACAGAATTCTTAAGCATTGGGTTTGGTTTGCTCATGATACTCATCTGTTGCAGTTTGAGCTGTTCTTGAATTTTGATTGCTTGTCGGAGTTGATCTTGAAGTAAGGCGTTCTCTTCCTGTATACGTAACTTTTCTTGCTGCAACTTCGCCTTGATCTGTATGGAGAAAAAATGAGAAATTAGGAATGGAATATATGACATATGATTGAAGTGACTCTGAACTCCTAGTCAGTGTAAGCATACATGTGAATAGGTATCAAAATTTATATGAGAGATTCCCGTCAAAAAAATCTATAGATGACGAGTAGGCAGGTTCACAGAATTGTATTGGAAATCTATAGATTCAAAAAGGACGATTCTGCCAATTTATTAATTGAAATGATTTACTTATCATTTCATTTGTATATTTAAATGATGTTCCAATTTAATCGCGATATTAATCATTTAGAAGTTATTAAAAAATTGGTTCAAGCCCTGTGGACAGGAGCTTTCTGGCGCTCAGGTTCAAACCGACAAATTATATCTCCGGAAGTATTGGTTTCTCAGAGTTGAGAATTATATCAATGTATTCTTATGATAGAACTGTATCATAAAGAAAATTCAATTCAAATAATAGTTTATTTATCAAGATTAAATGAGCAATCTTAGAATGAGAACTGCACCATGGAAGTAATCAAATTAAAATAGCTTAAATGAATCTGACTCTCTCTCATAGAACAGGTTGACATGTACGAGTATGAACACAGATCATATAATAAAGCTTAGATAGAATAATTATAACATTCTGTGAAAACATAGAAGTACGATTCATTATTGAACTGTCGAAAAATCATATCTCCGAAAGTATCAGCTTGTTGGAGTTAAAAATGATATCATGGACTTTTATGGTGAAACTGCATCTTAAATAGAAATTGTATTTGAAATTTGTTCATCAAAAAAACATTTCTTTTTCTTTACTCCGAAACCATCTGGCTTATTTTGCCCAATAAAGAACTTAGCCGAGATGTTCATCTCCTTAGCCCACTCTGAAAATTTCAACTACCTAACTCATTCCGTTCGAGAGTTATTGAAGAAAAACTTTTTTAAACTTTTCAAAATTTTTTTTTGACACTTTGCGGTAACCTGGTCAATACAAAACTTCACATGCGTGTAAAGGTCATGATTCTACAATTTCGTTTGAGACCATTTTCAGCCAAAAATTTGAAAAGTACAGACATTTGGGCAAATTGATACGCACTCTGTTCCGAGGAACTAGAGCGCCAAAAAAACAAGTTTCGTATGACAATTACCCAAAACAGGTTTAAGTACCTACAAATAGTAGATATGCCGTAAAACATGTATGAAAGATGAGAAGTAATAATGAAAAATTACCTTGTAATCGATCAAAAATTTCCTGATCTACGTTCACCAAATTTTCTCCTCTCTCGAACTACAGAATTATGCTTTCAATATTAACGTAATATTTTCAAACATTTTTGGGTGAGGTCCCCGTTGCAACGCCAATATACGAGTATTTCAACACCAACATAATATTTTTGAAGTTATAATATTCCCTTCCGTCAGTCCCGTCATTGAGAGAACTGAGCATGATGAAAAGCGGTCTCACTTCTCTCTTCATGTTCTGTTCCGAAATGTAAGACTTTTCTGAGAAAAACTAATTTCGGAACAAACAACTGAGATTTTTCTCACTTCGCTCACATTTCGGAATACACTTTATTCTCATAATTCTTTGATTGTTGCAAGGAATAAGACAATGTCATGTCTCAGGAAAATAAGTTGACATTATGACAATTCATACATAGAATAATTATATCATTCTGTGAAAACGTAGAAATACGATTTATTATAGAAATTTTGGAAAATCATACCTCCGAAAGTATTAGCTTGTTGGAGTTAAAAATGATATCATTCGATTCTTATGGTAAAACTGCTAATTGAAAAAAAATTAATTTGGAATTTGTTATTTGGAATTTACCATGGTAAATTCGATTTAAGAGTGTACAATACAGGAGAATGGACAACATAATTTACCATGGTAAATTCGATTAAGGGTGTCCAATACAGAAGAATGGACAATAGAACATACGCGCAAAAGCTTCTGACTTCACGTCAATGCTTGAACCAATTTTTCTTGTTTGAGTTTTGCAATAATCATCAAAGTGATAACATTTATGAAAAGAGAATGACGCGACCTTTTCGAACGATGTATCACAAGCCCATAATTCCTATTTGAAAAATTGGGGGTTGTACCAACCTGTCTTCCGAAGGGGTTTGAAGGAAGGGTTCGCATTTTTACGGAGAAGAATGACGATTTAAAACTTGAATTTTTACGTGTTTCGGGATTTTCATAAATATGTACAGTAACCAATATAAGGAATTTATACTATTTAGCTTTTCCACGTTGTATATTTCTTCTGACGAATATCTAGTGTTTCTAACGCAGAAGAAATTTCGAAACAATAAGATTCTTTACTCTATAGATAAAGGGTTTTCCAATAAGAGGTGTTATTTTGAATAGTCCGTATTTTCGATACATGTCACTTTTGAAGCTGTCATTTTTTGACATTTGACAAGTAGAAACTACGCCATTAATAAAACTAGAACGATACACGCTTCAAGAACGCATTGAAATTATTAAAATTCACTATAAAAATGGTGAAAATTTGGCAGAGACGGTTCGTAAAACTCGATAATTTTTGGGTCGTCGTGAAGCACCTTGTCGGACCGACAAAGAAATTGGTGGAAAAATTCGAGCTGTTGGGACAAGTTAGTTATGTGCAGAATAAAACCCATGCACGTCGCTCAAGAACAGCCGAGAATATTGTTGCTGTAGCCGAAAGTGTTGAAGAAAACCCAGGTTTGTCATTACACCGTATTTTGCATGAAGATTTGGGTCTAAAGGCTTATAAAGTTCAGTTAACACAACACCTCAAGCTGGCCGATCATCAACAACGTCGTGTCTTTGCTGATCGGGTCGTTGAAATGCATGAAAATTATCCGGAATTCCATCGAAAAATCATCTTGAGTGATGAGGCCCATTTCCACCTCGGTGGCTTCGTCAACAAGCAAAATTGTCGCATCTGGGGCTAGGAAAACTGAAGAGTTATTGTTGAAAAGCCTCTCTATCCTCAACGTGTGACTGTTTGGTGCGGTTCATGTTCCGGCGGAGTCATTGGACCTTACTTTTTCGAAAATGAGGCTGGAGCAACAGTAACGGTGAATGGATTGCGCTATCGAAAGATGATTAACGATATTTATGTCCGGAATTGGATGGTATTGATCTGGACAACGTTTACTTTCAACAAGACGGCGCTACGTGCCACACAAGCAACGAAACCATTGATCTTTTGCGGAAAAAGTTTCCGGACCGTGTTATCTCTCGAATAGGTGATCACAATTGGCCACCGAGATCTTGTGATTTAACACCTAACGACTTCTTCCTTTGGGGCCACGTGAAAGAGAAAGTCTACGCCAATAGCCCAGCGTCGATTGAAGACCTCAGAGATGGAATTCGTGAGGCTTTCGAGGACATAGGGCAGCCACTTTGCGATTTGGTTATGGAAAATTTCATTAAAAGGATATGGTCCTGTAAGCGTGGTCGTGGTGGTCATTTGCCTGATGTTATTTTACACTATTAACGGCATAGCTTCTTCTTTATAATGAAATAAACATCCGATCATTTATATTGAAAAATGGCATTTTTCTTTGAATATCAAAATAACACTTCTTATTGGAAAACCCTTTATTTTCCAGAGTCTGAGAGAGAAAACCCAGATAGGAACCATAAAATAAAAGAATTATGTGAATGACACCTCTTAAGTTTCACCGAAGTATCACCTCCTAAAATCTTTTCCATCAATTTAGAAACACCCTATACATTATTATCATCGATATGATGATCAAATACGTATCTGTTGGGACATCCGGTATAGTGTAGTATCGCAACACACCTATGCAATGAATTGTTCCCACATATGAACAGTATGATCAATCCTGCCTCTTGATACCATAAAATATTCATTGCGGATATAATTCAGTGGGCCATATGATCGTTTTATATATTGGCGGAATGTGAAAGTTTTGACGTATGATGGTGGATTGAATTTCTCTTCTTTGGTCTTCAGGAATGAACTGGAGAGCGTAATTCAGTGTATAACAGAAATGCATCTTCCTTTCCACAATCGAGGGGTACCCACTATAATTTCTTGATTGAAATAACACCTCACGTGGTTATACCTGATACTTCGTCACGGGTTGTCCGTCCCCTCGCGAACAATGCAACTGAGTGTAACGTGTTCAAGAAAGAAAGGTGAAAGATGGGAATTACCTAAAATGATGAATATCAGCCTCAATTATAGAGCTTCCGTTCCAAATATTTATATTTAATTCAGATTTGCGTTAATGTCTGGTTTTAGTTCAACATGAGTGAGTTTTGGATGTCACGACACCATAGAACAATAGTCTAACCTCAGCACATCATATTATCCCGTCATAGAGATTCACTGAAGGTTATGTTATTTCATCTAACTATTCCAAAAGTTCTGGGTAATATACAGGGTGAGTCTTTGACCACTGCATTAATTTTAACCAAAGATTCCTCTCATCAAATGAAACTCTTTTTTCATTTAACATTTTTCCAAATTCAGCTCAGGTAAAAAGATACAGGCTGTTGAAATTTTGAAAAAACATCAGTTTATATTTTGTAGCTTTGACATCCTTTTTTCGAATAAAATGAATGTTGGCGTAAAGTTTCCTATAACTATGATACATATTTTCCAAATATTAGTTATTTTCTACTTCTACTGGTTTTCTAGTTATGGACTCGTGGATTCATAAAACTCAACGAAATTAGCATAAAGAAAGCATATAAAGTTTTTCTTGAGTCATTTCAAGAATATTCCATCGTTTTAAGACATTATATTATTCCTCATCATTTCTCCTTAAACGCACCGTTTTCGAGATATTCTTCATTTAATGTTTTAAAATGGAAAACTCCAGAAATTTCACTACTTTTATGGATCCGTCCCTGAGCATTGGAATCCCGAATCAAGCTGTAAACCTCGTTACCATGCCTAATTCTCGTTCGCCAACAATCTCATAGATAATTTATACGCGGGAGTGTATTAGCACATTGTGAAATCTTTAAACGCTTGTAACTTTTTACCTGAGCCGAATCTGGCAAAATGGTAAATGAAAAAAGTGTTTCATTTGATGAGAGGAATCTTTGGTTAAAATTAATGCAGTGGTCAAAGACTCACCCTGTATTTTCTAACTCTCAACCACTAATAATCAGCCCTTGGGTTCATAAACTTTCCTCTATAATACAGGATACGGCAGCATAACTTCGCTTTTGTCGCTCTCGTTCCTCGGAACAGAGTGCTTATGAGTTTTCCCAATTTTTGGCTGATAATGGTCTTAAACGATTTGGTTCGACTCACTGATCAAGAATCCGTGGTCAAAATCGAGTAGGTTTGGGAGATAAATATCTCGGATAATTTCGTTATTGGGCAAAATCAGCCAAGTGGTTTCTGAGTAACGAAAAAAAAATTTTTTCTTACATTACAAATTTCAAGTTTAATTTTTTTTAAGATTCAGTGTCCTCATAGGAATCATTAATATTATATTCAAGTCTAACAAGATAGCACTTTCGGAGATATGATTTCTCAAAATTTCAACCTTAAATCGTAAATCTATGATTTCACAGAGTGCTGTCATCGTAAATATGAATTTGATGATCCGTGTTCATACATATCACACAGAATATACCCTAGGTACGGTATATTCTGTGTGTCGTCATTGTCATATACTTATTAATGTTCTGTGATTGTCATCTGAGAGAAATAGAAGGTATTGTGTGTGTCTACAGATAAGAGAGATTCCAAACTGAGTATGATGTCATATTTATTACTAGTCCTACTCAAATTTCTTGATATAAAATATCCCCTGTTCTAGAAAAGAA
This sequence comes from Halyzia sedecimguttata, assembly GCA_937662695.2. Classification (NCBI taxonomy): domain Eukaryota; kingdom Metazoa; phylum Arthropoda; class Insecta; order Coleoptera; family Coccinellidae; genus Halyzia; species Halyzia sedecimguttata. The sequence continues at coordinate 106,518,380 of OW569414.2, forward strand.
ATTATAATTGAATGCAAAATGAACAGTGAAACAACCTCAGCTATCATGGATAGCTGTTGGATAATCCATAGGGTGATGGAAATATGTAATTTGTAAGTTAATAAAATTGGTTTCAGAATATCTCCAGTAAAAACAAAACTCAACTCTCCCATTCGGATACGCAACCTACCCTGAAAATTGAAAGTCCCTATCTCCTTTCGTTCGAAAGTTATCGAGGCAACGGTCACCCATCTACTGAACTCACACAAGGCTGCTCGAATCTCCAACAACATTTAACCGATCGTGTTAATACTTGAAACTTTGCAGTAGAGTTAGGTTCTAAAGGCTCTTGCAAAATTTCAGCAATTTCAGAAGAATAGTTACAGATATATAGAATTTTTTTTTCAATTTCTAATAATTTTTTAAAAATTTTCCACAAATACCTCACTATCCTCACGAAATTTTGCAAGAGTTTTCGCGTTGGCATTCTACAACTAAAAACCATGTTTGAATTCAATCGGTTTAGTATTTTTTGAGTTAATGAGGAACAAAAAACAACCAAATTTCAGATGGCTATAACTCTAAAACTGTTTGGCCGATTATGCTCATAAAAAAAACTCAGATGTCGCATTCAGATGCACAACCTAACCCGAAATTTTCAAGCCGCTATCTCTATCTACATTAGAAATATTTTTTAACAATTTTTTTGAAAATTTCTAGTGATACGATTCTCACAAAATTTCTCAAGCGTGCTTAGGTTTATATTCTACAACTATTCACCAAGTTTCAATTTGATCGGATTCATATTGGTTGAAAACAAAATTATTACTCGGAAACCATTGGACCGATAATGCCCATTAACGAACTTGTCCGTCGTATTGAGATGCGCCATCTACCTTGGTAATTTCAAGTTGCTAGCCCTTTCCGTTCTCAAGTTATCGTGGCAACGGCCGGATGGCCAGACGGCCTGCCGAACAGAATCAAATTTGACCTCGAATCCTTCATTGGGAAGTCGAACCAAATCGTTTGAGACCATTTTCGTAAAAAAATTCAAAAGTTACAGACATTTGGGCAAAATGATAACGCGATGTTCCCCAGAACATACGCGCAATATGAATACATTTGTATATTTCAAACTGATAATAATTCTCAACAGATTTCAGAGAAGCTAAAAGATGCAAGAATATCATCGGTCATTTTTCCAACCATAGATGAAATGTTAGCTGGTCTCTCCAGCCAGAAAATGTTTTTCTGACCAGCTTCGAACCCGCTAGTGAAGAAATGCTCCGATTACGAGACGAATCCTCGTACCATGGTGATGCAAACACAAATATTCAAGTAAATGTTCAGATGATATTCGGACCAACCGGACAAACCTTATTTGAAACTTTCACATGTAGTGTTAATCATTCAAATAAATAAAGGTGTATCTCCTAATCGAAACATTTAACACTGTCACAATACAGATACTGAAAACAAACAAATAATTACCAACGCTTCCTTTTCGGCTTTCAATACCATGTTCTCTATCTCAGCTGCCGTGAGTGGTCTATTCGGATTTTTCTTAGTGGGTCGCCCATGACCTTGACCTGGGATCTCATTGTCTTCGAGGTACGGGTCCTTCCTGTTGCTTATGATACTGTGGCGGATAAAAAACAGGTTTTTGTTAGAAATTGTCGGATAGTAAGATGAGCATGAATATAAATTACATTGTTTGATAAAAAATTTCGAGGCATTAGAGTGTGTAAAGAAATTCGACATTCCATTTGGGTTTAATTTTTCCAGGTCAGATAACTCCAAAAATCTTTTATATTACGATTATTAGTCCCCTCTAGGATTGAAACTGATGCAGCACTTTTACTCTGCAGATTATTTTATGAAAATTATGGTACATCTACAGAAATTCAGAATATTCAAGTGATGATTCTTCAAGCATTTCATTGAAATCAGTTCCCTTAAGGGTTATATGTGGAGATGAGAAAATAATATTTTTTTTGATTCGTTCAATGTTTTTCCAATAAACTTAAAATATGACACTTTCTTAAGATGAATGCAAAAATATTTACGCCAATATAATATACTTTTTCCCCTTGAGAACGATTTTTGCAGCAAATTTCATCAACTCAATGGTTTAGACGCAAGGTCAACATTTATGACGACGATTTTGGCTTATATTTGCCTGCTTGAACCTTGAATTTGTGCAGCAAAACATGTCCACACCGATTCTTGAAATTTTAAGATCACATCAAAAAACAAAAACTGAAAATGAATAATTAATAATTTGCCAATAAGAGCATAACCTAACAATTAACATTTTCACATATTATCCTCGGTACGATGCTAAAGTCACGAATGTGCCAATTTGCCGTTTTTTGCGCGTATGTTCAGGGGAACATCGCGTTATCATTTTGCCCAAATGTCTGTAACTTTCGAATTTTTTTACGAAAATGGTCTCAAACGATTCGGTTCAACTCCCCAATGAAGAATTCGAGGTCAAATTTGATTCTGTCCGGCCGGCCGTCTGGCCGTTGCCACGATAACTTGAGAACGCAAAGAGCTGGCGACTTGAAATTTTCAGGGTAGGTGGCGCATCTCAATACGACGAACGAGTTCGTTAATGGGCATAATCGGCCAAATGGTTTCCGAGTAATAATTATGTTTTCGACCAATATAGATCCGATTGACTTGAAACTTGGTGAATAGTTGTAGAATATAAACCTGAGTACAGTTGTAAAATTTTGTGAGAATCGTATCGCTAGAAAATTATTAAAAAATATTTCTGTTGTCACTATAACCTGAGAACGGAAAGAGATAGCGGCTTGAAGATTTCAGGATAGGTTGTGCATCTGAATGCGACTTTTGAGTTCGTTTATAAGCATAATCGGCCAAACGGTTTTAGAGTTATAGCCATCTGAAATTTGGTTGTTTTTTGTTCCTCATTAACTCGAAAAATACAGGACCAATTGAATTCAAACATGGTAGTAGTTGTAAAATGCCAACGTAAAAATTCTTGCAAAATTTCGTGAGGATAGTATCTGTAGAAAATTTTTTAAAAATCATTGAAAATTGAAAAAAAATTTCTATATATCAGTAACTATTCGTCTGAAATTGCTGAAATTTTGCAAGAACCCTTAGAACCGAACTCTACTGCCAAGTTTTAAGTTTTAATACGATCGGTTAAATATTGTTGGAGATTCGAGCAGCCTTGTGTGAGTTCAGTAGATGGGTGACCGTTGCCTCGATAACTTTCGAACGAAAGGAGATAGGAACTTGCAATTTTCAGTGTAGGTTGCGTACCCGAATGGGAGAGTTAAGTTTATTTTTGGGCATAATCGGTCAAACGGTTTCCGAGTTATACCCACCTGGAATATTATTTCCTTGATAACTCAAATAATAAAGATTCGTTAGAAATGAAGCTAGGTAACTTGTAGTAGAAAATCAACATAGAGAAGTGTTTAAAATTTTGTAAGAACCGTACCCCTAGAAAATTTGAAACAAATGACGAAAAAAAAAACTTTGTAAGAACCGTACCCCTAGAAAATTTCAAAAAAATCACGAAAAAAAAATTGGGTCAAGCACTGACGTGAAGTCAGGAGCTTTTGCGCGTATGTTCTATTGTCCATTCTCCTGCATTGGACACCCTTTATCGAAAATTATGTTGTCCATTTACCATGGTAAATTCGAATTAAGAGTGTCCAATATAGGAGAATGGACAACATAATTTACAATGGTAAATTCGATTAAGGGTGTCCAATACAGAAGAATGGACAATAGAACATACGCGCAAAAGCTCCAGACTTCGCGTCAGTGCTTGAACCAATTTTCACCTATGTAAACAAACCGTGACGATAGACTTGGAAGCATTCAATACCCAAAGCACGAATGTCTTCAAGAATGCATAACCTCAGTGTGGCCTGATCATCGTTTCACGAAACATTTTCCAAAGCAGAAACAAACAAATGTGCTCCAAGAACAAAAATCAACTTTCATTTCAAATTCAGGCACTCAAATAATTTAGTGTATCATCTGTTCTCACTGTATAAATGGAGGCAATTACCAGAATATAAGTTGCGAATTTATAGAGTTGTTGTGAATATCCAAACGCTTTTATCTCGGAACTAGGGCTTCACACGAGACGAGAGTAGGAGAGAGTATAAAAAATCTCGTCTCGCTCTCGAAAATTCCCGAAAAATTAAGTCTCGTTCTCGTCTCGTTTCGTATCGCTTAATTCTGAATAACGATAATAAATATTATAATATATAAACGAAATGGTATAAAATAATGAATAATTTTGTAAAGCAATATTTATTACGCTCTTATACAAAAATATTTGTACATGTACATATTATTTTTAATTCTAAACACTGATAATTTCAACTTTTAAATTACTCGATGACCAAGAATTCAAACATAATTACGCTTGCATCACATAATTTTTCAATGATGTACGTGTTTTTGCTCTGATCATACCTGCTATGGAAAATAGTCTTTCAACAGGTACGAATGTAGCCATTAATAAATCATCGGCCATCTTAAAAAGTGTAGGAAGAACTTTTTCATCACTCTCCACCACTGTAAAATATTTTGATTCCTATTTGCTCTTTCTAACAGCAAATATTCTTCAAACTCAGCTTTCCGATATTCCGAAACTTTTTGTTGATATTTTAAATAGGCTATTGATGTCGATATATTTTTGAATAGAATTGAACAATTTGGTATTATTATTTTTATTATTATTGATAAGGGGTTACGTTGCACCGCGACCTTGAGATCTATTGTGCCCCCCATCAGAGCTGTTCTCACCATTACGCCATCTACAGCTCGCCCTCCAGTTCCAGAGTATAAATGAACCTCAATATCTGGGAAGGCTTCAAGGATATTACGTCTTCACTCCTACAAGTTTCCTGTCCAAAGCATTCCTTTCGCTGACTTGCAATGGCGAGGCATTCTGTAACAAGGTGAAGAGGAGTTTCTTCCTCCTCCCCACAGAATCTGCACTCGTCAGTATCTGATAAACCTATTCTCATCAAATGCTTCCTGAGGCGACAGTGTCCTGTGAGGAAGCCAGTGACCAGGTGTAACTTATTCTTACAGAGATCCAGATACCTTTTGGATCTCACTTCTTTAAAGTTCCTAAGGAACTTTTTGGAATGAACCAAACCTGGAAGATTCCGGGTTTGGTATAGTTTTCAAAGAATACTTTCCCAGTGGGTAGATCATTGAGGGTGTTCTTGGCGTATTCCTCATAACACTTTTCGAAACATTGAATAGCTCCATTTCTTTATCAGTTTTATTATACGTAGTTGCACAGATGTATACAATAGTTGTTCCCATCTTCACTACAAAGAGCACAAGAGAATCAATTTCTCCAGATGTTCAGATAGAGACGAAATTTTCAAAGCATTGGGATTTAGGGGCAATAAAAGTTGTCCGCTGAGTATTGAATTCATAATGGCATCCGTTAATATGGTTGTGAATTCTATTTTTTCTTGAAACATTATCTCAATTATCGCAAGGTCATGACGAATTAATAATCTTCTAAAAAAATCGTGTATTTCTAGAACGATCGATGCATATAACATAGACAAAATATATTGGTAATGATAGTGGAAACTCTTCATATTCGATTGTTTTCTGTGGGTGTTTAAAAAGGTCGAGTCGTATATAAAACTTCATAAAAAAATTGAACGAGACCAACAACGAGACTCTCGTGTTGCGCTGTATGTGGCCTCGGTATCGCCTATAATATTTTTGAAAACGTCTCGTCTCGTCTCGTCTCGCTTTTACGAGACGACAAATATCTCGCTCTCACGTGAAGCCCTACTCGAAACTATAAAATTATGCCTATTGGTGCGACACCTACAACGAAAATTGCAAGTCGCTATCTCCTTCCGTTCTCAAGTTATCGTGAGATACATAATATTTTTTCATGATTTCTTAAAAATGTTCTAGTCATACGATCCTTAAAAAAATTCACATACGTCATTGCGTAGGTACCTATTCACACCTAGTCTCAATTTCTGTATCATCTGTATTTTTTGGGTTATCTAGAAAACAATATTGCAGATGGGCGTAACTCCGAATTATGCCGATTATGCCAACAACTAACTTAACTCTCCCACTCGGATTCGCAATCCACCCTGAAAATTGCAAGTCGCTATCTCTTTCCGTTCGATAGTTATAGAGGCAACGGTCACCCATCTAGCTCCGGAACTCACCCAAGGCTGCTCAGACCCCCAACATTATAGATCAGATCATGTTCAAAATTGGAACTTGGCTGTAATGTTAGGGTTTGAAGATTCTCGCAAAATTTCAGCAACATTGGACAGGCAATAATTCATATTTTAATTTTCTAAAGATACGATCCCCACCAAATTTCGCAAATATTTGAGTACCAACATTCTACAACTAATTACTCTGCTTGAATTGGATCGGATTCGTATTTATTGAGATACTGAGTAAATAACAAAAAAATTTCAAGTGGGTATAACTCCAACACCGTTTGGCCGATTTTCCCTTTTCACAAACATAAATGTGGCATTTAGATGCGCAACCTACCCTTTCAGTTCTCAAGTTATCGTTAGATAAATAATATTCTTTATAATTGTTTTAAAATTTTCTAGTACTACGATCCTGAAAAAAATTCAGATACGTCTTTGTGTCGATGTTCTACAACTAGTTACCTTTCATTTCGATCGGATCTGTATTGGTTGAAAGTAGAATTAGGCTCGGAAAACGTTGGGCGGTTATGCCCATTAACGAACTTATCCGTCGCATTTCGACGTGTCACCTACCCTGAAATTTTCAAGTTGTTATCTTTTCACGTTCGAATGTTATGGTAGCAACGACCGGCTGGCAGAATCAAGTTTGTCCTAAAATTCTTCTTCAGTAAGTCTAACCTAATCGTTTGAGACCGTTTTCGGCAAAAAATTCGAACATTATAGTCATTTGGCAAAATGATAGCACGCTGTTCCCAAGAATATGTACGCAAAAACTATCATCACGAACATCATGAACCTACAAGCCGACTTATCGTCAGTGCTTTTTAAAAATGTCTATCATCATCTCCTAATTCCATGATTAAATTTCGACAAAGGCTACAAAATTCGAATACCTCATTAACTTGTTCTTTAATAGCTGTATAATTCAGAGAATTACCTTCTGAATGGTTGATGAATTACAGTGTATCGAAGAATCAACTGATCAAGAATTATGAGTACTATTCGGTTGATGTTTATATTATAACATTTCCTCATCTTGATCTTATTTAGGAATGCGGTTAATGTAATAATACAAATTTGTTAGAGGCAATAACCAGAAAATCGGTTGAGGTACGTGCCATTTTTCACGGTTCCTGAATATTCTCGAAATGTATTTAACAGAACTTGAAACAAGTCATTATAATGAGATATTCGAGATTTGGAGTCTCAATTTAACATTATACAGGGTATGGCAGAATAACTTCCTTTTTACAATGAGCGCCATTCAGTCGGTTGATCAGTTTTAGCGGAGTGCTACTGTTATCGTTCAAGTGGTGGAACTATAAAATTTTGCTCCGACATCAGTCGCCATGATGCGTTGGCACAGTGAGGTGCGTGCGGATGTTCTTTAATCGCAACCCAGCACCTTTTGGAAATTAGAAAAGTGGGAAAGCCCTGTGGACAGCAGCTTTGGCGCTCTTGTTGAAACTTCGACGAATCACATCTCCGAAAGTATTGGTGTCTCAGTGTTGAAAATGATCGATAGATTCTTATAATAAAACATAATGTGTCTAAATTAATATCGATAGATTTTTATGATAAAATTGCATTTAAAAAAATATCAATTTTAAATTTGTTATGTAAAAAAAAATATTTTTTTTTGGTTCCCCCAAAACCACTAGACCGATTCTGCCCAATAATGAACTCAGCTGAGATATTTATCGCTCAAACCTACTCTGAAAATTTCAACTGTCTAGCTCTATCTGTTCGAGAGTAATTGTAAAACAAAATTTGAAAATTCTCTAAATTTTTTTTTTACACTTTACTGCAACCCGATCAATACAAGACTTCGCATGTATATAAAAGTCATTATTCTACAATTTACTGCTAAATTTCAGATAGATCGAGTGATCGGTTTCGGAAATATTCATAAAAAATATTTTTACTAAAAACGGCCATAACTCGGAAACCGCTTGGTCGATTTCGCCTGTTAATGAACTTGTCCGAGATATTTACGCTCCAAACCTACCCTGCAAATTTCAAACTCCTTTCGTTCGAGAGTTATCGTGTTAACGGAGGGCCGGTCGGACCGGCCGGACAGAATCGATTTCGACCACGGATTCTTGATCAGTGAGTCGAACCAAATCGTTCAAGGTCAGTTTCAGCCAAAAATTCGAAAATTATAGACATTTGAGCAAATTGATAAGCACTCTGTTCCGAGGAACAAGAGTGCCAAAAAGAAAAAACATAGTTTTTCAAGGAGAGCAACATTACACTTGACCTGAAATTTCTCATTGTGATATTTTACAATCCATGGTTGCGAGAATGAAAAATTACGCAGACAACTATCGACATTGAAAAAGAGAATCAGTATGATATTGAATAGGAAATAGTTAAATTTTGAATGAAATTCGTTAATTCAAACATTTTTATTTCTTAATACCTATTTCAGTTCGGTATTTGAATTTCTGGATGGCGTACGACCAACAGAGGCTGTATTTTTATTCGATCAATAATCTTTTTGGTACGTTAGTTTGCCCGAAAATGGATGAATGATTTAGTTTCGCCTCACTTCTGAAGAATCTGAGGTCAAACTCAATTCTGTTCGTCCATCTGGTTGGCTGTGAACATGATAACTCTCGAAAGAAATGAACTACAGAGTTGAAATTTGGAAGGTAGGTTTGGAAAAGAAATGTCTCGGATTTGAACTTGATCTGATATACAGGGTGAGTCTTTGACCACTGCATTAATTTTAACCAAAGATTCCTCTCATCAAATAAAACAGTTTTTCCATTCACCATTTTTCCAGATTCGGCTCAGGTAAACAGATACAGGCTGTTGAAATTTCGAAAAAAAATCAGTTTTTATTTTGTAGCTTTAACATCCTTTTTTCGAGTAAAATGAATATTGGTGTAAAGTTTCCTATAACTATGAGACATATTTTCCAAATATTAGTTACTTTCTACTTCTTTAAGCGCTTGTAACTTTTTACCTGAGCCGAATCTGGAAAAATGGTGAATGAAAAAACTGTTTTATTAGATGAGAGGAATCTTTGGTTAAAATTAATGCAGTGGTCAAAGACTCACCCTGTATATTATTGGAAATAAAGGCAGAATATTATTCTTTTCCTTAAAGCCGAGCACCCTTAGGCGAGTTGAGTACCTAGATGGATGACCGCTGTGGATATAAATTCGAACAAGCGCGCCAAACCAGACTCCAACGTCATTGCTTTTCTAATTTTTTAAACTTTCGTCCGATTCGCTAATTTATATTATAATCCGAGAAGGAGAAAATTAACGACATAATTCCCGGATACATAGTAGGCCTCAGCAACTATGTTATCCGCATCAAATTATTTGAGAATTTAGGTATTTGGGCTAAGAACACTATTCAATTCACGTCGAGTTTTATAGCCAATAAATAAACGGTCTGTCTGAAGACTGACTAGATCTGCATAAGAAATCGAAACAAACTGGAACGTTCCCGTTGAGAAGTTTTATCAAGATTTTCTTGTAATGGCCTTGGTTCACGTCACTCTTGAATTTTCTCTTATATCGCTTTCGTTTGTAATTATTGCGGATTATTGTTGATGATACTGCTTTAGGAAGAATGTTAAACTGAATGAAAATTAATGTAAGTATAATGCTTTCTTTTGGATTATCTAATAATCAATCATTAAAGGATACTGTGGGAGGTATACTCATTGTTGAAAGGTTTTTTTTCTGGGTTTTCTCTCCCAAGCTCTGAAAAATATCTATAAAATAAAAATTAATTATTTTGTGATTTGGTTCTGCGTAAGGAACACAAGATATTTGTCAGAAGCAATCAATTGAACAATGTTGCCTAACAAACAACAACGAAACAACATCAACGAAGAAACAACTATATCGTAACGTTTCGGAGACTTTATCAGACTCCTTCGTCAGACGCTTAATGAAAATCTTTAGAATTATTTTGTGAAATTCAAGAATTGTCACATTGACAGTATTTAAAAATCATAGCTAACATAGTTTTACTTCGCATAGAAAAAAAACTGTGTATATAAAATCCCTTGTATTTGTGGTAAATCATACACAGGAGAAACATCAAGACCACTAGAAGTAAGAAAGTCAGAGCATAAGAATAACTTGAGAAATAGAGACATACAGAAATCAAAAATAGCAGAACATGTATGTACAATCCAAGGAGATCACATGATGGATTGGAGTAATACAAAGATTCTAATGACAGAACCGTATTATATAAAAAGTTAAGGAGTCAACTTGCATTTTATTGAACAGAGAATGCAATTTTGCAAATTGCTCAAGTGGTATTGACCATATTTGGCTAAATTTATTGAAAAAGGAGTTGGAACTTGGAAATTTCTGTGCGAAGTAAAACTATGTTAGCTATGATTTTTAAATACTGTCAATGTGACAATTCTTGAATTTCACAAAATAACTATCAACAAAATAATTCTAAAGATTTTCATTAAGCGTCTGACGAAGGAGTCTGATATAGACTCCAAAACGTTACGATATAGTTGTTTCTTCGTTGATGTTGTTTCGTTGTTGTTTGTTAGGCAACATTGTTCAATTGATTGCTCCTGACAAATATCTTGTATTTCTTAAGCAGAAGCAAATCATAAAATAAGTAATTTTTATTTTATAGATAGTTTGCAGATTTTAATGAATATTGAATCAATTTTTCTTTTCAAAACCAAGACCAAGTCGAGACCTGGACCAAGGGAGAGTCTTGGTCTTGGACGTCATCTTTTGGTGTTGGTCTTCAGAAGATTTATTATGTTTTGGTCTAGGTATTGTTGCCAAAACCAAGAAAAGCCTTCTGGTTTGGCGAACCCTAGTCATAGGCTATATCTCCACGTCCAATTCCAGAGTTATGATGGAACCCGATAATAAGAAGAGGAGGATATATCTATCTTTATGGATTCATGGACCAAGCTACCAATGCCGAAGCATTTTGTTACCAGGTGTTCGGGAGTACCTTCCGTAAGAAACTCCATGAGGAGATGTACATATTATTGCCGAGATCACGATAAGTTTTTGATTTCTCAGAAAAAAAGATCTGAACGTAGTTATGGTAGTGCTCCAAAACTGGACCCCCCCCCTCCTTTTTGATTTGGATGAGTGATTGACGATGACCTTCTAAATATTAATTTTGGATCTTTGGATCTCCGACAGGTACTTTTAACTGAATGGGGGTGTGAACAAATCCATTTTTCGTTATTACGCAACCACATACCCACAAGAGCTCTATCAACATCCACTTTAGGGCGAAAGCGTAACCGTCTAGGCGACAGGCATCCTAGCTCTTCCAAAGAAACCCCTAATAATATTCTAGGAGCTTGTGTAACTTAGGAGAATCAGTTGTGTTCTGCGAAGGATTCATTACAGAGTCCCTACGCCACCACCTTAAGTACACCACTGTTATTATTTGAGGTACAAAATGAGGATAGAACCATGGAAAAATAGGAAAAAAAGAATTGAAGGCTTGGAAATCGAACCACTGTCGTCACTGTTTGAACTCGTGCAGAGGAGGACAGCATTGGGAGGCCGAATGGTGAAATGGCATAGTATTCACGATGGCCGCAGAAGACTAAGACGACATCGTGGAGAACGAAGTTACATTGGGTTGGCTGTTGAGAGTCATATACATAGGACTGTTCGAGTAATGTTTTTTCAGGCTGTTGCATATGGTAACCGATCATCAATTTTCTTTAATCGAGGTTTTATGACAGGTGCAAGTTATACTAATGATGCCATACAATCTACTTTACTGCCATATTCATATGACCATCCCCAGGTCCACTTTCAGCAAGACAACGCACGTCACCATGTTGCCCTTTGAACTGTGAACTTTCTGCAAGAGGCAGCTGTTAAGCTTTGCCCTGACCACCTTGCTCACTAGATTCAAATTCCATAGATAGAGCATGTGTGGAATATGATGAGGAGTAAACTGTGCACCATATTCCACAGACTCCGGTAAAAATGAGTCCACGAAATTCAAGTTGCTTATAGAACGATGCGTCAAAAGCAGAAATCGACAATTTCATTTTGTCGATGCCTAGACGAATACAAAATTGTACTCAGCTGCAGGGTCGCCGAACACATTATTGATTCTTTTCCGAATTACATATTAATGAAATACTTTGCAAAGATTATCTTTTCTTTCTTGATGTATATCAATATCATATTGAATAAATAATTCCTTCTGGGTGTAACTCTTCAAATACCATTTCTTATTCAGACACTAAATATCATTTTGCCTAATAATAGAGATATCTACGTGTATAATGTATTAATACATACCATTACCGCTCATGATAACTGACCTACGCAGACAGCAGTTTAAAACACAATAGTCACGCAATGATAAAATCTGAGAATATGTTCAAACAACCGGATATAATAGTGAGGATAAAATATCTTAATTTCTGATTCAAACATATTCGTTGGTCTTATTTCCCAAATTTGAAACTTTCAGGGTAGGTAGCGCATCCAACTTCGACGGTTAAGATTATTAACGGGTATAATCGGCTACAAACGGGTTCATTGTAGAAATTTTATTCTCAAACAATACAGATCCAATCGAATTGAAGCTTGGTAACTAATTGTAGTATACTGACACAAAAACTTATGCGAAATTTCGTGAGGATTGTATCACTAGAATATTTTGAAAAAATCTCACAAAAACATTCTGTATCTCTGAAACTATCCGTCTGATATAATATATCAGATATTATCTGAAATTTTGTGACAGCCTACAAAACCTAATTCTACAGCCATGTTACATTTGAACATGATTGGATCTATTTATATTGTTGGAGTTATTGAAAAAATACTGGAAATTGAGCAGCTATGGGCAAGTTCAATATCTGGATGGGTTATCGTCACCACGATAACTTTCGAACGGAAAGAAAGGATCTGAATTGTTGTTGTAATCTCCTCAACAACTCAAAAACTACAGATCAGTTACAATTTTAACTTGGTAATTGGTTGTAGAATACCAACGCTTAAGCTTTCGCGAGATTTCGTGAGGATCGTATCACTAGAAAATAAAAATAAAATCTGTATCTCAGAAACTAACAGTGCATTGTCGCTGAAAGTTCTAATTCTGAACGCTATCGATCTATATTGTTGGAGATATTGAAATAATATTGGAAGCCGAGCAGCCTTGGGCGAGTTCAGTAGCTCGATGGGTGATTTTTGCCACGATAACTTTCGAAAGGAAAGATATACCAACGGTAATCTTCAGGGTAGGTTGTTCATCCAAATGCGACAGCTCGTTTGTCAGCGGACATAACGGTTTCGGATTTATACCATTTATAGCCATCGGAAAAGTTGTTGTTATTCTAACAACAATAATAACTGTATAAATACAAGTCCGGTATCATTCAAACTTAGCAAATATTTGTATAATACTGACGCACTATTTTCTGCAGAATTTCGTGAAGATCGTATCACAAGAAAAAATAAATAAAAATAATTCATAAAAAAAAATTATTTTTGTTCATAAATTTCGGAAACAATTTGACAGATTCCTCTGAAATTCAGCAGAAACCTTCAAGACACATTTTATTTTCCCAATTTTTCTGAAAATACGGATCCGATCGAATTGAAATCTACAATTCTGCTGAAAAAAGACGGTTTGAAGGTTCATGCAGTTTTTCGTGAGGATATGCGAGATGTGAATAGACAAAAGCTAAAGCTCTTCTCTTCACGTCAGTGCTTTTTAAAAATTATTTTCATTTTAGAATTTCTGAAAAATTCATGTTTGCAGGAATAATGATATGAATATTAACATAAGCAGCAGATGAAACTATGTTATTCAAATTTTGAAGCGAATTACCTCAGATATACACGAGTTATTTTCTTTCCAAGACCTCGTGATTCCTGAAATAATTCAGAAAGAAATGTTCCAATGGATTTTTGGACTGGAAGACGTGCCCGGAGATAATTGGATCCTTCCAATATCTTCTAAGAGAATCCGACAATCAGTTAAAGTTGATATTTGGAAAATTCACAGCTGACATTCGACAGTCAGGTCAAGTTATGCATGAATCGACATTCGAAGTAGTGATTTTTTCGAAATTTTCTGTTAACACTGACGCTGATATTTCATGGGGAGCAGCAATGTAACTTTGGAACGAAGAAGTCGGAAGATAAAAGAAACGCCTGCAATTAAAAAACGATTAATTTCCGAGAGAAAGTTTATGCATCGCAAATCGAGATAATAATTGCAAAGATTTCTAGAGTTTTTATATTCGTTTTCGGCAAAATACCGACGATAACTATATCAACTTGAAAACCAAGACGGTTACGGTTATACACAGAAACTGTTTCATGGGACCACGATTACTATTATTACATTATATTTGATACCAATTGTTTCTTAATTATATAGAACATGGATGTTGAAATGTCTTGAGATTGACACATGATTGTTAGTTTTTTATGCACCTTCGAATTACAATAGATGGTTTTACCGGTAGTGGCAGATAAAATAAGATTGAGTCCTCAATGGAAAAGGATATATGAATTGATCTAGATTCAGGTATCTTGAAAAATCACAGTGAACTGATTTCATTGAAAAAAAGACGTAGATCGTACTTAATCCGCCGTATTCACAAAGCATTCAATCTCCGTTAAGTCCTAACAGAGGTCCTCAGTTAAGGATAAATAAGAATCGCAACCTTTGTTTAAGTGGAAATTAACGTGAAACAGGCCTGTTTCAGCACCGTTACATGCATTAACTGAGGTTGCGATTCTTATCCTTAACTGAGGACCTCAGTTAGGACTTAACGGAGATTAAATGCTTTGTAGATACGGCGGAATGAGTATTTGGACTTTAGTTGTCCTATGGCAACCATTTTAGATTACTTGTTAAGATACCTCTTACTGGAATGGTTTTCATCCGTTTTTGCGCGTATGTTCTGGGGAACATCGAGCGCCGACGCGCTATCTATGTATGTAGAACAAGTATCAAAAAAATTCTGAAATATAAATTGAATCAAATCAAAATAGTTATTTCGATTTCCTGAAAAGTTTTTCATTTTTGGAGTTACCAGGTTTACAAATTAATCGATAAGTCAGAATTAAACATTCTGTGATCTTAGATGATTTTCTCTATACTCAAGTCTGTCATTGAAATGGTACAAAATGTA
Source organism: Halyzia sedecimguttata (assembly GCA_937662695.2). Lineage (NCBI taxonomy): Eukaryota > Metazoa > Arthropoda > Insecta > Coleoptera > Coccinellidae > Halyzia > Halyzia sedecimguttata. Next base: position 106,533,722 of record OW569414.2, read on the forward strand.
TTTTATAAAATCGGAGAACACGGTCTATATAGATGGTAAATTCTATTAAGAGTGTCCAATAGAGATGAATAGACAATAGAACATCGGCGCAAAAGCTCCTGACTTCACGTCAGTGCGCAATTTTTAATTAATGGCATTTTGGCGCTCTAGCTCCTCGGAACTGAGTGCTTATCAATTTGCCCAAATGTCTGTAAATTTCGAATTTTTCGATGAAAATGGTCTTAAACACGATTTGGTTCGACTCACTGATAAAGAATCCGTGGTCGAAATTCATTCTGTTCGGCCGGCCGGCCGTAGGCACGATAACTCTCGAACGGAATGAGCTAGACAGTTGAAATTTTCAGAGTAGGTTTGGGAGATAAATTGGGCAAAATCGGACAGATGGTTTCGGAGTGACAATAAAAAAAATTTAGTAAATTTTAGTAAAAATATTTTTTATGAATATTTCCGCAACCGATCACTCGATCTATCTGAAATTTAGCATCAAATTGTAGAATCATGACCTTTATACGCATGTGAAGTTTTGTATTGACCAGATTACCGCAAAGTGTAAAAAAAAAATTTTGAAAATTTAAAAAAAGTTTTTCTACAATAACTCTCGAACGGAATGAGCTAGGTAGTTGAAATTTTCAGAGTAGGTTAGGGAGATGAATATCACAGTTAAGTTCGTTATTGGGCAAAATTGGCCAGATTTAATTTGATTTCTTCCATGGTGCAGTTCTCATTCTCATGATTGCTCATTTAATCTTGATAAATAAACTATTACCCAGGTAGCACACCGATATTGGTCCAATATTGGGCCAATATGGTACATTTATTGGTCCGATATTGTTTCTCTACATTGGGCCAATAACAACATGTTGACATTTTACAATGAAGTACCAATATTGGATATCAATATTGGCCCAATATAGTTTCTATATATTGGCCCAATATAGTTCCTCTACATTGGGCCAATGACAAAATGTTGCTGATATTGATATCCAATATTGGCACTTCATTGTAAAATGTCAACATTTCGTTATTGGCCCAATATAGCGAAACAATATTGGGTCAATATATAAAAACTATATTGGGCCAATATAGTTATACAATATTGGTGCTTCATTGTAAAATGTCAACATGTTGTTATTGGCCCAATGTAGAGAAACTATATTGGGCCGATATTGATAATCAATATTGGTGCTTCATTGTAAAATGTCAACATGTTGTTATTGGGCCAATGTAGAAAAACTATATTGGGCCAATACATAGAAACTATATTGGGCCGATATTGATATCCAATATTGGTACTTCATTGTAAAATGTCAACATGTTGTTATTGGCCCAATGTAGAGAAACTATATTGGGCCGATATTGATAATCAATATTGGTGCTTCATTGTAAAATGTCAACATGTTGTTATTAGCCCAATGTAGAGAAACTATATTGGGCCGATATTGTTAATCAATATTGGTGCTTCATTGTAAAATGTCAACATGTTGTTATTGAGCCAATGTAGAAAAACTATATTGGGCCAATACACAGAAACTATATTGATCCGATATAGATAACCAATATTGGTGCTTCATTGTAAAATGTCAACATGTTGTTATTGGGCCAATGTAGAAAAACTATATTGGGCCAATACATAGAAAGTATATTGGGCCGATATTGATATCCAATATTGGTACTTCATTGTAAAATGTCAACATGATTGGCCCAATGTAGAGAAACTATATTGGGCCGATATTGGTAATCAATATTGGTGCTTCATTGTAAAATGTCAACATGTTGTTATTGGCCCAATGTTGAGAAACTATATTGGGCCGATATTGATAATCAATATTGGTACTTCATTGTAAAATGTCAACATGATGTTATTGGGCCAATGTAGAAAAACTATATTGGGCCAATACATAGAAACTATATTGGGCCGATATTGATATCCAATATTGGTACTTCATTGTAAAATGTCAACATGTTGTTATTCGCCCAATGTAGAGAAACTATATTGGGCCGATATTGATAATCAATATTGGTGCTTCATTGTAAAATGTCAACATGTTGTTATTGGCCCAATGTTGAGAAACTATATTGGGCCGATATTGATAATCAATATTGGTTCTTCATTGTAAAATGTCAACATGATGTTATTGGGCCAATGTAGAAAAACTATATTGGGCCAATACATAGAAACTATATTGGGCCGATATTGATATCCAATATTGGTACTTCATTGTAAAATGTCAACATGTTGTTATTGGCCCAATGTAGAGAAACTATATTGGGCCGATATTGATAATCAATATTGGTGCTTCATTGTAAAATGTCAACATGTTGTTATTGGCCCAATGTTGAGAAACTATATTGGGCCGATATTGATGATCAATATTGGTACTTCATTGTAAAATGTCAACATGTTGTTATTGGGCCAATGTAGAAAAACTATATTGGGCCAATACATAGAAACTATATTGGGCCGATATTGATAGCCAATATTGGTACTTCATTGTAAAATGTCAACATGTTGTTATTGGCCCAATATAGAGAAACTATATTGGGCCAATACATAGAAACTATATTGGACCGATATTGATATCCAATATTGGTGCTTCATTGTAAAATGTCAACATTATGTTATTGGGCCAATATAGAAAAACTATATTGGGCCAATACATAGAAACTATATTGGGCCGATATTGGTAACCAATATTGGTGCTTCATTGTAAAATGTCAACATTTTGTTATTGGCCCAATGTAGAGAAACTATATCGAGCCAATATATAGAAACTATACTGGGCCAATATTGATATTCAATATTGGTACTTCATTGTAAAATGTCAACATGTTGTTATTGGCCCAATGTAGAAAAGCTATATTGGACCAATACATAGAAACTATATTGGACTGATATTGATATCCAATATTGGTGCTTCATTGTAACTTCATTGTAAAATGTCAACATTTTGTTATCGCCCCAATGTAGAGAAACTATATTGGGCTATTATATAGAAACTATATTAGGCTGATATTGATATCCAATATTGGGCCAATAACAAAATGTTGACATTTTACAATGAAGCACCAATATTGGTTATCAATATCGACCCAATATATTTTCTATGTATTGGCCCAATATAGTATCTCTAAATTGGACCGATAACAAAATGTTGAGATTTTGCAGTGAAACACAAATATTGGTTATCGATATCGGCCCAATATAGTTTCTATGTATTGACCCAATATAGTTTCTCTACATTGGGTCTATAAAAAAATGTTGACATTTGACAATGGAGTACCTACCAATATTGGATATCAATATCAGCCCAATATAGTTTTTATATATTGTCCAAATATAGTTTCTCTGTATTGGACCAATATGTTTCCAACATATTGGCCCAATAACAAAATGTTGACATTTTATAATATTGCAAATATCGGCCAAATATAGTGTCTATACAGGGTGTTTTCAAAGGTAAGTCTTTTTTTTTAACAGAAGGTAGGACTCATCAAAATAAATTATTTCACCATTTGCTCATTTGTATGCGACCTTGGGATTAGGTGTATACAATGGTTAAAAGCGTGGGGACAGAGCCTTACACGGAAATTCGGGGGTGGATAGTAGCCCTATCATGCATATTTTTGATTTTTGGAGAAATGATTTATTTTGCTGCGTTCTATTAAAAATAAAATACTCACCTTTGAATACACCCTGTCAAGGGCGTAGCCAAGGAGGGGGTTTTGGGGGTTCACACCCCCCCTCCCGCCGAAATGTTATTTTTCTCTTAAAAAAATTTTTGCTGCAGGAAGTGACCCTTATACCCCCCCCCCTCCTGAAATTAATTCCTATTTCAAAACCCCCCCCCGAAATTAATTCCTGGCTACGCCCTTACACCCTGTATATATTGGCCAAATATAGGTTCTATCTACTTTCCAATATTCTATACACTGGCCCAATAATAAAAGGTTAAACACTTACACATTATTTGAACAGATGTGTTTCTCTCATATAAACTATACTCTATCGAAGGTCTGCAATGGTTCCAGTGGAGAGTTGGACATATTGATTGAAGAATAAAGATGTATTCAAAAAAACATATATTTCTTTTTACCAACGGTAGGGTACATATATTTGACATAATTTTTTTTCTTCGCTCAATATTTCCTCGAATGGTATCTGCAAAGTAGATTATGTTAAAGTGAGGAAAGGAAACAAAAAAAAGGAGTAAACTTACCTGGTCTACTCAGCCTCCCACCATCCCTATCTCCGGCAGTCGAGAGGGCAAATCCAACTATTTGTGTAATTTTCAAATCGGTCACGTTTGAATGATTCCTCCTAACACTTACTATAATAAAAATGTAATTATCATGATGAGCTAGTAATATGAGAATAGATATTTCAGCATATAATGATGAATTTTTACCCATCACAAAATATACCTTTCTGGGGAACAGCCGAAATGTCTGAAATGTTCCAATTTTTTGACGAAAATGGTCTCAAACGATTAGGTTCGACTCACTGATGGAGAATCCGAGATCAAATGTTATTCTGTCCGGCCGTTGCCACTATAACTTTCGAACGGAAACAGATAGGGACTTGAAATGTTCGACTAGGTGGCGCGTCCGAATGCGACGGACAAGTTCGCTTATGGGCATAATCGGCCAAAGGTTTCCGAGCACTAATTTTGTTTTTAACTAATACAGATCCGATCGAATTAAAACTTGGTAACTAGTTGTAGAATACCGACACAAATATGGATGTGGAATATTATGAGGATCGTATCACTTGAAAATAAAAAAAAATTATTGAAAAATATTATTTATCTCACTATAACTTGAGAACGGAAAGAGATAGCAACTTGCAATTTTCAAGGTAGGTTGCGGACCCAGATGCAGCATTTTATTTTGTTAATAGGCATAATCAGCCGAACGGTTTTAGAGTTATACATATCTGAATTTTTGTTGTCATTTACTCAATAACTCAAAAAACACGAAACAAACGATTCAAAGAATTCAATAAATTTCATGAAGATCGTATCACTGGAAAATTTTGAATAAATCTTTGAAAACATTCTAGAACTTAGAAATTATCCCTCCGATATAGCTGAAATTTTGAGAGAGCTTTCAAAATCTAACTTTATAGCCAAGTTGCAAATTTGAACACGATCGGATCTATATTCTTGGAGATTCAAGCAATAGCTGAATAGTTGACCGTTTCCACGATAACTTTCGAACCTTCTATAATTGTCATTGATTGATTATTGAAGGCAGGAATCAACTTTGGCTGACAGTGTGTGGCTTCCCTATCGTTCAATTCACCTTGAATTTCTGTTACCCAATACTTACATGAAAGTTTTGAAAGTAACCCCATTAGTCCCTAGGCCTGGAAGTAAAAGGGTTTAAGTGCATCTTTTGAATTTCTGAGATAAATGACTTCAAAGTTAACCTGAATTTCAAAATTCCTAGAATTAGTTCAGAAAATATTTCAGGTTTATATCAGACTGTCCAATAATGTAGAATAAAACCATTATCAGTGATTATTTCCTTCAGATGTAATATTCTGCACTCAGATCATTTGGACTTGAAATCTTTTACTTCCAGGCTCCTCAATTATAATATTTATTATAATAGTTCCTTATACTACAGGAGATGTAATTATCATTCACCAATCGAGGACGAGTTCGAGAGTATAATATATTAGATTTTTACCACTGCTTATTTCGAAATGTATTAATAAAACCGGATTGATTTGATTTGATTTGACGCATAAAGCACTTTAATTCATAACTTCAAGCTCCAAGGAAGTTTTCAAGTTACTTACATCTCTAGTGATGTAAGTAATTCATTTCCATCTCGTCATCATTAGCGACCGATACAATCGTTGTTAATTTCACCTACATCGTTCAAATCGATATCATAACGAACTAGTGTTTTATTACTATGTAAGTATGTGGGTAGTGGAAAATTTTTATTTATATATCAAATAGACAATATTCTTACCTCACAATGCTTGGTATACCTTCAAAGCAGAAACAAATTGTGTTTGTCTTCTTCCCCGAGCTGAGTACTGTAAGCTCAGTTCCCTACCCATGAGCTTTTTCATAATGAGTAGAACATTTTTTCTTCGGCGTAAAACCACCCAATCTGTATAGAATATTTACCTGGAATCCAAAATTAATAATTAATTGTGTGATTTGTGAGTAGAAACGATTAATGAGTGGAAAATGTATATTACCAAATCTTGGAAATCTTCACCACTTTCCAATTTGGACTCCAATTCTGCCTGATTATTCAGTGGTAATTTTAATCGTATAATGGTACTTAGCATATTTACATTACTCGATGGCTCGACTAATTCATTTAAGATTATTTTAGATTCCTGCATGTCCCTCTGCATTTCTGAAATGTCATATTTTATTCCGAGAAGCGTTTTATCGATCTTAGTCAATTCTTCCAGTACAGGATCAGGGTTGCCTAGGGAAAAATGTATATGAAATTGATTGCTTCAATAAAAAACTGCAGATTTGCTCACCAATACTTCTACTTGATGTCCTTACATAAAAGCAATGCTTCTAAAAATTATAGGGAATATTAATTAACTGAATGACAGAAGACAATATTTAGCTTACCCCTGGACATAGTTGCCCTGACTTTTCTTAGTGAGTCCTTCTCCTCTCTCTTTCTTTTCGGTGTTGTGTCAAGAACCGTAGCTACCTCCATAACATCATCAGACGATACGTTAGACGTATACGTATATTTTTCCTCCAACTTCCGTGCCTTTGAAATATTATGCACTGTGGACTTACATGTAGCAGCCTATTACTCAAAATCTACACTGGTTTAAGGGGACTCGCAATTGTTCCTCAATTTTTTTATTTGGGCGGCCGACATCTTCTTCTGCCATAAATAGGCATTCTTCTCCTCATCAACGGGCCACGAGGACGGCACGTACTCGCAGGAATTATACCTAGCGAAAATAACTATATTCCAGCTAGGCATGATGGTTTTGCTGAAATGGTAGGATTAATATATAATGACAGTGATCGAATCATGATCAAATGGAAGCTTATATTGAGGAAAATATGAAATATTTCCACGATAATCAATAGTTCACCAATATATTTGACTTGAAAATACTTTCTATTTCAAACGGCAAGAAATATGTTGAAAACTTTGAATATGGACCTCCACCCAACATAACTATCCTAACCTAAGTATAAGTAATGAAGCCTCGTGCAATCGGCCCACAACATAACTCTAAATCGGACATGTAATGACGTACAACAGATATCATCTAACATATGAATCTTTCCAATATCACTGGTTCTACTTTAGATTCAACGATATGTAGAAGTAGATTTTATATGTGTAATGGACATAAAAACACGAACTTATGATTAAGATATCCAATATTTGATGTCTCTGTAGTAACGTTCATTTTTAAATTGAGTTGTTTATTCTCAAAGCTGAACCTCCCGCCATGTTGAAAAATTTTAATATGGATCTCCCGCCAAAATAATGATTCTGACCTAACTAATGTAAACAGAAACATGGATGAATTCTTGGATCTAACTAATGTGATGTGATTGAAAAAAGGCTTTGAAAATTCACCATAATCACCATTCGATGACTAGTAGTGTAAATATGTTAAAAATATAAGATGGGCATTTATGATGAGAAAATAACTGATGGATAGTCGGGAACGAATTGCATGATAATAACATAAATTATCATTTCATGTTTTTCATTCAAAGGAGACTAGTGAAATTTAATGGGTTAAACCTAAAAATATAAGTGAATTTTAATTTCAACAGCTGTGGCGAATAGGGACATAACAAATACATGTGAATATAACAGAACAAAATACTTACTTAATTATTCAGAGCTTTCTATTTGACTGATTACATCAGTTGGAAGTGATGCGCATCAGTTCAAACCAGAGAAATAGAGGGAAATTCCGGCTATTTCTCTGGTTCAAACTGATTTCGCATCAGTTTGGAAGTGATACAGCGTCAAATAGAAAGTCTCTATTGTAGAAAAACAAGTAATAACCAGAATAACGAAACTTCACAGCGTAGGCACAACGAGACAGCGAGGCGGAGGCACTCAATAACTAAGGTTAGCGACTAATAAGGCCTGCAGTGGAACCACAAGCGCTCGACTCGACAGTAAACCCTCCTCCCCGTTTATATTACGCCTAGCCTGTATTGAAGTAGAGGGTTCAAAAATTGGTACCACATGTGGCCGACTTCCACTCTATCGATATTTTCGACACGAAACTTATCGGGAATAATTATTTTGCCGATACGCCTTGTCGTGTTCGAATATTAGTACCTATTATAGTCTAGTCAACAAGTGCTTTTTAGGTCAAAATTGTTGCGTATTCTCCGAAAATTATGATTGAGGTGTCATTCGATTCGGAATCGCATGAAGAGAGTTTTTGAGAAAATGCTAAGGCCTCTCGCAAAAATTGCAATAGTTATAAACAATTAAGTGAAAAAAAAGAAGGAAGTTTAGGTTATCGCCAATATCTCAAAATCTTTTTGGGATAGTTCAAATTTGAAAAAATATTCAAATAGAGGAGGAAATTTCCTGCAAAAAGTCCCAACTGCCGGAACTGTAGGACCAATATTTATACTTTTCCTAGAGGGTAGAAAATACGCCCGAAAACTGGTAATCCGGCTTGCGCAAGCCTCGCCCCCTTCGTACCTTTGATGAATAAATATTATTTAAACTTATTAAATATGAAGATTAAAAAATTCAGGCGCCTGCAGAATAGATCAATGAACAATAATCCTCAGTCCAAAAATGTTTATCGCGATTTTTCGATTAGTTATCCATTAGTTAATTATCAATTTTTTTGTAGCACGAACATTAATATTTTAAGTACGATAATTGTTAAACTATTAATCTGAGAATTTTTTCCTTTCGTGGAGCTATTTTTCAACGGTTAGAATAGACTCATATTGGAAAATTAAAAAAAAAAAATTTCGTTTTGTTATGAACAATTTACAAAATTATAGACCTTTAATTTATAATAATACCATTGATCCGTTTTCTTATGATCAGAAACTTCTTAAAAAAGATTTTAATAATTATTATCTCCTATTGTTTAAAAAATTGTTATGAACCAATGCGCTGTTAATGAGATAATTTTCTTTTCAAAACATAATGGAAGCTTTATAATTTTTCACTTAAGTAAATTGTTAATAACAAAACGAAAATTAACAATTCTTCAAATTTTCCAACGGGAATCTATTCCAAGAAATAGATCCACGAAAGGAAAAAAATCTCAGATAAACAGTTCAACAATTATCGCACTTGCAAAGTTAATGTTCACGCTACAAAAAATTGTTAATTAACTAACGGATAACTAATTGAAAAATCGCGATAAACATTTTTGGACCACGGGTTATTGTTTATTGATCTATCCTGCATGATCATCCAAATCAAATGGATTACATTTATTTCTCAGCATTATCCTTTCAAAATCGAACTCCCTCAATTTCTGCCGTCTGCGTTGTCTGCTGATCAAAATATTCACAGGAAGCATAATGAGATGCAATTACAATTGAATTCCATAACGAATTTCACAAACATCTTTTTGTCAGTATTCTACAACTAGCTATCAAGATTCAATTCGATCGGGTTTGTATTAGTAGAAAACAAAATTATTACTAAGAAACCATTGTGCCGATTATGCCCATTAACGAACTTGTCGGTCGCATTGGGATACGCCACCTACCCTGAAAATTTCTAGTCACTATCTCTTTCCGTTCTCAAGTTATCGTGGCAACGGCCGGCCGGACAGAATCAAATTTGACTCCGTATTCTTTATCATCATCAGTGAGACCCAATCCCCCACACGACCTCGAATTCTTCATCAGGGAATCGAACCCAATTGTTTGAGACCATTTTCGGCAAAAAATTCGAAAATTACAAACATTTGGGCAAAATGATAACGCGATGTTCCCCAGAACATAGGCTCAAAAAGAATGAAGAAACTGCATGTTATGGGGAACATCGCGTTATCCTTTTGCCAAATGTCTGTAATGTCGAATTTTTTGCCGAAAATGGTCTCAAACGATTGGGTTCGACTTCCTGATGAAGAATTCGAGGTCGTTTGGGGGATTGGGTCTCACTGATGAAGATAAAGAATTCGGGCCTCGGGGTCAAATTTGATTCGGTCCGGCCAGCCGTTGCCACGATAATTGTACAACGGAAAGATATAGCGATATTTTCAGGGTATGTGGCGCTTCCAAATACGGCGAACAAGTTCGTTAATGTGCATAATCGGCCAACGGTTTTAGAGTGATCATTTTTTCAGGAACCAACACAGGTCCGATGGAATTCAATCTTGGTAGGCAGTTATAGAATACTAACGCAAAAAAACTAGTGAAATTTTGTAAGAATCGTATCACTAGAAAATTTTACAAAAAATATTATTTGTCAGGAAAACCTGAGAACGGAAAGAGATAGCGACTTGCAACTTTCAGGGTAGGTTTAGTATATAGATGGGACGAATGAAAATAATCGAATCTTTCGATTATTGAAACCTCTCCAGATATCTGAAGATGTTCTGAAAAAAGCGAGCGAATTCATCTGAATGATTTTCGGTCGTCTATTATGTGGCACCGAGAGAGATAACGCAACTCTATTTACGAGAATGTCGAGATATTTCGTCTACGTTTTGAATCTTTTGATATTCCGAATTACCAGTGACGGTCAGACTCCAAGGCGAGATATCATGAGAAGTTCGTTTAACGATCGATAGAATATATGGGTGACATCTGGTGCGTTTTGTTGTCATTCCCGCATTTATTATTCGGAATTTTTGGTTCATACATTCATACTTCATTTCGAACAGCTGGAAATAAATATGGTATCGAGCCCGGCATTTTCTTTCAGCGGTGGGATGCAATCAAATAATACTGAATACTGTCGAAACGAGCTGAAGCAACCATATTGAAGATTAGGCATAACGAAAACAACTGACACGAAAAGGAGCGAGACTAGCCCCGAGCATATCATATCTCGAGTGATATTCAATTATTGAAACCTATCGAGAACTTATACATAGGTATATCGAATATTGAAATCATGCGATCATGCCCAACTCCAAGTACCTGAATACGTCATTTAAGTTTGTTAATAGTCAGAATCGGCAAAACGCTTTTGGAGTAGAATGAAAATTGGTTGTTATTTACTCAATAACTCGAAAAATATGAAACCGATCGAATTCAGACATGGTTTTTGGTTGAAGAATATCGAAGCGAATATTCTTGTGAAATTTCGTGAGGATCGTATAAAGAATATTTTTAATAAATCATTGAAAATCGTTGTATAAGAAATTATACGTTCCGATATCGCTGAAATTCTGCGGGAGCCTTTAAAACCTAACTCTACTGCCAAGTTCCAAGTTTGAACATTATCGGATCTATATTATTGGAGATCCGGACAGCCTTGTGTGAGTTCAGTAGCCGAATGGGTGCCTGTTGCCTCGATAACTTTCGAACGAAACGAGATAGGGACTTGAAATATTCAGGGTAGGTTGCGCATCCGAATGGGAAGTGCGTTGTTGGGTATATAGGTACTCGGCCAATCGGTTTCGGAGTTCTCGATAACTCAAAAAATACAGACCCGATCGAATTGAAACTTGGTATCTAATTGTAGAATATCGACATGTAGACATGTGTGAAATTTTGTGAGAATCGTACCACTACAAAATTTTGAAAATATTACGAAAAAGTATCATGTATCTCACAATAACTTGAGAACGGAAAAAAATAACGACTTACAATTTACAGGGTACGTTGCGCATCCAAATGCGAAATTTAATTTCATTAATTGGCATAATTGGCCAAATGGCTTTGGAATGATACTCATCTGAAAGTTTGTTGTTATTTCCGCTATAACTCAAAATATACAAATCTGATACTCGGTGATTACTTGTAGAACGCCGAACCACTAATTTTCGTCAAATTTCGGGAACAACGTATTCTGGAGTTACCTGGGGCGTAAGTTTTTTCAATTTCAATAGAATACATATATTATTATATTTATATTATTATAATTATACTGATCCTCCTGGGTCTTCCACAAGGAGACCCCTCAAAAGCTCTAAGAGCTTGACCGAGTAAGGAGAACCAGTTGTGTTCTGTGTAGGCTTTGTTACTGTGTCCTTACGCCACCTGAGGCACACTAAAAACTGATGTGATCATAGTCTCTCGTTACTGAGGTGTATGTCATTAAAATTATATTAAACGTGTATATTCCGAAATTTGAGCGAAGTGAGAAACATTTCGGAAGCTTGTTCCGAAATTTTTTTCTCTCGCCAATTTCTTTATTTCGGTACAGAACAGGAATCAAGAGATCTGAGAGAACTTATTTTCTGTACCGAAATATAAAAACCTTCTGGGAAATTGCTGAGATGAACCAATTTCGACACAAATTTCTGTGATTTTTCTCACTTCGCTAACATTTTAGAATATACATTATATGAATTCATATAATATTATAAAAGCTAGGCAAACGGTTTATATGGATGCAACATTCGATAAAGAGTGTCCAATAGAGGTGAGTAGACAATAGAACATGCTCGCAAAAGCTCCTGACTTGACGTCAGTGCTTGAACCAATTTTTTAGATCGAAATTTCTCAGCTTTCGGTCCATATTCATCTGATTGATGAGTGAATTTCGGATTGATTTTAAAGAGGCAGTGTTGCCATATTGAAATTTCTGAGAGCAGGAGTGCCGGGCAATAAAAAACAGGAGATTTTTCAATAAACGATTTTGTTCATAAACTACAAAAGATTGAGTTATTTTAATATATACATATACATACATATAATTTACAATAAAATGTACGACATTGTTTATTTGATTCCTACTCTGAATCGGTCAATTCAAATTTGTTTGTATACAAATACATCTGTGAGTTATGTAGATGAAAGTGTGATTCATCAGGGTTAAAGGAATTGCATATTTATTCTTTTGAACTCTAATGAGCTTCGCTATGAAGTAACCCTACAATACCAGCCGTAGATAGCTTATTACGCTGATCCGATCCGATCCTAAAAATGTATTAGAATATGGTTTAAATAACACCCCCATAAATACTGCCTATTCAAGTTACCGATAGCCGACGTAAGTAATAAATATATATTGTGGAATTCTGCTACCTTCTGAAAGCAAAGGTTCCGACGCAAAATGAATCTTCTTTATCTGTTTATGTTTATACTATTCTGACAATAGAAATAATCAGCTTAAAACGGCATCAACTGTTTTCAAAAGTAAATTCTTGGAAAAAATTGAAAAGGATTTTTGGACGAAAAAGTAGAATTATGTTATGTTCCATTCCGTGTATTTCTCATCTCGGGTGTAATTATGCCCAATAAACTATATTCAAGATATTATTTGCCACAAATTCTAGCAATATGAAAAATGTCTGAATTTTTTTAAATGGTCTCAAACGATTTGGTTCGACTCTCCAATGAAGAATTCGAGGTCAAATTTGATTCTGTCCGGCCGTTGCCACTATAACTTGAGAACGGAGAGAGCTAGCTACTTAAAATTTTCAGAGTAGGTGGTGCATCCAATACGACGGACAAGTTCGTTAATGGGCATGCATAATCGGCCGGATGGTTTCCAAGCAATAATTTTGTTTTCAACCAATATAAATCCGATCGAATTGAAACTTGTTGAATAGTTATAGAATATAAACCTAACCAAGTTTGTGAAATTTTGTGAGAATCGTATTGCTAGAAAATTATTAAAAAAATATTTTTGTTGTCACGATAACCTGAGAACGGAAAGAGATAGCGGCTTCAAGTTTTCAGGTTAGGTTGTGCATCTGAATGCGACATTTGAGTTTGTTTATACCCGAAGAATACAAAACCGATTGAATTCAAACATGGTTATTAGTTGTAGAATGCCAACGCGTAAATTCTTGCAAAATTTCGTGAGGATAGTATTTGTCGAAAATTTTAAAGAAATCGTTGAAAATAAAAAAAAAATTCATCAGTAACTATTCGTCTGAAATTGCTGAAATTTTGCAAGAGCTTTCAGAACCTAACTCTACTGCCAAGTTAGAAGTTTTAACACGATCGGTTGAATATTGTTGGAAATTCGAGCAGCCTTGTGTGAGTTCAGTAGATGGGTGTCCTTTGCCTCGATAACTTATCTCTTAATCGAATTTACCATGGTAAATTCGATAAAGAGTGTCCAATACATGAATTTACCATAGTAAATTCGATTAAGAGTGTCCAATACAGAAGAACAGACAATAGAATTCACCATGATAAATTCGATTAAGAGTGTCCAAAACAGGACAATGGACAACAGAACACGCGCATAAGCTCCTGAGTTCACGTCAGTGCGTAGGCCAATTTTTTTTCGTGAAGTCAGGAGCTTTTGCGCGTATGTTCTATTGTCTATTCTGACCGCTCTTAATCCATTATACCATGATTCATTCTATTGTCCGTTCTTCTGAATTGGACACTCTTAATCGAATTTACCATAGAATTCACCTTGTTAAATTCGATTAACCATCATTTAACAAATATTCTAGCTCGGCCAAGCGGAATATTTGTTGTCGGTTAAAATCAATGAATACTTCACCGTCTGTCTTCTTCAAGAAGTCACAATATTGGCAAGATCTCGCAACTCTGATATTGAGCCAATATTGGAAGCAATAATGATTACCAATATTAGCCCAATATTGAAATATCAATATTCGACCAATATTGGATGCAGCATTTATTCATAATATTAGCCGGATATAGAAATCGCAATATTGGGGTAATATTGGAGACATTACCCCACATTAAATATTGGCCAACATAGTTTTGCCAATTCGGGGCCAATATTGGCGATAGGAAGAAGTCCGAATATTGGCTAGATCTTGAAATTGTAATATTGGGACAATGTTGGAGGCAATACTAATTCACAATATTGGCCCAATATGGAAATCTCAATACTCGACCAATATTGGATACAGAATTAATTCATAATATTGGCCAGATAAGGAAATCCCAATATTGGGGTAATATTGGGGTAGTCTCATATTCAATATTGGCAAATATAGTTTCGCCAATTCGGGGCCAATATTGGCGGTAGGAAGAAGTCAGAATATTGGCTAGATCTTGAAACTGTAATATTGGGCCAATGTTGGAGGCAATACTAATACACATTATTGGCCTAATATAGAAATCTCAATATTCGACCAATATTGGATGCAGCATTAATTCATAATATTGGCCGAATATAGAAATCCTTATATTGGGGTAATATTGGAGGCAGTACCCACATTCAATATTGGCCAACATAGTTTCGCCAATTCGGTGCCAATATTGGCAGTTACAACAAGTTGGATTATTGGCTAGATCATGCAACTGTAATATTGGGCCAATGTTGGAGGCAATACTTATTCACAATATTGGCCCAATATGGAAATGTCAATATTCGACCAATATTGGATGCAGCATTAATTCATAATGTTGGTCGGATATAGAAATCCCAATATTGGTATAATATTGGATCAGTACCCACATTCAATATTGGCCAATATAGTTTCGCCAATTCGGTGCCAATATTGGCGGTAATAACAAGATAAAATATTGGCTAGTTCTTGAAACTGTAATGTTGGGCCAATGTTGGAGGCTATACTAATTCACATTATTGGCTCAATATAGAAATCTCAATATTCGACCAATATTGGATGCAGCATTAATTCATAATATTGGCCGGATATAGAAATCCCAATATTGGATTAATATTGGAGGCAGTACCCACATTCAATATTGGCCAATACAGTTATGCCAATTTGGTGCCAATATTGGCGGTAACAACAAGTAACAATATTGGCTAGATCATGAAACTGTATTATTGGGCCAATGTTGGAGGCAATACTAATTCACATTATTGGCCCAATATAAAAATCTCAATATCGGACCAATATTGGATGCAGCATTAATTCATAATATTGGCCCGATATAGAAATCCCAATATCGGGGTAATATTGGAGGCAGTACCACATTCAATATTGGCCAATAAAGTTTTGCCAATTCGGTGCCAATATTGGCGGTAACAACAAGTTACAATATTGGCTAGATCATGAAACTGTAATATTGGGCCAATGTTGGAGGCAATACTAATTCACATTATTGGCCCAATATAGAAATCTCAATATTCGACCAATATTGGATGCTGCATTAATTCATAATATTGGCCGGATATAGAAATCCCAATATTGGGGTAATATTGGAGGCAGTACCCACATTCAATATTGGCCAATATAGTTTTTTTCTTAAGAACCAAATATTCTGTGTGTTGGTGGCACTTTTCAACAATAGTCGAAAGTACCAAATAGCCAGTAAGCTGGTTTCAGCTTTCATCAAAAATTTAATGCTTGTGGCTTTTACTTGATGCAAATCCATATTAACTCAATGAAAAATTATATACGATTTACACTCATTTATTCAATATTGTGACGCGTTTCGTCGACACAACGACTTCATCAGACTACATCAGTATGATGTAGTCTGATGAAGTCGCTGTGTCGACGAAACGCGTCACAATATTGAATAAATAAGTGTAAATCGTATATAATTTTTCATTGAGTTAATATGGATTTGCATCAAGTAAAAGCCACAAGAATTAAATTTTTTCAATATTGTTTTGCCAATTCGGTGCCAATATTGGCGGTAACAACAAGTTACAATATTGGCTAGATCATGAAACTGTAATAATGGGCCAATGTTGGAGGCAATACTAATTCACAATATTGGCCCAATATGGAAATCTCAATATTCGACCAATATTGGATGCAGAATTAATTCATAATATTGGCCGGATATAGAAATCTCAATATCGGGGTAATATTGGGGCAGTACTCATATTCAATATGGACCAATATAGTTTTGCCAATTCGGGGCCAATATTGGCGGTAGGACGAAGTCACAATATTGGCTAGATCTTGAAACTGTAATATTGGGCCAATATTGGAGGCCATACTAATTCACAATATCGGCCCAATATGTAAATCACAATATTCGACCAATATTGGATGCAGCATTAATTCATAATATTGGCCGGATATAGAAATCCCAATATTGGGGTAATATTGGAGGCAGTATCCACATTCAATATTGGCCAATATAGTTATGCCAATTCGGTGCCAATATTGGCGGTAACGACAAGCTACAATATTGGCTAGATCTTGAAACTGTTATATTGGGCCAATGTTGGAGGCAATACTATTCAACATTATTGGCTCAATATAGAAATCTCAATATTCGACCAATATTGGATGCAGCATTAATTCATAATATTGGACGGATATAGAAATCCCAATATTGGGGTAATATTGGAGGCAGTACCCACATTCAATATTGGCCAATACAGTTATGCCAATTTTGTGCCAATATTGGCGGTACCAACAAGTTACAATATTGGCTAGATCATGAAACTGTAATATTGTGCCAATGTTGAAGGCAATACTAATTCACATTATTGGCCCAATATACAAATCTCAATATCGGACCAATATTGGATGCAGCATTAATTCATAATATTGGCCCGATATAGAAATCCCAATATCGGGGTAATATTGGAGGCAGTACCCACATTCAATATTGGCCAATAAAATTTTGCCAATTCAGTGCCAATATTGGCGGTAACAACAAGTTACAATATTGGCTAGATCATGAAACTGTAATATTGGGCCAATGTTGGAGGCAATACTAATTCACATTATTAGCCCAATATAGAAATCTCCTTATTCGACCAATATTGGATGCAGCATTAACTCATAATATTGGCCGTATATAGAAATCCCAATATTGGGGTAATATTGGAGGCAATACCCACATTCAATATTGGCCAATATAGTTTTGCCAATTCGGTGCCAATATTGGCGGTAACAACAAGTTACAATATTGGCTAGATCATGAAAC
Source organism: Halyzia sedecimguttata (assembly GCA_937662695.2). Taxonomy (NCBI): domain Eukaryota; kingdom Metazoa; phylum Arthropoda; class Insecta; order Coleoptera; family Coccinellidae; genus Halyzia; species Halyzia sedecimguttata. The sequence goes on from OW569414.2 coordinate 106,551,658, forward strand.
TGTAATATTGGGCCAATGTTGGAGGCAATACTAATTCACAATATTGGCCCAATATGGAAATCTCAATATTCGACCAATATTGGATGCAGAATCAATTCATAATATTGGCCGGATATAGAAATCTCAATATTGGGGTAATATTGGGGCAGTACTCATATTCAATATGGACCAATAAAGTTTTGCCAATTCGGGGCCAATATTGGCGGTAGGACGAAGTCACAATATTGGCTAGATCTTGAAACTGTAAGATTGGGCCAATATAGAAGGCAATACTAATTCACAATATCGGCCCAATATGTAAATCACAATATTCGACCAATATTGGATGCAGCATTAATTCATAATATTGGCCGGATATAGAAATCCCTATATTGGGGTAATATTGGAGGCAGTATCCACTTTCAATATTGGCCAATATAGTTATGCCAATTCGGTGCCAATATTGGCGGTAACGACAAGCTACAATATTGGCTAGATCATGAAACTGTAATATTGGACCAATGTTGGAGGCAATTCTAATTCACATTATTGGCCCAATATAGAAATCTCAATATTCGACCAATATTGGATGCAGCAATAATTCATAATATTGGCCAGATATAGAAATCACAATATTGGGGTAATATTGGAGGCAATACCCACATTCAATATTGGCCAATATAGTTTTGCCAATTCGGTGCCAATATTGGCGATAACAATAAGTTACAATATTGACTAGATCATGAAACTGTAATATTGGGCCAATGTTGGAGGCAATACTAATCCACAATATTGGCCCAATATGGAAATGTCAATATTCGACCAATATTGGATGCAGCATTAATTCATGATATTGGTCGGATATAGAAATCCCAAATATTGGGGTAATATTGGAGGCAGTACCCACATTCAATATTGGCCAATATAGTTATGCCAATTTGGTGCCAATATTGGCGGGAACAACAAGTTACAATATTGGCTAGATCATGAAACTGTAATATTGGGCCAATGTTGGAGGCAATACTAATTCACATTATTGGCCCAATATAGAAATCTCAATATTGGACCAATATTGGATGCAGCAATAATTCATAATATTGGCTCGATATAGAAACCCCAATATTGGGGTAATATTGGAGGCAGTAACCACATTCAATATTGGCCAATATAGTTTTGCCAATTCGTTGCCAATATTGGCGGTAACAACAAGTTACAATATTGGCTAGATCATGAAACTGTAATATTGGGCCAATGTTGGAGGCAATACTAATTCACATTATTGGCCGAATATAGAAATCTCAATATTTGACCAATATTGGATGCTGCATTAATTCATAATATTGGCCGGATATAGAAATCCCAATATTGGGGTAATATTGGAGGCAGTACCCACATTAAATATTGGCCAATATAGTTTTGCCAATTCGGTGCCAATATTGGCGGTAACAACAAGTTACAATATTGGCTAGATCTTGAAACTGTAATATTGGGCCAATATTGGAGGCAATACTAATTCACATTATTGGCCCAATATAGAAATCTCAATATTGGACCAATATTGGATGAGCATCAATTCATAATATTGGCCCGATATAGAAATCCCAATATTGGGGTAATATTGGAGGCAGTACCCACATTCAATATTGGCCAATATAGTTTTGCCAATTCGTTGCCAATATTGGCGGTAACAACAAGTTACAATATTGGCTAGATCATGAAACTGTAATATTGGGCCAATGTTGGAGGCAATACTAATTCACATTATTGGCCCAATATAGAAATCTAAATATTCGACCAATATTAGATGCTGCATTAATTCATAATATTGGCCGGATATAGAAATCCCAATGTTGGGGTAATATTGGAGGCAGTACCCACATTCAATATTGGCTAATATAGTTTTGCCAATTCGGTGCCAATACTGGCGGTAACAACAAGTTACAATATTGGCTAGATCATGAAACTGTAATATTGGGCCAATGTTGGAGGCAATACTAATTCACATTATTGGCCTAATATAGAAATCTCAATATTCGACCAATATTGGATGCTGCATTAATTCATAATATTGGCCGGATATAGAAATCCCAATATTGGGGTAATATTGGAGGCAGTACCCACATTCAATATTGGCCAATATAGTTTTGCCAATTCGGTGCCAATATTGGCGGTAACAACAAGTTACAATATTGGCTAGATCTTGAAACTGTAATATTGGGCCAATATTGGAGGCAATACTTATTCACATTATTGGCCCAATATAGAAATCTCAATATTGGACCAATTTTGGATGAGCATCAATTCATAATATTGGCCTGATATAGAAATCCCAATATTGGGGTAATATTGGAGGCAGTACCCACATTCAATATTGGCCAATATAGTTTTGCCAATTCGTTGCCAATATTGGCGGTAACAACAAGTTACAATATTGGCTAGATCATGAAACTGTAATATTGGGCCAATGTTGGAGGCAATACTAATTCACATTATTGGCCCAATATAGAAATCTCAATATTCGACCAATATTGGATGCTGCATTAATTCATAATATTGGCCGGATACAGAAATTCCAATATTGGGGTAATATTGGAGGCAGTACCCACATTCAATATTGGCCAATATAGTTTTGCCAATTCGGTGCCAATATTGGCGGTAACAACAAGTTACAATATTGGCTAGATCATGAAACTGTAATATTGGGCCAATGTTGGAGGCAATACTAATTCACAATATTGGCCCAATATGGAAATCTCAATATTTGACCAATATTGGATGCAGAATTAATTCATAATATTGGCCGGATATAGAAATCTCAATATTGGGGTAATATTGGGGCAGTACTTATCTTCAATATTAACCAATATAGTTTTGCCAATTCGGGGCCAATATTGGCGGTAGGATGAAGTCACAATATTGGCTAGATCTTGAAACTGTAATATTGGGCCAATATTGGGGGCAATACTAATTCACAATATTGGCCCAATATGTAAATCACAATATTCGACCAATATTGGATGCAGCACTAATTCATAATATTGGCTAGATCTTGAAACTGTAATATAGGGCCAATATTGTAGGCACTTCTAATTCTCAATATTGGCCCAATATAGATATACCAATATTTGACCAATATTGGAAGCAGCCCTAATTCATAATATTGGCCAGATATAGAAATCCCAATATTTGGCCAATATTGGAGGTAGTCCTCATTGACAATATTGACAAATAAATTTTTGCCAATATAGGGCCAATATTGGCGGTAGCAACAAGTCACAATATTGGATATATATTGAAATTCCAATATAGGGCCAATATTGGGGATATATAGATTTACTATGAATCTATGTATCTATATTGGGCCAATATAGAATCGATACTCCGCCAATATAGTGTGCTACCTGGGTATTTGAATTGAATTTCCTTTATGATGCAGTTCTATCATATAAATACATTGATATAATACCCAACTCTGAGAAACCAATACTTTCGGAGATATAATTTGTCTGTTTGAACTAGAGCGCCAGAAAGCTCCTGTCCACAGGGCTTGAACCCATTTTTTATAAGTTGTCTTCTATTAAAATATGGCAGCTCATAATACGGCAGCTGTCAGAAGAGCCATTTTATTCAAATTGAAACCTCTAATTGGAACACCTTGTATATTGGATATACAATAGTATTGCCGACTGTTTCTCCTAGTTGATTTCTGAGTAACTTGTTTTGAATTTCAATGATATTTGCACTCAATTTAGCCTCAATTCGAATAGAACGTGTTCAGTTCACCTAACTATCGTCCTATATAACATGTGAGAATAATTCTAATGAAAAGTCATCATTTGAATTCGAACACTGCCTATTGAAGCTATGTTTCCAACTGAAATATTGGGAAAATGTCCTTTGTCTGCACCGAAAATGATCTTTTAATGGCATTCCCAAGTATCAATGTCTTTGTTTAAGGAATGTCTTAATCATTTCACGATGCATTGTTCAATACAAATTGAAGCACAGAACAATAGCCAATGTCCGAAATAAAAATTGCCAATTCTAATCTCCCTTGGTCAGTAGGTCAGGCCTGCACCTACTTATGCATGTATAGAAATAAATAGGATAATCATTCACCACATACTCGTAATGTGGTGATGCGAAAAGACAATGAATATGAGTAAAATATATTCTCCGTAACGGCAGACATATTCCCCGGAAGAGATTAATGATCTCCTAATTATCGCTCTCATACTGAAACATTCTAAAGCGCCTGCATACGACAGTCTTAAATCATATTCCAGGCTCATCCTTCACTTCTATTCCATCATAAACAAATCATAACATCCAGTTACAGAGAGGCGGGCGCTGGGACCTCGAATACGCGGAAGGCTGTGTTGGAAGGTATACGCGGGGTGTCGCAAGGATCGGTGCTGGATCCGAGTTTGTTCTCAATTTATATTTTATATCTTCCTCGGATGGTTGATCGTATCTTCTCGTCGATTACTGGCGCTATCCAGGACTTCCTGCGTTATCCTGATGATTTTTGATATAAATATATTATTTGTCTTAACGATATCTGATAGCCTTTTCACTACATTCCATTTGGTGGCCATTTCATCACTATATGGAAATTCTGGGTTGTTTTGTCTCCAGCAAGATGTGGCTTCACAGTCGAAGATGACATGGGAGGACATTTCTTGCTCCTCATTGCTCAACTTGTATAGTGATTCTTCTCTGATGATGCCAATAGTGTTCATGCGTTTTCTTAGATTGTGGTGAACACCTATTAGTCCAGTGATGGATCTTAACGGATCCCTACTCAGTCTGATGAGATCTTTTATAGGTGAGACATTATCTTCTCTCAGTATTTCCTTACTTTGTCTTAGGCCTTAGGAAAGATTTTATAACCTGGTCTGGTGTTGTTTCCTCATGCACTTAAATACGTATTGTCTAGAAGTAGTTTTTGTTATCGCAGCCACCGGCTCTGGGCTGATGAGAGAAGTGTTAAAGCCCCGTTTGGCAAGAGCTGCTACCTTCTCCTTGCAAATAATTCCAATGTGTCCTGGCACCTACATGAGTGTTATCTTGTTGTGATTTGCCAGAGTTAAGAGGATCTCTTGACAGTCCCAGGTTGGTATCGATCTGAGCTCCAGACACACAATTGCTCTTAGGGCCGGCTAGCCATCAGAGCAGAGGTGGATTTTTCTTCACCTATATTCTCTTCTCAGGTTTTTGCTAGCGCTCACATCAATTGTGATTTTTTGCTCAGCATATTGCCGTGTAACGTCCCAGGAGTATACCTACATTCGGCATACTTGGAACCCTCCTAGTGTATTCCAGCTCTGGAAACTGTTTTCTGTGGGCTGTTTTCGACCCGTCTATATACTACACAAGTTCACCAGCCTGACCAAATTGTTTGCATTAATCACTCCAGTCTAAGTGTATTGTGAAAACCGTGTATGGGTTCAATGTTTCAATCATATTTGTATTTTTGGTACACTGTCCTTCCAGTTGATCGGGTGGAATTTGGAAAACTTTCAGAATGGACGAGCAGAAGGCTTTTTCCTCTTTAATATTGATAAATATATGATGATGTGGTTTTAGTGCGCTTTATCGAATGAACACATACGGAACACATACTGGATAACATTGTATGCGCTATAACTGTTTCGAGTATTTACGGTTGGGTTTATAGGATTCGGAATAATTTTTTGCCCAAATACTAGCACTTGCCACGTTAACTTTCGAACGGAAAAAGATTACGACTTGCAATTTTCAAGGTAGGTCGCACATACGAATGCGACAGCTAGTTTCGTTAATGAGAATAATCGGCCAAATGGTTTTGGAGTTATACACATCTGAAAATCAAAAATTTTTATTTCGGAAACTGTCTATCGGATTCCGCTGAAATTCCGCACAATCCTTCAAGCCACCATTCTTCGACAGCTTACCGGATTTCAGCTCGATCGGGTTTGTATTTTCGGAGATGTTGTAAAAATAAAATTTTAGACTGATCTTATTTTTTTTTAAATTTCAAATCATGTAAATCTCAGACTTGTAACAACACCTCGTTAGCTTATATGTTAGCGAGCTCGCCAGAGTAGCTCTGGATTCATATCATGTAACTCTCAGATTTGTAATAAGTCCTCTAGAGCCAAGTTGTTAGCTTCCTTGCCTGCCGTGTAATAAATCCGGGTTCGAATCACCGCTCAGTAAGTTCACTATTTCATATATTCGGAAAGTTCATGCAGTTTTTCGGGGAGTGTGAGTTGTGAATATGCAGTAGAACACGTGTGCTAGAGCTTCTGACTTCATGTCAGCGCTTTTCCCGAAATATTATATTTTCTTATCCTTCACGATGTTAGGACATTAGCTGATAAAAATTGGCGTAGGTCTAGTATTTCTGTAAATATAAAAAAAAAAATGAGAAAACTTACTCTTCTCCAAAACCTGGTCCACCACTGTAGTATTCCAGATCATGCTCATGTGGCTTATACGATGGTAAATGAGGGGGATCAATATCAACGAAATGATGATAAGAACTTCCACCTCCTCCAAGGACTGGTGGTCCATCAGCGTGAGGATGTATGACTTCGATGCCATCGTCGTGGTGATGAGGGTGATGATGGCCTCCTCCAAGGTGATGTATATGGGCTATCTGATGCTTGTGATGATGGTATTTTGTACCATGTGGTACATATGGACAAAGTGAGAAAAGATGTTTGATAGCCGGGAAGACGAAGAATAAAATCTTTATCAGGAGTTTTTTTGCTGCAGCGACACCCATGAGCATTGGTAGGAAGAAGAGGAATTTCACAGCCAACAATTTGATGACAACAAGGATAGCCAAGAGGGCATAGAGCAGCTTTTGTCCAATTTTCTTCTCTGAAATGATGAAATTGTCAGTAGAATCGGAAGAAAATTACATACATTCGATTGCAAACATTCGCTAACTGTTTGCGTCTGTTTGCACTAACAACAAGGTTTATCTGTCAGACGAAAGCAAATGACAGCAAACACGTACAAACAGTTAGTTGAACGAAAGTAAGGCTAATATCTACTGACATGTGTCATCAATCATGACTGGTATATTTCACTGAAGACAAGATTGATAATAATATGAGACTACTTAATCCAATTAAATTACATATTAGGATGACAATATTGAATCATTAAAAATAAATCATTTCATAACAGATTCTGTGTGTATTATAATTGAATGAAGGAAAAAAGAAGATGTTGAGCTTATGAACCTCATATTACAATGAAAACATAAACTATAGCTATCCAATTAATCTAGGGCGTTAAATTTACAATATTTCTCTCACTCAACTTCATTCATGTGCGAAGAAATCTTAGTATACTCACTCAATTTCTTCAGAAATATTCGTCCTTCTACAGCACCCTCTGAAGTTTTTTTCGGAATCCACTCCATTCTGACGAGTGCTGCGTTTTCCTGCAGGCTTCTCGGTGCAATTTTCAAAGTTGCGCCTTCAAAAAATGTTTCTGGCATTTGCACCTCCAGGTCATGCGTCAACAAAAATTTAACTCCTTGTTCCTGGAATGTTCTCGACATTTCATCTATGGTACTCCTCTGCTCAAAGCCTTCGTCGTAGGCACTGTCCTCCGTATTATCATCGTTTGTTACTTGCGTATAATTTAAGGAGTTTTTCGCGAATTTTAGGTAATTTGTTACACTGTAGTCTTTGGGGTACTCTAGAACTTGCTTCAGGTATTTGTACATATTTTTCTCCACGCATCGTGTTGTAGGATTTTTGCAGTTTTCTAATAATGTTCTCCATAGCGTGTTATCTGTGGCGTTCGCGTAATAATCCGGTATTGACTCTGCGGTTTGATTTACGTTCGCGAATGCCTGGGATATCAGGAAACTGAGACCCAAATAACACAAAAGCATTGCTTTTTTTCGTTTTCTGTTTCTTGCAACATATAAAAAGAAATGAGAACACACACTATCTGGAAAAATTTCACTGTCACCATCGAACCATCCGTGAACGAGCGTAAAACGATCGCGGCATAGTTTTCTCAACGTCTCAAGATCAAAGAACGGTCAGTTCCACGCGAATCGACTCACTAAGATCGGAGACAGCGTTCAAGTTCACCATTATAAACTTATCAAATTCGATGATGGGTGGGCATCGGGGTACTGCAACTTGCGTTCGATGGTACAGGTGCAAGAAACAAAAACTAACAGTTTACTTCCTTCGCGGGATTCCTCGCTCATTTGACCTTGAAATTCAGATTAGATTAGTTAATAATGATAATTACTTTATGCTTTATACATTAACATTCAACTACAAAAAAAGCTGCGACATATACAGTCTTTGACCACTGCATTAATTTTAACCAAAGATTCCTCTCATCAAATGAAACAGTTTATTCGTACTTCCGGGCCTAAAGTGACAACTTCACTCCCTTGTGACAGGTACTAAAGTGTCACATTTAATCCCTCCGGGATTAAATATTGACGAAACTCCCGGAACGATTAAATCACAAACAAACGATATCTTCTCTAATGTTAATAACCGATTTCAGCATTGAGTAATGTACCCAGAGAGTTGAGGCACAAACCGCTTTTGATTTATCATTGAAGTAGACTAACAGCGCATTTTCAGTAGGTTGTCTCACATTTTTTAAGCGGCACCACTTTTTAAAAGCATCGTACTGCTGCTCGTATAGTTTTCTAGATTTCGGTGGTAACAATTCTTCACCTACTTCGGCTGCTCTTTTATCAATATCAGATACACCTTCTTCACTCATGATACCAATAATTATCAATAACAATGTTTCTTCACAATGACACTAGTAATGACAATGTTTCTAAATTATAATTGTCACAACGCAATGTTACTATGGTAACTTATTTTAAAGACAGTTTATTAAATGAGTTGAAGAGAGAAAAAGCTGATTGAAATTATTGAAATAATTAATAAAATCATACCGGAAGTACGAAAAGTATCGTATATACCTTGCGACTGAAGTACATTTAATCCTTCAGGTAAATTATGGCCCTCCCTGCGGTCGGGCCATAAACTTTACCTTCAGGATTAAATGTACTACTTCAGTCCCGCGGTATATAATATACTATTTCATTCACCATTTTTCCAGATTCGGCTCAGGTAAAAAGTTACAAGCGTTTAAAGATTTTACAATGTGCTAATACACTCCTGCATATAAATTATCTATGACATTGTTGACGGACGAGAAAAAGGCATGGTAACGTGGTTTACAGCTTGATTCGGGATTCCAACGCTCAGGAACGGATCCATAAAAGGAGTGAAATTTCTGGGGTTTTCCATTTTAACACATTCAATGAAGAATATCTCGAAAACGGTGCGTTTAAGGAGAAATGATGAAGAATAATATAATGTTCTAAAACGATGGAATATTCTTGAAATTACCCAAGAAAAACTTTATCTGCTTTCTTTATGCTAATTTCGTTTAGTTTTATGAATCCACGAGTCCATAATTAGAAAACCAGTAGAAGTAGAAAATAACTAATATTTGGAAAATATGTCTCATAGTTATAGGAAACTTTACACCAATAGTCATTTTATTCCAAAAAGGATGTCAAAGCTACAAAATAAAAACTGATTTTTTTTCGAAATTTCAACAGCCTGTATCTTTTTACCTGAGCTGAATCTGGAAAAATGGTGAATGAAAAAACTGTTTTATTTGATGAGAGGAATCTTTGGTTAAAATTAATGCAGTGGTCAAAGACTCACCCTGTATATGGAAGTCACAGTTGTCCGGTAAAAATAGAGTTTCTGCTACGAACAGCATGGCAGTCCCGATAGTCACCTACTCTTTCGGGGTAGTTCACTGGACAGTGAATAAAATTCTCTAGCTCGAAAGAGCCACACGTAAAATGAAGAACATGAATCGTAATCTGCCACCCAACTTCTCGATACAAGGAATTTACCTTCAACGAACGCAGGGAGGCAGGGGTTTGCCAAGTTTGGAATACCAACACCATCAACAAACGTTGTAAATGGCAATAAGGGCGTGAGAAGTGAATTCCTACTTCTGAAAATGGTAGCTCATAATGTAATCAGCAATCAAGGAGCTTTCTTATTCAGGACTGGACGGAGAGCCTTGAAGGAGCTCAGTATAACAGGCATATAACAGGCATCGATCCTGAGCTAGCAGGAACACATATCACACCAACAGGATAAAGAAGAGTGATCGACAAACAAGACGGGCACAACTGAAGTCAATACTCGAAGATCACATGAGTGAAAATCTGCACTTCATATATTTCAGGAGTTTGAAAGACCAGGTCATGTCAGAAGAATTATCCTTTGTTTTTTTAAGCCAGCTGGGCTCAAGTAGAAAATGGATGGATTTGTTATGACTTATCAGGATGGAGTGATAAATACATTGTATAAAAAGTACATAATAAGAGTGGACAATGCAACAACTTGCAGAGCATGTCATAGCCAGCAGAAAACTGTTATGCACATCCTGGTTGCTTATTGAGTCCATACCCAATCAGGGTATATAGAAAGACACAATGTGGCACTCCAACTTATCTACTTCTATGTGAGAGAAGTTTATGGTAAAGACAAAGAACCAGTGCTAACATATGTACCTCTGTGGACCAGAGCACGATTGCCAGATATAGTCCTTCAGGACAAATATCTCAAGGAATTGTGCGTTGTCGAATTTTCCTACCTCGCCAAAAATAAGGTTGTGATGAAAGAAGAACAGATGAGGAAAAATACATGGTTTTAATGTTCGAATGGAGGATACTACATCCAGGGTATAAAGTTACTAATCACGGGATGTCTAGGCGAAATGACAGCGAATTATGTGATAGAATAGAGGATTATTCTATACTCTAGCCGAAGTATTGGTGCATATAATGCCGGAAGCAATTTTCAATGATTTTTTAAAAATTTTCTAGTAATACGGTCCTCACGAAATTTTGCAGGAACTACAATCTACATCTAATAACCATGTTCGAATTGGATCGCTCTTATATTTTTCGAGTTATTGAGGAAATGACAACCAAATTTCAGATGGGTATAACTCCAAAACAGTTTGGCCTATTATGCTTATAAACGAACTCAAATGTCGCATTCAGATGTATAACCTAACCTGAAAATTTCAAATCGCTTTCTCTTTCCGCGCTCAGGTTATCGTGTATTGTAAATTTTTTTTAATAATTGTTTTAAAATTTTCTGGCTATACGATTCTCATAAAATTCCACGAACGAGCTTAGGTTTATATTCTACAACTATTCACCAAGTTCCAATTCGATCGGATTCATATTGGTTGAAAACAAAATTATTACTCGGAAACCTTTGGGCTGAATATGGCCATTAACGAACTTGTCTGCCGCATTGGGATGTGCCACCTACCCTGAAAATTTAAAGTCGCTAGCACTTTCCGTTCTCAAGTTATCATGGCAACGGTCGGAAGGCCAGACGGCCGGCCGGACAGAATCAAATTTGCCCTAAAATTCTTCATCGAGGAGTCGAACCAAATCGTTCGAGACTATTTTCGTCAAAAAATTCGAAAGTTACAGACATTTGGGCAGAATAATAACGCGGTGTTCCCTAGAACATACGCGCATTTAGGGCTTCACACGAGACGAAAGTGGGCGAGAGTATGAGTGATCTCGTCTCGGTCTCGCCAAATCCCAAAAAATTGAGTCTCGTTTATGTCTGGGTCTCGTCTCGTTATCAGTTGTCTCGTCTCGTCTCGCTTAATTCTAAATAACTTTAATAAATATTATAATATATAATCTAAATGATAGATAATACTGAATAATTTTTTAAAGCTATTTTTATATCTCTCTTATACAAAAATATTTTTACATGTACATAATTTTTTTGATTTTATACACTCTTAATTTCATCTTTTAAATTACTTGATGACCAAGAATTCAAACATCATCTTCCAATGATGTACCTACCCCTCCCCCAAAAATTGGGCTTCGGCCCGTCCCTGGCTTTTGTTCCTCGGAACAGAGTGCTTATCAATTTGCCCCCAAATGTATGTAATTTTAAAATTTTTTGATGAAAATGGTCTTAAACGATTTGGTTCGACTCACTGATGAAGAATCGGTGGTCAAAATCGATTCTGTCTGTCCGGCCGATCCAGACGGCCGTAGCCATGATAACTCTCGAACGGAATGAGCTGGGCAATTGAAATTTTCAGAGTAGGTTTGGGAGATAAAAATCTTAGTTAATTTCGTTATTGGGCTAAATCAGCCAGATGGTATCGGAGTAGAAAAAAAATAAATTTTTGTACATTACAAATTTCAAATTAGATTTTTTTAAGATGCAGTTTCACCATTAAAATCCATTGATATCTATTTCAACTCCAACAAGCTAATACATTCGGAGATATGTTTTTTCAAAATTTCAATAATGAATTGTTACTTCTATGTTTTCACAGAATGCTATAATTATTCTATGAATTATTATATGATCTGTATTCATACTCATATATTATGTCATCTTATTTTCCTATAAGAGACATCTTGAAGTCATTTCAGCTATTGTATAATTATGAGGATTATTAGAAGATATTATACTATTTAGTGATATTTTAATGCTCGTGGATAATCCATATGATGATGGAAATATCTACTTTGGTAAGTTTATCAGATGGGTTTCAGAATATCTCCAGTAAAAACAAAACTCAAATATTGGCTAAGTTGCAATTGATATAATATAATTTTCAGAGTGGATTTGAGCAATGAATATCTAATTCTTGGCACTCTTGTTTTAATTTCAATTTAACTTCTTTTATGATGCAGTTCTATTATAAGAATCCATTGATATAATTCCCAACTCTGAGAAACCCATACTTTCGGAGATATGATTTGTCAAAGTTTGAACAAGATCGCCGAAGCTCCTGTCCACAGGGCATTCCCACATTTTATTGCTTCGAATAGGTGGAAAATTAGGGTCAGTATTAGTTTTCATTTTCATTTTCACATGAATTTCGGTAAGAAATTAAAAGGTTTTAAGAAAAACTCGTATTCATAAACAAGTTATAAAATCGAAGACATTTGAATCCCTCGTCTGTTCAGGGCTAAAAAAAATATTATATAATCAAGCTAAAGATATCTTTTAGCGAAAAATAAAAAAAGGTCACTGCTAAAATTCAAGTCAAAAGTTTAAAAAACACTTAAGAAAAATTTGTTTGGTTGGAAAAAATGGCCGCCGCTAAAATGTTACGATAATTTAATCAGAAGTTATGATTTTTTTTACAATTTTCAAAAATTCATATTGTAGGAACATCTGAAAATTAAGGACTCAAAATTTAGAGGTCAGTCTCTTTTAATACGTATATAAAAATAATGGAGTCAAAAATACAATGCTTGAAATTTGGTGTGGTGTGGAATTGCCCATATGTATCTGCAAATTAATCTACATTTTCGAATAATTTCGAACCCGAAAACAAGTAAGACAATTTTTAATAACACACTTAAAGAAATTATATCTTAAAAAATTAATTCAGTTCAATGCTTCTAATTATTAACATTATTTGAGTCATTTGAGATCAATATTAAATTAAATTACCTTTTCAGAAAACATATCAGTCAATTCTTTTCGAGCTGATGTCACTGATTTTGGAAGCGAAATTGAGCTTCCATAAATTCCTTCGTATGCTTTTGAATGAGCTGTCAATAAATGCCTCTTCATACCGGTAGTGTTGTCATCTTTGCGGCTTATAGTTTTTTCACTTTTGATTTTTCACACAGTAAACATATTGCTTTTTTCTCACCTTTAACTGTTTCAAGTTTGAAAAATTGTTCAAATTTTGAACTTTTTTTTTGGTGGTTGATCAACAGTTTCACTTATTTCATTTGCATTTGATCTTCGTCTCTTATTTGAGTTATTATCACTTACTATCACACTCGTCGACATTTTACTGTATATAAGTCCAAAAATTGTAGATCTTAACTATTCAAAAGTTTACGTAAAACTGGTGAACAACCCTTCAAAGAATTTCTTTGATCCACATAATATTGTCAACATAATCAATTTTTGTCACGTAGCAGAATTTTTATGTCTACAGATTACTTGAAAAATTTTTTTATTGCATCTAAGTTGGTTACCAACTATTTGAGTATTCGACCAGTTTTATTATAATTCCGCAGATGTATACAATAATTGTTCACCAGATTTGGTATTTTGTGAAATATATTGTTCTCTATGTAGACCTTTTCTAATTTTTCGAATAAAAAATTCGTAAAAAAAATTTTAGGAGACCAAAAACGAGACTCTCGTGTTGCGCTGTATGTGGCCCCGGTATCACTCATAATATTTTTCAAAACGTCTCGTCTCGCTTTTCCGAAACGAGAACGAGACGAGACTAGAAAAATCTCGCTCTCGTGTGAAGCCCTAGTCTCGTCTCGCTTTTCCGAGGCGAGAACGAGACGAGACGAGAAAAGTCTCGCTCTCGCGTGATGCCCCACGCGCAATAAACAACCCACTCTTATTCTTAGCAGTTAATTGCACACATATTTAGAATCAAATATGACAATCTCCTAAATTTGGCTGCAAAAGCGGCAATCTCCAAATTTAAATTTTATTCATAAAAATAACCGTGAGGTATTATATGATATTATATGAGTCAACATAGTTCTTCAACACTAATAATCATATACAAGTAAAAAAAAACAATCCTTAGCCTTTTCAGGAACAAAAAAACCATTTTTCACAATTATCCAGAAACCTCAAAAATGGAGATTGCCGCCTTTGATTCTAGACCCCTCATATAGCACCTGAGTAAGTATAAATCTTTGTTTCACACAGGTTCATAGATTCACAAAAGTAATCGAATGTTACCTAAGATTGGCAGTTACAGAAGATGAATATTTCCTTTTCTCGACACACTTTCGACCATAGATCAACACAAGCCTCAACCGATCGCGTTTAGAGAAGGATAAAGGCGTCGCTGATACGGACACCATTGAATCATCGGAATTAATTCATTAGGTCGTAATTGAAGACGTACGAACGCATTTGAATTTAATTTGGAAATTCACTGACGTACCACTTAGTTACAGTCTATAGGTTGACTAACGGTAACACTGGTCACTTTCTAGTAGAGACATGTGGAAAAACCTCGGACGTTTGGTGAAATTGAATCTTCGTCGAAATATCAGATACGTTCTCTCATGCATGACACATTTTTGCGGGCTCGTACGAGGGCGTTAGTACGACTAAATGTCTATATATTAGCAATTTTTGGCGCTCTAGTTTCTCGGAACTTAGTGCTTATCAGTTTGCCCAAATGTCTGTAATTTTCGAATTTTTGGCTGAAAATGGTCTCAACCGATTTGGTTCGACTCACTGATCAAGAATCCGTGGTCGAAATCGATTCTGTCCGGCCGGTCCGGCCGTCCGGCCGTACGCACGATAACTCTCGAACGAAAGGAGTTAGAGGATTGAAATTTGCAAGGTGGGTTTGGAGCTTGAATCTCGGACAAGTTAGTTAATGGGCGAAATCCATCAAGCGGTTTCGGAGTTATGGCTGATTTTAGTAAAACACATTTTTTATGAATATTTCCGAAACCGATCACTCGATCTATCTGAAATTTAGCATCAAATTGTAGAATCATGACCTTTATACGCATGTGAAGCTTGGTATTGACCAGGTTACCGCAAAGTGTAAAAAAAAAAATTTCAAAGTTAAGAAAAAAATTTCTACAATACCTCTCGAAGAGGATTAGCTAGGCAGTTGAAATTCTCAAAGTAGGTTAGGGAGATGAATATCTCGGTTAAGTTCGTTAGTGGGCAAAATAGGCCAGATGGTTTCGGAGTAACGAAAAAAAAAATGTTTTTTAAGCAACAATTTTCGAATTCAGTTTTTATTTAAGATGCGGTTTCACCATTAAAAGCCATCGATATCATTTTCAACTCCAACAAGCTAATACTTTCGGAGATATTATTTTTCTAAATTTCAATAATGAATCGTACGTACTTCTGTTTTCACAGAATGCTATAATTATTCTATCTAAGCTTTATTATATGATCTATGTTTAAACTCGTACATGTCATCCTGTTCTATAAGAGAGAGTCAAATTCATTTCAGCTATGTTAATTTGATTTCTTCCATGGTGCAGTTCTCATTCTCAGATTGCTCATTTAATCTTGATAAATAAACTATTATTTGAATTAAATTTCCTTTATGATGCAGTTCTATCATAAGAATACTCTGAGAAACCAATACTTTCGGAGATATAATTTGTCTGTTTGAACTAGAGCGCCAGAAAGCTCCTGTCCACAGGGCTTGAACCAATTTTTTAAAGAGAAGGTATCTTCAAGCAATATCATTGTACTGATAAGTAATTTGAACACTTCAAGATGTCCGTTGATCCTTCAACAACACCTTCTTTCTGTAACGAGGATAACTCTTTCGCGCAAAAATGTCACTATTAATAGTTGATCCTTTTCTGAAAAAGCCAGAATATGATTTAGGGAATGAAAGATGCGTGAATTTATTTTTGCGCGCGTATGTGCTGGGAATTTTCTCGGGGTGGAATAATATTAACACACAAAGCATTTTTTCAAAATTTTCCTACTCCAGTGATAATTTTATAGACCAAAAGACGCGTGTGCATTATTGTGAGAATCGTATGACTTGAAAATTTTTAAAAACTTATTAAAAAAAATTGGTTCAAGCACTGACGTGAAGTCAGAAGGTTTTGCGCGTATGTTCTCTTAATCGAATTTACCATGGTAAATTCGGAGTTTCCAATACAGGAGAACATACAATAGAATTCACCATTGTAAATTCGATTAAGAGTGTCCAATAAAGGAGAACGGACAAGAGAACATACACGCAAAAGCTTCTGACTTCACGTCAGTGCTTGAACCAATTTTTTTTTAAATGAAATTTAGCAAGAACTTTGGCGTTGGCATTCTACAACTAATAACCATATTTGAATTGGATCGAATTTTATTTTTTATTGAGTTATTGAGGAAATAGCAACCAAATTTCAGATTGATATAACTCCAAAACCATTTGGCCGATTATACTAGTTAACGAACTTAAATGTTGTATTCAGATGCGTAATCTACCCTGGAAACTGCAAGTCACTATTTCTTTCCGTTCTCAAGAAATCATGAGATACATAATATTTTTTCGTAATTTTTTAAAAATTTTCTAGTAGTATGGTCCTCACAAAATTTTACACACGTCTTCATGTCGATATTCTACAACAAGTTACCAAGCTTCAATTCGATCGAGCCTATATTCTTTGAGTTATCAAGGAGATAATTTTCCAGATGGATATAACTTCGAAACCGTTCGGCCGATTATGGCCAACATCGAACTTAACTCTCGCATTTAGATTTGCAACCTATCCTGAAAATTACAAGTCCCTATCTCCGTTCGTTCGAGGGTTGTCGAGGCAACGCTCACCCATCCAGCTACTGAACTCACACAAAGGTGCTCGGTTCTCCAACAGTATAGATCCGATCGTGTTCAAACTTGGACCTTGGTAGTAGAGTTGGGTTCTGAAGGCTCTCGAAAAATTCCAGCGGTATCGGACGAACAGTTTCTGATATATATAATTGTTTTCAATAATATTCTATGATTTTTTAAGAAATTTTTAGTTATACGATCGTCACAAAATTTTGCAACCATTTTTGCGTCGTCATTCTACAACTAATAACCATGTTTGAATTAAATCGGTTGTGTATTTTTCTAGTTATTGAGGAAATAACAACCAAATTTCAGATGGGTATAACTCCGAAACCGTTTTGCCGATTATGCCTATAAACAAACTCAAATGGAGAAAGTTATCGAAAGTTATCGTGGTGATGACCACTCGGGTATCCAGCTTCTGAACTCTCCCATAGCTGCACAGTGTCCAATATTTTTTCAATAACTCCAACAATATCAATCCGATTATGCTCAGACTTGGAACTTGGTAGTAGAATTAGGTCTTGAAGGCTCTCGCAAAATTTCAGCGTTGAAGGACGAATAGTTCCTGATATAGAGAGTTTTTTCAATGATATTCAATGACTTTTTAAAAATTTTCTAGTGATACGATCCTCACCAAATTTTGCAGGAGACTTTGCGGTTTTGTATTTTTCTAGTTATTGAGGAAATAACAACCAAATTTCAGATGGGTATAACTCCGAAACCGTTCTGCCGATTATGCCTATAAACAAACTCAAATGGCGCATTTAGATTCACAACCTTACCTGAAAAGTTCAAGTCGCTATCTCTTTCCGTTCTTAGGTTATCGTGACGTAAATAATATTTTTTGAACATTTTCTAGTGATACGATGTTCACAAAATTTCACGAACGTCCTAAGGTTTATATTCTACAACTACTCACCAAGTTTCAATTCGATCGGATTAGTATTGATTGTACACAAAATTATTACTCGGAAACCATTGGGCTGATTATACCCATTAACGAACTTGTCCGTTCTATTGGGATGCGCCACCTACCGTGAAAATTTCAAGTCTCTATCTCTTTCTGTTCTCAAGTTATCATGGCAACGGCAGGCCGGACGGCCGGCCGGACAGAATCAAATTTGACCTCGAATTCTTGATCAGGGAGTCGAACCTAATCGTTTGAGACCATTTTCGTCGAAAATTACAGACGTTTGGGCAAAATGGTAACGCGATGTTCCCCAGAATATACGCACAAAAATATTATTTATCTCTCGATATCCAGAGGACCTCCTTTTGCGGAATTACCGCTTAAACCTTCACACTTAAATATACTTTTCCGCATTATCCATATTCCTATAATAAAATAGTGTTCGAGTTTATTTCCCATTTCACTCATTTTCAACAATAAGTTGATTGGAGACTTCAACGTCAGATAAAGAAATGAACGACAAAGTTTCCTCCATGCTTGCATTAGGTATCTTATCAGTAGGTAATAATCCAGAATATTTATGGCGAGATCCATTATAAGTAAATCGTTCTTGTTATTGAAACTTAATTTTAGAACATATAAGTGAGAATTTGTGTTCATTCAACCTGTAACAGTTGATGAATTAGATTATTTCCTAAATAGCTGATATAGAACTATAGGACGTACCTACTTACCTATACCTATTAGGGTGATTCATTTCCCCAAAATTTTTTTTTTTTTCGGTGCTCATGCAAAATATTAATCTACACATAGAAAAAAAAATTCTCACCAAGTTTGAGCTCTTAATATTAATTTTAAGTACTTACAATTTAAATTTAATGTTTTACCATTTAAAATGCATGTAAAAAAATCTTTTTTTTTTCAAATTTTTAATGCTTACCCGGCTTTTACAATATTGCAAATGGGTTTGATGGACCTTGTGGGGAATTTCATGCTCTTCAAAATTGCCTCAGAGTTTTTTTGTATAACTCGCTCCGGTTCACCAGTAGAAGTCGTCAAGTACAGTTTTTGATAAAAATATATTTTTTTCTAATTTTTTGAGCAAACCGCCAAGAAAAAAGAAAGAAGAAAAAAGGACCGACTCATAAAATAAAAGTTATCCAACCAATATTCAATTAATTTACAGCCATTCTTATACCGGAAAATGTAAGAAATTGATCAATATTAACTCATAATGTTATTTAGATTAATTTTTTTTATTTATTACCATTATATTTCTCTATCCCGAGAAGAAAAATTGAAAATAGTTGATTCTATTAAAAACAAAAAATCGAGCAATAGTAAATATCCTCGATTTACTTTAGACAGCAAAAAGCTTGAAATAATGGCGTCTAAAAGTATAAGTGATTTTGTGAGTCAAGAATCTCTCACTATTTTCAATAAGTTAAATTTGACGTGTGAATTTTTAGACATCGACCCTGATTTCTGGGAAACGGATCAAGAATACATTACTTGCTGCGAAACTTTCAAAAAATTACGTGTTGTTAATGACACTGCTGAACGATGTGTTGCACTCGTTGAAAAATTTAACGAGTTTGGGACATATGATGAAGATCAGAAACAATATTTATTATTAATGTTTCAACAATGTAGAAAAAAATTTCCAACGTGCGCCAAAAAGCTTTATTCAGCTTTAAAATCTTGATGTGATTTCAATAACTTTATTAGTTATTTGAAATTTGTGAACTTGTTATTTATAACTATTTAGATGTTTATTACATTTGAAGTATGTTACATAATAACGTAACCTTCTGTATATTTTGATTAAATTGTTGTTGCTTTTTTATAAATTCATGTTGTTTTTGTATTCATTGTGAGTAAAAAATCATACTTATTTTTAAAAACTTCTTAGTATAGAGAATTATAATGGTAATAAATAAAAAAAATTAATCTAAATAACATTATGACTTAATATTTATCAATATCTTACATTTTCCGGTATAAGAATGGCTGTAAATTAATTGAATATTGGTTGGATAACTTTTATTTTATGAGTCGGTCTTTTTTTCTTCCTACTTTTGGCGGTTTGCTCAAAAAATTAGAAAAAAATATATTTTTATCAAAAACTGTACTTGACGACTTCTACTGGTGAACCGGAGCGAGTTATACAAAAAAACTCTGAGGCAATTTTGAAGAGCATGAAATTCCCCACAAGGTCCATCAAACCCATTTGCAATATTGTAAAAGCCGGGTAAGCATTAAAAATTTGAAAAAAAAAAGATTTTTTTACATGCATTTTAAATGGTAAAACATTAAATTTAAATTGTAAGTACTTAAAATTAATATTAAGAGCTCAAACTTGGTGAGAATTTTTTTTTCTATGTGTAGATTAATATTTTGCATGAGCACCAAAAAAAAAAAATTTTTGGGGAAATGAATCACCCTAATACCTATGTTAAAAATAGAATGTTTTTTCTTCTTTTTATACACTGTATACATTGTAAGATAAAACTTTCAACTAGTTAAACCGTTGTTGGCTCAGGCCATTCATTGTTCGATGTTCGAATTGTGTCATATGTCATCTTGGTTATACTGACTTAACATTAACCTTTCTTTTCTACCGTTAACTGATCTAAGGTAAGCATAGTGCTAGTGCATTTCACCAAATTTTAAATCTGCAAGCGTTGTTAAAATTCTACAGTGAACGTCAAAAGTATGGAATATCGTATTTTCCTTCTTCCTCTCAGAAATAGCGAAAAATAATTTGATTGGTCAAAATAATATATTTTTGAAGGAAAAGTTTCCCGTTATACGGATTATAATCAAAATTCCTATTCTGTCTGATGACAATATACACCGAATCATATAAGGGCCCTTGTTCCTCGGAACACAGTGCTTATCAATTTGACAAATGTCTGTAATTTTCGATTTTTTGGATGAAAATGGTCTTAAACGATTTGGTTCAACTCACTGATCGAGAATCGTGCCTACGGCCGGACAGAATCGATTTCGACCTCGGATTCTTGATCAGTGAGTCGAACCAAATCGTTTAAGACCATTTTCAGCCAAAAATTCGAAAATTACAGACATTTGGGCAAATTGATAAGCACGCAGTTCCGAGGAACTAGAGCGCCAAAAAGATTGAAATATTTTCTTATTGAGAGATGTTTCTATAGTCTCGATGAATTTTTACACTGAGGTAACCTCCTCTGAATCTTTTTGTATTGTTGTTTTTTTGAAATGTATGACTTTTTCCACAATGTATGTAGACATTCAATGGAAATAAGGTGATTATTATTATGCTATGAAATAGTGCCGAAGCTATAGCAATTCTAGGATTATAGTCAGTGACCATAATAGTTTAGAATTAGGTACCTACAATACCTACCAACATACAATATTCGAATATTAAATTAAACAAACAACAAGAATTCCCCTTTCACTTCCAAATATCTTTTTAATTTAATATGTATTAGTTATCTGATTTATCGATCTAGATTTGTGTGGGTTTGTGAACTCACCAAATAAAACGGACCAAAACAAAAAATGTTGGTCAAATGCATGCATCCTATGGCCGCTGTGATCCATATTAATGAACGTTACATTGCAGACTAGTTGTATCTTTTCTATATTACTAATGTAACTTAATAGTAAACACGAACAGGTTTGGATTCAGGCGTGATTTATATATCTGTTATTCAAGGAATAAGTAAGTGAGAGTTCAATCTTAAATATTCATCTGACCGAAATTGATTAACATATAATCTGTATATACAGGGTGAGTCTTTGACCACTGCATTAATTTTAACCAAAGATTCCTCTCATCAAATGAAACACTTTTTTTATTTACCATTTTTCCAGATTCGGCTCAGGTAAAAAGTTACAAGCGTTTAAAGATTTCACAATGTGCTAATACACTCCCGCATATAAATTATCTATAACATAGTTGGCGGACGAGAATAAGGCATGGTAACGTGGTTTACAGCTTGATTCGGGATTCCGACGCTCAGAGAGGAATCAATAAAATTAGTGAAATTTCTGGAGTTTTCCATTTTAAAACATTCAATGAAGAATATCTCAAAAACGGTGCGTTTAAGGAGAAATGATGAAGAATAATATAATGTTCTAAAACGATGGAATATTATTGAAATGACTCAAGAAAAACTTTATATGCTTTCTTTATGCTAATTTCGTTTAGTTTTATGAATTCACGAGTCCATAACTAGAAAACCAGTAGAAGTAGAAAATAACTAATATTTGGAAAATATGTATCATAGTTATAGGACACTTTACGCTAACATTCATTTTATTCGAAAAAAGGATGTCAAAGCTACAAAATAAAAACTGATTTTTTTCAAAATTTCAACAGTCTGTATCTTTTTACCTGAGCTGAATTTGGAAAAACGTTAAATGAAAAAAGTGTTTCATTTGATGAGAGGAATCCTTGGTTAAAAGTAATGCAGTGGTCAAAGACTCACCCTGTATATTTCGGATTTTGATATTCATATTTCAAAGGGACATAGTTCATCCGCAGACAAGCTCAAAACCACCCCAAAAAATATTTAAAAGCTTAAATTTTCGATATACATTAAAGGGTCATTAGTTTAGGGCAGGAATTATTTTTGGTAATATTTTCGTATTTCAATAAAATTTGGTATGCATGTAATGAGCATATATTGTGTTCATTACATGGTAAAACCAGTTCAAAAAAGGTTAGTCCATCTTTGGCATTTTCATTTCAATTTGATAAACAACATCCTGTAGGTACATTAAAAATTTGTATGTTGTCACATACTTTCTGAATAAAAATTGGTTCAAACACTAACGTGAAGTCAGGAGCTTTTGCGTGTATGTTCTATTGTCCATACAGGATAATGAATTCGATAGAACATACGAGCAAAAGCTCCTAACTTCACGTCAGTGCTTGAACCAATTTTTTTTTCGTAATTTTTCTATAATTTTCTAGGGGTACAGTTCTCACAAAATTTTACACACATCTTTATGTCGATATTCTACAAATAGTAACCAAACTTCAATTCGATCGAGTATATTTTTTTGAGTTATCGAAGAAATAATATTCCAGGTTGGTATGACTCCGAAAAGACAAGAGGAGAAAAACGAACAAATTAAAAATAATACGTAACCTTTCAAATGTCTCCTCTCACAAATATACTCCTCTGTAGGCGCATGGGTCTCTTGAAGAAGAATCGCCTCCGCAAGTTTTCAGAACTATTCACTGTTCTTCTTAGAAATCCCTTCAATATTTGATTTCAAAAACGAAAATGCCGTAGCTCGTAAGACCAGGAGGGTCTCTTTCAAAACCAGGACTGGTCAATCCAAACGATGATTATCAAAGAACAGATGTTCGAAGACCGTTACTGGACCCTAATGTAGGGCTATCATCTCCCATAGATATATATGCTTCACTCTCTATTGTGATATGAAATAATCGGCCCAAAAATGTATGTTATAATTTAATATGTTATCATGACTTTCATGGTTTTGAAGGTTCTCGCAAAATTTCAGCGATGTCGGACAAATGCTTTCTGATATATAGATTTTCTTTCAATAATTTTTGAAAACATTCAGAGTAATACGATATCATCAAATTTTGTAATTTTTTTTGCGTTGGCGTTCTTGAACTTATTACCATGTTTGAATTGATTCAGCATCGTATTTTTTGTGTTATTGTAGAAATAACAACCAAATTTCAAATTGATATAACTCCAAAACCATTTGGCCTAAGAACTAATTACCATGTTTGAATTGAATCAGCATCGCATTTTTTGGGTTATTGAAGAAATAATAACCAAATTTCAGATTGATATAATTCCAAAACCATTTGGCCGATTATGCTAATTAACGAACTTAAATGTCGTATTCAGATGCGCAATATACCCTGAAAACTGCGTATTTCTTTCCGTTCTCAAGGTATTGGTGCAAGAATCCACTCAAATACATACATTCACTGTTAGTTCAAAAACAAAATGTGCCATCTTTGTGGTGACATAAGGACCCATTCGAATACATATAATTACTGTTATGCCGAAGATAAACAAGCCTTTGTTTGTGACGCCGTAAGGACACAAATAGGTTCAGTCGTACAATTATGCCATGTTTCAAAATACACCTGTATAGCAACGGTTTATTTTCAATAATTTATTCCAAGAATTATTCCTATGGTACAAATCAGTTAAATCGTACGGTTGTGCCATGAGGAACTATGAATTGATATTTCATCATAAACGCCCTCTATAGCAGTAATTTTATGAATATTCAACAATATAAGAAAATACTCACGTAATTTTATGAAAATATAGACTTTATTTCGTCCATTACCATTTTTTCAAAGTTATTATTCCAAGAGAATTGATAACAAAAATGAACAAGCACTGACGTGAAGTCCGGAGCTTTGGCGCGTATGTTCTATTGTCCATTCTCCTGTATTGGACACCCTTAATCGAATTTACCATGGTAAATTATGTTGCCCATTCTCCTGTATTGGACACTTAATTCGAATTTACTATGGTAAATTCGACGAACTTGTCCGTCGTATTGGGATGCGCCACCTACCCTGAAAATTTAAGGTCGCTAGCTCTTTCCGTTCTCAAGTTATCGTGGCAACGGCCGGATGGCCGGTCGGACATAATCAAATTTGTCCTCGAATTCTTCATTGGGGGAGTCGAACTAAATCGTTTGAGACCATTTTCGTAAAAAAATTCGAAAGTTACAGAGATTTGGGCAAAATGATAACGCGATGTTCCCCAGAATATACGCGCAAAACGATCAATATTTTCGGGAGCTTTCGCTAATTTATACCGTTACCTATTTGCCAAGAATACGAATCCCTACCACTGGGCTAGAGAAGAAGTTGATATTTAATGTGAATTCCGTAACTTGACCGTATGTTATTACTGACCTTCAATATCTTGTTTTCAATTTTCTAATTTCAGAAAAATATCATCAAGTTATATATTATTCGATCAAGTTCAAATATTACTGACATATCGACTTATTAAATTTTACTTCAGCCGATCTAATTCATTAAATTCTCTCTAGGCACGTCAAATATGAAAAACGGTTGACAACTTGGTTAGTCGAGTGTAAAACCAGTGGACCATTACATCTCGATATCTCGTTATTTTGGCGATATCTTAACCAATATAGATCCGATCGAGTTCAAATCTAAAACTTTACTGTAAAATAAGGTTTTGAAGGCGCTCGCAGAATCCCAACGATATCTGAAGAATAGTTTTTGAGATACAGAATTTTTTTAAATAGGATTTTTTTTTTATTTTTCAGCCATGCGATCCACACAAAATATTGCAGAAATCTTCATGTCGGTATTGTTTAACTAAATACCGCGCTTCAATTCGATCAGATCAGTATTTTTCGAGTTATTGAGAAAACAAAATTTCAGATGGCTATATAATTCTGAAACCAGGTGGATTTTGCTCATTAAAGAACCTAGCCAGCGTCTTTGTACTCTGAAAATCTCAACACTTTAATAATGAAAAATGGCGATACCGTTGTTAAAAATCAACAAGATAAGAGCGTTCCTGCTAATCGGGTCCTTCATGAATGGCTTCGTATAATAAATATACTTGTGCATATATTTCACAAATCAAATAGACCCCAGAGGGTTCATTGATCTGCCGAGAAAGCAAGAGCAGACGCGTTTCTGGCTTCTTGGCCTTCATCATATAATGATCGACCGAGCCGTCTCTGAAAGGCTTAACCCGGGTCAGTTTAGTTGAATTTGTCGGGAAAGCTACAGGGTACTGATGAAGGCCAAGAAGCCAGAAACGCGTCTGCTCTTGCTTTCTCGGCAGATCAATGAACCCTCTGGGGTCTATTTGATTTGTGAAATATATGCACAAGTATATTTATTATACGAAGCCATTCATGAAGGACCCGATTAGCAGGAACGCTCTTATCTTGTTGATACTCAACACTTTAACTAATTGCGTTCGGGCGTAATAATGCTGAAGGCCGGACGGGCGGACTTAATCAATTTGGACCTCGGATTCTTTATCAGTGAGTCGAAACTAATCGTTAGAGACCATTCTCGACCAAATATTCGAAAAATACAGACGTTTGGAGGAATTGATAGGCACTCTGTTTACCTGAATAGCGCGCCAAAAAATGTATGTATACCTGGTAGTAACAATAAATTCCCAGACATCAATGCTTGTTAAATTTGTAATAAAGGGTTTTCCAATAAGAGGTGTTATTTTGAATAGCCCGCTATTTCGGTAGATGTACTTTTGAAGCTGTCATTTTTTGACATTCGACAAGTAGAAACTACGCCATTAATAAAAATGGAATGATACACGCTTCACGAACACATTGAAATTATTAAAATTCACTATAAAAATGGTGAAAATTTGGCAGAGACGGTTCGTAAAACATTTTTGGGTCGTCGTTCGAGCTGTTGGGACAAGTTAGTTATGTGAAGAATAAAACCCGTGTACGTCGCTCAAGAACAGCCGAGAATATGGCTGCTGTAGCCAAAAGTGTTGAAGAAAACCCAGGTTTGTCCATTCCTCGTCGTTCTTTGGAATTAGGCATTCCACAAACGTCATTACACCGTATTTTGCATAAAGATTTGGGTCTTAAGGCTTATAAAGTTCAGTTAACACAAGAACTCAAGCCGGCCAATCATCAACAACGTCGTGTCTTTGCTGTTTGGGTCGTTGAAATGAATGGAAATGATCCGGAATTCCATCGAAAAATCATCTTGAGTGATGAGGCCCATTTCCACGTCGGTGGCTTCGTCAACAAGCAGAATTGTCGCATTTGGGGCTCGCAAAACCCAAGAGCTTTGTTGAAAAGCCTCTCTATGCTCAACGTGTGACTGTTTGGTGTGGTTAATGGTCCGGCGGAGTCTGGACCTTACTTTTTCGAAAATGAGGCTGGAGCAACAGTTCCGGTGACTGGATAGCGCTATCAAGAGATGATTAATGATTTTTTATGGCCGGAATTGGATGGTATTGATCTGGAAAACGTATACTTTCGACAAGACGGCGCTACGTGCCACACAAGCAGCGAAACCATTGATCTTTTGCGGGAAAAGTTTCCGGACCGTGTTATCTCTCGAAGAGGTGATCACAATTGGCCACTGAGATCTTGTGATTTAACACCTTGCGACTTCTTCCTTTGGGGCCACGGGAAAGAGAAGGTATCGAGGACATAGGGCAGCCACTCTGCGATTTGGTTATGGAAAATTTCATTAAAAGGATATGGTCATTTGCCTGATGTTATTTTCCACTATTAACGGCATAGCTTCTTCTTTATAATGAAATAAACATCCGATCATTTATATTGAAAAATAGCATTTTTCTTTGAATATATAAATAACACCTCTTATTGGAAAACACTTTATGTTAATCGTTATATTCAATTTTGATCTATATTTTTCTATGATCCGGATTTTAGTGAAACTACCCAATTTTACTTACAACTATTCATTAGGCGTTTACCCATCCAATAATTAGAAATTTATCTTAATATTCTATTATTAACTTTGTTTTGCATCAGATAGTGCGATAATTCAAAGACTAGAAGCCTATATCTTGGCATAGACGGATGAGTCTATGAAGCAAAATTCAGCTGTCAGTAGGCATGTTTTCTACAATTATTCTTATCTGCCTACAATAAATTCCCACAGGGATGGCAGAAGAGTTGTCGTCCTTTGAAATCTAGGTACCTACTTGCCTCCGTCAAAATTGTGTGGGGGGAAGGGGTGCAAAATGCAAGACACTTGTTTTGCATTTCTTAGTTCTAAATATTAGTCATATTCATTTTATAATACTAAGAAAGATAGGAATGGTGTTGAACGAGTTTTACGTGCATTTCATAATAAGAAAGTATTGTGGAAAACAGAGTTGGTGTAAATTAACAATTTCTTTTTATCTTTGGACTTCTAATTCGAGTGATAAAATATTCTTTCTGAACTATAAAAGATGAACTTTATTGTTTTAATTCCAGGCTTCTCCGATATTTCAAACGTAATTATTTATTCTCCAATCAGGGAATTGTTTTCTAAGAGAGGGAAAACATTTCGTATACAATATTTCCACTATTCATTTCTACTTTCTACTAGACATTTACTATTCTAAGGAAACAAGTATTCGAAGCCGAGTCTTGGAATGTTTTCAGCATTACATTTTTCAATATTCTGACTATTTCATAGTGTCTTGATCTCTACAAGAAACTAATATTTGGGCGAATTTCCACGAACTTGATTTGAATAAAAAAAGTAGGAATAAAAAAAATAATTTTGGTTTAAATAGGTATATGGATATTTTCGTTTAAATATTGATGATGCGAACGGTTTAAATTTTTATCAATTTTCGGCGATCCCCCGATTGACTGAATCACTATAGGTACAAAATGTTCTATTCATTCTCACCATTCTGGCACACATATGTTCCATATGTCTATAATTACTTTATGCATTCTTGTTGTGTATCAGTTAATCATGATTCGTATATTGTGAGCTCATCGGTTCGGATTTTGGTAAATATCAATATTTCGGTTGTGTAATTTAACTGACATTATGAAGTAGAAAATCAAAATTAATTATTTCTGTATCTTCGCAGTAACACTAATATTTATGCGACATTATGTCTGAGTCTGACTGAATTTCATATTTCATCATCATCATCGAATCGGGATCATAACGTCGATCGATGTTATTATTATTATTATTATTTATTATTATTATTATTATTATTCGAAGTTATCTCCTTGAAAGGGTGTTGATATTACCAGTTGCAGGCGTTTGCCACTTCAAATGATAATTTTGTGAGCAGTTAATTCAGCGTTTTCCTAAATAACTGACATATTGACAGTATTACCGAATGTTGCATTTTAGAGGCGACAGACTCGTTGATTTTCAGATCTGAAAGATGTTTGGGCAGTGATTTAGGTATTACTCCTGTGGTGGAAATTATGATGGGGTAGATTTTAACGGTATCGACCCTCCATATTTCTTTAATTTCTGCTTTAAGGTCTTGGTATCTTCTGATTTTTTCAGTGTAGGTGGACATGATGTTATGACTATTAACTACTGCGTAATCTATGAGATGTACTGTTTTTCTTTTCTTGTTCCATATGATGGTGTCTGGTCTGTTGTGGCTCACAGTGCGATCGGTGTATATAGTTCTATTCCAATACAGGGCATAATTTTCGTTTTCGATGAAAGGTTTGGGATTGTATTTCCAGTACTGGTGGTCCTCTTCCTTATTGAATATTTTGCATTCGATGGCTTGGTGTAGTATTTTACCCATGTTGTCATGCCTTGTTACATATTCTGTTTGGCTTATTATTATTATTTTTTTTTTTTTTTGTCACATGATTATTATTATTATCTTCATTCCGTTCTCAGCCTCTGCTGGTCCTTCTTCTTTGAAAGATTGAAAAAACAATTCAGTTCCTCCCACTAATTCAGAAACTTCCTTACGATGTGACAGGTTTGTAGGGCAACAGCCTGTTGTGCATATCCCGCGATTTTCTGGGATAGATGAAGTTTTTGAAGATTTTTTTTGAATGCTTCAGACATAATTCCTTCAGCCGAGATAACTAATGGTATTATAGTGACTCCGGTTAGATTATTATTATTATTATTATTATTATTATTATTATTATTATTATTATCATTCCGTTCTCAGCCTCTGCTGGTCCTTCTTCTTTGAAAGAGTGAAAAAACAATTCAGTTCCTCCCACTAATTCAGAAACTTCCTTACGATGTGACAGGTTTGTAGGGCAACAGCCTGTTGTGCATATCCCGCGATTTTCTGGGATAGATGAAGTTATTATTATTATTATTATTATTATTATTATTATTATTATTATTATTATTTTTTTTTTTTTTTTTTTTTTTTTGTCACGTAAGAGGAAAAACCTTTTATAGGCGCCGCAAGCGGCAGTGTGAGACTCCAGATGTTATTTGGTTACTCACTAAAAAACCTCTCACTATTCTTGGACTGTTCTTCGTCCTGCCCTTACAGCGTCCCTTAACAAAAGAGATGAGCTGCAAGTGGCCTTCATAGTTGATGGGACCTCATCACTCGTAGTGACCCGAGCAACACTGCTTTTTGCATTCTGTTCGCCAAAACCTCGGCCAAGGATGTACAGGCCGGAATAATCTTCAATTCTGTCACATAGTTCGCTCTCATTCCGCCAAGGCATCCTATGATCAGAACGACCATTTTTACTTTATACCCTGGATATAGGGTTCCCAGCTCAAACAGCAAATCCTTGTATTTCTCCCTCTTCTGTTGTTCTTTCATCACCACATTATTTTCAGCGGGGGAGGAAAATTCGACAACAAATAATTCCCTGAGATCTTTGTCCACCAGTACTATATCTGGCTTTATGGCATGGATCTGCCGAGTTGTTGCAAAAGCATAGTTCCAGTAGATTCGAGCTCTATCATTTTCGATGACTGATTCAATTTCCAGAGGCACAAATGGTAGCACTGGCTCCTTGTCTATATCATAAACTTCTCTCAGATGGAAGTAGAGAATCCGAAGCGCCGCATTGTGTCTTTCTGTGTATCCTGATGGAGCGTGGACTCTGCAAGCAGACAAGATATGCATGACAGTTTCCTGCTGACTGTGGCATGCTCTGCAAGTTGTTGGGGTGTCCACTTTCATGATGTTCTTCTTATACCATCTTGTATTTATCACTCCATCTTGACAAGCCATAACGAATCCCTCCGTTTCCGACTTTAGACCAGCCGACTTCAAAAACGCAAAGGATAGTTCCTCTGATAGGCCCTGATCTTTCAAACTCCTGAAATATATAGAGTGCAGACTTTTACTCATGTGGTCTTCGAGTAACGTCTTCAGTTGTGCCTGTCTGATCTCTCTGCCTACTCTTCTCTGGTCTGTTGGCGTGATAGGTGTTCCCACTAGCTCATAGTCGATGGGTACTCCAGTTATGCTGAGTTTTTCCAAGGCTCTCCGTCCAGCTCTAAATAGGAAAGCTCCTTGGTTCCTGATTTCATGATGAGCTACCATTTTGAGGAGCGGGTCTTCACTTCTCAATATCCTTATTGCCATTTCCAACGTTTGTTGATGGTGTTGGTATTCCAAACTCTGCAAACCTCTGCCACCCTGCGTTCGTGGGAGATATATTCTTTGAACCGAGCAGTTGGGATGCAGGCTCCGATTCATGTTCATCACTTTACGTGTGGCCCTGTCTAGTTCGAGAATCTCATTAACTGTCCAGTTGATTATTCCGAAAGAGTATGTGACTATCGGAACTGCCAAGATGTTCGTAGCTGACACCTTGTTTTTACCAGACAGCTGTGATTTCCATATATCTCGGATCTTCTTTTTGTAGCTGGCTGTTAAAGCATCCTTGATTCGAGTTGTCTCCAGTGCGCCTCTTTGTTGCATTCCAAGGAATTTGTAATTTTCCTCTTCATCGAGGTGCCGAATGATTATTCCTCCTTCCAGTTCGATGTCTTCTCCTACTTCTTCAGTTCTTCCTCTGCTCAGATGGAAAACAGCACATTTTTCCAAACCGAATGACATTCCTATTGCTGTGGTGTATTCCGCAACGATGTTAAGAAGTTGTTGTAGCGCTGCCTTGGAGGGAGCGTACAGTTTTAAGTCGTCCATGTACAGGAGATGTGAAACCAGATGTTCCCTTCTGCCTGGTGGCCCGGCCTTGTACCCTATTCTGCTTTCCCTCAACTCCGTTGTTAATGGTAGGAGTGTTATGCAGAACAGTAAAGGGCTTAGAGAGTCTCCTTGAAATACGCCTCGCCTGTATTTCACCCATCCCGTATACGTGGTTCGACCTTCCGATCGAACGGCGAACTTAGTCTTCCATAGCGCCATGATGTTTTTCATCACATGGACGATATTTGTGTGGACTTTGAGCATCTCAAGCAGCTGTAATATCAAGCTGTGCGACGATGTGTCAAATGCTTTCGCGTAATCCAGCCAGGATGTATGTAGATCGCGCTTGTAGTGTTTTGCATCTTGACAAATGCTCTTGTCTATGAGTAGGTTGTCCTTGCACCCCTGTACTCCTTTCCGTGCCCCTCTTTGCTCGTAGATTTGGTTCCACACTGGTGCACTAGCCTCCAGAATCCGGTTTTGAAGGACACTTGTGAGTATTTTATACAGCGTATTGAGACACGTGATAGGGCGATAGTTCTTTGGCTGTCCTAGATCGCCTGATTTTGGTATCAGTACAGTTCTGCCCTCTACCAACCATGATGGAATTGCCTCACGGTGAATTATTATCCCACTGAATAATCTGGCTACGTGTTGATGAGTAGCTGGAAAGTTCTTCCACCAGTAGTTTTGGATCCCATCCCGTCCAGGTGCCGTGAAATCATTTTTGTTCTTTAGGGCTTGTCTAACTTCTTCGGTTGTTACTTCAGTCATTTCTTCTGTCGGTTGCAGACTTTGATCGCATAATGTCTGGAATCTGTGAAGTGCTGGAGTATCCCTGGTTTCCACTGGTCGCTCGTACAGTTTCTTCCAGAACCGTTCGACTTCTTCTGGCGATGGCGAGTTTTTTGCCTCTATTTGTTTAGGCTGAAATAGCTTTGAGGGTTCTGCGGTGAATGTGTTGTTGTCCTCTATCCATTTCTGCTTCCTGATCAGCTTCTTCCTCGCTGCCGCTAGTGATCTTATCTTATCGACAGCTTTCTGCTTCAGTAGATTGATGATGGGCAAGCTAATCGTACGGTGCAACGCACGTAGCTCCCCCATCATGACCTCTATCTTCATGCTAGGCTTCAGTTGTCCTTTCATAACATCTATGATACATTGGTACCAAGATGCTTGCTGCCTCACGATCTTCATCTTCTTATCTAGCTTCTTCATTCTTGACCTATGTTTGTCATCCCTTGTTGTTGTTCTACCCGGAGGGCATAGAAGTGAAGTAGCAGCTCTCACTGCAGCCACGACATCTTCTAGTGAGCAGTCCTCCTTTAGGTGATCGTTGATGATATTATTCATCATGGCTAGGTCTTCAGCCTGGAGTCTCGTTTTCAACCGTGCAGTCGTTTTGTTCGGATCCCCTACTGCAGCCTCGAATGCTTCCTTTCTGTTGATGACTGGTTCCGGAACATCTCTCACTTGTTCCGTTCTTCGCCTGTTGCACTGTGCAGGATGTTCCACTCGGAATGGGGCAGCTGTCACCTGCTCCATGTCCAGTGCTTCGACTTGCGATCCAGGCATTGGAGGTTGGATGTTTGCGGCATCTCTCACCTGCCTTCCATCCTGTTCTTCTCTCCTTTGAATCGTGGATTGCTGCTGTTGGTTCCGAGCATCTCTCACCTGCTCTTCAGCTTGTTCTTCTGTTCCTTCTGGCTCTTGAAGCTGCTGCAAGATTCCTCTCTTCTTCAGATGGCTCACCTGGTCTCGCAGGTTTTGCTGAGTCATAAAACTAAGATCTGGATTATTTTCACACCACAGACCATGCAGTCTACCCATATATCCCCTTCTTTCTGGTCTGGATCTTCGGTATAAAACAGTCAGTTTTTCATGTTGCTCGGGTGTCCACTTGTGGCGTCCCCTTTGCGTGGTCTTGTTCCTGTTGCCGGGTCCGACTACGGGTTGCTCTTGCGAGCGCAGATTCCCTATGCGACCGGCAACTTCTCTCTCCTCCTCGATGTCCTCGTCGGAAGCTGTAGTTTCTTGTATGACAGGCGCCCGCCTCCTCAGCATCCTGCCGTTGGTGGTTCGCATGCTGTCACGCCTAGCACCAACCCCAGACGTGCCCTGGTGATCCCCAGGCAGCAGCTGTTTTCCGAGGCCTCTTAGTTGGTTACTCATCATTGGTTGAGATACAACCGGGGTTCGCGGGCTTGTCACACCCGTATGCTACTAAGTAGTACCCCCGTGCGATTTTGCGTTTTATACCTACTGCCAGGTAGCTAAGATACCTCGGGTTTGCTAAGCCCGTACTCTGAAACACATCCCAGAGCCCCTGAGGGGTTGTTATTGTTAGTGTTAGTTTAAGTGTTAGTGTTAGTGTAAGTGTTAGTGTTAGTGTTAGTGTAAGTGTTAGTGTTAGTGTTAGTGTTAGTGTTAGTGTTAGTGTCAGTGTCAGTGTTAGTGTTAGTGTTAGTGTAGTGTTAGTGTTAGTGTTAGTGTTAGTGTAAGTGTTAGTGTTAGAGTTAGTGTTAGTGTTAGTGTTAGTGTTAGTGTTAGTGTTAGTGTTAGTGTTTGTGTTTGTGTTAGTGTTAGTGTTAGTGTTAGTGTTAGTGTTAGTGTTAGTGTTAGTGTTAGTGTTAGTGTTAGTGTTAGTGTTAGTGTTAGTGTTAGTGTTAGTGTTAGTGTTAGTGTTAGTGTTAGTGTTAGTGTTAGTGTTAGTGTTAGTGTTAGTGTTAGTGTTAGTGTTAGTGTTAGTGTTAGTGTTAGTGTTAGTGTTAGTGTTAGTGTTAGTGTTAGTGTTAGTGTTAGTGTTAGTGGTAGTGTTAGTGTTAGTGTTAGTGTTAGTGTTAGTGTTAATGTTAATGTTAATGTTAGTGTTAATGTTAATGTTAGTGTTAGTGTTAGTGTTAGTGTTAGTGTTAGTGTTAGTGTTAGTGTTAGTGTTAGTGTTAGTGTTAGTGTTAGTGTTAGTGTTAGTGTTAGTGTTAGTGTTAGTGTTAATGTTATTGTTAATGTTAGTGTTAGTGTTAGTGTTAGTGTTAGTGTTAATGTTAGTGTTAGTGTTAGTGTTAATGTTAGTGTTAGTGTTAGTGTAAGTGTTAGTGTTAGTGTTAGTGTTAGTGTTATGGTTATTGTTATTGTTATTGCATTTTATACCTACTGCCAGGTAGCTAGGGTACCTCGGGTTTGCTAAGCCCGTACTCTGAGACACATCCCAGAGCCCCTGAGGTTATTATTATTATTATTATTATTATTATTATTATTATTATTATTTATAATTTTTCTATAATTTTTCATGTTCTTGTTGATTGTTGATTTCAATTAATTCATTTGATATATTTAAATTTATGTACCTAATATTTTTTCAATGAAATGCAATATAAATGAACCGAATTCTGATTGAAAAATTGTTTTGAAAAAAATTGAAAATGTAGAGGTGGGACCCTGAATGTTTTCAAGGGTAGGGCCCCGGAAATCGTCGATCCGCCACTGTACTGCACAACAAATTTCTAGATTTCCTGAACTGATATTTATGTATACTTATTTTTGTTAGGCAAGTTTAAATTGAGGATTTTAATTGAAATTCATATCATAAACAACATTTCTTAGTAACGGAAATCGTAAATATTTTCAGTACCGGTCTGCACTGACGGCAAATAAATCCTCAAATTATTTTAATGAAGGCAATGGTCGACGAGTGTGAAAGCTTGAATGTGCGGAAGATGAAAATTGGTCTACGATAGTACGATCCATTCCACTTAAAGAATCCACCTGACCTGCTTCCGTTGTCGAAGTAGTTCTTGACATCACAATATTAGCTCACGTCAAGATCACCGTCGCGAATACATAACACGTACTTGTTATTTATCTACGATAAGTGAAACTAATCGCCGGAAAGGTTTTTGTTATACTTATACCATAAAACGAAAAAAATTTAATGAGAATTTGATCAAAATGCTATGTAGTTCTATTAAATTGAGAACAATATGTATTATCCGAATTATTGATGCGGTAACCAAGAAACTTCAGTGCACTTTTTACCGCATTTTTATTATTAAATGGTTCTTTTCTGGGTTCACCCTCCGAGCTCTGAAAAATATCAATAAAATTAAAAATTTATTATTTTGTGAATTGCTTCTGCGTTAGAAATACAAGATATTTATTACAAGCAATGTATAGAACAATCTTGCTTAACAAACAATAATAATAATTATTATTATTATTATAAAGAAGTACAGAGTTGAGGCATAAGCCTATGAACTCAGAGAAAGGAAGAAAAGTTGAAAACATTGCAAGCATATAAAATGAGAACAGTAAAAAGAAACAGCAACAAACATAGTAGGGTTTAATGAATTGTTCAGATGCGAAAGCCGATGTCAAACCAGGCATCAAGTCTGTTCTTGAAAGAGTTCACCGAGGGTGCATCCACCACGTCACAGGGGAGACCATTCCAGGACATGGAGAGAAAAAATCGCAGCACTTCACATGAAATCTCTCACGCTTAAGTTTTAAGTTGTGACCCCGCAGATTGTTCGCGTTCAATTCGTACAAATGCAAGATATCAACACCGAATAATCCATGGAGCGCCCGAAACGTGATAATTAGGTCCCCGCGCAGCCGTCTTTCCTCCAATGAAGACAGGCACATCCGTTCTAATCTCTCCTGGTATGAAGGTCTGAAGACACCATAAGTCAGACGTGTCACTCTGCTTTGAAGTCTCTCCAGGAGCATCAGGTCGCCCCTGAGCCACGGGTGCCAAACAGGACCAGCAAACTCTAAAATTGGCCTCAGATATGTTTTGTAGATTTGGCACACGGTTGAGACATCACATCTCTGAAAGGACTTCTGTATAATGTAAAATAATCTTTTTGCTCTTTGTTCAGAGTATAGGTGATGTGGGTTGACCAGGAGAGATCGGTGATGACCGGTGATGGTCACACCCAGGTCAACGTGTGTGGTGCAACCTTCCACTCTAAGTCCATCAATGTAATAGTTGTGCCTCGGATTGTTTGTACCCAGATGAAGAACGCGACACTTTGACTGGTTGAGAGGTATAAGCCAACGAGAGGACCAAAGGGATACTCGAGATCTTCTTGAAGTTGTATTTCACAATACTCAGCCTCTCCGAAAAACTTAAGATCGTCCGCGTAGGACACACTTAGAGAGCTTATATATGAGGTCAAATCACTTACGTAGGCTATAAATAACAGAGGGCCATCTTTTTTTGGAGCTCTAGTTCCTCGGAAC
This sequence comes from Halyzia sedecimguttata, assembly GCA_937662695.2. NCBI lineage: Eukaryota > Metazoa > Arthropoda > Insecta > Coleoptera > Coccinellidae > Halyzia > Halyzia sedecimguttata. The sequence goes on from OW569414.2 coordinate 106,588,825, forward strand.
TGAGTGCTTATCAATTTGCCCAAATGTCTGTAATTTTCGAATTTTTGGCTGACAATGGTCTCAAACGATTTGGTTCGACGCACTGATCAAGAATCCGAGGTCGAAATCGATTCTGTCCGGCTGGTCCAGCCGGCCGGCCGTAGGCACGATAACTCTCGAACGAAAGGAGTTAGAGGATTGAAATTTCAAAGGTGGGTTTGAAGCGTGAATATCTCAGACAAGTTTGTTAATGGGCGAAATCCATCAAGCGGTTTCGGAGTTATGGCCGATTTCAGAAAAACACATTTTTTATGTATATTTCCGAAACCGATCACTCGATCTATCTGAAATTTAGTATCAAATTGTAGAATCATGACCTTTATACGCATGTGAAGTTTTCTATTGACAAGGTTACCGCAAAGCATAAAAAAAAATTTTTTCAAAATTCAAAAATATTTTTTCTACAGTAACTCTTGAACGGAATGAGCTAGGCAGTTGAAAATTTCAGAGTAGGTTAAGGAGATAAATATCTCGGTTGAGTTTGTTATTTGGCAAAATAGGCCCGATGGTTTCGGAGTAACGCAAAAATTTTTTTAGTAAGCAACAAATTTCAAATTCAATTTTTATTTAAGATGCAGTTTCACCATTAAAATCTATCGGTATCATTCTCAACTCCAACAAGCTTATACTTTCGGAGATATGATTTTTCTAAATTTCAATAATGAATCGTACTTATATGTTTTCACAGAATGCTATAATTATTATATGTAAGCTTTATTATACATATGATCTGTGTTCATACTCGCACATATCATCCTGTTCTAAAAGAGAGAGTCAAATTAATTTCAGCTATTTTAATTTGATTTCTTCCATGGTGCAGTTCTCATTCTCAGATTGCTCATTTAATCTTGATAAATAGACTATTATATGAATTGAATTTCCTCTATGATGCAGTTCTATCATATGAATACATTGATATAATTCCCAACTCTGAGAAACCAATACTTTCGGAGGTATAATTTGTCTGTTTGAACTAGAGCGCCAGAAAACTCCTGTCCACAGGGCTTGAACCCATTTTTTCTGGTTCCAATAGGCAAATTATGGAAACTTTTTCACTTCATATATTGCGAGAGTTATCAAACCTGATGGCAGTTGAGCGGTAGTATTTTTCTATGAAATTGAGAGGAATAGAAAATGCATGATTTACTTTAGGCGCACGAATTCCCATCAGACACAGCTTCTATTTGTATGACAAATATTGAAGAATGGTTTATGAGTTAATTCAACAGAGTCCTAACACACGAGATCGAACTGTGAATGAGTTTGAAAGGTTTCTTCGTTCTGGTGACATCATTTGGTTAATATTACTTTAAGGACTAAAAGAAGCATCTCCAGAAAAGAAAGAAGGAAGTATTTGGTAGGATTAAAATCTGTACTAACATAATAAAGAGAACACCTTTGTTGTTGTGCTTGTTTATTTAAAACAGGTATTCTAAAGAAATGAACTAAATCAAACCTTTCGTTCAACATTTCGAAAGCTTTATTATTCCTGATAAATAGATCATTAAAGGATACTTTGGGATGTGCACTAATCATTCAATGTATGTTCACTACCATTCTCTGAAAAATTTCTGTAAAATATATTCTTTTCAATACTTGATCTTCTTCGTTAGAAACACTAGATATTTGTCACATGCAATTAAAAAACAGTAACGAAACAACACTAATGATAAAACAATTATTCTACGACAACTCAGATCCTTTATCAGACTACTTAATCAGACACGAAGCGAAATTATCCACTAATATTTTTTGTTGAAGCTATATTGTATGCACAGTTCTTGGATTTCTCACTTTGCGTTCGTGTTCCGCAAAGAACAGCACGCTATCATTTTGCCACGATGTCTATATTTTTCGATTTTTTGCCGAAAATAGTGTCAAACGATTGAGTTCGACCCACTGTTGAATAATCCGGGGTCAAATTCAATTCTATCCGGCCATCCGTTAGCACGATAACTTTCGAACGAAAGGGGTTAGAGAATTTAAATGTTCGAGGTAGTTTTGGAGCGTAAATAACTCGGTTGAGTTCGTTAATGGGCGAAATCCAATGAGGGGTTTCGGAGTTATGGCCATTTTTAGTTAAAACATTTTTTACGAATATTTCTGGAACCGATCACTAAATCTATGTGAAGTTCAGCATAAAATTGTAAAATCAGCACCTTCATATGCATACGAAGTTATACATTGATCAGATGACTATAAACTGGCCAACTAAACTATAATTGGATACTCTTAATTCGAATTTACCATTTTTTTTGGGAGTCGAACCAAATCGTTTGAGACCATTTTCGTCAAAAAATTCGAAAGTTACAGACATTTGGGCAAAATGGTAACGAGATGTTCCCCATAACATTCGCGCAAAAAATTCCAATATCTAAAATAAATAAATTTTGAGCATTCATGGGAACTTTTAGTAATCTATTAATTGAAATATTAGGTGATAGTATGGGGATATCTGTGTGGATAGATTGGTGAAATATACTAGTCATGTGAATGATCTAATAGACCAGGTCGATAATTTTTGACACCGAATAAAATTATAGTAGAATGAAACCCGTTGGAAAAGGAAGAGAATATAACAAAAATTATAGGAAAAATAATTTACGGCCGATCTGAGGTCGGGAAGGGGAAGAGGGCGAGTTTTTAAGGGTAAAAATCGGTTTATCTCGATTTCCGTCAAAACTACAAGTCCTATGGAGAAAAGTAAAATGGAAAAGTTGTAGGTAATAAAAAGATCTACAACTTTTTTTTTCACACTTTTTTCACACAACCTTGAAATTTATGTGAAAAATTCAAATAACCACGTTTTAGGTTTTTAATTTTTATCTTTCCAAAAACAAAAAAATTCCACCAAATTAGGTAAAAACTTTTTATGTCCCAAATGCACTGTAACTTTTTGGATTCAAAATATTCCTTTTTTGCGCGTATGTTCTGGGGAACATCGCGTTATAGTTTTGCCCAAATGTCTGTAACTTTCGAATTTTTTGAAAAAAATGGTCTCAAACGATTAAGTTCGACTCCCCAATGAAGAATTCGAGGTCAAATTTGATTCTGTCCGGCCGGCCGTCCGGCCGGCCGGCCGGCCGTTGCCACGATAACTTGAGAACGAAAAGAGCTAGCGACTTGAAATTTTCAGGGTAGGTGGCGCATCCCAATACGACGGACAAGTTCGTTAATGGGCATAACCGGCCCAGTGGTTTCCGAGTAATAATTTTGTTTTCAACCAATATGAATCCGATCAAATTGAAACTTGGTGGGTAGTTGTAGAATATGACCCTAAGCACGTTTGTGAAATTTTGTGCGAATCGTATGGCTAGAAAATTTTAAAAAAATTATTAAAAAATATTTTTGTTGTCACGATAACTTCCGAACGGAATGAGATAGCGGCTTGAAATTTTCAGGTTAGGATGTGCACCAGAACGCGACATTTCAGTTTGTTTATGAGCATAATCGACCAAACGGTTATAGAGTTATAGCAATCTGAAATTTTCTGAAATTTGGTGGTTTTTTGTTCCTCATTAACTCGAAAAATACTGAACCGATAGAATTCAAACATTGTTATTAGTTGTAGAATGGCAACGCGAAAATGTTTGCAAAATTTGGTGAGGATAGCATTTGTAGAAAATTTTTAATAAATCATTAAAAATAAAAAAAAAAAATTCTATATATCAGTAACTATTCGTTTGAAATTCATGAAATTTTGCAAGAGCCTTCATAACCTAACTCTTCTGCCAAGTTTCAAGTTTTAATATGATCGGTTAAATATTGTTGGAGATTCGAGCATTCTTGTGCGAGTTCAGTAGTACCGATTTGGTGTAGCGTAAGGCTCCGAAGAAACGATCGCTCGACCCGGACTTTTGCCGTCGAGTCGAAGAAGACGAATCGATTTGTGTTTTTCCCAAATTTCGTTCTTCTAGGTTGAGCCTAAATATACTAATTCGATACAAGTTTCGGAGGTTTTGAGTCCGACGATTTTCCATTCAAAAAGTCAATCCGAGAAACGTCAGAATTAATTCGAGAGACGGGGTCGGAAATTTTCGAAAGCGAAACTGACGATTTAGGCCTTTTTGGGGCGTGAAACTTGAAGAAAATGATAGATAGCTTTTGCGCGTATGTTCTATTTTCCATTCTTCTGTATTGGACACCCTTAATCGAATTTACCATGGTAAATTATGTTGTCCATTCTCCTGTATTGGACACTTATTTTATTTTATATTTAAAACTGTAATTAGATCTTTGAAATACCATTGAATGAAGAAATTCTTGTAAGTTAACAAAATATCTTTATTAGAACAATAAAAATGCATCATTTTATTAAAATGATAGTTAGACTATCCAATTGCTTCTTTTCTTTGTAATATTTTAGCTGTAAGTCAGTATAGCTTAAAACTTTTAAAGTAACGTCCTACAATATTAATTTAAATGATATTATAAATAAAAAATTGGTTCAAGCACTGACGTGAAGTCAGGAGCTTTTGCGCGTATGTTCTATTGTCCATACTCCTGTAATGAACACTATTCTTAATCGAATTTACCATGATGAATTCTATTGTCTATTCTCCTGTATTGGACACTCTCTTCTTAATCGAATTCACCATGATGAATTATATTGTCCATTCTCCTGTATTGGAGACTCTTCTTAATCGAATTTGCCATGATGAATTCTATTGCCCAGAATGGACAATAGAATTCATCATGGCAAATTCGATTAAGAAGAGTCTCCAATACAGGAGAATGGACAATAGAATTCATCATGGTGAATTCGATTGAGAAGAGTGTCCAATACAGGAGAATAGACAATAGAATTCATCATGGTAAATTCGATTAAGAATAGTGTTCATTACAGGAGTATGGACAATAGAACATACGCGCAAAAGCTCCTGACTTCACGTCAGTGCTTGAACCAATTTTTCACCTTAATTAGACTCAATATCGAAAAAGCATCCTAATTTTCAATTAAAAATTCTCACGTCAAAATATCTGCTTTTTTAAAAAAGTAGGTGGGCTTTTTGTTCGTTGAAAGCTCTACTTTCTGATGGTCTAAAGAAAATATACATTACTATGGTAAATTCTCTCAGAAAATGCTACGAAGTAACAGGCAGTAAGGCCCAGACCCTCACTTCTCTATGAAATACCTTTTGATGGGCTAAAATTATCCGTAGGTCACTCAGGTATACAAGTTATCTTAAAATACCAATAAATAGGCATCTACACATATAATTTAGAGAAGATTCAACAACTTTCTCAAAATATCGTGGATATCTTATTAAATATTAACATTATCAACTTAGCATTTTCCGAAAAAATTTGCAATAGTAATGTATATTTTTTTTACACCATCAGAAAGTAGAGATTCCAATGAATAAAAATTGGTTCAAGCACTGACGTGAAGTCAGGAGCTTTTGCGCGTATGTTCTATTGTCCATACTCCTGTAATGAACACTATTCTTAATCGAATTTACCATGATGAATTCTATTGTCTATTCTCCTGTATTGGACACTCTCTTCTTAATCGAATTCACCATGATGAATTATATTGTCCATTCTCCTGTATTGGAGACTCTTCTTAATCGAATTTGCCATGATGAATTCTATTGTCCATTCTGGGCAATAGAATTCATCATGGCAAATTCGATTAAGAAGAGTCTCCAATACAGGAGAATGGACAATATAATTCATCATGGTGAATTCGATTAAGAAGAGAGTGTCCAATACAGGAGAATAGACAATAGAATTCATCATGGTAAATTCGATTAAGAATAGTGTTCATTACAGGAGTATGGACAATAGAACATACGCGCGAAAGCTCCTGACTTCACGTCAGTGCTTGAACCAATTTTTTATTTATAATATCATTTAAATTAATATTGTAGGACGTTACTTTAAAAGTTTTAAGCTATACTGACTTACAGCTAAAATATTACAAAGAAAAGAAGCAATTGGATAGTCTAACTATCATTTTAATAAAATGATGCATTTTTATTGTTCTAATAAAGATATTTTGTTAACTTACAAGAATTTCTTCATTCAATGGTATTTCAAAGATCTAATTACAGTTTTAAATATAAAATAAAATAAGTGTCCAATACAGGAGAATGGACAACATAATTTACCATGGTAAATTCGATTAAGGGTGTCCAATACAGAAGAATGGAAAATAGAACATACGCGCAAAAGCTATCTATCATTTTCTTCAAGTTTCACGCCCCAAAAAGGCCTAAATCGTCAGTTTCTCTTTCGAAAATTTCCGACCCCGTCTCTCGAATTAATTCTGACGTTTCTCGGATTGACTTTTTGAATGGAAAATCGTCGGACTCAAAACCTCCGAAACTTGTATCGAATTAGTATATTTAGGCTCAACCTAGAAGAACGAAATTTGGGAAAAACACAAATCGATTCGTCTTCTTCGACTCGACGGCAAAAGTCCGGGTCGAGCGATCGTTTCTTCGGAGCCTTACGCTACACCAAATCGGTACTACTGAACTCGCACAAGAATGCTCGAATCTCCAACAATATTTAACCGATCATATTAAAACTTGAAACTTGGCAGTAGAGTTAGGTTATGAAGGCTCTTGCAAAATTTCATGAATTTCAAACGAATAGTTACTGATATATAGAATTTTTTTTTTTTATTTTTAATGATTTATTAAAAATTTTCTACAAATGCTATCCTCACCAAATTTTGCAAACATTTTCGCGTTGCCATTCTACAACTAATAACAATGTTTGAATTCTATCGGTTCAGTATTTTTCGAGTTAATGAGGAACAAAAAACCACCAAATTTCAGAAAATTTCAGATTGCTATAACTCTATAACCGTTTGGTCGATTATGCTCATAAACAAACTGAAATGTCGCGTTCTGGTGCACATCCTAACCTGAAAATTTCAAGCCGCTATCTCATTCCGTTCGCAAGTTATCGTGACAACAAAAATATTTTTTAATAATTTTTTTAAAATTTTCTAGCCATACGATTCGCACAAAATTTCACAAACGTGCTTAGGGTCATATTCTACAACTACCCACCAAGTTTCAATTTGATCGGATTCATATTGGTTGAAAACAAAATTATTACTCGGAAACCACTGGGCCGGTTATGCCCATTAACGAACTTGTCCGTCGTATTGGGATGCGCCACCTACCCTGAAAATTTCAAGTCCCTAGCTCTTTTCGTTCTCAAGTTATCGTGGCAACGGCAGGCCGGCCGGCCGGACGGCCGGCCGGACAGAATCAAATTTGACCTCGAATTCTTCATTGGGGAGTCGAACTTAATCGTTTGAGACCATTTTTTTCAAAAAATTCGAAAGTTACAGACATTTGGGCAAAACTATAACGCGATGTTCCCCAGAACATACGCGCAAAAAACTCATCTACTTCTTTAAAAAAGCAGATATTTTGACGTGAGAATTTTTCATTGAAAATTTGGGTGCTTTTTCGATATTAAGTCAAATTAAGGTGAAAACAAAAATATTTTAAATACAAAAAATACAGTGTATTTGGGACATGAAGAGGTAAGTTTTACCAAATTTGTTGAAAAAAAAAATTTATTGTAAGAGATGAAAATTAAAACCCAAAAACGTGGTTATTTGAATTTTACATAAATTTTGAGGTTATGTGAAAAAAGTGTGAACACAAAAGTTGTAGATCTTTATATTACCCACAACTTTGCCATTTAACTTTTTTCCAAAAGATTTGTAGTTTTGCCGAAAATCGAGATATATCGTTGTTTACCCTTAAAAACTCACCCCCTTCCCCTTCGCGAACTCAGATCGCCCGTAAATTATTTTTCCTATCATTTTTGTTATATTCTCTTCCTTTTCCAATGGCTTTCATTCTACTATAATTTTTGTTCACTTTTTATCATTTTTAAAGGCTTCGACCCTGGTCTATAAAGATAGTGATATCAAGAAAATCAATACTACAAGAATCAATTATTGTTATAGTTTTTCGTACTGACGGAAGTAAACTGTTTCCGATATGGTACATAGGTGCAAAGGTACAGCAAGCTCGTTCGTTGCTTAAAATACATATTAATTAAACAGTTCGTAGCGATGGTAACGAGCGTAGTTACGTTACCCAAACCTACAAAATATAAAATACTTCCGTGAATTGATTCTTAGGTGTACACATGATATGATGCTCATTAAACCCAGATATATACGTTGAGTACATGAGCATCAGATTGTTTCTATTAGGCCAATTAATCCGGTAAAACTCTCATGGAGCTGTCTGATAGGCCTTCCTTAATTGATTCATTAAATTTTCAACAATTTGAGCTACTGCAAATGAGCAATTTGTCAACTTTCACCAAGGAATTTATAATGATGTGATATTTGATATTTTAATTTGGAGATGAACTGAAAACGAGAAGGATTTTCAACTAGCTATTGACTCTGCATAGTAATTGAACAATTGCTGAACCTTAGGTATGTCTTATGGTATGATTTCGATTCTAAAATGTTTTCAGACGAGTCTATTTGACTCAATGATGAAGAATAAGTAGTTAAGTTTTATCCTTACTAATTGGTCCTTTTCTGGATATTCTCTCCCAAACTGTGAAAAATATTTATGAATTACAAGAATTTATTATTTTGAAATTGTTTACTCATGTTGCCTAATAAACAGTAGCGAAAAAACACCAGCCATAATACAACTATTCTGTGACGTTTCGGTGAATAAATAAGACTACTTCATCAGACACCAAGCAAAAATCTTCAAAATTATTTATGTTGACAGTTATTCTGAAATTTGCATCACAGGCAGTCTTCACAAAAACGTAGTAACCCAGTTCTACTTTACATAGAAATTTGAAAGTTCTAACACTTTCTTCAACAAATGCAATCAAATATAGTCATTTCCAATTGAGCAATTTGCAAAATTGTTTTCTCTGTTCTTCAAACTACCAGTTGACTCTTTAAGTTCTCTTTCTGCGCGCATATTCTGGGGAACAGCGTGCTATCATTTTGTCCAAATGTCTGTCATGTTCGAATTTTTTGCGAAAATGGACTCAAACGATTAGGTTCGACTAATTAATGTCGAATTTGATTCTGTTCGGCCGGCCGTTGCAACAAATTTCGAACGGAAAGAGAATTTTCAGAGTAGGAGGAGTGTCCAAATTTGACGGACAAATTCGTTAAGCTGCATTATCGGCCAAACCGTTTCCTAGGAGGTATTAATTTTGTTTTCAACCAACATAGGTCCGATCGGGTCGAAACTTGGTAACTACATAGGTTTAGAATACCGACACCAATACGTACGTCAAATTTGTGGGGATCATATAAGTAGAAAATAAAAAAAAAAATCATTAAAAATATTATTCATCTCCCGATAATTGAGAACGGAAAGAGATAGCTACTTGCAATTTTCAGGGTCGATAGCGCATCCGAATGCAACATTTATATTTTTTAATAGGCATACGGTTTTTGAATTATTCCCATCTGAAATTTTCTTGTCAAGCTGTAATATTGTTTTCTCGATAACTCAAATAATACAGATCTGATCGGATTCAAACTTGGTAACTTTTAGAATATCGACACAAAGTCGTACAATGTGAAAATTTGTGAGGATAGAATAACTACAAAATATTTTAAAAATTATGAAATAATATTATATATCTCACGATAACTTGAGAAAGGATAGAGATATCGACTTGCAATTTTCAGGATAGGTTGCGTATCTTAGGGCGATACTTGATTTCGTTAATGGACATAATCGGCCGATCGGTTTTGGAGTTATACCTATCTGAAATTTTGTCAGTATTCCAATTATAACTCCAAATGTACAAAATCCGATTGAAACTAGGTAATTATAAGTAGAATGTCAACTTGCGAAATTTCTTGAATATCGTATGACTAGAAAAACAATAAAAAACTATTTACTCTATTTCAGTATCGTAATGAGTCCATTCCAGCACTAAAAACAGTGCTGGAATGGACTCATTCCCGCATTGTTTCTAGTTATATTTTTCGTTTTGTGGTAGTCAGCACTGACATTCGATCCTATCAAATTTCAACACACGTCAATTATTGTCAATATAATATAATCTGGATAAGGTGAAATAATTGTTGAGGAAAAGCTTTATTTTCAGTAAAAAATATGGTAATAGAGATTTCCTTCTTGCTAATTTTGAATCATTCATGCTATTAGGAAACTGTTTCAATCTGATCTCCATGCCCTTCGTACGTTTCAAATTCAAATTCCGTAATCTGTCAACTTTCGTAACAGTCACACCAACTACCAAGATACAATACAAACGTCACTAGGATCAGGATTTATAATCCGAATTTTTCATTAAATTTCAACAGTATTTTGCAAACCTTGCCTGAAATAGAGAAAAAATCGTCTAATACTCGTTGCACAAGGCGATTCCAACACTCCAGCGTTCTAAAACTCGCTCCTTCGTCGCTCGTTTTCGAATTTCGCATTCGTGTTTTAATAGGAGCCCATTCTGCAACTTGTTTTAGAATATACTATTGCCAATAATTGCTGAACTCCAAAGGCGTTGGAGCTGAAATCAGGTAGTCGAATGTAAAATTGCGGTTTGAAGGTTTGTGCGAAATTTCAGCGGGGTCTGACAGATAGATTCTGAAGAAAGAATTTTTTTTTTTGTTATACGATATTCAAATAATTCAGTAGAAGTTTGCGCGTTGGCATTCTACAATAAATTACCAAGTTTCAATCTGAATTTTTTGAGTCATTGATGAAACAATATTTCAGTTGAGTATATTAAACAATTACCAGAATATGACGACATGAGTATTTGTTTTCATGGTTTGAAGTATCTTTAATAACCATTCATTACGGGGGTGTACAGTGTTTCGAATGAACGAAATATACTAGCGCGTCGAAGCTTCTGACGTCAGGTTAGTTCATAAGCAATTTTTGTAACGTTTAATGTAAACGTTAAAGTTCCATCCACCAAAATGTATTATTGTTGTTAGTGAGTGGAGCTTAATATTAGATATTTTAGGTTCAGAAAGAACATAACAGAAAGAATATTACAAAAAACATCAAAGCAGTATTGTGTCATCAGAAGCTTTAGCATGCTAGTTTATTCAATAGTCAAAATATTTCACAAATGACATCGTACACTCGTTAGATTTAATATAAATTGTAAAATCGAATAGTACATTGAAACTGAACTGAACGAGATATTAGGAATAAGTCAACATATCCGTTCCATTCTAGATCTAGAAATATATCACAAAAAGTAACATCTCATTTTCTCATAGTTCTTCCCAGATGGATTCCAACCCAAGTCTCTCAGGTTCGTTCCGTATGAAATAAATCATATTTAGAGTTGAATTCTGATCATTAGAATATACTTAATTCTGCTTTATGAAGAGTCCCCTAGCATCACATTCAGTAAAGTATACCTCTGACATATAGATTTCTACATATTAAACTCAAATGCTGAAGATTACAGTGAGAAAACTGGAACTTTTTGCATCAAACTACACAGTTGTGAGGTAAGATGTCGCCACGATACATCAAATCCTTGCAGGACAGTCATATCGATAAAACAATTTATTTCTGTTTCAGTTAATAGATTTATGACTCCAATATGTTCACAACGGTATACTAGTATGAATGAAGTTTAAGTACTGGAAACTTAAATTTGATTTGCGAAGGATTGCATTATGGCCGAGTTCATACACCTATTGCTTATGGTCGTACCCACTTCTGATATAGGTACCTACATAGCTAGAAAAATTACAAATTAAGACGAACAAGAGCAGTTTTCAGGTGAACGAAACCATTGAATACTACCAAGTCGTTTAAGAATGGTAGTCTTAGTGTTCTATGATGGTAGTTAAATAAGGTACATAATGTCCGATGGAAATGTTGTTGGAGCAGCATAACGTTCAATGAAACACAAAATCCGTTTGTATATCAGTTTACAACTTCGGAACTACAGAATACTTGAACTTTCAAGTATTCTGTGGTAAGTTTCGCATTTATTATTGCTATTGAATTTCGATGGATTGGTCATCATCACACTTCAACATCGACTAATTCAAAAGGAACTGATTTTCTTCAAGAACTACGTAAAACTTTTATCTGTGTACGTTCCTCAATCGATTGGATAATAATTACTAACTGAGAATTCGTAATTTGTAAGAACCATTACTTTGCTAAAATATATTGAGCTTCTAGGATCAAGTTGGTGATAGCATATCGAGAAATATGAATATTTCGTGTTCTTCATATCTCAAAAAACACAAGCCAACCAAGGTTAAATTGGGAAAATAGACGTTAAATATGTTGGTGACATATTTGGTGACGGTATATTCACAAGTTTTGACAGGAATGATTTATTTTCAGAACGTCAATTCGTACTTGATTGCCAACATTTCTGCGCGTATGTTCTGGGGAACATTGCGTTATCATTTTGCCCAAATGTAAGTAATTTTCGATTTTTATTGCGAAAATGGTCTCAAAGCGAGTTCGACTACCTGATGAAGAATTCAAGGACAAATTTGATCTATCCGGTTGGCCGGCCGGCCGTCTGTTGCCACGATATCTTGAGAACGAAATGAGATAGCGACTTGATATTTTCAGGGTAGGTTGCGCTTACAAAATCGACATCTGAGTTTGTTAATAGGCATAATCGTCCCAATGGTTTCCGAGTAATACTTTTATTTTCAACCAATATAAATTTTATCGAACTGAAACCTGGTGAGTAGTTGTAGAATACTAACTTAATGACGCTCCTGAAATTTTGTAAGGTTCGTGTCAATAGAAAAATTTTAAAAATCATTAAAAAATATTATAATGTCACGATAACCTGAGAACGGTGAGAGATAGCAAATTGAAATATTCAGGTTAGGTTGTTCATTTAAATGCGACATTTGAGTTTGTTTATAGGCATAAGCAGCCGAACGGTTTTGGAGTTATAACCATCTGAAATTTGGTTGTTATTTCCTCAATAACTCGAAAAATACATAGCCAATCGAATTCAAACATTAGTCGTATAAGGGCAACGCGAAAATTATTGCAAAAGGAGGATCGCATTACTGTAAAATCAAAAAAAAAATCATTGAAAATTATTGATAAAAAATTCTATATATCAGTAACTATTCGTCCAACATCGCTGAAATTGTGCGAGAGCCTTCAAAAGCTTACTCTACTGCCAAGTTCAAAGCTTGAACACGATCGGATATATATTGTTGGAGATTCGAGCAGCCTTGTGTGAGTTCAGTAGATGGATGGGTGACCGTTGCCTCGATAACTTTTGAACTAGGTTGCGCATCCACCCGGGATGATTAAGTTCGTTTTTGACTTGAGTTGAGTAATACCCCCTTGGAACATTAGTTCCTCGGTAACTTAAAAGAAAGAGGAATCTATTGTCCATTCTCCAGTATTATTATTAAGGATGTCCCATACAGGAGAATGGACAATAGAACATACGAGCTAAAGCTCCTGACTTCACGTCAGTGCTTGAACCCTTTTTTTCGTATTTTTTTAAAAATTTCCTAGGGGTACGGTAGGATACTGTTTTGAGTTTCATATAACTGATTTGATTAAATTTCAACTGAGGAAAATAGTCTAGGGAGTACTCATTCAATCCACAAGCGAAACATGAAAACTTAGCTAATCTCATGAAAATTCGCAACTCTAGTTTCTGCAGACCGGACGATTTTAATCATAAGGGTGAATAATCTTCAATCTCGATGGCAGACGCTAACTTCCAATTATGGAAGAAAATTACCTGACATTCTACCTCAAAAAATTGTTTCAATATCAAACTTTTCTTGTTTCACCCAATCTCATCCGAAATGTTCCATTCTCGAATTACACAATTTCCCCATGATCTGTCTCCCTGTTCGTATAATTGGTATTGTCCTGCGGTCGAGTCCTGTCAGTTTTCGTTTCCGTTTTATTGCAAAAGTTACAAACGAGCACTGGAATTTTTCACCGAATAAGGCGAGCCCTGTAGGATTACTCTTCGGAAATTGGCTCTAATTTGAACATCTGTAAACGCTCGCAAGCTCGACATGCCAGTAAATGAATAGAGTACAATTCGGGCGCCTGATAACTTCCAAACTCGCCGCTTGTTTTATCATCTACGAAATTGGAGGAACGGCAGAGTTGTAACAATTTCTCGATTTTTCCCTTCATTCAATATTTCCAGTGGATATTAATCAGATAAAATAATTTATTGTACATGGTCAGTCTTCAAGCTGACCATTAATTTTAACCATAGATTACTCTCTTCTATTAAAACAAAGTTTTTACGGGCTTGTTCAACCAGAAACATAGAGGGATAGGTAGATAGTTGAAATTTGCAGGGTAGATTGGGGGAATAAATATCTCAGATAAGTTTGTTAACGGGGAAAATCAACTGAGTGGTTTCGGAGAGATTTAGAGCTTTTTGGCGATCTTGTTCCTCGGAACAGAAAGCTTATCAATTTGCCCAAATGTCTGTTTTTTTCGAATTTTTGGCTAAAAAGGGTCTTAAACGATTTGGTTCGACTCACCGATCAAGAATCCGTGGTCGAAATCAATTCTGTCCGGTCAGCCGTAGGCACCATAACTCTCGAACGAAAGGAGTTAGAGAATTGAAATTTGCTGGGTAGGTTTGGAGCGTAAATATCTCGGACGAATTCGTTAACGGGCGTTATGGTCGTTTTTAGTAAAAACATTTTTTATGAATATTTCCGAAACCGATCACTCAATCTATCTGAAATTCGGCATCAAATTGTAGAATAATGACCTTTATATGCATGTGAAGGTTTGTATTGATCGGGTTGCCATGTCAAAAAGTGTCAAAACATTTTTTTAATTTTTAAATGTTGTTTCTACAATAACTCTCGAACATAATGAGCAAGGCGGTTGAAATTTTCAGAGTAGGTTTGGGAGATGAATATCTTGGTTGAGTTCGTTATTAAACAAAATCGGCCTGATGGTTGCGGAGTATCAAAAAATTTTTTTTTACATTACAAATTTCAAATTCAATTTTTTTTAAGATGTAATTTCACCATGAAAATCCATTGATATCATTTTCAACTCTAACCAGCTAATAATTTCAGAGATATGATTTTTCGGAATTTCAATAATGAATCGTACTTTTCACAGAATAGACCACATTAGTTAGGTTAGAATCATTCTCTTGCCGGGAGATCCATATTCAAATTTTTTAACGTGGAATTTCAACTTCAAGATGAATCCACCCTATTTAAAAGAGAATTTTAGTGCAGAAACATCAAATATTGGGTACCTTCATCATTAGTGCATGTTTTCATTTTCTTTCCACATTAAAAAATCTACTTCTATTTACCCTTAAATCAAAATTGAAACCAGTGTAGTTCGAAATATTTCCGTATGTCATAGATGACTTCTGTTGTGCGTCATTACAAGGTCAATTTGGGGTTATGTTATGATTTTTGACTGATTTCGAGTGAGTTAAGACATACGTCAATCGAATTTGGTGAACACTTTTATATTTATTAATTATTTTGGAAATACACAATTTTGTTATGAAAACTTGATTCTAGATTGTTGAGAAAGGTTCACTGAATCAATTTAAACCGAAATAAACCTTAAGAAATTAGCCAAAGTATCTAAAAACAGGCGAGAAATTCGCATAAATTTTAGGTCCATAAGAAATGCATGGTCAATTCAGTGCTCGGATCCACGGATGGATCGTTATTCAAATTTCCCCCCTAACCTAACTAATGTGGTCTACGCTGTACTTAATTATTCTATCTATGAATTATTATATGATCTGTGTTCTGACATGTTATCTTATATTCCTATGAGAGATAAATGTCGAAATTATTTCTGGATCGTTATTCTTGATATAAAATAGACCTCCTGTTATAGAAAACAAAGTATGATCGAATACAAAATGACCACAGCTATCGTAGAATTATGAGGATGATATGATATAATACTTCTAAGGTGATAATATAATGCCCGTGGATAATCCATATGATGATGGAAATATATTCTTTGTTTAGATACATAATCAAATTGGGTTCAGAATATCTCCAGTAAAAACAAAACTGCAATATTGTTCAAGCTTTAATTGATATAATATAATTTTCAGAGTAGATTTGAGGAATGAATATCTCGAATAAGTTCGTTATTGCGGAGAATCGGTCTGCTTGAATTTAATGTCTTTCATGATGCAGTACTATCGTAAGAATCCACTTCATTTCCAGAGACCAATAATTTCGGAAATATGATTTGTCAAAGTTAGAACAAGAGGGCCAAAGCTCCTGTCCCCAGGGCTTGAACCAATTTTTCATTCAATATAGTGTATTCCATGAGAACAGTGAATTTTTGATGTGTAAAGTATTTACTACTGAAATAAACATTATTATTATTATTATTACGTAATGACAAAGGAAGGAGCTCTAGAATACTTCAGCCCTATTGTTGAGAAGTACTGGAAAGAACATTCCTAGAGCTCCTCCGTTTGTCATTCAGTGGCTTCGTAACAACCATGAAAGTGGCACGTATCTGCTCTTAGTGACACTTTCTTCGGGGGAACACTGAACAATGAGGGGGCTAGTCCAAATCACGCGGGAATATTTGATGTAGGTTGAAATCGACGAATATTTCAACTAGTGTATATTTTATTTATTGATCTTTATGGCTCATACCGATTACCATATACTATGAAGCTCGTTTGAATTGAATCACCGCTCTTAAATATTTCAATGCGGGACTTTTACAGCGACTATGATCACGATATCTCAAATCTGCGATCTAGAATACTTCAACCAACTAACGAAAGTTTCGTTGGTTTATGATGCTCAGACAATACTGCAGGGTAGATGGATTAACATAAACGTATGTAAACGCTTTTTGAATGGGGGTGCGGGAAGGTAGGTTATTTCGAACGGGTGGTGTTTGCCCTCATTCCCTTATCCTGATGCGAAAGTTCAGTTATAATGAAGCGTAGAATACACGAGCACAGTACGGTCGATGTTGCGACGTTCTCTAGAAATTTAAATGTTGCTCCTCGTTGACAATTTATTGTCATCACGAGAAATACTCCTTTTGTAGATTCGAAGGAAATAGGAAAAGGGATGCCCTTCCACCATGCTAAGAATTAGAGATGGGAACTGTCGAGTGAAAATAATAGAACCTTTCGATTATTGAAACCTCTCGAGATATTCTGAAAAATACCAGCGAATTCATTGGAGTGAATGCTTCTATTTTCGTCTATCATGTGACACCGAGATGAGATAACGCGACATGAGTTACGAGCATGCCGAAATCTCATATTCGTTTTGAATAGTGATGGGACCTCTCGAGTGAAAATAATCGAACATTTCGATTATTGAAACATCTCGAGATATCTCTAGATTTTCTGAAAAATGTGAGTGAATTAATTCGAATGATTTTCTGTCGTCTATCATATGGCATCCAGATGAGAAATCACTCGACTCGAGCAAGAATTGAATGAAATGAAATGAGATACGAGATATCTCGTACTCGTAATTGGTTCGTATACGTTTTGAATGTTTTGATATATCGAAGTTCCTTTGGCGGTATATAAGTATGAGATATGAAAGGTTTCTTTGAAAAATCGATAGAATTTATGGCTGCCATCTGGATTCTGGTCGGGTGCTGCCGAAATAGTAGCCAGTGAATGATTTTATTATTTATGCCATTGCAAATTGAGGTATTCATTATTATTCTTATCTCATTCAGTACTATACTGAATAGTATACTAACTAACATGTTTCAAATTAATCACATCAGCAGTTCTTTGAGTAATTGAGGAAACAACAACAAAAATAATGGTCTGTGATAATATGCTGTCAAAGATTGAAGATTATGTTATGATTATGTTGAGAGTAGACATTGGCAACGTCTCGGCGAGTTGTTTTGAACTTGACGATATTCCAGCTGTGCCAACCTGCGTCTACTCAAGTTACAAAAACGTGATAGACCTAAATCATGTCCAACCGGGAGGACTATAAAATTGAGTGGAGTATACCTATTGAATATATTAGTCGCGCATCATTGGAGTTATAAGACAACTTTGCTGGGTGGGTAGCTACTCATGTAGCCTTTATAATCCACACATAACTCTAACTAGAGTACTTGGTAATAATTCATTAACCCATGTTGAAAATAAGAGCCAATTGCGAAAATGTAAACACTGAGAATTCTTGATTAATCCACACCCCCTCTCGAGGGCTCATCTCGTATGAACCAAAAACACCATAGGCTCCAAATACGAACTCCCGTTGCTGCGAATGCGACTGCGAAAGGTCTTAGTATCATGCATATTTCAAGCAGGATTCTTTCCCGATTACGTAGCCGCAACCGTTACATCCAGTTCGGTTCGACCCAGTTTTCCCTGGGTACAGTTTATAGTTTTTATTATTTATGCCACGGGTCTAGGCTACGGTAAATAGTCCTGGTGTTCGCCAAGAGGAATGGCAATTATATATCATTGTCTTGAATAAAGGAAGGCTCGTAGCCTGTATCAGTTCCATGTGTGGATTCCGTTTCACTGTTCATCTATTCCATTCTTTAATTTTCCAATCTTCTTTCATAATACTGTATGGACATTCGAGGTGATTGCATGTTGAAATGAGACCGTTTTGGTTAATTATACTCAATTATTTTAGAGAAGATAGAGGTATACATCCCGAAGGAAAAAGGTTTTCAACTTTATTATTCCGTAAAACACACACGGTTAAATATTGAACGATTTCAACCAAAAATGAATATTCCATCGTGACCCTGACTAGCCACCTCATTGCTCAGTGCTCCCTGAAAGTGGCAAATGTCATGCAGGGCAGATACGTACCGGTTTCATGGTTGTTACCACTCATCATCTTAACTAAGCCACTGAATGACAAACGAAAGAGCTCTAGGTAACTTATACCCTATTGTTGCGAACTACTGGAAAAATCTAACCAGCGCCACCTAGGGATATTCTTACGAACTTCAACTCTCTGTGATGCGGAAATCTTGAACGATGTTCAGTGACGTTCATTCTCTTGCAAGAGGGAGTCAGGGAAAGCAATGCAGACTACATATACCCCCTTCGAAAGACAGGGACAATCCCCAATTTTCCAAATAGGGAGTATGGACTAGTGATCCATCCTTTGAAAGGTCTTGTCGTTTTTTATTCAGAAATATCATCACTTTCATGTTTATTGCAAAAATAAAATGAGAAAAAAATTAAATCAAGTGAGTAGCTACTTTTGCTACAATTAAATTAAATGTACTACAAAATGTAGCAAAAACATTATGAATGTTAATGGAGTAGATTAGCAACATCCTAACCTCAAATAAAAATTTATTCCAACATTATTCAACGTCTCAGAAGTGATAATTTTCATTCTACGTCGTCTTGAAGGTAAATAAGGGGATATTCGAGGGAATATTATAATGAATTTTGGTAGTCATATGTTTTTATTCGAATTTCGCAATAAACATGAAAATGATGAAATTTCTGAATAGAGACTTCTTTCAGAAGATGTATCACAAGCCCAATTCTGGGTTGTACCTGTATTTTGAAGGGGGTTGAAGGTGGGGTTCGCATTTTTGCGAAGAAAAATGACAATTTAAAATTTAAATTTTAGGATTTTCCATAAATAAGTACAGTAACCAAGGTAATGAATTTATTCCGTTTGGCTTTTCTACACTGTATGAAGGATTTTAATAAGGATTTAATTTCTACTTGTGTATAAAATTAGAAGCAAGATTATATTTGAAGGGTGCAAACGACGCATCATCATTACCTCAGGTATTTTCTGGACTCCCGGGTGCCTCAAACCCATTAGTATATGTTAGTGATCCTGGACAGATTCCAAAGACCATGTAGCACCTAACAGGAAATGAAGAATTCAACACCAAACCCCGTCTATCTGGTGTCCCCAAGGCGTTCGGTATTAACGGAATGTCTGTATCTGGAGTTTATAAAACTCGAAGGGCTCTCATAAATTGTTGTGCGACGTTGACAATGACTATATTCCTGGAATTGTCTCCAAACCGTGGGATTCTTCCTGAGGAATTGTATTGGTTTAAGGCGGGGTATTTTCTAAAAGGGAATCACCAATCGTTGCACACCACCTTGGGTGTACTGCCCGCTCGGGTTAGTGTGGATAGAGAACACTTCACCAATTTTGACGAAATTTTGTGTGTTGTTTTAGTAGGCCGCTGAATGGTTATAACGTATAAAACCCACTTGATATATGACCAGGCAGCAAGGGATTCACAAGCTACAACTTGTCTCTCCATATGTGTAACTAATCTGGCTACATTCACAAATCAAGAAAAAAATGTTCGATATCAAATTTGGAGAAATTTGACTTCACACAAACTTGTTAAATTGATTTAAAATCTTGAAGTAGGGTATATTGGACGTATTCTAAGAATTAGAATTTTAAAATTTGTTTATAATACACCTTTCACCGCAGGTACGGACAAAACTAGCATAGTTCTATTGGCTGAGGCATTGGGCTGTTAATATTAGCATATAATTCATAGATAGGAAGGTTCGGGATTGAATTTTGGAGCCGAAGTTGCTTTTTCTTTTTTTTTTCATTTCTATTAGAATAAAAGTACTGAGAAAACTGTTATCGAACGAATTGAGGTTGATTTTTTCTTGAAATTACGAGGAACGGATATTATTAGATATTAAGATTAATGCTATACAGAATGATTTTTGTGAATTGTCAACTCATAGTTTTTCATGCACAACCGTATGATTGAACTGATTTGTTTCATAGAAATTGCTCTCGGAATACACTATTACAAATAACCCACTGATATACAGGTCTTTTATTTATCTCATGGAATCATTGTATGATTGAACTGATTTGTGTCCTCACGCCACCACAAACACAGCACTGTACATTTTCGAACCAACAGTGAATGTAAGTATTCGAATAGGACCTCACCGCTCGGCACAGCTTCGGATTGCAATTTGCAGACTCGACTATAAAATAGACAGTTTTTCGTCCTTGGTACATAAATAAATATTATTTGTAATGAATTCATTATTATTGGGCGATTTTTTCTATGTCACTCACGGTGGGTTGCATGAAACATTCACTGCCCTTAATTGCGATATTATTATGATTCTATGTCGATTTCCGGTACATTTGAAATAAAACCATCGAATTATGCATTATGCAACCCACCGTTAATGGATTTAGAGAGGAAGTAATAGTTGGTAAATGAAAATGTTTAACGTCGTATAAGTGAGATAAATTTCATAATGCAAAACGGTGTTTAACAAAAACTAGGCTGATCAAGCTGCATCCTTAATTCCCAAGATGAAAATATTAGAAAAATAGATCTTTATGGTATAACATGGCAAGTTTACCCAGAATATTCATTTGATGAGGATGCAGTGGCGGAATAAACCTCACAAAAGCACAGTTTATCGTCTGATAAATTCCCAGATTCTCTGCTATTCACGAGCATGGCTGAAAATTGAAAATTAAATTCTTGGAATTCCTGCTTCTTCAATAATCCTTGAGCTCGAATATCCCGTCAACCACAATACTCTATGAGTCTAGAAACATCACAGAAATGTTCCATCCACAATTTGGCGAATAAAGGAGAATGAAATGAAGATGGATAAGTTTCAACGAAATCGCGGCTCAGAATTCATTCGAGAGAAATTCCATTGGCCAGAAATATTAATTTCCTGAGATTAATTTGATGGGTCTGTTATAGTTTTCAATGAATTCGGCATTAAAAATCTGGAGTTTTTAGAATACGTTGTCGAAGACGAATTGTTTGGTAACTAGAATCTCGTTAATGAAAAAACTGTACCGGTTTGCTGTTGGGGTTCTTAGCGACACTGATGTGTCTTATAGTTGGTAACAGGTAATGAGAGTCTTCATCATAAATCAAAGAGTTTAATGTCTTTGCTGTTTCGAGTCCAAGGTAAAGCATTTAGGATATTGTAACTTGAAATATAGAGACGATTGCACATTTTCATTTATGGGCAAGGGTATCTTGACTCTGCTAGGCCTTTTTGTGTTGGTAACACTTATTCAAAGAAAAACCAAGTTGTTTATCTATGAAGCACTCTTCAGAATAAAATTTGAACTGATGAGCTATCAAACCATCCAGTAGCTAGGGTAGGGGGCCTGAACACGTACACCACGGTAGTTCTTTGTATCCTGTTTATTCCCTGATTTGAAAATTGGGCGTATTTTTGAAAATCTTAAGGGTTTTTTCAGATTTCGAATGAATTTTCTGCGAATAATATGCAAGTAGCACATTAAAACAATGTAGAATTCAATGGGTACTCTGATTATGAATGAAGAAACTGGGAACTCGGAACTGGAGTGCTTATCAATTTGCCCAAATGTCTGTAATTTTCGAATTTTTGGCTGAAAATGGTCTCAAACGATTTGGTTCAACTCACTGATCAAGAATCCGTGGTCGAAATTCGTTCTGTCCGGCCGGCAGGCCGGCCGTAGGCACGATAACTCTCGAACTAGAGGAGTTAGAGGATTGAAATTTGCATGGTGGGTTTGGAGCGTAAATATCTCGGACAAGTTCGTTAATGGGCAAAATCCATCGAGCGATTTCAGAGTTAAGGTCGATTTTAGTGAAAACATTTTTTTATGAATATTTCCGAAACCGATCACTCGGTCTATCTAAAATTAAGCATCAAATTGTAGAATCATGACCTTTATACGCATGTGAAGTTTTGTATTGACCAGATTACCGCAAAGTGTAAACAAAAATTTTGAAAATTAAAAACAAAATTCTACAATAACTTTCGAACGGAATGAGCTAGGCAGTTGAAATTTTCAGAGTAGGTTAGGGAGATGAATATCGCAGTTAATTTCGTTATTGGGGAAAATAGGCCAAATGGTTTCGGAGTAACGTAAAAAAATTTTTTTTTTTTTAGTAAAAAATTTCAAATTCAAATTTTATTTAAGATGTAGTTTCACCATAAAAATCCATTGATATCATTTTCAACTCCAACAAGCTAATACTTTCGGAGATATGATTTTTCTAAATTTCAATAATGAATCGTACTTCTATGTTTTCACAGAATGCTATAATTATTGTATCTAAGCTTTATTATATGATCTGTGTTCATACTCGTACATGTCATCCTGTTCTATAAGAGAGAGTCAAATTCATTTGAGCTATTTTAATTTGATTTCTTCCATGGTGGAGTTCTCATTCTCAGATTGCTCATTTAATCTTGATAAATAAACTATTATTTGAATTGAATTTCCTTTATGATGCAGTTCTATCGTATGAATACATTGATATATTTCCCAACTCTGAGAAACCAATACTTTCGGAGATATAATTTGTCTGTTTGAACTAGAGTGCCAGAAAGCTCCTGTCCACAGGGCTTGAACCCATTTTTATTGTATAGAAATTTTTCAGAGTTTGGGAAAGAAAACCCAGAAAAAAGCCATGTAATGATTAATATACCTCCCACAGTATCCTTTATCTTTAATGATTATTTATAAGGTCTAATTGTTGTATTATTGAAGATCACATCGAGTTTAAACCACAAACATTCAATTCTCGAAATTATCAGTAATATGTGTGAAAATATGTCGCGATGGGTTTTTGAAAATGAAACATATCATACGAAAGACAAGGAACAAAGCGCTTGTGAAAACCAATTTTTACAGAGATCAGTTCATTACTTCCCAATCTTGAAGATTTTATCGGCAATGAGGAACAGATTTCCCGGGTATTAATTCTGCGCGTATTGGGATTATCCTCTGGCAATCTTATTACATTGATTGCTACAATGAGAGGAAAAATCTTTTTTCCAATTCCGGAAGGAAAAGCAATGTTTTATACGTAATCCTGTGTCAGCAGCGCTGCTGTCATGTTTTCCCGTAATTACTACGAATCCGCTCTGAGCAGATATTCTCTGCCCTGAGTGGGATACATAAGGGTGACGAGTGGCATATCGGCAAGTGAAAACATTTTACGGTCCATTTGTTATACAGGGTGATTCACGAAGACCATTCGTGAGAATATTTCAAATGAATTCTTGGAAAAATTTTCAGATTTGATCGACTTCTAGTTTCACCGGAAATGATACCAACTTTCGTTTTTTGAATGTAATACCCAGTGTTTTCATTGATAATCCGATTACCCATTGAATTCTACATTGTTTTAATGTTTCACTTGCATATTATTCTCAGAAAATTCTTGTGAAATCTGAAAAAAACCATTTAAATTCTCTCAAATAGAGCTTCAATATGATACCATTAAAAGGTCGTAAAGAATGATGCGTGATTATATGTTTATGATAATTGCTAAAATTCTGATGTAGTTGAAATCAGAGTCTCGATTGTGAACTGGCGGCTTGACGGATCGTGCAGAACTTCAGCGATTCGCAGAAATCTGTGCGTCGGCATTGTAAAACTAATTACTGAGTTTCAATTCGATCCGATATATCACTTGAGTTTGCAACGTATTGCACGCCTATGCTATTCATCTCCTTATGAAACGCCACTGGTAATCATAGAAAGCACGTTGATGGACTGTCACCTTATGTCAGGTTACTTCTCTTCTATGATCTTCGTATCTGCGTGATGTAAGGAAGCTGATAGACGTTCTTTTGCGGCCTTTCTCTGGAGGAGA
Organism: Halyzia sedecimguttata; assembly: GCA_937662695.2. Classification (NCBI taxonomy): domain Eukaryota; kingdom Metazoa; phylum Arthropoda; class Insecta; order Coleoptera; family Coccinellidae; genus Halyzia; species Halyzia sedecimguttata. The sequence continues at coordinate 106,613,433 of OW569414.2, forward strand.
AATCATCTTTCGTATGTCGTTGAGATAATTTTGATCTGAATTCATCGAGTATCCCCAGTGGAACTTCTAAGTTTTAGTTTGGGAGATAAATAATATTTATTCTCGGTAAGTCTCATAATTCCTTTAATTTAAGTAGAGATTTGGATTTTAAGGAAATATTATGCTGGTTCTGAATTGTTGCATTGCTTGCCTTCATTTTGTTTTACAGCACATGTTCTGTTTTTCACTTTTCATTTCCCCAGGGTAGAATTCCTTCTCAGGTTCACTAATGATTATCAATGTAAATGCCTAATTTTTTTTCTTGAGAGGCGAGAAGGAGTTCTGTTGAATTTTTGTGCATATTTTCATTTACTTTAATTTCATATAGCTCCTTGGTTGGGACCATATTTACTACACTCCTTGGTTGGGACCACTTGAGTTACACTAAACTCCTTGGTTGGGTCCACGTTGTTTGCACCGAAATAGAATCATTAGCTGAAGCTTGACTTGCACCGAAACACAATCATTGGCTGAAGCTTGACTTGAACTGGAGTAAAGTCAGGAGCTGGAGGCTGCAGTGATTTTTGGTTGTTACGTTTGCCTGCACGCACATTTGATTGGAAGTTAACTTATGGTGGAGGAGCTGGAAGCATATCTGAAGAACAATTCGAAGCTGACTTGAGGGTACATTCCCTTACCGAGAACATCTGACACACAGAAACATATTGCATTGGAAGTGGAGCCACGATTTGAACATTTCATTTAAGATAAGTAGTTATAAGTTTGTGTAATTTGAGAGATTGTGATTGCAACTGTAAATTAAGATTTGTACACCTTGTTCTTTCTATAATATATTGTTAAAAACCTGACTAGGAATCTTGTTGCTGGGGTAATCAAACCTCCCTTGAGAAATTAGTATTAGAATCTCATGCTCAAATACCCCTTGAGTAAAACTTAACGTTACAAGTTATTAAGGAAATAACAATTGAATTAACTCCGAAAGCGTTTAGCCGATTATGCCCATCAACGCACTTAACGATAGCATTCGGATGCGCAAACCCCGAAAATTGCAAGTTGCCATTCCTTTCCATTCGCAAGTTATCGTGGCAAGGTCTGCATCATCATCAGTGAGTTGAACCTAATCTTTTGTACTTTTGGCAAAACAATTTAAACTTACAGACATTTGCATGGGAAAAATGATAGCACGCTGTTCCCAGAGAGTGCGCGCAAAAATCAGTAGGGACCGTTTTTTACGACCCGGGCAGGCAAACATTTTGCCGGATTGCTATAGGTCCGGAAATAGTTACTTATGTACCAAGAACAAAAAACTGTCTATTTTAGTAGAGCCTGCAAATTGCTATCCTCGGCTTCGCCTCGGATTAGCAAGCGCGTGAGACAATATACAGTTTCTCGCCGAGGTGCATATTACAATTTTTCGTCAACCTCTACATACCTTCATGAATTTCGGACTTCTTACATAATATGTTATATTTGTATTGAACCTTATCATGCCGAATCCATAGTGACCACAGCGGACGAAAAAGTTATTTTGCAGCAGAAAAGTACTTGAGGTGGATGGAAAATGTCATTTTTCATAGAGGTTGACGAAAAAGTGTATTTCTTAACAACGGACTAAAATACTAGATTCGCGTATTTTGGAGTCTGAAGTTGCGCGGAGGAAATGGACATTCTTAAGCGATTTCAGAGAAAAATACCTTTTTTATACTTGCACCGGTGTTTGTTATGGATTCTACAACTATGCCTCCTGAAACAGATTCCAAGAAGTTATTCCCTTCGATTTTTTTTTCAAATAAAGGGAGGCCTAAAACAAGCTCCCATTATTCCCCTGGAACTTTCTAAAGGCGCGTCCAGACTATGCCGATCGGCACCGTTCGGCTAATGCCTGGCGGCACGTTCGGTTCGGGATGTTCGGTTTGGCATGACGTCCAGACTTGTTTTGCAGTGTGTACGTAATTTAATTTCAGCGACCTCCAACCTGTCAATGCCAAATGACACCTCAATTTCAGTGAATGCATCGTGCCTCCGACTTAAATTTGTATAATTCATATTAGTACTATCCCATGATTGTGGTTGAACACGATACATTTCTATCAGTTTGAGCATCCGTTCAGTTCATTTTACCATAAAAAAGTAATCAAACAAATGAACGCGTGCAGATTAACACGAGATCGCCCTTCAAAGACTTCCTCTGAACTGAAGGCAGTCCTCACCACAGAACACAAATAATAAGAAGTGCAAACTGCCTACTAATCATTGGCAACAAATATTGGCGGCCATCTTAGGTGCCAGAGTAGTGGGGGAAAGGCGGGAATATTCAAATCTGATTTAATTATTTATTCCCGCCGACAGATGAATATATTACTTTCATTATTAGTGTTCTTTGCTTTTGGCTATGAACTGAAATCAAAATGAGCCAAAGGATTGCAAAGAGAAACGAGAATTTTTATAAATAAATTTATTGATGAATAAACACTATTTTTAAAATAAAGGGATAGGTAGCTAAATATTGTATTGTTCTGAATACACTTCATCATTAATATATCCAAAAATAGTAAGAAAAAGATGTACATGGCGTAAAAGGAGATTGGTTGAAATGTGTAATGAATTGTCTTACATCAATGAAGATCAAACATGTAAATTTGCTGTTAGCTTTCTGCTTTATGAATTAAATCATTGTAATTTTTTCAAGAACACTCTATATCACATGAGTCCATTAGCACTATCACGTTCACTATGGCTCAACGCGGTCCAATTTCAGTCCTGGTTTTCAGTAGGAGGATCTTAAGACCTGAAATAATTTGGTCCTTATTTGTAAGTTATAAGTCAAATGAAACAGAGATTACTTACATCGTAAAATCATATCGAACTTCTTGGACATCTATTTTACTTTTTGATGTATTTCTACGAAAACTTTACGAAACAACCACTAATGAACGACAAACGGCAGAATACTGATTTAAAGACATGTGAATGACGTTCACCTGTCATTTCATACCACTGGTCCTCACGTCCACATTGTGAATTTGGTGTTCATTCGGCTCGTCTTTCTTTGAACCGGACCGCGCTGATTCGGGTTGGAAACGGCATTATTCGGCTCGGCCCGGCAAGGCCGAAAGACGCGTCCACACTGGCTTCGCGGATCGGTACAGGCCGAATGATGCCGATCGGCATAGTCTGGACGAGTTGAATCTAGTGATCCGAAATTCGTGCACAGTATATACGATATTTCTCTCCAGGAAATTCTACCGAAACAATCACAAATAATGTTCTCTGCATCCCCATATATCCTTTGTATCTTAATCTTATCAATACGAGAGGGAAATCCTAATGTTCCAGCGCAGCTCTACGCAAAGTAATAATGCCCATTGTTCCGGTTCTATGTCCTAATATAGGTGTAACAGTATAACGTTCGGATGCAATGTTCCTGACGTTAACAGAGTACATTTACATCATTCACATTCAAATCAAGCAATTGTGTTATTGTGCAATATTGCTCCGTTATTAGGTTGGATTGGATTCCCAGTTCAAAGGGTGTAGGTAATATGATAATGGGTTGTATCATTGATATGCAGAATTGGCATATGTGTTAACTGCGTCGAGGCAGAATACGTTCCTTGTTGTTTTGTTAGAAGCAAGAAACAATCTCATTAGATTAAAGGAGCTTCAATAGTAAATGTGGCATAGTTACCCACCTTTTGAAAATGGGCGATTAAAATACAGAAGATAAGCATTAAATAATGTTATACTTTAGTGTTAGTTACCAAACTTCAATTCGATCGAGTCTATATTTTGTGAGTTTGCAAGGAAATAATATTCCAGATGGGTATAACTCCGAAACCGTTGGGCCGATTATGCCCAACAACAAACTTAACTCTCCCATTCGGATGTTCAACCTACCCTGAAAATCGCAAGTCGCTATCTCCTTTCCTTCGAAAGTTATCGAGGCAAGAGCCACCCATCCAGCTACTGAAGTCACACAAGGCTGCTCGGATCTCCAACAATATAGATCCGACCATGTTCAAACTTGAAACTTGGCTGTATAGTTAGAATTTAAGGCTCCCGCAAAATTTGAACGGTTTAGGACGAATAGTTTCTGACATATATAATTTTTGTCAATGATATTCAATATTTTTGCGCGTATGTTCTGGGGAACATCGCGTTATAGTTTTGCCCAAATGTCTGTAACTTTCGAATTTTTTGAAAAAAATGGTCTCAAACGATTATGTTCGACTCCCCAATGAAGAATTCGAAGTCAAATTTGATTCTGTCCGGCCGGCAGTCCAGCCGTTGCCACGATAACTTGAGAACGAAGAGAGCTAGCGACTTGAAATTTTCAGGGTAGGTGGCGCATCCCAATACGACGGACAAGTTCGTTAATGGGCATAATCGGCCCAGCGGTTTCCGAGTAATAATTTTGTTTTAAACCAATATAAATCCGATCGAATTGAAACTTGGTGAGTAGTTGTAGAATATGAACCTAAGCACGTTTGTGAAATTTTGTGCGAATCATATGGCTAGAAAAGTTTAAAAAAATTATTAAAAAATATTTTTGTTGTCACGATAACTTGAGAACGGAATGAGATAGCGGCTTGAAATTTTCAGGTTAGGATGAGCACCAGAACGCAACATTTCAGTTTCTTTATGAGCACAATCGGCCAAACGGTTTTAGAGTTATAGCCATCTGAAATTTTCTGAAATTTCTTGGTTTTTGTTCCTCATTAACTCGAAAAGTACTGAACCGATTGAATTCAAACATGGTTATTAGTTGTAGAATGCCAACGCGGAAATGTTTGCAAAATTTGGTGAGGATAGCATTTGTAGAAAATTTTTAATAAATCATTGAAAATAAAAAAAAAATTCTATATATCAGTAACTAATTGTTAGAAATTGATGAAATTTTGCAAGAGCTTTCATAACCTAACTCTACCGCTAAGTTTCAAGTTTTAATACGATCGGTTTAATATTGTTGGAGATTGGAGCATTCTTGTGTGAATTCAGTAGATGGGTGACCGTTGCCTCGATAACTTTCGAACGAAAGGAGATAGGGACTTGCAATTTTCAGGGTAGGTTGCGTATCCGAAAGGAAGAGTTGAGTTCGTTTTTGGGCATAATCGGTCCAACGGTTTCCGAGTTATACCCACCTGGAATATTATTTCCTTGATAACTGAAAAAATAAATATTCGATCGAATTGAAGCTTGGTAACTAGTAGTAGAAAATCAACATAAAGACGTGTTCAAAATTTTGTAAGAACCGTACCACTAGAAAATTCGAAAAAAATGACGAAAAAAAAAATTTTAATAACCGTACCCCTAGAAAATTAAAAAAAAAATAACGAAAAAAAAACACTAAGTGTCCAATACAGGAGAATGGACAACATAATTTACCATGGTAAATTCGATTAAGGGTGTCCAATACAGAAGAATGGACAATAGAACTTACGCGCAAAAGCTTCTGACTTCACGTCAGTGCTTGTTTGAATTTTTTTTTTATTTTTTAGTGATAGGATCCTCACGAAATTCTTAAGAATTTTTTGCGTTGGCCTTTTACAACTAATAACCATGCTTGAATTGTATTGGTTTCGTATTTTTTGAGTTATTGAGGAAATAACAACCGAATTTCAGATGGGTATAATTCCAAAACCGTTTGGACGGTTATGCCTATTAACAAACTCAAATGTCGCATTTAGATGCACAACGTAACCTAACAATTGCAAGTGACTATCTCTTTCCATTCTCAGGTTATCGTGACATAAGTAATATTTTTTCATAATTTGTTTGAAATTCTTTACTTATACGATTCTCACAAAATTTTACAAACATCTTTATGAATATATTCTACAACTACTCAGCAAATTTCAATTTGATTGGGTTTGTATTGGTCGAAATTTAAATTATTACTCGTAAACCATTCAGCCTAATGGTTTCCGAGTAATAATCCTGCCCATTAACAAACTTTGTCAGTGACATTGGTCCACGCCACTTACCCTGAAAATTTCAAGTCGCTATCTCTTTCAGATCTCAAGTTATCGTGGCAACGGACGGAAAATCGTCTTAATGATCAATTAGACCTAAAACAGTTACCCTTATTGAACTCATGTAATAAGATTGCTATAGTTCAGCATGGGGTATTTGTATCGTTTTCGAAATTTGAGCAGAGACTCGTCTAAAACGCCATTTGACTTGCTGATCAAGAATTAATAGTCAAATTTGATTCTCCGTGTCCGTCCGTCTGTAAACAGGATAATTATCGAAAGAAGGAAGTGATTCAAAATTGCAGGGTAGGTACGATGTCAAAGAAGCGATTGAACGTGCAATACCATAGCGCGTTGTTGCCAGATTCATTAAGACTGTTTCACAAGAGAATGATAAACTGAAGGCAGATTAGATTCTCGATTCAAGTGGAGGTTGCACCCTCTATAAACATTAGGTTTTAGGTTACTTCAGGAGTAGGTTGAGGAATTGTAATCACGAAGATATTTGTGTTGTTTGGATATTTTATTTAGGGAAAAATAATGGTCACTGATGAAATAGTGTTTTCATCATTTTGAGCAAATATCAAGATTCCATTCCCAATAGTAGAAGTTTATCAAAAAATTTACGAATATATTCATTGACAAATCATTTTTGGAGAAACAGGAAACGATCTCGAATGCTGGTAATATCATAATGTGTGAAAATTTGGGAAAGAAGAATGTTAGAAATGTTTGATTTGTGTTTACAAACATTGGCCTTCGCATTAGATCCATATGGAATTAGAGGAAAAATTATAACTTATGGAAGATCAACCATAATACCAGCATTCAGCTGTTCCTGCAAAGCTAGTTTAGGAGTAAATGTAGAGAAAATGTTATATCATTTTTGTTTTAGTGAATAAATAAATAATTTAATTTTTTCCACTTCATACATAGTAAGTAGTTTGTTATGACATCGATCTGAATAAAGTAAGTGAACTGTACAATTATTACATCCATGTATTAGGACACTGTCGCCTCAGGAAGCATTTGATGAGAATAGGTTTATCAGATACTGACGAGTGCAGATTCTGTGGGGAGGAGGAAGAAACTCCTCTTCACCTTGTTACAGAATGCCTCGCCATTGCAAGTCAGCGAAAGGAATGCTTTGGACAGGAAACTTGTAGGAGTGAAGACGTAATATCCTTGAAGCCTTCCCAGATATTGAGGTTCATTTATACTCTAGAACTGGAGGGCGAGCAGTAGATGGCGTAATGGTGAGAACAGCTCTGATGGGGGGCACAATAGATCTCAAGGTCACGGTGCAACGTAACCCCTTATCAATAATAATAATAATAATAATGTAGGTGAATTACTCACATCGCTGTGGTTATAAGTGCTTTGCTATTGAATCTGTTAATGTCTTATACAGTGCTTCGTTCCTCTATTTAATATATTAATGGATAAATTAAATCTGTATATAACGTTCAATAGGAACTCTCATTAACGTATCCTGAAGGTTTGAAATAATACCTTGATAACATTAGGTAGGTTAGATAATATATAATGCAAAATTTATATACAAATTATTACCCAAATACATTTTTTGTAATATTAACTTATAATTTGATCAATTCAAAAATAATTAATTGAAACTAAATTCGGTAGTCCTATTAAATAAAAAAAAATTACTTTCAGGAACGATTTTTGACAAAATTGGATTCACCACAGCACAAAATATTGTGATGATGACATATGTCATTATGTTAAGTTTCCAAGGAATAATAACAAAACAATATAGCTGGTAACATTTTTCAGTTTTATGAAAGTTATGAAAGTATAATTTTTCATGAACTCAGCTTCTGATTCTACGGATCGATAATATAATATGTTTTTTTTTGCTAGAAAACAAAAAACTGATTTAGGCATTTTGAAATTTGCAGAACCCAGGAATCCCCTCAGATTTTTTCTATCAACTCTATGAAGTTTTATAGATGCAGGATGTTTAAATTCATGTCCGATAGAAAGCATGCGCACATGAATAAAGATATCGTCCCAGGTCAAAATGGAAATTCCATACATGAATTACTTACATAATTTATTTTCATCAGGATTGAACGGAGATAATCCAATTGTTTGTTTATAACATTTTTCCAAATTCTACCCGGTTAAAAAAAAACAGACTGTTGAATTTTAAAAATAAAATCTGTTTTCCTTTTGTATCTTGGATATAGTTATTCAGAATGGAATTAATTTTTGTGTCAAGTTTTCTATAACTATGACACCGAATCTCCTATTAACAGTTTTCACTACATCCACTCGTTTCCTAGTTATAAATTCGCGAATTCATGAATCTATGAGAAATCAGCGTGAAGAAAGCAGATAAAGCTTATCTTAAGTCATCATGGGTAATTCCCACCAAATGTTCCCCTTTCGCATTTTAGTTTAAAAAAAAATAAATTAACAATAATCGAATTTATTTTTAGATATCCTAAACCAGAAATTAATTCTTATTAATCTTATGCCTAAGGTTACACACTTTCGTTGGTATTTTGTGAAATAATGAGATTTTCATGAAACCGGCATTCACGGATGTGAGACAAAATTCACGGAAATGAAATAATGTTAAATTTTAAATGAAAAAAAAAAATCATATATCCTTAATATAAAAAAGACATTGTTCAAGCACTGACGTGAAGTCAGGAGCTTTTGCGCGTATGTTCTATTGTCCATTCTCCTGTATAGGACACATTTAATCGAATTTACCATGGTGAATTCTATTGTCTATTCTCCTGTATTGGACAGCCTTAATCGAATTCACCATGGTAAATTCGATTAAGAGTGTCTCATACAGGAGAACAGACAATAGAATTCACCATGGTAAATTCGATTAAGAGAGTGTCCAATTCAGAAGAACGATGTCCAATACAGGAGGATGGACAATAGAACATACGCGCAAAAGCTCCAATTTTTCTCTTTCGGACATATCCAAAATATTTTCCTTCCTTTTTGCGCGTATGTTCTGGGGAACATACGCGTTATAGTTTTGCCCAAATGTGAAATTTAATTCTGTGGTGCCGTCCGGCCGTCCGGCCGTCCGGCCGTTGCCACGATAACTTGAGAACGAAAAGAGCCAGCGACTTGAAATTTTCAGGGTGGGTTGCGCATCCCAATACGACGGACAAGTTCGTTAATGGGTATAATCGGCCCAATGGTTTCCGAGTAATAATTTTGTTTTCAACCAAAATAAATCCGATCGAATTTAAACTTGGTGAATAGTTGTAGAATATAGACCTAAGCACGTTCGTGAAATTTTGTGAGAATCGTATAGCTAGAAAATTATTAAAAAATTATTGAAAAATATTTTTGTTGTCACGATAACCTGAGAACGGAAAGAGATAGCGGCTTGAAAATTTGAGGTTTGGTTGTGAATCTGAATGCGACATTTGAGTTCGTTTATGAGCATAATTGTCCAAACGGTTTTAGAGTTATAGCCATCTGAAATTTTCTGAAATTTGGATGTTTTTTGTTCCTCATTAACTCGAAGAATACAAAACCGATTGGATTCAAACATGGTTATTAGTTGTAGAATGCCAACGCGAAAATTTTTGCAGAATTTCGTGAGGATGGTATAACTAGAAAATTAAAAAAAAAAATAATTAAAAATAATTGAAAAAAATTCTATATATCATAAACTATTCGTCCGGCATGGCTGAAATTTTGGGAGAGCCTGCAGAACCTAACTCTACTGCAGAATTCCAAGTTTGAACACGATCGGATCTATATTGTTGGAGAAACGCGCAGCCTTTTGTGAGTTCGGTAGCGAATGTGAATCGTCGTATGATATGTTGTCTATGGTCGTATTTTTGCGAGAAGCTTCAAAAATAAAAATATGAATGTCATGATGACATATCTTTTACGCGTATGTTATGGGAAAATTGTGTTATTTCATCACAAATCTATGGGAGATGATAGCCCTACATCGCATGCGCCCCGTTTTAACCTCAACATCTGATCAAAACACATAAGACAAATACAAAACGTAAACAAAATATTCTCAATCCACGAAGTACGAACGAGTATTCCTTCCGTTGAAAATAATCGAGATTACCTTGTATTTGAAGATTGGAGGAATCTAGAAATATTGTTTACGTATGTGAAAGAAATTCCAAATTATGGAGAACTGTGGAAAAGTTGTTCATAAAAAGATATCTGGTATATGTCCTTCAGGATTTCTGGCTAAAAATCAGCAGTAAGTAATAGAAGTGAAATGAATGAATTACTTTACTCAGAGAAATCCAAGTCTTAATATTTCCTTTCAGGTTGGAATGAATTAAGGTCCAGTTGACGTAGAGCAAAAAAGTAATGCTTTTCGACAAATAGAATGCATGAGTTACTCTTGGAGTTACTGCAGATAGAATTCTTAAAAACAAGGTATATGAAACTTAGTCGATTGAATATTTGTGAAGCTTAAGTATATCTCATGAGAAAATTTAATATTGATAAGAGGCAACCAAGATGACATGAACACTAAAATTTTTAAAGTTCAAAAGTGGAATAGCCAAGAAGAAAATCTAGTGTTTCTATTCAAACAAATCTGTTTTCCTGATATCATGGGTCTCTTACGATCCATCATCAGGGTGTTTGGATGCCAGCGTGTACCTATATAATAGGCATTTTTAACGAAACATTTTAATTTTTCTAATTGCAGAATATTTTAAAATATAGGAGTAGAAGGTGATGCAATATAACATGTGTGTAGGTATATATTATGTATATTGTTTTCCCGTGGAACTTCAGGTATATGTTTCTTAAATGCTTGTTGCTTAGCATGCTTAACAATGAATACCTCTGAAGAACAGATTTTACTAATATTATAATAGAATGGCTTGATAATTCAACGCTAACTTTGAAAATGATGTATCCTAGTGTTGCGGAGGAAAATCCAAGTATATTTTACAACGAGAAGTAGTATATGAAGAAATGGAGAAAGTCAGTTATCATATTTTAATAATAATCTATATACAAGTATTTATCCTCCCTGCAGTGTTTCACGAATCCTCCATGATTATGTGGGCAGCAGTGGTCCAAACTCGAAAAATTGCATTGCATGCTGCTTGATGTAGTATTGAATTTTCAAAATGAATGTTATTCTTGATCTCTCTTGAAGTAAATAATCGAATATGTTAATAGAGTTTTATTCGAAATTATTTCCTTTGTTTGTATTACGGCTTCAGTGAGGTATACAATTTTTTTGTTCACTGAGGGCTGATATATTTTACGACCTGTAAACTGTCAAGTAGCCTTACCGAAAGGAGAGTAATCTGTAAATGTTCACTTTAAAGGGGATCAGTAAATTCAACGAGCACATAGTTGACGAATACTTTACGGAGAGGTTGAATAAATCGGCCCTTAGTAGATAGTATAAAACAATATATAGATTGGTATCTAAATAAATGAATCTTATTTTCACAATAACTCTTTTCCCCTAACCCATGAAAACAAATTTTCACAGACAATTTACATGAATCATTAGCTTATCTTGAAATACAAATGAATAAGTGGAAATTTAGTTTTAATATTTCAATATTGAATGGAATATTTAGAGTTTATCTATAATTTCAGATATCTCATCTCATCAACGAGTGACAAAAGTATTGAAATTGATTATGCATTAAACGATGTGTTCAAATGTCAAATTATTACCATATTCCATATCGGCAGACATTCTTGTAATGATTATGAAGAATTAAAAAGGTTTGATGGCTAATATAAAAATTTGTTCACGCACTGACGTGAAGTCAGGAGCTTTTGCGCGTATGTTCTATTGTCCATTCTCCTGTATTGGACACTCTTAATCGAAAAAAAAAATTGGTTCAAGCACTGACGTGAATCAGGAGCTTTTGCTCTTCTTAATCGAATTTACCATGATGAATTCTATTGTCCGTTCTCCTGATTGGACCCTTTTAATCGAAAAAAAAATTGGTTCAAGCACTGACGTGAAGTCAGGAGCTTTTGCGCGTATGTTCTATTGTCCATACTCCTGTAATGAACACTCTTCTTAATCGAATTTACCATGATGAATTCTATTGTCTATTCTCCTGTATTGGACACTCTTCTCAATCGAATTCACCATGATGAATTCTATTGTCCATTCTCCTGTATTGGAGACTCTTCTTAATCGAATTTACCAAGATGAATTCTATTGTCCAGAATGGACAATAGAATTCATCTTGGTAAATTCGATTAAGAAGAGTCTCCAATACAGGAGAATGGACAATAAAAACCATCATGGTGAATTCGATTGAGAAGAGTGTCCAATACAGGAGAATAGACAATAGAATTCATCATGGTAAATTCGATTAAGAAGAGTGTTCATTACAGGAGTATGGACAATAGAACATACGCGCAAAAGCTCCTGACTTCACGTCAGTGCTTGAACCAATTTTTTTTTCGATTAAAAGGGTCCAATCAGGAGAACGGACAATAGAATTCATCATGGTAAATTCGATTAAGAAGAGCAAAAGCTCCTGATTCACGTCAGTGCTTGAACCAATTTTTTTTTTAAAAACCTGTCAGGGAAGGTAGATTACTACAGTATGGGATTTATATCCATCAGATTGATGGCTGAACAAAAATAATAACCAATGTTTTTGACGTTTGATAAACTAACCTTATTTCAGTGTATTTCTCATTCGTTTGCGTTACTGCACTGAAAATCAGCTGATTCAGAGTGCAGTGTAGATTACACTACACCAAGAAGCAAACGAAAGGACCTAATATAAGAAATAAGAATAAGAATTAAAGTTGGCCTATATTAAGGCGGGTTTATACAGCAAATAAGATAAGATAAAATAAAATAAGAAATAAAATAAGAAAGTTAAACATGTACATTTCTATGAGAGCGTTTATACACGAAATAAGATAAAATATGAAATAAGAATAAGAATTAAAGTTGGCCAACTCTCATCTTTATTTCTTATTTTATTTTATTTTGTTTGGAAAATGACAATGCGCATGCTCAAAGAGTGAAATTCATAGAACTTGCAAAAAATTGTCAAAAAGCTGCGATTTGATGGGTTCATTCTTATTTCTTATTTTGTTTTAGATTATCTGTATAAACCGATCCGCTTAACCCTTAATTCTTATTTTATTTTAATTTGTTTCTTATTTTATCTTATTTGCTGTATAAACCCGCCTTTAGTGTTCTGTGTTGGCCAACTGTCATCTTTATTTCTTATTTTATGTTATTTTGTTTGGAAAATGACAATGCGCATGCTCAAAGAGTGAAATTCATAGAACTTGCATAAAATTGTCAAAAATCTGCCATTTGATTGGTTCATTCTTATTTCTTATTTTGTTTTAGATTATCTGTATAAACCGATCCGTTTAACCCTTAATTCTTATTTTATTTTAATTTGTTTCTTATTTTATCTTATTTGCTGTATAAACCCGCCTTGACACAGGATGTTTCATTGGTAAATTAACATACGTTGATCGGCTCCATAGCCGGGGCGATACATGGTGATTTATGTATTTGCCAATATTTTCAATTACTTATTACTTTTGAACCGCCCACTAGACTCAGTCGAAATTTGGAACGTAAAATACACTTCCATGGGTATATTATTGTCTATTGTATTATATTATATTATATACTGATCCTCATAGGTCTTTCCCAATAAGGACACCCCATAAGCTTTCGAAGAGCTTGAGCGAGTAAGGAGAACCTGTTGTGTTCTGTCTAGGGTCGATCGAATAATTTTTAAACTGATTAACAAATCCAGGTCCTTATTATAAAAATGGGTTCAAGCCCTGTGGACAGGAGCTTTCTGGCGCTCTAGTTCAAACAGACAAATTATATCTCCGAAAGTATTGGTTTCTCAGAGTTGGGAATTATATCAATGTATTCTTATGATAGAACTGCATCATAAAGGAAATTCAATTCAAATAATAGTTTATTTATCAAGATTAAATGAGCAATCTGAGAATGAGAACTGCACCATGGAAGAAATCGAATTAAATCTGGCCAATTTTGCCCAATAACGAACTTAACCGAGATATTCATCTCCCCAACCTACTCTGAAAATTTCAACTACCTAGCTCATTCCGTTCGAGAGTTATTGTAGAAAAACTTTTTTTAAATTTTCAAAATATTTTTTGACACACGCGGTAATCTGGTCAATACAAAACTTCACATACGTATAAAGGTCATGATTGTACAATTTGATGCTAAATTTTAGATAGATCGAGTGATCGGTTTCGGAAATATTCATAAAAAATATTTTTACTAAAATCGGCCATAACTCCGGAACAGCTTGATGGATTTCTCCCATTAACGAGCTCCTCCGAGATATTTACGCTCCAAACCCACCTTGCAAATTTCAATCCGCTAACTCCTTTCGTTCGAGAGTTATCGTGCCCACGGCCGGCCGGCCGGACAGAATCGATTTCTACCTCGGATTCTTGATCAGTGAGTCGAACCAAATCGTTTAAGACCATTTTCATCGAAAAATTCGAAAATTACAGACATTTGGGCAAATTGATAAGCACTCAGTTCCGAGGAACTAGAGCGCCAACAAGTTTCGTATGACAATTGCCCAAAACAGGTTTAAAGTACCTACAAATAGTAGATTTTTCATAAAACATGTATCAAAGAAGAGTAATAATGAAAAATTACCTTGTAATCGATCAAAAATTTCCTGATCTACGTTCACCAAATTTTCTCCTCTCTCGAACTGCAGAATTATGCTTTCAATATTTACATTCTATTTGCATTCTATGTCTATGGATGAAAAGCAGTCTCAGTACTCTCAGATCTCTTAATTCATGTTCCGTTCCGAAATGTAAGACTTTTCTGAGAAAAACTAATTTCGGAGCAAACAACTGAGATTTTTCTCACTTCGCTCACAATTCTTCGATTGATTACATAATGACCATGTCTCAGGAAAATGAGTTGACATTATGACAATTCATACATAGAATAATTATATCACTCTGTGAAATACGATTTATCATTGAAATTTTGAAAAATCATATCTCCGAAAGTATTAGCTTGTTAGAGTTAAAAATGATATCATTGGATTTTTATCGTAAAACTGCTTATTGAAAAAAATTTAATTTGGAATTTGTTCTGTAAAAAAAAATAATTTTTTTTGTTACTCCGAAGCCATCTGTCCGATTTTGCCCAGTAACGAAATTAGCTGAGATATCTATCCCCCAAACCTACTCTGAAAATTTCAACTGTCTAGCTCATTCCGTTCGAGAGTTATCGTGCCTACGGCCGGGACCGGCCGGACAGAATGAATTTCGACCACGGATTCTTGATCAGTGAGTCGAACCAAATCGTTTAAGACCATTTTCATCGAAACATTCGAAAATTACAGACATTTGGGCCTATTGATAAGCACTCAGTTCCGAGGAACTAGAGCGCCAAAAATTTGAAAATTTGAAAAAAGTTTTTCTACAATAACTGTCGAAAGGAATGAGCTAGGTAGTTGAAATTTTCAGAGTAGGTTAGGGAGATGAATATCTCGGTTAAGTTCGTTATTGGGCAAAATTGGCCAGATTCAATTTGATTTCTTCCATGGTGCAGTTCTCATTCTCATGATTGCTCATTTAATTTTGATTTCAACCAATATATTTTCAACCAATATAGATCTGATCGAATTGAAACTTGGTGAATAGTTGTAGAATATAAACCTAAGCACGTTTGTGAAATTTTGTGAGAAACGTATTGCTAGAAAATTATTAAAAAATATTTTTTTTGTCACGATAACCTGAGAACGGAAAGAGATAGCGGCTTGAAAATTTCAGGTTAGGTTGTGCATCTGAATGTGACATTTGAGTTTGTTTATGAGCATAATCGGCCAAACGGTTTTAGAGATATAGATTTGTATTCTGTGGATATAGCCATCTGAAATTTTCTGATCTTTGGTGGTTTTTTGTTCCTCATTAACTCGAAAAATACTGAACCGATTGAATTCAAACGTGGTTATATATTAGTTATAGAATGCCAACGCGAAAATGTTTGCAAAATTTGGTGAGGATAGCATTTGTAGAAAATTTTTAATAAATCATTGAAAATAAAAAAAAAATTCTATATATCAGTAACTATTCGTTTGAAATTGCTGAAATTTTGCAAGAGCGTTTATACCCTAACTCTACTGCCAAGTTTCAAGTTTTAATAAGATTGGTTAAATATTGTTGGAGATTCGAGCATTCTTGTGTTAGTTCAGTAGCGATGGGTGACCGTTGCCTCGATAACTTTCGAACAAAAGGAGGTAGGGACTAGTAATTTTCAGGGTAGGTTGCGTATCCGAAAGGGAGAGTTGAGTTCGTTTTTGGGCATAAACGGTCTTAATACGGTTTCCGAGTTATATCCACCTGGAACATTATTTCCTTGATAACTCAAAAAATAAATATTCGATTGAATTGAAGCTTGGTAACTATAGTAGTAGAAAATCAATATAATGACGTGTTTAAAATTTTGTAAGAACCGTACCCCTAGAAAATTTGAAAAAAATTACGAATAACAAAATTTTAAGAACCGCACCCCTAGAAATTTAAAAAAAAATCACGAAAAAAAAAATTGTTCAAGCTGTATTGGACACTCTTAATTCGAATTTACCATGGTAAATTCGAATTAAGTGTCCAATACATCAGGAGAATGGAAAACATAATTTACCATGGTAAATTCGATTAAGGGTGTCCAATACAGAAGAATGGACAATAGAACATACGCGCAAAAGCTTCTGACTTTACGTCAGTGCTTGAACCAATTTTTTCTTTTATAATAGCCCTCGTTCTTTACGTTTTTCTTCTTCGTATAATTCAGGATCATTTTTTCGGGCTTCATGAAGTCTTCTCATAGATTTTCGTTGTTTTTTCTTCTGTTCTTCATGAGATGCAGTAACTTTTTTCTTATTTTTTTTAATAATGTTAGAATTCATGTCCTGAAAGGAGGAACAGAATATTATTATCACATCCGTGAAGAGTACCTCACCTCCGTGAATTACTATATTCACGGAGGTGAGATTCACGGAGGTGAGAAATTTTACTTTTTTATAGAATATCTCATTTAAAGAAAAAGGCTTCAAAACAATATTTTAACTCATTAAATAACTTTCGTAATTAAGTATATTCAGATAACAAATAATTGAATAAAATAATCTCCTACCTTACAATTCATCTTCACGGAAGTGAGAATCCCAAATTTCCCATACACGTCTTTATCACTTGGGTAAGAATTTAACCAATAAGTTACACTTTGAAGTTCAAATCTCAAATGGTCAGTATTACCTGCGCATCAACCGATATTCCAGGCGGTCCACGATGAAGATACCGTCATCTTGCGATTAAAGAGTCAAATTACAATGTCGCTTCACGGAGGTGATAGATAATGCAGGAACATCGACTAATATAAGTATAATTCGAACACCGATAATTTTTTTATTGAGATTTTATCATGTCAACATTATTTAGTTAATTGTGGATAATGAACTAGAAATACGCTGTGCCAGAATTCCATTAATGCTATAATTTTAAGTTTAGGACAATGCGATAACTAAGAGGAACAGTCACGGAGGTGAGGTTTTCAATTTTTCTGGAAAGAAAACTAGCGTTGAAAATTAAAATTTTTGAAATTTTGCAATTTTTTATTCTTTATAGTGATTGTTACATGTCAAAAGGATATAATATAGAGAATTAAACGATTAAACCAGTTTTATGTAGCAGAAAACTGTCATGAACACCAAAGTGGAACATTTCGTGAGAACTACCCTCATAAGAATCTTCAATTATTTAAGAAAATTAAACTATTCTTCATCATTTCGCGTAACACGCACAGTTTTTGAGATATTCTTCATTGAATGTCACAAAATCTGATAAAAATCCCAATTTAACTGCTTTCATGAATCCGGTCCTGAACTGCATCACATAATAATATGAAATAGCGAATGAAGGCATAGACATAGGCAATAATTATTCAAACAAATTTTTTAGATAATTTATCTTTTGGGAATTCATGAATAGGTATTATTGCATGAATTTCAATTTACCCCTAATAGAGAATAAAACTTTCAAATAATTACCTGTTATCCATATCATCAATAAATTTATTAATCCGAAAATTAATCGTCCACCTCTCGAATAACAAATTAAGGTAATTAGGAATCAGGAACAACAAATTAAAACTCACTCCTGTCGAAACGTTTCGATAAATTTATAATCTTCTTCAGGCTAAAAAAAAATAATAAAACACACTCTCTCTCTAACTCATTGCGTTCGAGCGTAGTCGCGCTGATGGCAAGTTTGACCTCGAATTCTTCATCACTGTGTTGAAACTAATCGTTTGAGACCATTCTCGGCCAAAAATTCGGATATTTGGACGAATTGATAGGCACTCTTTTCACCTGAACAGTGCGCCAAGAAGTGTCTTATTTGATGAGAATAATCTCTGATCAAAATTAATGTACAACCGAAAGACTCACCCTGTATACTACCAGATAAACATGTGCATTTACTTAGCGTTGTTATTCCTAGTTATCCATTTTGGTTTAGCAATACCAACCTTACACTTCCAACAAAAGTAGCCATGAAAATTTTCCGCGTTCATCACCTTTTCAAAAAATTCTTTATTACCTAAGGGCGCAAACCTCGACCCTAAGGCTAAACAACCCGGAACACAGATTGGCCTATCCGACTCACTTGAAGACCCCATTTTACAAGAATTATGATCGTTTATACGAACTTCATTCGTCTGAGAACTCAGAAACATGACCATCATCTTTCATTCACAGCCACGGAAAATAGGTCGAAGCCCGGAAAATAGCTTCATGGCAGTATGCGGCAATTTCTACATAATCACAATTAATTACAACGCTCAACGAGTTCGGGCGAGAAGTTTCACCCTTATCGAGCTACGTTTGGCACGCTTTATCGAATCGAAAGTGGAGATACGCTATTTTGTCTTTTGTTTTGTAAGTTGCGATGCAATTTTATGGAGTTGGGGAAAATTTTCTCAGTTTCAAATTTGATAGTTTCGTGCATGCGATGAAGGCGAGGCTGCATAGTTCAAGAAGTCGATGTTGTCCCAGACTAGAAATTTAATTAGTTTTCACCGGAAAATTATATTTTCAAGAAATTCACTACATAGGGATAATAACGATGGTAAGTATTTCTAAAGTTATAATCTCGTTGCCAATTTTCTAGCTGTCACGTCTGTGTCAAACGAAAATTCAATAATCGTTTGTTTATTAGACGTGTACAGGGTGATTCACTTATCTTGGTCACCCCAATTTTCTCGGAACGGGCCGAATATTTTTTAATTCTGTATACGGTGTTTTGTACAAGTCAATGTTGACTTGAGATTCACGTAAATATCGGCGTAAAAAATAAAGATGGCTGGCGTCGCGGCGGCGTCAAATTTTTTTTCCAAGGAACCTACCTTTTTTATTATGCCAATCGAAAGATTTTTATTATTTATTTTATTATTATTGATAAGGGGTTACGTTGCACCGCGACCTTGAGATCTATTGTGCCCCCCATCAGAGCTGTTCTCACCATTACGCCATCTACAGCTCGCCCTCCAGTTCCAGAGTATAAATGAACCTCAATATCTGGGAAGGCTTCAAGGATATTACGTCTTCACTCCTACAAGTCTCCTGTCCAAAGCATTCCTTTCGCTGACTTGCAATGGTGAGGCATTCTGTAACAAGGTGAAGAGGAGTTTCTTCCTCCTCCCCACAGAATCTGCACTCGTCAGTATCTGATAAACCTATTCTCATCAAATGCTTCCTGAGGCGACAGTGTCCTGTGAGGAAGCCAGTGACCAGGTGTAACTTATTCTTACAGAGATCCAGATAACTTTTGGATCTCACTTCTTTAAAGTTCCTAAGGAACTTTTTGGAATGAACCAAACCTGGAAGATTCCGCCAGAGTGTTTCTCTTTTGGTTTCCTCCTTCTCCAGAAACTCTTTCTTGTAGGTGCATTTTCCTATACCGCAGAAAGGTTCTGGGCCAGTAAAAGGAGTTCGTGCTGCCTTTCTGGCAAGTGTATCGGCCTCTTCGTTCCCCTTGATTCCCGAGTGACCGGGGACCCAGACTAAAAAGACCTTATTATTCTTGCCAATTTCATTTAGTTTTCTTCGGCACTCCCATATCAACTTTGAATCGATGGCATGGGAGCTCAGTGCTTTGATAGCAGATTGACTATCCGAATGGATTGCTATGTCGCATTTCTGATATTTTCTTTCTAGGTTAATATCTGCACATCTTTCGATTGCGAGTAATTCTGCCTGAAAGATACTCAAACGGGAGCCTACCGACAGTGCGCACTTGGTGCCTGTCCCATATACCCCAGCGCCAGCTCCCGTCGTGGTTTTTGAGCCATCTGTGTACCATTTTATGGTATTTTCTTTGAAAGTCTGGGTGGTGAACTCCCTTTCCCATTCTTCCTTTCTACTTAGCATCGTGGTGAAGTTCTTCTCAATGCTTACTTTTTTGACCATTGCATCACTAGGAAGGTTCGCTGATGGGATGTAATTAGTCAAAGAGGTCCAGGTTCTCTGACATTTAATCCTCTCAGTTCCTGTACCTTCCTTAGATATTCTGAGGATGGCCTCATGGGCTAACCTCTCAATCACTAGATGCAGAGGTGAGAGATCTGTGATGATCTCAAGTGCCCTGGTTGGACACGTTCTCATAGCTCCCGTGATGCACACACAAGCTAGCCTTTGCACTTTGTCAAGCGCATTCCTAGTAGTTGTCTGATCTGCTTTGGCATGCCAGACTACTGCCCCATAGGTAATTATTGGTCTCACAATCATGACGTACATCCATCACAGTATTTTAGGGCTACAGCCCCAAGTCTTACCGGATAGACTTCTGCACGCCATCAGAGCTCTTATTGCTTTACTTGCAGTGATATCCACATGCTTGTTCTACAGAAGCTTGCTATCCAGAGTTATTCCCAGATATTTAACTTCAGTCTTCCAGTCAATCATTTCTCCATTTAATGAGAGGGATTTTATGGCTGGAAGGTTTCTTTTCCGGGTGAATGGAATTACTGTGGTCTTGGTTGGGTTAATACTCAGCCCCACCGACTGGCACCACTGCTCAATAATTCTGAGGCCCTCCTGTAGTAAGTCAAATCGAAATCGAAAGATGATTCAATTCTAAATTTTATTTCCAAATACCATTCTTTCCCATTTTAAACCGTTAGCGATCTACAGGGTATTTTATGTTGATTCCATTCCATTTATGGCGCTCTAGTTCCTCAGAACTGAGTGCTTATCAATTTGCCCAAATGTCTGTAATTTTCGAATTTTTCGATGAAAATGGTCTTAAACGATTTGGTTCGACTCACTGATCAAGAATCCGTGGTCAAAATTCATTCTGTCCGGCCGTCCGGCCGTCTGGCCGGTGAATCCATCAGCCTGGGTAGTTTTGCGACTGTCTTTCAAGCAGAAATTCTCGCCATTGATCACTGTGCGAAGCTCATACTTGAGAAAGGTTGGGCTCACGGATCAATCAAGATCCTATCGGATAGCCAAGCTGCCTTGAAGGCCTTGACTTCATACAACTGCAAATCCCTGCTTGTGCAGGATTGCCGGACCACACTCGCTGAACTTGGAGGGCGCTGCAGGCTCTTGTGGGTCCCGGGCCACTCGGGCATAAAGGGTAATGAGTTGGCGGACCCATTGGCGGCACGGGGGGCTTCCATGGGGCTTATTGGACCTGAACCGGCCTGCGGTATCTCTCTCAGAGCAGCGGCGAAGGAAAACAACAGATGGGTGGATCAAAAGGTCCAAGAAATCTGGAGTTGCATACCTGGACACAGACATGCTCGCTCAACAATCCTTACAGCTGTATACACGGGCCATTGTGGCCTCAGGAAACATCTCAATACACTGGGGTTGACTGAAGACTCCAAGTGCAGACTTTGCCTGGAGGACGACGAGTCTATCAAACACATCATGTGTGACTGCCCTGCTGGGGACAGGATCAGATTGGAGGAACTAGGAGTCCACAAGCTGACACTGAGGGAACTGGACAAGTTTTCACCCACCAGACTCATATCCCTCATCAAGAGACTTGAGCTTGTGGGTGAAGTGTAGATTACATACTACAGGTGTGCCACAATAGACCGATTGGTCGCAGTGGAGGGGCGGGTTTTGTCTGCCCAGCACAACCCATATAATACAGGGTGGTCCAGAAATGGTGGTCCAAGAAATGTTAACCACGTATTCTACGTCAAAAATAAGCCCTAGTTTGTCGTATAAACATATGTCGGGAAATGCTTCCTCTTTGAGATACAGGGTGTTAAAATTATTAGAAAAAAAAAATGTTTTCCTTTCTTTTACTTCGAACACCTTCTTAAAATTCATAATTGAGTGTGACTATTAACGCTTATTTTTTTGTAATTATACGTTTCCTTTACAAAGATAGTCTTATTATTATTATGTGCCATATAAAATTTTAGCGATTTACTCATGCATGAGAATGTGTTTAATTTTTTTACTCGGAAACGGACCTCGGATGTCAAAAACGCAAGAAAATGAATTTGCTCCATATTAAATAAGGATTTCAAGAGTAATTTTCAATGTTGGAAAAACCAGTGGCGTATCATTTTTTTGTTTGAAAATATTCAGTCTCGATGCAGTGCGGACGCCACTGGTAAAATAAACAAAAAATTATTCCATTCAAAAAGTGCTCCTGGATCCTTAAAACCTATGTCCCAAATTTATTAGAGATATTTCCTAAAGTGTAAAAGTTATTAATAAAAAACATTTTTTTTCTATAATTTTAACACCCTGTATCTCGGAGATGAAGCATTTCTCGACATATGTTTGTATGACAAACTAGGGCTTATTTTTGACGTAGAATACGTGGTTAAAATTTCTTGGTTAAGATTTGGACCACCCTGTATAATATTTCTTTCCGTTCTCAAGTTATCGTGGCAACGAACGGCCGACAGGCCGGACAGAAAGAACTTTGACCTCGATTTCTTCATCAGGGAGTCGAACCCAATCCTTTGAGATCATTTTCGGCAAAAAATTCGAAAAGTACAGACATTTCGGCCAAATGATGAAGCGGTGTACGCGCAAAAATGGATGTAATTACTTTATCAAACAAATATGAATTAAATGGGTGTAATAACACAGCTCTACAAAAAAAAATGGGTTCAAGCCCTGTGGACAGGAGCTTTCTGGCGCTCTAGTTCAAACAGACAAATTATATCTCCGAAAGTATTGGTTTCTCAGAGTTGGGAATTATATCAATGTATTCATATAATAGAACTGCATCCTAAAGAAAATTCAATTCAAATAATAGTTTATTTATCAAGATTAAATGAGCAATCATGAGAATGAGAAAAGCACCATGGAAGAAATCAAATTAAATCTGGCCAATTTTGCCCAATAACGAACTTAACCGAGATATTCATCTCCCTAAACTACTCTGAGAATTTCAACTACCTACCTCATTCCGTTCGAGAGTTACATCTATGTCTATGGATGAAAAGCAGTCTCACTACTCTCTACTTCACTCACTAATCTCTTACTTCATGTTCAGTTCCGAAATGTAAGAATTTTCTGAGAAAAACTAATTTCGGAGCAAACAACTGAGATTTTTCTCACTTCGCTCACAATTCTTCGATTGATTAGATCATCATTTGACATTATGACAATTCATATTCATACATAGAATAAATAATAATATCATTCTGTGACAACGTTGAAATAAGATTTATTATTGAAATTTTGAAAAATCATATCTCCGAAAGTATTAGCTTGTTAGAGTTGAAAATTATATGATTGGATTCTTATGATAAAACTTTTTATTAAAAAAAATTTAATTTGGAATTTGTTTCGTAAAATAAAAATTTTTTTTTTGTTACTCCGAAACCATCTGTCCGATTTTGCCCAATAACGAACTTAGCCGAGATATTTATCCACTTAACCTACTCTGAAAAGTTCAACTCTCTAGCTCATTCCGTTCGAGAGTTATCGTGCCTACGGCCGGCCGGCCGGACCGGCCGGACAGAATGAATTTCGACCACGGATTCTTGATCGGTGAGTCGAACCAAATCGTTTAAGACCATTTTCATCGAAATATTCGAAAATTACAGACATTTGGGCAAATTGATAAGCACTCAGTTCCGAGGAACTAGAGCGCCAAAAAGTTTTGTTTTGTTGCCCTGGATATCATCGCAAATTTTTACGTTTTCAAGTGCCTAAGTTACGAACATATTCATGAAAGTTCTAAATGTGCTCATATTTTCATGATTTTTGCATATCTTATATTTTGAACAATTATCGGTTTGTTGAAAATAAAATTTAATTTTCCAGTCATGATTAGGCTTCTGCGCAACTTTTTCGCGCATACAAACATCACATGATCCCCACTCTCAGACCCCTTGCTCCACAGAACAGCTGAGATCTCAGTTATTTGACAATATTGAAGTACGTACCAGTGATGTCAAGTCTGGGGATTTGTCCCCAGATCTAGGGAAAATTTTTGGTTTTAGGGAATTATAGGGAAATAGGGACATTCTGGGGATTTTTCATTCAAATATTCAAGGATAATATTAGTCGAACGCTTCCTGTCAGAAGCACAGATCTCAACTCCTGTCTTAAAAATTATACTCCATTTATGCTGAACTATTCAAAATATTGGGTTGCTTGCCAACCGTCCTTTATTTTAAAACTATGGCCTTTGAAATCTTTTGAACCCAGCCTACTTCCTACCCCCCCCCCCCCCCCCCCCAGGACCGACATATCATTTCGATTTCAATCCACTTAGGGAATTCTAGGGATTTTTGGAATGAATTTTAGGTACTTTGTACTTGGAAGACTTGACATCACTGGTACGTACACGTGAGTCTGGATAAGTTGTCATGGATCAATATTTTGTTTCAATTACTGAATGTCCATTCTAATATATTTGTCTTGTCTTCGAAAATATGAGTTCGTCACGAAGAAAGTGCAAATATTCTAGTGATTTATTTTGTTATACTTGCTGTGTTTATATATCAAAAAAGCAAAAAAGAAATAACACAGACTATGTCAAAGAAACTTATGTTGAATATTTCGGTTTAAAAATTGACAAATTAGGTAAGCCATGGGTTCCTAATAAAGTTTGTAAGTCCTGTGTTGAGTCTCTACGGTTATGGAAAAAAGGAGAACGTTCTGGATGAGATGTTGGTTGTCGACAATTTCCTAGGTAACCATAAGGCAGCAAATCATGAAGAAGTTGGGCAAAATATGCTGACAAACTTTCAGACTTTAGGAGCAAATATGAGTATCAAATTACACTATCTCCGCAATAATTTAGATAAATTTCCGGATAATTCATGAAATTATAGTGAGGAACAGGGAGAGCGGTTTCACCAAGATCTGAAACTGATGGAGTAAAGATATCAGGGCCGATGGAATTGTCACATGGTGGCAGATTACTGCTGGTCTTTGAAAAGAGATTGTCCCTCGAAAAATTATAAAAGAAAAGCCCATAAAAGTCGTTTTATGGAAATATAAAATATATTTTCGACATTTTCCTCTTTATTTACTTCGATGTATCCTAATTTCTGAAAATATTACTGACATTATAAATATATCTGTTGTTTTATTTCTCTTTTTTTTCATTTTTGTAATGTAAAATGAAAATAATGATAAAAAAAAAATCAGAGCAAATCTAACAAAATCATAGATAGTTTCATGAATTGTGTGCATGAATGGACCAAAAATCATTTTCATATCTGAAACTGCTAACGGAAATCTATCCCATCACACACTAAAAAACCAACGGACTACATGCGCGAATATCAAAAACCAGAGTGTAACATTATCCCCGAGCAGTAAATGTTTACCCCATTAGATTTGAAGTTCGAGATAGTAAAGATAAGCTAAATCTCCCCAATGGAACATAATTGAAACACAGCGTGAGGCTTTATGCATCGCAACACCCGGAAAATTCCAAATAAAACAGAATTTGGTATGTAATCGTTCTGCAACAGGAATAATGGAGCCAATTCTGTTGTAAAACAAATAAACCACTTCGTAAGCACTTTCCCACCTGCTTCTTTCCTGGATTCCAGGCATAGACCAGTGGCGGATGGACGATGGAACGATGGAAGTAAGCCAGGGAGGAAATGGCTCTAAAACGTTCATTAGGTCAGACGA
Source organism: Halyzia sedecimguttata (assembly GCA_937662695.2). Classification (NCBI taxonomy): domain Eukaryota; kingdom Metazoa; phylum Arthropoda; class Insecta; order Coleoptera; family Coccinellidae; genus Halyzia; species Halyzia sedecimguttata. The sequence goes on from OW569414.2 coordinate 106,639,564, forward strand.
TTCCGAGATGTTCTTGCTGTCAAACTATGCTAAGTCACAAAGCATCTAAGGCCGGCCTCATACGTCCGGAAAGTCACTCTGAATTCATATTCTTGCTTTACTTAGTATAAAACAAAGTCGCTTCCCGTTGTCTGTGTGTTCCTATGTATGCTTAGATCTTTAAGGATTTTGATGCGGTTTTTTTGCGCGTATGTTCTGGGGAACATCGCGTTATAGTTTTGCCCAAATGTGAAATTTAATTCTGTGGTGCCGTCCGGCCGTACGGCCGTCCGGCCGTTGCCACGATAACTTGAGAACGGAAAGAGCTAGCGACTTGAAATTTTCAGGGTAGGTGGCGCATCCCAATACGACGGACAAGTTTGTTAATGGGTATAATCGGCCCAATGGTTTCCGAGTAATAATTTTGTTTTCGACCAAAATAAATCCGATCGAATTTAAACTTGGTGAATAGTTGTAGAATATAGACCTGAGCACGTTCGTGAAATTTTGTGAGAATCGTATCGCTAGAAAATTATTAAAAAATACTTTTGTTGACCCGATAACCTGAGAATGGAAAGAGATAGCGGCTTGAAAATTTCAGGTTAGGTTGTGCACCTGAATGTGACATTTGAGTTTGTTTATGAGCATAATTGTCCAAACAGTTTTAGAGTTATAGCCATCTGAAATTTTCTGAAATTTGGTTGTTTTTTGTTCCTCATTAACTCGAAGAATGCAAAACCGATTGAATTCAAACATGGTTATTGGTTGTAGAATGCCAGCGCGAAAATTCTTGCAGAATTTCGTGAGGATGTTATAACTAGATAAATTAAAAAAAAATAATTAAAAATTATTGAAAAAAAATCTATATATCATAAACTATTCGTCCGGCATGGCTGAAATTTTGGAAGAGCCTTCAGAACCTAACTCTACTGCAGAATTCCAAGTTTGAAAACAATCGGATCTATATTGTTGGAGAACCACGCAGTCTTTTGTGAGTTCGGTAGCGGCGCTACCGCTTCGCGTAGCGCCGGTAGCGGATGCGAGTCGTCGTATGATATGTTGTCTATGGTCGTATTTTTGCGAGAACCTTCAAAAATAAAAATATGAATGTCATGATTACATATCTTTTACGCGTATGTTATGGGAAAATCGTGTTATTTCATCACAAATCTATGGGAGATGATAGCCCTACATTAGTGGTCAGACCTGGTTTTGAAAGAGATCCTCCTTAGGAGGAGGCAACTAAATATTGAAGGGATTTCTATGAACAAGAGTGAATATCTTTGAGAAATAGAGACGATGATTCTTCTTCAAGAGATCCATGTGCCTTTAGAGGAGTATATTTGTGAGAGGGGACTTTTGAAAGGTTATGTATTATTTTTAATATGATATCGCTGAAATTTTGTTGAAGGCTTCTGATCTTGTAAGGTGAGAGGCTCATTTGTGGATATTAAATCTCGTGATGGGTAGAGAGGAATTTTAGGCCAGTTTTTTTTATCACTAATGAGAATATATCTTTATGTTTCACCTCATCACCTCTAGATCTATCAATGGACATTTATTGGTTAAGTATATATGTTGTAACGTTCCACTGTTATGAATAACTGGGTATATAATAGCGGTCAAAGGAACAAATTAATAAAACTCTGTCAATCCTACAGCAACGTTTCGGAACTTTATTGCTCCTTCTTCAGGCTAAAAATGGAATAAACACACTTATCAATAGATGTTAAGATCAAAGAAGATAAATCATAATTATACTCAAGGTTTCTCGAATGAAAACTCAACACAAACTTAAATTATTTAAACATTTGAAAGTTATATAGTATTCAAAACCCGATTTAAAATCATATATAAAAATTAATTTTGAAGCTACGAAAGGTTTATTGTAACGTACAAAAAAGTAAAATAGACTAAGTTAAAAAGAAAAAACACACCAGGCAATGAACAAGATACCAAGGGGCGAAGTGACAGGACCAACAATATGAAAGAGAGATATAAAATTTAAAAACTGTCAATTCGACTTACCTGGGAATGACTAAGAACTACATTGCCCACACGCAACTTCGTCGGTAAAAAGACACCATGTTTTGAACATTACGTTATTTAGATGTAAATGTTTAGGCGATTTTATAACGAACAAGCTCATGGAAGATGGAATTCTTCGTATAGTTAGGTTAGAAGATTCAGTCAACAATGCGACGAACAGACTGATTTAAATAATGCAAAACCCTTACCGTTCCAGATGCCAACATTTTCTTATAAGATTATTGTAAAACACGTTCAACGATGCCGTGTCTGTCCTTGAATTAACGGTGTTGTCAATTTTGTGGATGTAAAACATTTCTTTGAAATTGCGTTTGCTCCAGTTGGGTTCCTTATTCAAAATTCTAACATCATCGAACTTGAAGTTGTGATTTTGCGACATTGAGTGGCTAGATAAAGCTGTACTCTCACTTCCATTCCTACAGTCACGTTTATGTTGTGCAATTCTGTTAGACAAATATTGTTTTGTTTGTCCAACATAACAACTGTGGCAATCTTTGCAATCAATTTTATAAATTAAACTGGACTGCTTTTCCGGAGGGTCCACATCCTTCAATCTGGAGAAAATCTTTTTTACCGTGTTTTTGTAGTAGAATACTAATTTCGATGTACTATTCTTCATTACTCTCGTGAGATCGCTGGATAGTTTGTTGACAAAAAGTAACTTAAAGAACGCAGTCCCACCCTCAGACGAATTCCGATCAGCATTTGTCGTCACATTATGTTGGCTTTGAGAAGACGAATAAAAAATTGAATTTATCAAATATCTCGGATAACCATTGTCTCTGAGTAACTGGGATTGTTCCCTAAAATTTTTACCATGGAAGGAGGCATCACTCAGCGTTGTTATTTTGTGCTTGATGGATTTAATAATTGAAACCTTTTGTCTGTGTGAATGTAAAGATTTATAGTGTAGTAATCGACCTGAGGACATTGATTTCCTATAAAGATCAGTGATGATTGTTATTTTTCCTTATCAACATCAAATCTAAAAACGGTATCCGACCATCAACCTCCCCCTCATAAGTAAATTTCAGGTGTACATTATAACTATTGAAGATATTTAATGTGGGAATAGTTTTATCTTTTGGTAATGACATGATGATGTCATCAACGTAAACATAAACAAAAGGGACTTGGAAATCTAGCTTTGACAAAACTACTCTAATAAGGTCATCCATCAATATTTCTGCTAGTATGGGTGATACGGAATTACCCATTGCTGAACCCCTGATCTGAGAATAAAACTCATTCCTATATTGGAAATAACTGTTGTCGAATATATATTTAAGGATTTTAACCACATAGTCTTTAGAAAAAGTTGTGTTAACACTTAAGTCCTCCCAATGTGTGTCTATCAGTTGAAAAATTATATTTTGCGGAATGTTAGTGAACAACGAGACTACATCGAAACTTACCAGAATGTAATTATCTGGAATAAATGTGTTCTTCAAGTTCTCAACCAATTGAAATGAATTCTTAAGCATGAATGTGAACTTATATCTAACCGTTGCTAAAGTATTCATGAGCAATTTAGAATTTTTTTCCGTAGGCGCATTGCAGCATGAGATCACGGGTCTCAGGGGTCTCTCTATTTTATGGATCTTGACTAGTCCATATGCTTTAGGCGAGACAGCGTTATAACATTTAAGATTTTTCTCTTCGATATCAGTAATGAAGTTCCTCCTTCTTAAATCCTTAAGTAGATTATTACAATTGATTTGAATTTTGGATGTGGGGTCGGTTTTTATTTTTCTATACGTGGAAGAGTCAGAAAATAATGAATGCATTTTTTCTTCGTACTCGTTTCTGTTTATAATTACCGTTTTATTGCCTTTATCAGCATTAACAACGTATATATCGACATTAGACTTAAGAAAATATTTTGTAACCTTTACCCACCCTAATAGCGTCTTTTCGATTGGACTAAGAACCTTACCCAACTTGAACCTATTGTAAAAATTATAAACCGTGTTACAAATGATAGATCTCAATCCATTTTTATCTTCATGGCTCAAATGGTTCTGTCCACCAACAAAGTACTCTATGTCAGTAAGTAATTCCACCGTAGGGAAATCAACGTGGCGATAGGGCAAAGAGAACCTAGGACCCAACGACAGCAATGCCTTCACCTCGTCTGGTAACACAACATTAGTGCAGTTTACTAACCACGAGTTTTTTGTTATGATATGAGGCTGTTTGCTTTTGTTTTTAAGCCTTTCGAATTTTCTTAGATTCCTTGATTTTACTTGTTCAAATGCCTTTACAAAGAAATTTTTTTGGTTATGATTAAAACTGTTCACAAATTCAGTAGGTATATTATCTGACAAAAACTTTTTTTGTTCCTCAATAGTTTTTTTAAGTTTCCTGACTTTCCAATTTACAATTTTGATTTCTAAATTAAGAATGTCCCTTTTTAAACGTTGAACAATTTTATCAACTTGAATATCATACGGATAGTTGTCTCTAGAAAGAGAATAGACACATCCAACTTCATTGATGATGTGCGGTGGATAAATAGAATGTTTTCGACATCGGAGTAAAAAAACTCTATTATTCAGTGCTGATGTTAACTTTTGGTTGTTCTTCGCCCATGACTTGAATCTCCCCACTATTTGAACTCCAAAAAGTGCTAAAATCTCGTTGTAAAACCCCATTGTCAGTATCGGACCAATATGTATACAGTATATATGTATACAGTATATATGCATGTAATTTAAATGAATATTTTCGAAGATATAGAAGATTTAAAATGCAGGGACATAGCGGTTGCGGTGGTACCGACCGGGGGGCCGGCACAGCCAGGATAGGGATAGAAATCGAATACAGAGAGCCAGATAATCATCTGTAGAGCGTGAGGCTCGCCTTAGCCAGGATAGATGTATTGATTCTCCAAATTCCTCAGATACCATCGGATTTACTGATCCAATTTAAACGCCTATAATTTCCGGTAAAGATATATTTTGCAATGACCATTAATAAATCGCAGAGTCCAAACAACTTTCAACGCTACAGGCTTATATTTGAGCGTTGGATGTTTTTCACATGGCCGATTATATGTCGCTCTATCAAGAGTAACCTCTAAAGAAAATATGTTTGTATTGTCTAACGACAAAAAGGCTGTGAACGTTGTATATAAAGAAATTCTGTAGTATATTTAGTATCAGCATTTCAACCGTGCGGAGCTGGGGTGGGCAGCTAGTAATTCATAATCTGAATTCTGGAAACTCTCCTCACACACGTCTTAAAAATTTACTCTGATCAGTTGTCACTTGTCATACTCAATAAAAATATATTAATAATTTTCTGTTTACTTGGATTTTGCAGTCGTGTTATTGAAATATTTTGTTAGGATAGTTAAAAAATAGGGAAGATAGTGTAAATTGAATTTGAAGACTTTGGGAACGTTGGCTAAAAGCTAGAAAAGTGGAAAGTTGTCTGAAACTTTCTTGAAAAATGCTCAACTTTGTTCATTTATTTGGAGAAGATCCGGTCCAAATAGAAGATAAAAACCATCTTGATTGCATTACCACCCAAAAATATAATAGGAAGAATAAGGACGAGAACTCTGTTTAAAAATGGGTTCAAGCCCTGTGGACAGGAGCTTTCTGGCGCTCTAGTTCAAACAGACAAATTATATCTGGTATTGGTTTCTCAGAGTTGGGAATTATATCAATGTATTCATATTATATCACTGCATCATAAAGGAAATTCAATTCAAATAATAGTTTATTAGATAAGTAATAATAAATTACCTTGTAGTCGATCAAAAATCCACGTTCACCAAACTACAGAATTATGCTTTCAATATTTACGTAATATTTTCAAACATTTTCGGGTGAGGTCCCCGTTGCATCGCTAAAATACGAGTATTTCAACCCTAATATTTTTGAAGTTACAATATTCCCTTCTGTCAAGTTGACATTATGAGAATTCATACATAGAATAATAATTATATCAATCTGTGAAATACGATTTACATTGAAATTTAAAAAAATCATATCTCCGAAAGTATTAGCTTGTTAGAGTTGAAAATGATATGAATGGATTCTTATGATAAAACTGCTTATTAAAAAAAATTTGATTTGGAATTTGTTTCGTAAAAAAAAATTTTTTTTTTCGTTACTCCGAAACCATCTGTCCGATTTTGCCCAACAACGAACTTAGCCGAGATATTCATCCCCCAAACCTACTCTGAAAATTTCCAGTCTCTAGCTCATTCCGTTCGAGAGTAATCGTGCTTACGGCCGGACCGGCCGGACAGAATGAATTCCGACCACGGATTCTTGATCAGTGAGTCGAACCAAATCGTTTAAGACTATTTGCATCGAAATATTCCAAAATTACAGACATTTGGGCAAATTGATAAGCACTCAGTTCCGAGGAACTAGAGCGCCAAAAATCACAAGTTCGGGCTTTACATTTATTTCATTCTATTAATTTTATTGGCACGGTTTGCTTATGGAGAATTAAATAGTAAAACAGAATTAAACTATTTCAGTTTTCTACTACATCAAGTACCTAGTAGGTCGGATGACCTCAAATTTGAAAGATGATAGAATATTGGAAGATGTCGCAATGGAAGGGTGTTTCCCAACTATGAAATATTAATAATTTTTATTGAATTATCAGATATTTCAACAATAATTTGATGAATACATAAATTAATTTCATTTGAATGCAATACCATCTTTCTAGGATAGAAAATACTTTTTATGAAGGCTTTTCAATGTTTCTTTGATTTGTCGTCCTAAACGACAATATTCTTACAAGCTTCTAGTATTTGTTTATGGGATACTTTACATGAGTCCTCTTCGTAGATATAATCTAAAGAATGACAAGCACAGCAAATGGTTCTATTACGCCAGCAATTGCAGTAGAGTAGACTAAATTCTTGAAGCTTTCAACCTTCTCGTGTAATTCATTATCAGTCAATTCCGTTGCCTTTATCGAGATCAGTAGTTTTCTCTCATTCCATATCCTTAATTCTTAACATGGCGACATTTTTAGTAAAAAGGAATTATTTAAAAATTATTACTCGGAAACCATTGGGCCGATTATGCCCATTAAAGACCTTGTACGTCGTATTGGGATGCGCCACCTACCCTGAAAATTTCAAGTCGCTAGCTCTTTCCGTTCTCAAGTTATTGTGGTAACGGCCGGACGGCCGGCCGGACAGAATCAAATTTGACCTCGAATTCTTCATTCGGGAGTCGAACCAAATCGTTTGAGACCATTTTCGTAAAAAAATTCGAAAGTTATAGACATTTGGGCAAAATGATAACGCGATGTTCGCCAGAACAACGCGATGTACCCCAGAACGCGCAAAAAGGCTTTTTTCAAATGGACTGACCTGCATAGCATAAGGATGTATTGAAAGAGGGCTAACCAAAACATTTTGCATGATCTTGATACAATTTGATCACATTGGCCGTGAAGAATAAACAATTTCACCAAAACTTCATGTATATAGTTATTGCCTTCGATACGTACGTCATCATACGTTAATGCTACCACAGCCCCCTATATCTACTAGCCTGGAAGATGATAAAATGGCAACAGCGCTCTGAGTCTTACGCTAGGTGATTCAGAGGAAGGTTTGTTATTGTAAATGGAAGATTACTTCTGATTCTGGAGTTAACCATTATTGTTTTTCGCGGGCATTTCGTGGTATTTTTGTGTATAACGGTGTGAAATGTGAATTAATGCAAATGCAGTGATAAATATGGTCGGATATTTGTATGTTCTGTGATTAAACTGCAGTGTGTAAATAGTGAAATTTCCTTTGGATTATGTCTACTTCGAGATCAGTATATTTCAGTTGACACTATAGACAACAAGAATGACGAAAGAAGTCGCAATTTCTGGCCCTACCTCCGGAAAATGTACTAATTAGTCGTATTTATCGCCATATTACCAAAACTAAACGAGATACGGAAAAACTAATTACAGATTCGGAATCTACGCCCTCGATTTAGTGAAAATTGTAGATTTTCGTATGGGTTAGATACTACAGAAAACTTTTTGCCGTTCGACGGATTCACTTATTTCCTAATATGTTCCGAACGGATAGAGATACATAGGAAATAGATACATAAATCTAAACGTCGTCCACCGACCAATAATCGTAGAAAATTCGATATGTGAAAATCATAGATTTCGGACGGGAAAGAAGAATTTTCCTTCGATTCCGACCCAAAAATTTTTTTCATGGTATATCGATACGGAGCTCGTGTCTAATTAAATCGAGGTCGCTGATCACGAATATGCAATTAGTTTTTCCCTAAGTGGTGTACTTTGGGAAAATTTCCACTTAGAGTGAAAAAATGGACGAAAATAGGCCAATTTTGAAAGTTTAAACCGCCCAAAAAAATCGGAGTAGGGTGTTGTTGATTTTTGCCGTCATATATGGATCCTTTATCTACTGAATAATCCAAACAGAAAATGTCCAGGCTGTACTATTCGGAAATTATGATTTTTTACCCTAGGGTCTGGATTTCGGAAAATTCATTTCGCGGTATTTTCGCGGAGAATTCTCTAATGAAAAATCCGATCATATATTCGTAATCTACAGCCCCCAATTTGTAAATGACGTAACTTGCTTCGAAATCGGAGACCGGTCGAATTTTGGCAATTTTTTAATACATTAGCCTTAAAAAAATCCCATTTTTCGAGAAAAATTTTTTGACGCAAAACTATGAAGCGGGTACTCATTCTTATAGATTCAGGGCCGTAGATTCCGAATCTATGATCAGATATTAATTACAAAAATTTCCCGAAGAAATATCGCGGAAAGAATTTTCCGAAAAATAGACCCTCGGGAAAAAAATCATAATTTCCGAAGCGTTAGACCTGGACATTTATAATTCAGATTATTCGATAGATAAAAGATCTAAATATAATGTAAAAAATCAGGAACACTTTACTCCGATTTTTTTGGGCGGAGGAAAGTTCCAAAATTGACCTATTTTCGTCAATTTTTTCACTTTAAGTGAAAATTTTCCCAAAGTACGTCACTTAGGGTAAAACTAATTACATATTCGTGATCAGCGACCTCGATTTAATTATGCACGAGCCCCGTATCGATATACCATGAAAAAAATATTTTTGGTCGGCACTTAGAAATATTTTTGACCCGCCTTCTCGTGGTTCTTGCTGAACAATGAATTGACAACTACCTAGGTTTCTATTTCAACTTGATCTCAATAATATTGTGCAGAAAGAAATGTAGTTATCAATTTATTGAAAAAGTAGGGTCTCATATTGTTTATTCACCCAGGGATTCCAAGCAAGAAAACCTATTCAATGAGTTCACTAGAATTTTAAATTGGAAATATACGATATCCAGCGATACCGCATTGAAGAAGTATGCCTCTAAGAGACGATGAATTGCGGCGTTGTCAGACTGTGTTCCAGGCTATCTCTAAAGTGGGCTGTGATGCTCCTCGGGGTATTATTAATCTATACCCGAAATTTCGGATTTCTAGGGATCCAAGTAACGAAGTAATGAATGTTGAATTGAAGCTATGTTTTGCACAAATAAAAGAAGTAAATCTATTTATTACTCGAAAATCAATAGAGATAGGGATGATAAAATTGGTAGTGTATTAATCAGGAGGCTACGGATAGCACGCTGTCCACAGAACATGCGTGCAAAAACATGAATGAAGGAAGCATTTTATTTTTTTTTCTCAAAGATTTGGGCGTCATCATTCTGAAATAATTCACTAAGTTCCAAATCAATCAAATCTGTAAAGTTTGAGTTATCGAGGAAAGAACAAAATTTCAGGTAGATATAACTCCGAAACCATTCGGTCGATTATGCCCAGTAACGTACCTAACCGTCGCACCCTGAAAATTGCTCTCTGACTCTTTCTGTTCGGCAAATATTGAGTCCAGACATTATAGAATTTGAACTCGAATTCTTCTTCACTGAGTCAAACCTAATCGTTTTTCAATTATTTTTTAGTCAAATGATCCTCATGAAATTTGTCATAAGCTTTTATGTCGGTATTTTTCATCTACCTACCGAGCTTAAATTCGTTCACATCAGTATTTTTGGACATTATTCGAACAAGCACGCCAAAGGAGATTAACCTCACGTCAGTGCTTTCCCAAGTTTTTTTTTTAACTAAAATATACATGAATTGTAAGTTCTAACAAGTAGTTAGATACAGACATCTTTTTGTTACCTACTGTCCACAAAGTAACTCTTCAATTAGAGGATTATAATTTCAACAAACGCCAACTCATTATTAGATAGGCTGGTATAGGTTGAGGGGTTAAAATTGTGGTTGAAAACGTTTCTCGAAATTTGGTAAACTTATATTTAAATATTGACAAGTCAATTTGAAATGAAAAAGTGGTAAATTTTGATGAGAAAAATTTTTATTCGTGATATCAGGTCAATGAGTAATAAAGCTGTGCTATGGCCAGAATCATTCTGCTGTGGTTTGTAGAAATTCTAAGTTATTAGGGTAATCATTATCCATCGTGAAATTTTCACTATGGAAAAATCCACAGTAAGTTGGAGCTTCCTAAAAAACCCCCAACTTCTCCTCCATAATTCCGAATGGAAAAAAACAATTTCCTTTCTCGCCCTCGAAGATTTTTACTGGAACGTGAACTAATTTATATTCATGGCGAAAAAGAAGAAGCGGAATAATCTGAAAGAAGGGACAAATAATTTACGCAGTCAATTATCGTGACAAGTTTTGTTGCTGATTTGAGTTTCAGTCCAAAAAGTTACGTTGTAATGGAAATAATCAACAGGAATTTTTAACCCCATTTGTTCCCCATTTTCGTTTATATTCTGAGTTCCAAAATAGGTGGTTGAAGTTCTTCACCTCATTTACATCTAAATAAGGCGAAGGTTAATTTCAGTAAGTATAGCTTCAAACTTGATGATCGCAGAATTTAATTGAAAACATGAATATTTATTTGTATAACACTATTCTCTCGTAGTGCTGGATGGTACCGCTGTTTATAGCTGTTCAAGACCTTCAATCAGTTGAAAGGTAAAGCCCTGGTTTCTCCGACAAGATCAGCCCGAAATATTTCGGTGAAATAGAACGAACAAACACTCTAATTTCCGTCAATAAATTCTCCAAGAAATAAAAATGCTCAGTGGATAGAGCGAGCCGAAGATCTACCCAAAGGATAGTGGACACCATTCACTGTCGGTTCAAAAATTAACAGTGCTGTATCTAAGTTGCCATCAGGAAAGAGTAACAAAGTTGGAAAATAACATATCTGACCCTCCATAGTCGCACAAGCTCATAGAAGATTTGGGAGGGTCAGTATAATCCTAATCATGTTTATAGCACGCGCGCCAAAGCAGATTGACTTTTTACACTTTTTCTTTCATTGTTAAGTCACTCTGCTTTTGCGCGCGTGCTATAAACATGATTAGGATTATACTGACCCTCCCAAATCTTCTAGGAGCTTGTGCGACTAAGGAGGGTCAGTTGTGTTATATATTGTTATATATAATTGTGCTATATATTGATATCATTCCCAATCACAACTGGGACTATATTTGGATGTAATTAATTTTTAATAAATTCCAATAAGACATAATTCAGTCAGTGAATTGCATTTCGTCAAATAAATACAAAATCTGCATGTTATTCAAGTTAATTGTTTATCAATCGTTGAAATTGGTACGGTTTGCACAGCAAAAAGTAACCAAATATTTACTAATGGCGAATTCCATTGGCAAAACCAGGTGCACTGAGTGCAATAAATGTTGCACTGGACGTCAAAATGTGTCAAAATGCTCGACGAAATTCTCCAATGGAATACGATTCATGCACTCAGTGCGCACGAGTTCTACCACAGCCCACTATAGAGATAGCCTGGAACACAATCTGACAACGCCGCAATTAATCGTCTCTTAGAGGCATACTCCTTCAATGCGGTAGCGCTGGATTTTGATGAAATTTCGGCTATTTCATCATTTTTCAAATGATTTACTGTCGAAAAATGATGAGGACTACAATAAGATCTTATTTATGATGAATATTTACCGATAAAACAGTTTAAAACAATGTAATTACGAGATGAAGTGTTGTGATTTTGGACACTTTGGGATTTAAAATAAAAACTAGAAGAGAGCACGGGTTTTCAACTTCAGATTCGTTATCTAAAACCCAAAATTAGCAAGTGAGTAAATTTTCAGGACTATTAGACAGTTATCGGATGCTACAAGTCTATGTGAATTCAGAATACCTATCAATTCAATGCTACAAAGAGTAAATTCACATTAAATTATTTTTTGATCTGAACTGTGTAAAAATGTTGATAAAACAAATTGATAAATTCCGAATCTAAATCCCCATTAATTATATTTCTGTAGCGGGAAATGTTTACTTATTGATCTGAGGTTGAGACCATCTGCTCGGGTAACGGTAAGATCGAAAGGAAGAATCCATTTCAAATCACTGCAGAAAATCTGAACATTTTTAATGAATAATTTAAGATGAATAATAAGGTCCTTATTGATTTCAACTGAAGCATCTACAGATGCAGACTTTTGGAAATTGAATACATATAATAAAAATAAATAGATAATTTGAGCTTCTTGATCTCCTATCCAGATGTATCAATTTTTGTTGAAAAATTATTAGAAAGGTCATAAAATGTATTTTAAAATCGGAAGAAATGAAAGTTCTATTTCACTCATATTTCTAGTCCATCTTGTTGTCTATAGTCTGAACTGAAATGTACTCATCTCCAATAAGTAGAAATAATCCAAAGGAAATTTCACTATTTACACACTGCAGTTTAATCACTGGACATATAAATATCCGACCATATTTATCACTGCATTGCATTAATTCACATTTGACACCGTTGCACACAAAAAATACCACGAAATGCCCGCGAAAAACAATAATGGTTAACTCCAGAATCAGAAGTAATCGTCCATTTTTACAATAACAAACTATAAACGTCCGACTGACGTACGTCTCGGAGCTGTGTTGCCATTTTATCATCTTCCAGGCTAGTAGATATAGTGGGCTGTGGTTCTACCAATGGAATTCGCTATAAGGTAAGCACCCCTGTTGACATTTTAGTGACAACACTGACAACTTCGGAAATATTTTGCGATTATGGGGTGGGGAACAACATTTGACATAGATGACAAACCGTTGTTAATAAACGGGATATAAGCAGTATCGTCGCTAAAAATTCATTAATATTTTTCACTGATTTTCAACAGCGTTAAATACTGAAATTTATTGTTTTGAAAGACCCTTAATATCCAGAAATAAAAATTTAAATTGTCAAATTCTGGAATTTGTTTAGAATATGCATTCAAACCAATCTGCAAATTCATTGAATACTCAAACAACATCACTTCTAGATGCTTGTCTATGGAATTTTGATTAATATAAGGGAATCTGTCACAATAACATCATCACTTTTGGTTTTCACTGACCAAAATAATATTATTAGACAATTGAATTTACCGCAACGAATAAATTGTTCACTTAGATTCAATCAATGAGTTATGTATTTTCCCGGTTTACTATCTGTTATAATGAGAAAGCTATAAAACTGATTTTCCAGAAGTATAGGCGATTTCGGAACGATGTAACATCTAAACTGAGAAAGGCGGAAATAAATTATTATCATAACATAGTTAGAAATAGTTCCCCTAACAACATCTGGAAAAACTTGAAACCTTTACTGAAGAGTAAGGCGACTCAAATTCATGATGGTGTGATTTTCGATGACATAAGGTTAATCGAGGCCTCTGAAATAGCTAATAGTTTCAATCATTATTTTGTTGAAAGCGTTAATAATATTGTAACAGAAATGCAAAACAACGGTTCATTTCATTTGTCTGATGATGTAAGTTCTTCCGGTTTTTCCAGTTTTTCGAAAATAGATATGAAAGAGTTGAAGAAGTATGTCAGGTTACTCAAGAATACATCTGGTCCTGATGGTATCACTACCAAGATTTTCAGGGATGCTTTCGATGTCGTGGGGAATCGTTTACTAGATTTAATTAATGTATCCTTGGAATACGGTACTTTTCCGGAAATGTGGAAAATTTCTACTATTACGCCTATTCAAAAAGTACCTAATACAAAGAAATGTGAGGAATTTCGGGGCATACACACACTTCCAATATGTGAAAAGGTTTTAGAAATGGTTGTTAAAGATCAACTGCTCACTTATTTACGAGAGAATAATATTCTCATTGATAATCAATCTGGTTTTCGAGAGCATCATTCATGTGAAAGCTCTTTAGTAAACATATGTCATGAGTGGTTGAAGGAATTTGACAGGAATAAAATTGTACTGGCTGTTTTCCTCGATTATAAAAGAGCGTTCGAAACAATTAACAGGGGGTTATTAGTGGAAAAATTGAAATCTATAGGAGTCTCTGGTGGGGCATTGAATTGGTTCGTATCATATTTGACTAATAGGAAACAAAAAGTTAAATTTAGTGGTCTTGAATCAGATAATCTAGATAATGAGCATGGCGTTCCGCAGGGCACAACATTGGGAACTTTATTGTTCTTGATATATGTGAATGACATTATCAAATACATCAAATTTTGTAAGCTCTCAGCATTCGCGGATGATACAATGCTGTTCATAATAGGTGAAGACATCGTCTCTATGGAGTTTGCAATGAACGAGGATTTAAAAACATTACATGAATGGTTGGCTTTTAATAAATTGCAAGTCAATTTTGATAAGTCCAATTTCATGGTTTTTGGAAGAGAACAAAAGCTCAAAATTGTGGGACAAGACAGCGTGAAGGTATTGATGAATGGGAATCCGTTGAAAAGAGTAAATTCAATCAAGTACTTGGGTGTCATGTTAGATTCAAATTTGAAACTGCAACAACATGCAGATTACATCATTAAAAAAATGGCTCAGAAAATAGGTTTCATCGGTAGAATTAGTAATAGAGTAGATATGAGAACAAGGTGTTTGCTGTTTAGGTCAATTGTGTTGCCCCATTTAGATTTTTGTTCGTCGCTTTTGTTTGGTTTGCCATCAAATTGTTTGGAAAAAATCCAGAAAGTAATGAATAGAGGCATGAGGATAGTCTTGAAATGTAGTAGGAGAACACCAATCCGATTAATGCTGGAAGCTCTCAGTTTGATGAGTGTAAGGCAGAGGATTATTTACAAAACATTAGTGTTCATTTATAAAATGAAACATCATATGATGCCAAAATACCTTACAGGGAGGCTTACTTATGTTTCTGAAGTTCATCAGTACGAGACCAGATCTAGGGACAACTTTTATGTCGATACTTGTAGCACTAGTTCAACTACGGGTTCAACTTTGATGCGGGGGCTTGTTCAATATAATGCTTTGCCTCATATTATAAGAGATTGTAACAAATACGAGAAATTTGTAAAGTTGTTGGTTACACATGTGAAGAACCATTGTTGATAGAATTGTATATTGTTCTTTTATTTTTTCTTTTTTATTTGTTGTAGTTAGTGTTTTTTCACTCAATAAAGATTATTATTATTATTATTATTATTATTTCTATTTTTATTTGATTATTCTTTTCGCTTCAAATAATACGACTCTGATAAAGTTCTGAACCAACTTGGGTTGGATCCGTAGTGTGGAAAATATTGGAATAATGAAATATTCGTCATTCATTCGAAAGTTATCATGTTTATGGACGGACAGACATTATTAAATTTGACTGCGGAGTCACAATGAAGCATTTCAGACAATATTCGAAAGTTTGAGACTTTTGGGTGAAATGCTGGATTGACCTGACCTGCAGGGAGGGCAAAAATGCTTGCGAAGGGTGTCTCAGCAAGAACTTGAATATTAAAAATCAAAAAATATATATTTATTCAACATTTTATAAATTTTTCTTTTCATACTGGGTGTCCCAAGTTCGAGTGCCTATTAGACGTTTCTGGAGAACTGGTCATATTTGAAATCTGAAAATTGGGATTATGATATTGCTTGAAATTCTTACAGAGCTAAATTATTTCCGAAGCTCAATCACTTCCGGTTATACAGGGAGTGAAAATAAATTTGATGAAAACATTTTTTGTTCAAGTTTTGCATTCCTGTATGATCAAGTATTCAATGCTGAATACATTTCTGTTAATACTATTGTATTCATTCGAATAGCTTTCAAAATATCGAAAAAAAATGGGTTCAAGCCCTGTGGACAGGAGCTTTCTGGCGCTCTAGTTCAAACAGACAAATTATATCTCCGAAAGTATTGGTTTCTCAGAGTTGGGAATTATATCAATGTATACATATGATAGAGCTGCATCATAAAGGAAATTCAATTCAAATAATAGTTTATTTATCAAGATTAAATGAGCAATCATGAGAATGAGAACTGCACCATGGAAGAAATCGAATTAAATCTGGCCAATTTTGCCCAATAACCTACTTAACCGTGATATTCATCTCCCTAATCTACTCTGAAAATTTCAACTACCTAGCTCATTCCGTTCGAGAGTTATTGTGGAAAAACTTTTTTTAAATTTAAAAAAATTTTTTTTTACACTTTGCGGTAATCTGGTCAATACAAAACTTCACATGCGTATAAAGGTCATGATTCTACAATTTGATGCTAAATTTCAGATAGATCGAACGAACTTGTCCGAGATATTTACGCTCCAAAACCACCTTGCAATTTTCAATCCTCTAACTCCTTTCGTTCGAGAGTTATCGTGCCTACTGCCGGTCGGCCGGCCGGACAGAATCGATTTCGCACTCGGATTCTTGATCAGTGAGTCGAACCAAATCGTTTGAGACCATTTTCAGCCAAAAATTCCAAAATTACAGACACTTGGGCAAATTGATAAGCACTCTGTACCGAGGAACTAGAGCGCCAAAAAAACAAGTTTCGTATGACAATTGCCCAAAACAGGTTTAAAGTACCTACAAATAGTAGGTATTCCATAAAACATGTATGAAAGAAGATGAGTAATAATATGAAAGAAGATGAGTAATAAATAAAAAATTACCTTGTAATCGATCAAAAATTTCCTGATCTACGCTCACCAAATTTTCTCCTCTCTCGAACTACAGAATTATGCTTTCAATATTTACGTAATATTTTCAAACATTTTCGGGTGAGGTCCCCGTTGCATCGCTAAAATACGAGTATTTCAACCCCAATATTTTTGTACAATATTCCCTTCTGTCAAGTTGACATTATGACAATTCATACATAGAATAATTATATCAATGTGTGAAATACGATTTACATTGAAATTTTGAAGAATCATATCTCCGAAAATATTAGCTTGTTAGAGTTAAAAATGATATGAATGGATTCTTATGATAAAACTTCTTATTAAAAAAATTTAATTTGGAATTTGTTTCGTAAAA
This sequence comes from Halyzia sedecimguttata, assembly GCA_937662695.2. Lineage (NCBI taxonomy): Eukaryota > Metazoa > Arthropoda > Insecta > Coleoptera > Coccinellidae > Halyzia > Halyzia sedecimguttata. The sequence goes on from OW569414.2 coordinate 106,656,940, forward strand.
AAAAATTTTTTTTTTGTTACTCTGAAACCTTCAGTCCAATTTTGCCCAATAACGAACTTAGTCGAGATATTTATCCCCCACACCTACTCTGAAAATTTCAACTCTCTAGCTCTTTCCGTTCGAGAGTTATCGTGCCTACGGCCGGACGGCCGGCCGGACCGGCCGGACTGAATGAATTTTGACCACGGATTCTTGATCAGTGAGTCGAACCAAATCGCTTAGGACCATTTTCATCGAAATATTCGAAAATTACAGACATTTGGGCAAATTGATAGGCACTCAGTTCCGAGGAACTAGAGCGCCAAAAACAGGAAAAAAAGTCAAATATGTTTAGTCAGAAGTATGTTCATTATTCTTGTTTTAAACATCCTGAGCGTGAACCGTTTTTAGAACATCGAAGAGGAAGAATGTGGAAAGGTCATGCATTTTTTGAATTTCAGAAATATCATCACAGGGTGTTTCACATTTTGTGTCGAATATGGTGATCAAAAATCGCCATAACTTCTGTTTTTCAAATAAGAACCCTATTTTTTCATGATTGCGTTGGATTCTGCGGTGAAAAATAATGATAGTTTTCTCACATGATTAAACTCCTAAATTAAATAATTTCTGAGTTTTTTTTTATTTAGGACCATAATCATGTTAGAAAACTATCATTATTTTCCACCACAGAATCCAACGCAATCATAATCCTCACATACTTTTCAAAGGATTGTTCAAAACAGTCTTTCGGCTTTAAACAATTTTTTTGTCGAAAAGAGAATCAAGATCTTGCGAACAAACGCAAGTTATTACATACATGTTTATTAATAGAACTCAATCCTTCGACACCTATTAAATGTTTTATGAAATTTTCAATCAAATTAATAATCTATAAACGATGGCATTGGGCCTTCAGTTTTGATCAGAGATATGGAGGTATCATATCTCTGGTTTTGATTGAGGTTTCCTTATCCAGGGGCGGATTGATAAATGTAGTGAAATTTCTGGATTTTTCCTCAGACTTTATATCATTCAAAGAAGAATATCTTGAGAACAGTACGTTTTAGGAGAAATGATGAAAAATTCTTTATTTTTCTAAAATGATTGTTAATTCTTATGATAACTTAAGCTAAACTTAATCTCTTTACTTTATGCTAATTTCTCATAGTTTTTTTAATTGGCGAGTCTATATCTAGGTAACGAGTGGAAGTAGGAAAAAACTGTTAACTGGAAATTATGTATCATAGTTATAGAAAACTTCACCCCAAAATTGATTCCATTCGGAATATCCATGTCAAAGATAGAAAAGAAGAACTGATTTTTTTTTCGAAATTTCAACAGCCTGTATCTCTCCACCAGCGCCAAATTTGGATAAATGGTAAATGAAAAAAGTGTTCTGTTTGACGAGACGAATCTTTGGTTAAAATTAATGCACAACTTAAAGATTCACCCTGTATACAGGGTGAGTCTTTGACCACTGCATTAATTTTAACCAAAGATTCCTCTCATCAAATGAAACACTTTTTTCCTTTACCATTTTTCCAGATTCGGCTCAGGTAAAAAGTTACTAGCGTTTAAAGATTTCACAATGTGCTAATACACTCCCGCATATAAATTATCTATGACATTGTTGGCGGACGAGAATAAGGCATGGTAACGTGGTTTACAGCTTGATTCGGGATTCCAACGCTCAGGGACGGATCCATAAAATTAGTGAAATTTCTGGAGTTTTCCATTTTAAAACATTCAATGAAGAATATCTCGAAATCGTTGCTTTTAAGGAGAAATGATGAAGACTAATATAATGTTCTAAAACGATGGAATATTCTTGAAATGACTCAAGAAAAACTTTATATGCTGTCTTTATGCTAATTTCGTTTAGTTTTATGAATCCACGAGTCCATAACTAGAAAACCAGTAGAAGTAGAAAATATCTAATATTTGGAAAATATGTATCATAGTTATAGAAAACTTTGCGCCAACATTCATTTCATTCAAAAAAAGGATGTCAAAGCTACAAAATAAAAACTGATTTTTTTCAAAATTTCAACAGCCTGTATCTTTTTAGCTGAGCTGAATTTGGAAAAATGTTAAATGAAAAAAGTGTTTCATTTGATGAGAGGAATCTTTGGTTAAAATTAATGCAGTGGTCAAAGACTCATGCTGTATATTGTATAATCGACGAAATTAATAGCAAGGATCAGGTATCGGAACAGAGTGATTGCTCCCTGATACGGGCGCGTAAACAACAATAATCGCCTCCATTGAGAAAACTATTAAATGTGATGTCCACAGTTTTCGACCACTCCATCCAACGAACAAAGTGCAGCACGATGACATTCATTTGTTGGAACATATATCCGTAGAAGGGCGCATTTGTCGGCTGCCACCCTGACTAAAAGTTAGCGGATGAATCCTCAGCCGTTCGATCGATTCAGCCTTCCCAGGCCTAGAGCCTCTCATGCCAAACTGGCTCAATTTATTTTAACGGCGTTAATTTCATTGACTGTAGGGCTGTATTAAGTGGCATCTCTAACAGGGAAGCAACGTTGGAGGAGATATGTATTTTGCGATTTTGGGCAACGATTAATGCTTGCCGGGCGATATCAAAACTGACGAACATTATATCATGAGTACTGCAAAAGTTGTCAGTGCATTAATGAATTTCGTGGATATTTAGTAGTCTATCAACAAGTGCTTTTTAGGACAAAATTTTTGCGTATTCTCCGAACATTATGATTATGGTGTCATTTGATTTGGAATGGCATGCAGATAGTTTTTGAGAAAATACTGAGGCTGCTCGCAAAAATTGCAATAGTTATAAACAATTAAGTGAACAAAAAGAAGGAGGTTTAGGTTTTCGCCAATATCACAAAAATTTTTTGAGGTAATTTAAGTATGGAAAATGGGTTCAAGCCCTGTGGACAGGAGCTTTCTGGCGCTGTAGTTCAAACAGACAAATTATATCTCCGAAAGTATTGGTTTCTCAGAGTTGGGAATTGAATCAATGTATTCTTATGAAAGAGCTGCATCATAAAGGAAATTAAATTCAAATAATAGTTTATTTATCAAGATTAAATGAGCAATCTGAGAATGAGAACTGCACCATGGAAGAAATCAAATTAAAATAGCTGAAATGAATTTGAGTCTTTCTTATAGAACAGCATAAAATGTACGAGTATGAACACAGATCATATAATAAAGCTTAGATAGAATAATTATAGCATTCTGTGAAAACATAGAAGTACGTACGATTCATTATTGCCTTTTAGAAAAATCATATCTCCAAAAGTATTAGCTTGTTGGAGTTGAAACTGATATCGATGGATTTTAATGGTGAAACTGCATCTTAAATAAAAATTACAGACATTTGAGCAAATTGATAAGCACTCAGTTCCGAGTAACTAGGACGCCAAAGAGTGTAATTCACTTTCCGGGATTTGAGCCCGCCTTCTCTCATTCCGAAACCGAAAACCCGACGGCCTAGACGAACCGGCTATCGGGCTCCTCGTACGATTTTGTCGATCTCCGGTATTAGAATAAAACGTCGGTACTTACCTGGGATATACAGGGTGAGTCTTTGACCACTGCATTAATTTTAACCAAGGAATCCTCTCATCAAATGAAACACTTTTTTCATTTACCATTTTTCCAGATTCGGCTCAGGTAAAAAGTTACAAGCGTTTAAAGATTTCACAATGTGCTAATACACTCCCCCATATAAATTATCTATGACATTGTTGGCGGACGAGAATAAGGCATGGTAACGTGGTTTACAGCTTGATTCTAGATTCCAACGCTCAGGGACGGACCCATAAAAGTAGTGAAATTTCTGGAGTTTTCCATTATAAAACATTCAATGAAGAATATCTCGAAAACGGTGCGTTTAAGGAGAAATGATGAAGAATAATATAATGTTCTGAAACGATGGAGTATTCTTGAAATGACTCAAGAAAAACTTTATATGCTTTCTTTATGCTAATTTCGTTTAGTTTTATGAATCCACGAGTCCATAACTAGAAAACCAGTAGAAGTAGAAAATAACTAATATTAGGAAAATATGTATCATAGTTATAGGAAACTTTACGCCAACATTCATTTCATTCGAAAAAAAGCTACAAAATAAAAACTGATTTTTTTCACTATTTCAACAGCCTGTATCTTTTTACCTGAGCTGAATTTGGAAAAATGTTAAATGAAAAAAGTGTTTCATTTGATGAAAGGAATCTTAGGTTAAAATAAATGCAGTGGTCAAAGACTCACCCTGTATATTCTTAATTTCCCCTTTCGACATAAAATCGCCACATGGGGGTTTATTTGACAGTTTTTTACCCTTGTCTCTCTAAGTCGATTTTGACGTTTCTCGAACCAACTATTAGCAAGGAATTAGACAATGTCATGTTTCAGGAAAATAAGTTGACTTTATGACAATTCATACATAGAATAATTATATAATTCTGTGAAAACGTAGAAATACGATTTATATCGAAATTTTGAAAAATCATATCTCCGAAAGTATCAGCTTGTTAGAGTTAAAAATGATATCGTTAGATTCTTATGATAAAACTGCTAAAATTTAATTTGGAATTTGTTATGTAAAAACAAAAATTTTTTTTGTTACTCCGAAACCGGCCGGACAGAATGAATTTCGACCACGGATTCTTGATCAGTGAGTCGAACCAAATCGTTTAAGACCATTTTCATCGAAAAATTCGAAAATTACAGACATTTGGGCAAATTGATAAGCACTCAGTTCCGAGGAACTAGAGCGCCAAAAAGATTCAAATAGAGGAGGAAATTTCCCAGGTGCCGGAACTGTAGGACCAATATTCATAATTTTCCTAGAGGATTGAAAATACGCCCGAAAACGAGTACTCCGGCTTGCGCAAGACTCGCCCCATTCGTACCTTTGGAGAATAAATATTATTTAAATTTATTATATATGAAAACAAAAATTGTAAAAATTAAGGCAACTACAGAATAGATCAATGAACAATAATCCGTGGTCCAAAAATGTTTATCGCGATTTTTGAAATAGTTATCCATCAGTTAATTACCAATTATTTGTAGCACGAACATTAACATTGCAAATACGCTAATTGTTATTAATCTGAGATTTTCTCTTTTCATGGAGCTATTTCCCAAAGGTCTCAGACTGTGTCTAAAATGGCCTCAAACTTGCACAAATGAAATACTAGTGGTACGGTTCTCCTAAAGCGTTATGCTCTTCGTACTTATTGTCTCAAACGTTTAGTTCCGACTCACTGATGAAGAATCCGTGATCAAACTCTGAGTGTTTATGGCATAAAAAACACGGTTCAGTTTGTTAATTGACAAAATCCGCCGAGTGGTTTTGGAGCTACATCCATCTGAAAATTTGGTTTTCCAATAACTCGAAAGATACTGACCTGATTGAACTGAAACTTTGCTGTTAGTTGAAGGCCACCGACTAAAAAACTTCCAGAATTACGCGAGGAGAGTATACCAGAAAAGTTCAAAAAAATTAATCAACGAAAATAGTCTATATCTCAGAAACAATCCGTCTGATATCGATGAAATATTAGAAGAGCCTTCAAAATCTTATTTTGGAACATACGCGCAAAAGCTCCTGACTTCACGTCAGTTCTTGAACGAATTTTTTTAGTACTAATTTAATTCATTCTGAAGCTTTCTATAATCATTGTTCAACTAATTCCCAAGTTATGTTACATAAGACACGAAAAATTAAGATTACTAGAAATTTATTTCGACTTACTGGACCATAAAATATCAATAATATATTATGGTTCCGAAGTAAACCAATTAAAACAGCTTCCAGTTATAAGTTTGAATTCTCATAAAAAGTTCAAAATCACCCTGTAGAGAAAAATAAACGTGGCACTTCTACAAAGTCACAAAAATGAACATGACATACTTTTGCTTCAAACCTAAGAATCTTTTTTCCGTTCGACTATGCACATGGTGTTCAGTAGACCTTTTTCAGGAGGAATAATTCTTCCTCAGTTCGGCCCTGATATTTTACAATTTTTGTTACGCCATTATTCCGACAACAAGATATCGGAATCTTCATTACTTAGTTCAAAGTGGAGAGATCCAATAATATTCAAGCTACGAGTTAAAGAAAACTTTCGATTTTTTTTTAACAGATTCTGAATCACCCTGTGTTGCCGAAACAAATGCGACAATATCATGAATTTCAAGGAACAAAGCTTAGGCTAACCCGCTTTTAATGTGATAATCAGTGTTTTCGAGAGTCATGTGCAGGTTGTTTACCAGGCCCAAATCGGACAAATATTTATTATTCCAGGATGGTCCGGATATTACGAATTTTGTGACATAGAGCCGTATTCATAAAACTGAAGGATATCCTTATAAGTGTAAGATGAAAGTATAAGGTTTTCAGTTGAAGAAAAAGGTAAGGGTAAAAGCATTTCCTTTTTTTCGTATTCATAATGATTACCTTACACTTGCAAGAATATCCTCCAAGAATAAGTAAAGGGATGTTGGCTTCTATGTGCCACGGCAGGTTCTAACCGGTTTACCATGGTTTGTTTATTTATTGTTTTTCTTTCTTATCAGTGTTATTTAAGCCTAGTACTTTGATCAAAGAAGATGTAATTTAATGCTTGTGGCTTTTACTTGATGCAAATCCATATTAACTCAATGAAAAATTATATACGATTTACACTTATTTATTCAATATTGTGACGCGTTTCGTCGACACAGCGACTTCATCAGGCTACATCATACTGATGTAGTCTGATGAAGTCGACGAAACGCGTCACAATATTGAATAAATAAGTGTAAATCGTATATAATTTTTCATTGAGTCAAAGAAGATGTATTCGTCAAGCAGCGATAGTGAAAGTGCAGAAAAAGATAATGCTACAACCGAATTGCATTTCATAGCAGAGGAAATTGCATATGCCCCTGTGATTTTGGAAAAATCCCAAACACCAAAAATGAAAACTAGAAAGGACGATATTAGAATTGTTATCAGGATGTACAATGTGACATTTGGTAAAGCACTGGAAGCGAAAAGCTTTTTGAAGAAAATAAACGATATGAAAGGAAGATTCTCAGAAAAAACTAACTTGAAATAAACTGGAAATAAAGCACTGTTGGAATGGGAGAAAAAGTTATTGGTGGCTATGGAAGGGGACAGTAATCCTACAGTTAGAAGAATTGGAGGCACAATGCACATTGGTGTTGATGATGGATATCCTCAGCATAGAGTGAGTGAAGCTTCTACTATGCCAGAAAAGACTGAATCAAGCATCAAACCACAATCTAGCGTCAAGACTGTAAAATCTCTTCTGCCAACAAGAAAAAAAACACGAACAGAAGAGTACGAAACAAAGGAAACAAAAGGACTCACAATCAAAGAGCTTCAACGGCTATTTCTTCTAGAGCAGCATCGAACAACTTAAGTTCAAAGAGAGTACTATGAAAAAAGAAGGAGAGGAATCAACAGCAAATATTGTTAATGAGGGGGAGGGGGAAACTTTATCCAGTAATTTGATTGCGCAACTATGCTGTCAATTACGGTACTGTACGAGATACTGTAGCTTGACTTACATCCAGTTTTTGACGAATGCCTTTCTGATACCCGGGATCACCGAGATAGCGTAAACATATCTTCATCTAAAGGACAGATGACTCCTCGAGTTTCAGCATTTATTCATAAAAATCTGTTGGCAAGCTATTGCACATTTTCCTCTGTAAACCGGTATAATTCTTTGTAATCAAGTACAAATGTGGATAAACGCTGCTTGTAGTTTTTAATTTCTCTCAGTTCCACAATATCTACCATCAATACAACTGGTCAACTGATGGATATCGACATCAATGTTAACCTTTCGATATAATCAAAATGAAGGTATTAAACTTAAATAAATTGATTTTATTAGATGTAGTTGCTTGAAAAACTATATAAACATGTAAACCACGAGTGAGTCTGCTACTGACCACACTCAAAATTATTGAAGGATATGCTTTTCATTTAAAGTAAAAGGAAATGTTTATAAATAACCAAATACTTTTTTGTGAAGGATATGCTCCTACTCTATAAGTATAAGGTTTCACTCGAAATATTATGAATGCGAACTCAAGGATTCCCTTCATTTTCTGCAAGTATAAGCATAACCTTTTTCTTATGAATACGGCTCATAGTATGGTGATCTCTGATACTCAATTTGAATCCAACCGATTCCTTAGTTTTAGAGCTATGAGTCAGACAATTGCTTGGCAATACCCATAAGACACCTAGTATAGCAAAAACGAAAGTCCCAATTATATTTATATTACTGGATATGAAATACAGGATGTTCTCTGAAGAATACAAAAATTACATTCGAATCGCTGTAGCTTTTGGGTTGTTTTTGCGCCTATGTTCTGGGGAACATGGCGTTATCATTTTGCCCAAATGTCTGTAATTTTAGGATTTTTTGCCGAAAATGGTCTCAAAAGATTAGGTTCGACTACCTAATGAAGAATTCGAGGACAAATTTGATTCTGTCCAGCTGGCCGGCCGGCCGTCCGTTGCCACGATAACTTGAGAACGGAATGTCTTGAAATTTTCAGGGTAGGTGGCGTATCCCAATACGACGGACAAGTTCGTAAATGGGCATAATCGGCCCAATGGTTTCCGAGTAATAATTTTATTTTCAACCAATATAACTCCGATCAAATTGAAACTTGGTAAATAGTTGTAGAATATGAACTTAAGCACATTTGGGAAATTTTGTGAGTAGGTAAACTACCGGGGTCCTAGGACATTTCAAGGCCACCAAAACCATGGTAGTTCCTGGTACACTTCAAGGTCACCCAAATGGAACCTAACCCAAGTGGGTAGGCAACCAAAAATTAATGTAGTAAACGTGTGACGTCATTGCAGGTGACCTTGGGCTGGTAGATCAGGCCTAGCCAGGCTTGCGCAGGTTAATTTTGCGAGAGAAGTGAAAAAAATTTTTTTTCGGACTTAGAAAAATTTCGAGAATTTCGGACTTAGAAAAATTTCGTAAAGTTCGGACTATTTTTTTGAAAATTCTTTATGTTGGACTTGGAAAAACTTTGAAAGGAACAATTTTAGCTACTATAAACCTTAGATATCCTTATGGGAAATTACATGTTAAAATAAGTGAAATTGAACTAGAATTCTGGGAGGAAATAAAACAAGACAATTATAATATTTGTTTTTTATTGACAAGCCAATCGTATAGTAAATTAACATTTTCGAGTGCACATATGAGTTCATTCTTTACATGTAACCTACAATGATAACTTGTTGTGGATGCTTCTTTTAAGAGTTTTAGCTTGGGGCAGTCAGACATCTCTAGGATGATACATCGATCGGAGTCTTTATGTAATAGTGTTCTTAGAATCCTTACTTTCGGCAATCCTTTTACGTAAATTAAGCTTTGTGCATCAGGTAGTAGGTGGCTCTTCAAAACAGAAATTAGCATTTCTACAGGTATATAGTAATCATAGTTGGTCGTCCAATCCAAACCATGGATGTTGTTTGTTGTGTAATCTATCTGCCATTTGAAATGCTCAGATAGTAGATGAAATTGCACTGGTGTTCTTATAAATAATGTTTCCTTTCACAAGTGTTAATATTTAGAATTGAAAGTTCCCTGATGTAAAATTCACTATCTTTGTAGTGGAACCCTTGGAAATCCACAATAAATGCCATTTTGTGCCGTCGTATGAGCTCTAGATAATCCTTACAGTCCCACTTAATGGATTATATATCACGTTTCGGTCGTGAAGAATTAAACAATAAGCACTTGTTTTGTTTGGTACCGGTTTTGCTGTTTCAATTTCAAGTCTGATATCGACTGCACCGTTCTTTATTGTCTCACTCTGATGAGTACAATCTATGACAGCTATTGGTGCTGTATGTTTAAATGAACTGGGTGTAAACGCTGGTTCAGCTTCGTTTTTATAATAGTACGCTCTTTGAAAATGCGCATACATTTCATATAATAACGACCATTGATTCTTGTCCCAATCAAGGTTAAGGTTATCATACGGATATGCGTCTGCATTCAGGAATAATTTAATATTCCTTAGATTGCAATGATCAAATAATGCCGAATCTCTGTTTAAGCTATTTTTACGATCCGTTTGGAAGGCAAAAATAACAATTCGGGGTTTTTCCATCAAGCTGCTTGATTTAACAGTCCAGGTGTGATGGGTAGTCTCTTGAAGAGTGGGTAATTGTTGAATTTCCCAATTTCTAAATGAAATGGATAAATCTCTGCTCTCCTCAACATATTTCAATAATCTTAATTTTTGCACATCGGCCACTTTAAGATGTGGCACTTTCCAATAAATTTTGTTGATTTCCACAAAGGGTTTTTCAGTTCCTGTTACTGGTTGATTAATAATCGCGTTCAAATCATTGCTGCTCCTAATCAATACCAATTCTTGACGAACATTCATAATAACCTTTTGGAAATCCTCTGCAAATCCCAGCCACAATTTAAGAGGTATACAAACGGTAAAATTACCTTTTTGATCAAGGATATCAGGTAGTCCATCTAATGCCAATCCAGCATTTTGCAAACGATCAAATTGATTCTTCGTGTAGGATAAGTAACTCTTCAATGTGCTAGTTATTCCCAAATTCCGTGTTTGATCAATCACAGTGCCTCCTATTTCATAACGAATTTCATCGAAAAGAAATGAAATTCCATTTTTTATAAATTTTATATGTGTAGTTTCAGTAGGTGGATGTTTAACATCATCACTATTTTTTAATAATTTCCCCTCAATATAAATGTAACTATATGATGGTAAAGTGTATAGATCTTGCGTTTGGATGGGTATTCTTATTTCATCACTGCACTTATATGTCGTTGAAGCATACGGTTGATGAGTATGATATTCAAAATTCGCAATAGATTCATCAATTAGAACATTTTCAGCTACATTTAAATTTAGGAAACTCATTTTGTCTTCACTTTAAAACCCAAGGACCTTAAAAATAATTTATTTGTCGCTGTTAACGGTACACTGGTTTTTGTAGTACTGAACAATATATTTCTTTCAGCCCCTTTTTTATTATTTTTCATACCATTAGATTGTTGTTGTTGTTGTTGGTTGCTTGAGAAAACGTTATAATATCTCATGATCGCTCTTAGTTCACTTGTTGTAGATTTTTTTCACATGTAATCTTACTGTTACCACTTCTCCGTTGAAATTGACCAAGTTACCCTCTTGGTCTGTTAGTTTTATAGCAATTTCATTGATAAATTTCGTATTTATCGGTAAATAGATAACATTAGAGGGGTTTTCAACTATCTTGGTGCCTGGTGCATTTTTTGGATAGAAGACGTGCAAAATATGTTTTTTTTCATCATTAGAATATGAGTTTTGCACTAAATTACATTCAATATTGATCGCATTCACTCTGAAAATATTGATAGGCTTGTTGGAAATATGTTTTTTATTAGCAGCTAATATTTGCGGTGTAAACCCCAAAACTTGTGCTATACTACAATTCTGTTGAAAATCAATAGGTTCCGTGCATTTCACTTCCGATCTCAGGGTGGTTCGATTCAACGAAATATTTATGGCTGGTCTATCTGTTTGACCTTTCAATGGATTATTTTCATAGTTATCAATTATATATTTTTGTAGATAGTGATTTATATCACTTATTTCATAGCAACCAGGTGGAAGAATGATTATGTTGTTTACACCAAAATGGAAACGATTATTTGTTTCATCGACATTGGGAATGCTATTGTAACTGACAAAGTTTATTAATCCGATAACATAGTCATGAGATTCACTTAACACAATTGGTGGATATATAGTGGCTTTCAATTCTGACGACTTGTCGTTTAACGTGAACGTGTAGGACATGATGATGATGCTTGCATAACACTGACCATATTTTTCATTTGAATGATAATTTATTTAATAAAAATTTTATACATAAGTGTCCACAATTATACGATGTTTTTTTTTGATATGTTTTATAATTATAGAAAATATTCAATTGTTTCTTAAGCGTACAATGATGTTTACAACCAGATTTAAAATATTTACAAACTTCAAGAGGTGGAGGTAGATTTCCATAACTATCAAAATATGAAATGTTATCCCCCTTTTTGCGATAGCTGACCCAATGTGTGCCCGGCCCATCAGAGTTGTCTAAATTCACAATTCCGCATTCATTTTTTCGAATACGTTTAGGCATCTCATCTTTCATAAAGCATCCACGAAAATTAGCAATTTTTAATTCTGTAACCAAATTGCTAATATCCCGATCTGTTAGTGCTCGCTTTGGAAGTTTCATCTCTCTCTCTCTCTTTTTTTGTTAATTGTAACGATCTGCTTCACTGTCTCGTAGAAAAAGTCCAAATCCTTTTTTGTATTTTCTCAAGCACATTCCTTTTCCCATAGCAATAGCTTCCATAGTTTTATTGTGTCGATTTGCCTCTTCGAATTGTTGTTTGGCCTGTTTAGCAGCATTAATTGAATCAATAATTTTTGCAGTTCCCCCACCTAGTGCACCTAAAGCACTCAATCCCGCAAAAATCGGAATTAATGGTAAAATACCTCCTTTTTTAGGTAACCTTATCACTTTTGTTGACTTTATTTTGGATTTGAATTTATTGGCTAATTTCTTTGCCAAAAATACCCGTGAAAATAGATCCTTAGGTTTTTTTCTTATTATATGTTTTTTTATTTCTTTCACCACTTTATTGAAAGAAACACGTTTAATCTTCTTTTTCTTCATGCTCATTCTTTTTACACCATATATACACACTCAAAGTTGAGCAGGACTGCACCCCAATTATGTAAAGCTCACATATTTATAGGTAAAATTCTTGTTCGTTTAGCACCCCCATTCTCGTCCTGATCTTCATCTGTGGTTCTTTTTCGTTTTATATAAGGTATTTCTTCATAATCTATCTTGTCATTGTCAGTATTTATTTTCAATCTTTTACTTTCAATCTCATCGTTGCTATAGACGCTTTTACGCTTTTTCACCCTCAAAATTGGTTTTCGATTTTTCTTTTTATTGATGGTATCAGCGACAGCAGGAGCAGCATCAGCAGCAGCAGTCCTATTTGATGTCATAATTTTAATCATCGCAGGAGTAGGAATTTGATTTTGTTGTTGTTGTGAAGGTTGAGTAGGTTTGGATTTTAAAATTCTTGGTTTTAACAGTTTTATTGCCGTTTCCCCTGAATTTTCTTCTTCTACACTTAGAATGATTTCATTGCACTTTTTTCTGATGAGCAACAAATTCTTTAGGAGTTTTCGTAAAACATTTCTTTGTTGTCTCTTATTACCAATTCCCATCCCTAATTTAACTTTGCTTCGCATTATACCGCTAACACCTAATGCAGCCATCTTTTCAGTAAGCGAAGCATCAGAAGAATGATATCTTTCCATAGCTTTAGTAGCTAAAATTTCATCTGCTTTATGGCGGTGTTTTAAATCCTTCTCTTTCGAATATTTAATATCATGTTCCATGCATGCCTCATCCAATTTATTTATAGGTTTGGATCCTGACATTAAACGTTTCGATAGACGTGTTCCAGGACCACAATAATTGTACCCAGGTATATGTAATTCAAATGGCAGGGAATTTATAAGGTTGTTAACAAGTCCACCACCCGTATAAAATTTCATATTTTAACCAAAATATATATATATATACACACACACATACACAACCTTCGCTTTATAAAGAAAAGCTATAAATGATATAGTTTTAGTTATGTTAGTCATTTTTATTTGAAATATTGTTCAATATGAAAGTTCATCAACAAAAAGTTCATCTAAAAGTTCAGAATAATGATGTGTTGCAGACTGCAGGTGCTTATCATCAACATTCGAAACATGGTGATTTATTTCCCCCTACTATTAGATGTCTTATAGTAGGACCTTCAAATTGTGGGAAAACTAATGTTATGATTACACTCATTGAACATCCACATGGATTGAAATTTGAGAATATTAACTTATACTCAAAATCGGTACATCAACCGAAATACCAGTACCTCGAGCAATTATTAAAACCAATAAAAGGAATAACTTTCAACACTTTCACGACAGCTGAAAATATAGATCCACCTAATAGAGCCAAACCTAATTCTCTATTCATTTTCGATGATGTCATCTGCAACAAACAAGATGTAATGCGTGAGTTCTTCAGTATGGGAAGACATAATCATGTGGATTGTTTCTATTTAGCACAAAGTTACGCTAGAATACCAAAAAATCTAATACGAGAAAATGCTAATGTTATTATTCTTTTCAAACAAGATGAAATGAATCTAAAACATGTCTATACAGATCATATTGGTTCGATGGATTTTTCCTTTGATACATTTAAAAATATATGTTCAATGTGCTGGTCGGGGGAACCATTTAGTTTCGTTTCAATCTTTAAGGATAATGAACTAAATGGAGGTCGATATAGAAAAGGTTTTGACGAATTCATCAATATAAATACCTAAACTCTATTACTGCTTATGTTAGTTTGCCAGTTCAACAACAGGTGTTGACAAGCAGAACGTTGATAACGGTGACCGAAATGAACACTTACAATAAGAGATTGAAACGACTTTTGATTCAAAAACGTAAAAATATTAAAGATAAATTACAATTACTCAAGTATGGAGAGAGAGTCAAAGAAAATGCATTTTCTCCAATAACGAAACAATTGAAGGAAATAAAAAAAAATTTGAAACATGAGGAAGACGAAAAGAATGGCAATCATGAAGAAGAATTAGAAGAAGAAGACTTAAAATGGGTGATGCCTCAATCGTCTTTATCACCGCTCACACCCATTGGGGAAACGACAGCAGGCAGCAGTAAAGACAGGACCAAGGAGACCGCTAATAATACTTCGTTTATCGATTACCTAGATCAATATCCACCCATTGCGAGGAAATATATTATGAGTCTGAATGAAAATCCTTCAAAATTCGATCGAAAATATGGTGTTCGTTTTGATCCAGAAACGGAAAAATTCTCGATTGGTAATTCACGAATGCAAATAATTGATAATGGAGATGTTATGGTAAAAAATAAAAGGTATCGAGGTACTAGAGGTTTATACGAATTAATATTTAAACGAAAACCTAAGAAATATTCTGAGGAAGACTTGCAAAATTACCATGATATAATTACTAAAACAAACGCATATAAATGTTATTATCACCCAAGCAATCAGATAGATGGTAACAATACTGTTAAATATAAAAAAATTGTTGCACCGTTAATAAAAAAAAAGGGGGGTTCTATCAATTTGAGATTACATAAAAACACAGCCTATATGTTTTGGAATGATCCTAATGAATTAGTTGAACGATTGAAATTATTATTGGCATCACATGAAGCTGGAAACAGTGGTGTTATAAATGAAATCACTTCAATTGTTGAAGAATTGTACGAGGCTGGTTTGATAGTATAACGATGACATCGAGAACCGAGAAGAAGTGGCAAATTGTCACCGAGCTGTATAAGCAGGCCCGAATAAATTTTAAACGTCGTAAAACAATTGTACGTGGCTTGTGGGACTTATGCCAAGCTGATCTGATAGATATGCAACCATATGCCAAAGAAAATAACGGTTTCAAGTATATTCTAATTGTCATCAATTGTTTCTCTAAATACGTTTGGACTGAACCGCTCAAGGATAAATCAGGGAAAAATGTGTCTACTGCTATGGAAACTATTTTGTTGAAGATGTTGAAATCGAAAAAAAACAACAGTTTGAAAAATTTACAAACAGACAAGGGTACAGAATTTTATAATGTTACTTTCAAAAAGCTAATGGAAAAATATTCAATTAATCATTATTCCACCTACAGTGATAAAAAAGCAGCAATTGTTGAACGTGTAATTCGAACAATTAAAGGAAAAATGTATCCTCAATTTTCCTTTCAAAATACCCACAAATGGATAGGTGGTATTTTAGCTGAAGTGGTTAAAAACTATAATAATTCTGTGCACCGCACAATCGGAATGAAACCGATCGATGTAAAAGAAACAAATGAAGATTCTCTACGTGGAATTTATAGTAATCCAAAGTCACCAATACGAAAATGTAAATTCATAAAAGGTGATCATGTAAGAATTTCCACAGCGCGGGGTGTCTTTGATAAAAAATATAATATGAATTGGTCTCCTGAAATCTTTATTATTAAAAAAAAAGTATTGAGCACACCCACAACATATATTTTGAAGGATATCAATGATAAAGAAATCAAGGGAGGATTTTATGAGGAGCAAATGCAAAAAGTGAAATATCCAGATATTTATTTGGTTGAAAAAGTTTTGAAACGTAAAGGTGGAAAAAGCCTAGTTAAATGGGTTGGATTTGACGATACACATAATCAATGGATATCAAATGACAATGTATCTTAAAGGTTACAATAAAACACCAATAATTTAATAATGATTCTTTTATTACTTCAAAGTCCCAAATGGTTAACGTTTTTTTCAAATGAAATCATGATCATCAATCTCGATTCTTGGCATTTCCCTTCTTCTTCTTTTCGACGGTTGTGATGAGGGTGGTTGTTGTGATAGGGGTGGTATTGTTTCCTCCTCCCCCGCTAATAAATGTGAATTAATTTCAAAAAGTTGTCTTTTGGCTGCTCTTCTTTGTCTCGAATCCTCCTCATTAAGCCCATTATTCACATGAGGTGTACTTTGGGTAATGGGAACTCCTGCTTCCCTCAAGGCTCTCTTCAATATCACCCCATCTGATTGTAATGGGGGTGTTTGTGAAGGTGGTGGTGGTGTTGATATACATGCTTGTGTTACTTGAGCACTCTCGATATCCTCTTCGTCGACAATATTGTACTTGTATCTTCTTATGACATCTTCCAATAACCCCAGATCTTTGTCATCCTCCAATCGTGTTTTCAGGTATTTCACAGGTAAATTACCAAATTTTTTTTTCATCGTTTTTACTTTTGGACTATATGATAGTTTTATTGTTACCTTATCATCATAAAGAGTGACTTTGGGGGCTCCATATCTTTGAACAAATGAAGGTAGTTTAAAAAAAAATAAAAATGATTAGGGAGGAAAAAAACTTACTGAAAAATCTGCTTGCACACCACCTCTAACATTCGGGGAGTAAAATTGTCCCGATCAGTAGAGAAAACAACAATAGTACAAGGAATATTCATGTTAAAGTTTTTTTCTTATTCACGTGCACGTTCGTAGCTGGTAACTCCAATAATTATACTAGTTTTTCAAGATGAATTGAACGGAATTTATACTCTGAAATCGCTGATTGTCAAGGACAAAATGTTTAAATTTTGGGACAGAATATTTTACTGTCAATCCTTCTTCCCCTTTATTTTATATGAAAATGTAAATACATATAATTCATGTGAAATATCAATTGAAATTTGTTTGAAGTTATTCATTTTCACCAAACGAATATCCATATTAAGAATTACATATATCAATTAATTGGTGTGAATCAATTACATATTTAATAGATAGGTTTATTTCCAAAGGTCCATACTGTATTCATATTACTTTGTTAGATATTGCTTATTTAGCATTTTGCATCCTAGCGCGTGGACCTGCATCGCACATTCCTTAGATAAGATAATCTTATAAATATAATAATTATTTATTAGGCGTACTCTCTAAGTAAACGCTTATCGGTATGCTAATTGAGCTTCGTCGGCGTTTATTTATCTCCGCGGATACATTGACCAACTGGACCATTTATTCGTCCTCTTAATTTTATCGAATGATACATTGTTTTAATATTAATGATGTACATGCAAAAATCTAGATTGTTAGGATGCAACTTTGTCTACTATTATAATCTGAATTGAATTATTGCAAATTAACAAAAATTTTGGGGCACGTGTAATTGCGATCCGAATTGGTATATAAGAAATAGATTGCGTAGGTATTCTACTTGAGGTTGTGTTTGTGCATAGAGCAGAATCGAGGTAAGCAGATTTTATTTTCTACCTGTTTAAAAAAAAAAATGTTTGGGCTGATTTTTGAGTTTCCAATTTTTCAAATGAAAATATATTTTTCAGACATAAAAGAAAAAAAACCATAAAAAAACAGCAAAAATCCGTGAAAAAGGCAGAGAAAAAAAATGAGCGGTACAGCAACCACCCGTTTAGATAGTTTGTCGGCTGAAGCCGTTAAGACTATGGAAAGGGTGAGTAGATTAATCAAAACTAAAGAGGAATTTTTAAAATATATTACTTATTTGAAAAATATTATTTGCGTTTTGAATAGATCGATTAAAAATAAATATAATGATGCTATTGGGAATTTTGCTAGAGTTGAATCTAATCTTAGTATTTTAAAGTATTATCAACGAACATTTAGGAAAAAGTTATCAAAATTAATGGAAAAACGATGCGAAGCAAATTTAGAATGGCATGAAATTAAATCGGCATTTAATGGGCGTATATCTAGTGGTATTATTACAAATCTTGGATTCAAAGATCCTCAATTATTTTTGGAGAAAGCATTTAGAAGTTTTGCAATACAAATTCGTAAGTCGTTGAAAAAATCTGTACTAAAAGTTAACACTATTTTGGCTGGTTTATTTGTGAAACCCTCTGATTTAGAGACTAACTTTAAATTTTTTTCCACAAAAAATGAAGTTATTGACGTTAGTGTAAATTTAAAAGATTGGTATAAAAACAATGTATCGTCTGTTATTTTGAATCGAATGGGTGAGTTCCAAGAACGCGATTCGGGCTGGAGTCTATATGAAATTTTGTATTTGAAATTGAACATTAATCATTTCAGTCCAATAAATGTTGGTATGTCCACTTATGTAGATTTACCAGCATTTGTGAAAAGCACGCATAGTGTAATCAATATAAAAAATAATGATCAGTACTGTTTCCTGTGGTCTATAATGGCTGCTCTTTTTCCCGTTTACGATGAATCCAAAAATAAATGTAGAGTATATTCTTACCCCGATTTTGAAGGCTTTCTTAAGTATGAAAACATTAATTTCCCAATAGAATTGAAGGATATTCCAAAATTTGAATTATTGAACGGTTTAGGAATAAATATTTTTACTATTTCGAATAACAAGGAGATTGTTCCTCTTTGTCTTACCAAGAGTCCATTTTACAAAATAATAATAAATCTCTTGATGGTGCCTTGTGAAAATTTGACAAATGAAATAGCTGAAAATAATCCTGGAACGAGTTCAATGAATTTGAAAACTAAAACATATTACCATTTTGCTCTAATAAAAAATTTATCCCGTCTTTTGAGTCGTCAACTTAAAGATTCGAAAAATAGGAAATATTTCTGTGAAAGATGTTTGAATCATTTCGCTACAAATGAATCTTTGGAAAGGCATCTGGAATTATGTAGAGATTTGAATCACTGTAAAATAGTTTTACCTAAAGAAACTCATAAGATTTTAAAATTCAAAAATTTTACACATCAAATACCTATGCCTTTCGTTATTTATGCGGACATTGAAAGTCTTTTGGTTGATTATGATCTGTCCTCTTCCTCCTTTGCTCTCGATAATAAAACTATAAAGCGCAAAAAACATGAAGCCTTTAGTATAGCTTATTATTTCAAATGTGATTATGATGATTCTTTATCTAAATTCAATTTATATACAGGTTCTGATTGTATAAAATGGTTCATAAATGAATTGGAAAATCTTTCAGCATATGTTGGAGGAATTATATCGAACCCTCTTCCAATTGTAATGAACGATGAGGAGAAACAGAATTTTTATGAAGCGAAGCAATGTTATGTGTGCGATAATGAATTTTCTGTTAGTGATGGTAAAGTTCGTGATCATTGTCATTTTTCAGGAAAATATCGTGGTGCAGCTCATGAAACTAGCAATTTAAAATTGCAGATATCTAATACTATACCTGTGGTTTTCCATAACTTTTCCAATTATGATAGTCATTTTCTAATTAGAAGTCTTGCGAAAGATATTGAGGGTCCCTTGAATATTTTGCCTGTTAATAAGGAAAAATTCATTTCGTTCACAAAATACATCACTAAATATAAAATAAATTTGAGATTTATAGATTCCTTTAGATTTTTAGCCGGTAGCTTGGAAAAATTATCCTCGTATTTGGATGATGAACAAAGAACTATTGTTTCAAAATTCTTTCCTGATAAAACTCACTTTGAGTTAGTGACAAGAAAAGGTGTATTTCCATATGAGTATCTTGATAATTTTAAAAGACTAGACGATCAGGAACTTCCATCGAAGGAAAATTTTTATAATACGCTCACTGAGGAGGCAATATCGGATGATGACTTTAATCATGCAAATAATGTATGGAAAACTTTCAAAATTCAAAATTTAAAACAATATGCTGAATTGTATCTTAAAACTGATGTTTTACTTTTGAGCGATATTTTCGAGAATTTTCGAATTAATTGCATGAAATATTATAATTTAGATGCACTCCATTATTTTACAACACCAGGATTGGCCTTTGATGCGATGTTAAAACTTACAAAAATTGAATTGGAATTACTCACTGACATTGAAATGATTAATTTTATTGAAAAAGGCATTAGAGGAGGAGTGTCGCAATGTTCGAGGCGTTATGCGAAATCCAACAATAAATACATGTGTGTTGATGAATACAAGTCTGATGAGCCTATTTCGTATTTAATGTATTTTGATGTGGTGAATTTATATGGAGCTGCCATGACAAAGGCATTACCATTTTCTGATTTTCAATGGGTGCAGATAGGGTCTAATGAAATAGGCACTATCTTAAACACACCAGATGATGCTGAATTTGGTTATGTTTTAGAAGTGGACTTGGAATATCCGAAATCATTATATGAAAAACATAAAGATCTTCCGTTATGTCCGCATCATCTGCCACCACCTGTATCTGATAATGATGCAACTAAATTATTATTGACTTTATACAATAAAAAAAAATATATTATTCATTACCAAAATTTGAAACAGGCTATTAAATTGGGGTTGAAGCTAGAGAAAGTTCATCGGTGTTTGAAATTTGCTCAAAAACCTTGGATGAAATCGTACATCGATTTTAACACAGAGTTGCGTAAAGCCAGTAAAAACGAATTTGAACGTAACCACTTCAAATTGATGAACAATGCGCCATTTGGAAAAACAATAGAAAATGTTAGAAGATATAGAGATATAAAGCTAGTAACACATTATGAAGGAAGATATGGTGCTAATTACTACTTATCACAAGGGAACTTTAGTAGCATTACTATTATCGATGAAGATATTGCACTAATAGAAATGAAAAGGTTAACCATAAATATGAATAAACCAATTTTCATCGGTATGTGTATTTTAGATATTTCGAAAACATTTTTGTATGATTTTCATTATGAATACATTAAAGCTAAATTTAACGACAATGCAAAATTATTGTACACAGATACTGATAGCCTTATTTATCAGATTTTCACAGATGACATTTACCAACATATAAGGCAGGATATTGATAAATTTGATACCTCCGATTATCCTGAGAATAATATTTTTAATATTCCTAGGCGGAATAAAAAAGTAGTTGGTTTAATGAAGGATGAAAATAATGGTTGCATCATGAGTGAATTTATCGGGTTGAGGTCGAAGATGTACACGTATAAAGTTTGCGAAATTGAAAAAAAAAAAGAACAGAATATTAATTATGCTGATAACCATGAACTTATTGAGCTTTTGAAAACAATTAAAAAAGTAAAAGGAGTAAAGTATGCTGCTATAAAAAATTATATAACCTTTCAGGATTTTTATAAAACACTTTTCGAACAATCAACATTTTCAATAATTCAGAACAGTATAATTGCGAAAAATCATGAGATTTTCTCAATTCAACAAGAAAAGGTTGGTTTAAGTTTTGATGATGATAAAAGAATTGTATTGGAGGATAAAATATCAACGGTACCATGGGGGTATTTTGATTAATTCCTATCTTTATATATTTTGATTGATCTACACAGCCTCTCTCGGTGAAAATGCTGTATCGTTGTTTCTCAAAAAAAAAAAAAAAAAAAAAAACTAAAACAAAATATAAAATTTCATTACCAGAATGAATAATCTACCTACTGGAGCAGAGCTGCGGCGGTGCCCAATAGCCGCGTGGGAGCTTGAGGTACTTTTCCATGTACTGGAAAAACCTGGAGACTTAACACTCCAGGACCTGAGACGGCTGGTGGCACTGGCCAATATTCCAGGTCATTGGAAAGCCTGGCTTATTCAGCAGTATTATCTAACGCATTGTGCTGTAATGTGTCAGGACAACTAGATTAGGTTTTATATTTATCTATAGGTTAATATTATATCTATTTAATAAGTTAAGAAATTGATGTTTAACCCGAAGTAGTAGTAGTGCCATTAGGCGGTATTTTATTTAAGAAAAAGTAATCGATGAACTACCAGTTTCATTTCGGTCTCTTCACTGTTTCATTTGATACAGAATTTCTCAAAGATCAACATGCCTGTGCCCGTTAAATACGTCTGTCCTATATGTAAAGGTGAATCTGAACAATACTATGCACCTTGTATTCGTTGTTTTTTTCAATTACTAGACAAAAAACTGTATGGAGTAAAACATAGATGTAGTTGTTGTCGATTAATGTGGCAAGAGCAGTGAAGATGTGTCTTGAAAGTATGGATCACATGGACTTTGAACAACGACTTCTCACGTTTAAGAAGAAATTTTGGACCGGTGCTGCAAATCCTATCGATTTGGCTAGAGCTGGTCTGTATTTCACCGGTGAAGGAGACATTTGCCGTTGTGTTTATTGTTCAGTGCAAATTCATAATTGGAAGAAGGAGGATAGTGCTTTGGAGGATCATTATAAGTATTCCAAAGATTGTGCATTTGGTCAGATGTTGTGGAAATATTCCAGGACTACGCATAACGAAGATCATCACCCCCACAAAATACTACTACTACTACTACTACTACTACTACTACTACTACTACCACTTCTACTACTACAAAAAAATGAATTTAGTAATCCTTTACTCGCTTATTGGAAATATCTTATATGTTCATTTCCAACCTAAAGTGATAAAGGCTCAAATATGTACTAATAAAAATAAACTATGTGATAATATGGTTGTATGCAGGCTAAACAATGATCTACCTGTATTTAAATATTACTTTAAAAATGATGATGATTATGATGTCTACAACATACATACTTTCAAAATAATTTATACTTTTTCAAATCGAAGTTGTAAAGAATCTGATTGGCTAAACGTGCCTCCTTCTGAACCAAAAGAACATCACTCTTCTATAAAGATACTTATAATTTTGTTATTTTGCTTAATATGTATGCTCGTATCCATACTTACCTTTTTATTAAGAAATACTTTATTTCCTAAAATAACTACTTGTATATAACATAATACTTATCGATAATCTTCCTAATACATATATATTTTTTTTTTTAACATGAATGCAGCCTCAGAATCTTCCCTATGTACTCTGTTACGAGCTGTTTCCTTTCTTCCTTTATAGGCAGAACCTTTTTTTTCCCTGAAATCTTCAATCGGGATCTTAAACTCTTCATAGTATCATTACTGTGCCTCCCTTTTGTACTCTTATTCTTGTGTCGTTGGTCGCTGTCACTTATACTGGCACATTTCTACCTCCTGTCAAGTACGTTAC
This sequence comes from Halyzia sedecimguttata, assembly GCA_937662695.2. Classification (NCBI taxonomy): domain Eukaryota; kingdom Metazoa; phylum Arthropoda; class Insecta; order Coleoptera; family Coccinellidae; genus Halyzia; species Halyzia sedecimguttata. Next base: position 106,680,570 of record OW569414.2, read on the forward strand.
CTGAACTAACTACTTGCGTATAATATAATTCTGTGAATGCAGCCTCAGAATCTCCCCTATTTAATATATGCATTAATCATTTGTTCTAGCACATTTCTACCTCAGGTCAAGTACGTTACCTAAACTAACTGCTTGTGTATAATATATACAATTTGTAATCTTTTTTTTTGTTAATATATTTACATACAACCCATTTGTACTTATAAACCAGTTTGTTGTACTACCATTTGTAATTTAAGAATTCTTATTACCTGACAAGTTCGTACTTGTATATTACACAATATCCATGGTTTGGATTGGACCACCAACTATGATTACTATATACCTGTAGAAATCATGTAAAGAATGAACTCACATATGCACTCGAAAATATAAATATACTATACGATTGGCTTGTCAATAAAAAACAAATATTATAATTGTCTTGGTTTATTTCCTCCCAGAATTCTAGTTCAAGTTCACTTATTTCAACATGTAATTTCCCATAAGGATATCTAAGGTTTATAGTAGCTAAAATTGTTCCTTTCAAAGTTTTTCCAAGTCCAACATAAAGAATTTTCAAAAATATATTTTTTTTTCACAATTCTCACAAAATTAATCATCGTTTTATTCGATTTGAAATCCGAACTTGTCGAAATTTTTCCAAGTCCGAACTTAACGAAATTTTTTTAAGTCTGGAATTTTTTTAAGTTCGAAAAAAAATTTTTTTCACTTCTCTCGCAAAATTAACCTACGAAATTTTTTTAAGTCCGAACTTGTTGAAATTTTTTTAAGTCCGAACTTGTCGAAATTTTTCTAAGTCCGAACTTTACGAAATTTTTCTAAGTCCGAAATTCTCGAAATTTTTCTAAGTCGAAAAAAAATTTTTTTCACTTCTCTCGCAAAATTAACCTGCGCAAGCCTGGCTAGGCCTGATCTACCAGCCCAAGGTCACCTGCAATGACGTCACACGTTTACTACATTAATTTTTGGTTGCCTACCCACTTGGGTTAGGTTCCATTTGGGTGACCTTGAAGTGTACCAGGAACTACCATGGTTTTGGTGGCCTTGAAATGTCCTAGGACCCCGGTAGTTTACCTACTTTTGTGTGAATCTCATCACTAGAAACTTAAAAAAAAATTATTAAAAATACGTTTTATGTCACGATAACCTGAGAACGGAAAGAGAAGGAACGGAAGAAATTTTAGGTTAGGTTGTGCATCTGAATGCAACATTTTAGTTTGTTCATAGGTATAAACGGAACGGATACAATTAGTTGTTTATTGACCAATTCCATGCATTTGATTGTTTGAATGTCAACTTTATACTAGATAAATTATTCAATTTGGGATTTAGAGGCATCAGAAGTTATTCAACTAATAGATGGTTAGTTGCGAAAGTAGGTCCGCACAACTCAGGAAAGTACCCGGTAGAAATGGGTGTTCCCCATGGTTCAGTCCTGAGACCTCTTTTGTTCATCCTTTTTATAAATGACCTACCGGATTATGTCATGAATCATTTCTTGCACGCATTAGGTATTAAGATTGTCCTATTTGGTGACGATACGTCATTCATCATTTCCGCACGAACTTTATGCGCACCAAGGGCAAGTTGTGAATTGCTGGTACAGTGCTTCTCTGATTGGAGTCTCAAGAACTTCCTCATAATGAATGTGAATTAAACTGAACTGGTCAATTTTCGAATACGAGACTCCGATCACCAATTCACCTTAAAGCTTCAATCAGGTAAATTCAGACCTTCTGATTGTATAAATTTCCTTGGCTTGCATATCCATAAAGTTCTGATCTGGAGGGATAACGCGGATTTTGTTTGCAGGAAATTAAGTAGCTTGTTTTTTACCCTGAGACGCATAAAGCTTATACTACCGCTTGATTCTCTGTTAAATGCATATTACTCACTCGTGTACGCTAATCTCAACTACAACGTCGTTCTTTGGTGTGATTCCTCTTTCAGTTATGCCCAGAAGGAAGTAATCCATTTAGTTTTCAACATAAATCCTAGGGAGTCCTGTAGACCCTCTTCTATCAATAATATAATCATGTGCTTTCCATGCATTTATATTCTCAACTGACTATTGTACACTCGAAAAAACTTGCATTCGCTGAGTAAGTGTTCTGAGTTTCACTATTATAATACGCGGCATGAAGAAACTGTCTGTATTCCTGAACACCTAACCTCTAAATTCCAGCAGTCACCTATGTTTTGAGGCATCAATTTTTTTAACAATCTGCCCAATAGAATGAAGATGTTGGAGTACAGGCGATTCAAGAATGAGATTAAGGCTTTGCTACTCGAGAGGTGTACGGCGAAGATGAATATTTTGGGGCAGTTATAAATTAAAGTGCATTTATTTACTTCCTCTTGGTACATCTTTTTCTATTGTATTTGCTTCTGTTGACGTTTCCATTACAAATGTATTTTGTCTGAGGGATGAATAAATATTATTATTATTATTATACAATACATTCCGATTCGGAAACATTCTACTGAACTTCCATTTCCTCATTGAAAATGTTCCCCTGAAAGCCGAGACCAGTAAGTTGATTCCGCAGTGAACACTCGAGCATCCATTTTCTTCTGGACGAAGCCATAATTCAATGTTGACAAATGAAATACGAGGAGAGGAAAATAACCGAATCGACATAAGAAAGGTCTTCGTGGTTAGTCATTAATACCTGACACTAACACGTCGGCAGTTTTATCAATGATCAGACGAATTAGGAGATGAAAAATAGCAGAAGAATGCTAATGTGGCCTGGTTAAATGTCGACAACAACTCAAAGATATACGCTGAAAACAAAGTGGGTTCTGAGCAGATATCCATGAGATGGATACAGAGTTGAAGTCATCAGATTCTCATTATGAGATATGAAGTGCCTAAGAAATAATTTACATGGGACAGTGATGAATTATGGGTCTGTGGATGGTTTAATGTGTGTTAGCCAACTTGTGGCTATTTTTGGTGAGATAGAAATAATGAATTGAAAAATTTAATAATCGTATTCTGTTTTGGCATGCTTGTTTGCCTAAAGACAGTGCCTACCAAGTTGTCCAAATATCTAGAACAGACTAGAATATTTGTCATCATATTATTTGGCGTATTTTGGTTTATTTTTCGTTATACCTACCCATACCATATTTTAGGGGTATAGGCATTACTCCCCAGAGATTTTCCACACTGTGTGATCTTCAGTCAGTGGTGTCTTCAGAATATTGTACACAGTTGATTCACAAATTTTGTTCACAGAGGAAGCAATTTTTTTCGAAATGCTATTCAAAATTTCCATAATAATCATGTGTGGGCGGAAGAAAACCCCCATGCCATAACCGAAACCCATTTTCAAGAACAATTTTCGGTTAATGTATGGAAAGGAATTATTGGCGATTATCTTAGAGACCCATTTTTTCTACCAGGAATTTTTTATTCATGTGATCCTCACGAAGTTTTACACAAGTATTTGTGTCGTTTCCTTTCATCTAACAACCGACTTTCAATTCAATCGATCAGTATTCTTCGAGTTATTCTACAAAAAAAAATTGAAATTTTTTTTCAGTTTGTAGCTATCCAATCAATACAAAACTTCGCAAACATATAAAGGTCAAGATTCCAATGTTGGACGCTAAATTTCAGACAGATCGAGTTTCGGAAATATTCACAAAAAATTCCTTAACTAATAATGGCCATAACTCCGAAATCGCTTGGTGGATTTTGTCCATTAACGAACTACACCGAGATATTTACGCTGCAGAACGACCCTTCATAATTCAACTCTCTTACTAATTTCGTTCGAGAGTGATCGTGCTTACGGACGGCCGGACGCACAGACAGAATTGGATTTCATTTCGGATTATTCATCGGTGAGTCGAACCCAATCGTTTGATGCCATTTTCTCCAAAATATTTAGTGTCCGACCGAAACTGGTATTTCAGCCGAAACCGAAACCGAATTTTCGGCCAGGGTCTCAGTTTCGGCCGAAACCGAAACCGAAACCGAAACTTTATATTTCATACTGAAATCTACTGTATTTTTCACAATTTTATTCGCATATACATAAAAATAGTTAAGGAGTGTTAAATAAAATAAAAATACATTTTTTTTGAGATATTTATTTATTATTTTGGTATTACCAAGTTATCAAAATAATCAGTCGAAGTATACAGGGTTATTCCAAATCAGACGTGAACGTTAGAGGAGGTGTTAGTTGAAACATAATTAGTATGATTTGAAAGGGAATATGAGAAGCAAATAGAGGAAAATAACGAATTCAATATATTTTTGTTGCAACTAAGCTCGAAATTACATTAGAAAATGTATTCATAAATTATGTTCCACCATTCCATAGACTAGCACGTGTCGTCTTTCAGATGTCTTCAGTGGTTATTTTCCGCCTGAAATTTACTCACGCTGTCTTTTGATACTCATTCACTAGTTTGAATGCCAGAAATTCAAAAGGTTGCTTCTAAAAAATCTGCTGAAACGAAACTAGTTAAGCAATCTAACGAAATATTTTAGAGACTGAAGGAGGAATTTGGCAAGTTTTTAAAATAATTTTGGCATACAAAATTGTGAAATTCGAATGTTGCGGAGAAATTCATTTTTCATTTACACCATACACCATATACCACATTTCAGATCATACTAATTCTTTTTCAACCTCTTATACAGCTTAGTTTTGATTTTCGATTATTAATAAATATGGATTAAACAACAGCTAATGAGTCATACTCCAAGTTTCACGTCTTATTTGGAATCATCCTATGTAATCTAATTACTAATCATTAAAGTGAATTCTCATGAATTCTCAGTCATAACAAAGATAGATCACAATAACTCGTACGACAATTATGTTTATCTACTTAATACTTATAGCTCCTGGCCAAACGACCAGGATAATTCACGAACATTCAAGTTTCGGCCCGGCCGAAAGTTTCGGCCATTTTGGGCCGAAACCGAAACTAAGGCCGAAACTGGCCGAAACCGAAACCGAAACCGAACTTTCGGTCGGTCACTAAAAATATTCCGAAAATACAGATATATGGGCAAAATGATAGCACTCTGTTCCTGGAGGAATAAACGGGCAAAAATTGTAGAGCACATTTACTTCTTGTCGTCGAATAGATTACGAGTTGTTTGAAAATTGTGCTCAAATGCTGTCACGATAGTTCCTTCCATCTTCGTGCGAGAATCACGTATCGCTTCGAACACTTTCGAAATTTCCCTAGGAACATCTTGTGTGTGTATTCTGCTCCGTGTATGTTCACCCACTCAACTGTTGTAAATACTCGGAAAATGCTGCGGCAGCCGTCTCGAATATCTGGGGAAATTCGGCTTCCAAGTTGTGAGATAAACAGGAAACACTTTTCACGATAATTCATTTGAGACTCGCATGTATAGAGTTTTTTTACTGAAAAACACCGATTGAGATCAGTCACTGGAATCCACTCAAATAAAATCAAATTTATCCTGGAAGCTTTGCACACCCGACTTTTGGAAAAGTAATCATATAGTGATAGTTGAAGGTATACATAACAGATTATCAGGAGTATTTTTATTCTGAAGGATTGTATTGAAATCCTGAATCAACAGCTTGAGGAGATGAATTTCAAATATGTTGAATCCTGATTGGTATATCCGGATGTTATGGTTTCGAAGGATCATATGTTGAGTCCTGATGCTTTCATCAGGATATAATGTATTTCGAAGGACCAGAATCATCCCCCTGATAAAACAATCAGGGTGTATAATTCTGGTCCTTCGAAATACATTATATCCTGATAAAAGCATCAGGACTCAACATATGATCCTTCGAAACCATAACATCCTGATAAACCAATCAGGATTCAACATTTGGCTCATTTGTATTTCTAAACAAAGCAGCTCGCTTGTAACACTTAAATGTTTTGGGTTAACTGGTTTATTTTATCATGTGTGGTCTCACCCTTGAAATTAATATTTTTCACGAAAAGATAATTGCAAGTAGAATATCTTGTAGAACTTCAACCCTTGTAGAAGTATTTATGACCTATTTCCTGTGAAATATTGATAAAATGCATACAATAACTAACACATTGCCAGAGCTGTTAGTCTTTTTGTGTAGACTATTCGAAGACCCCTAGTCTGTGAAAGTAAATTATCAGCTTTCGCTGATAGATTATATCCAGACAACTAGTGAAAATTAGTCCAAATGGGGGGAGAACTTCGAGATTTTGAATTTCTAAGATTAAACACGCTAGAAGTTCACTGATTGGTGCATTTAGTATGCATTCCTACTACATTTTCGCAATCGACAAATGAGAGTATTGTTGTAACATATCTGGGGCGGTTTTGAGATCGAACCCCTAATCATTGTTAATATTTCCCCTTTTTTACCCAGATGAAGGAACCTCCTATATTTCCTTCTATCTGGGCTTTTATACACAATACACTGTTCAATTTCATTACTAGTCTTGATCTGTCGCGAAACAATAACATTGCCTTGTCTTCGTTAGCAACTTAGTAGTCACTTCTTCCTTTTTCATATAGAAGGGAGATTTTATATTGTATCAATATTGCATTGTACAATACTTCGTGCTTGTTATCACATTGTCGGTAACAAGAAAATACATTTTGTTATTGTGTTAAAACTGCGTTCGAATATTTCACCACTTCCTATCCTCGTAATTGTTATTTTATTACAGCAGTAATCAACGAAATTTCTACTGGGTGCTTAAAGTTAAGTATACCCCCTTACTCATCCCCCGATAAAACAATCAGGGTGTATAATTCTGGTCTTTCGAAAATACATTATATCCTGATAAAAGCATCAGGACTCAACATATGATCCTTCGAAACCATAACATCCTTATAAACCAATCAGTGAACTTCTAGCGTGTTTAATCTTAGAAATTCAAAATCTCGAAGTTCTCCCCCCATTTGGACTAATTTTCACTAGTTGTCTGGATATAATCGATCAGCGAAAGCTGATAAATGACTTTCACAGACTAGGGGTCTTCGAATAGTCTAGACAAAAAGACTAACAGCTCTGGTAATCTGTTAGTTGTTGTATGCATTTTATCAATATTTCACAGGAAATAGGTCATAAATACTTCTACAAGTTTTACAAGATATTTTACTTGCAATTATCTTTTCGTGATAAATATTAATTTCAAGGGTGAGACCACACATGATAAAATAAACCAGTTAACCCAAAACATTTAAGTGTTACAAGCGAGCTGCTTTGTTTAGAAATACAAATGAGCAACAAAATACAAACCTATCCTCAATGTTAATTTTACACAAAGAGTAATTATTTCTCAACATACAATATTTCTCTGCATTCTATATCTTTATTAGTTTATTTCGCCATATGGCAACAACAACTGCCCTATCACCTGTTGAGATGAGATAATTTCCTGTTACTCAGATAATATCCATTAAATTAATATTTATTTGATTATATATTTAGTTTCAGTTTTCTATTGTGGAGTTATTATATTTTCGTATGAACTATGCTTTAGCCTCTCTGATTTAAAGTACATTTCATGTTCCTATGAAGCAGAAGTGCAGGTAGCAGATGTTAGGTAGTCTCTGTTGGTAGCTTTTATGATTCGGGGTAGATTTTAGTAGGGTAAATGAGAGGTACAGGGTACAATAGTCAGCTGGTTAATTCCAAATATTCCTCCAGATAGTGGAAAAAGAAAATGAATATAAATAATTGTTAAGCTGATTATTGTGTGTTAGAAGTAGAATTGATCGAAACGTGTTGACTAATCTATATCTTAAAGGTGATGCTGATTCAGCCTTCTTGTGAAAATTATACCTAAATGATATCTTTTCGGTTATCCAAATTAGAAATTTATTTTACTATCCCCTACCCTTCGAGAAAGAATGTTACACTAATAAACTATAAGTACCTCAAACCAGCTAGTAAGATCGTATATCGTACCCTCTTTCTTGGAACGTTGAAACACCGATGCTGAATTAATACTTAAATATCCAATATTCCTCTTGAATGAAAACCCTTCAACCCTCTCGAACGTCCTAATAGACGCTGGAGAATTGTTGCCAAACTTTTTCAAAATCCGCTTCCTAGCAAGTAAGAATTCCGGGAATTGGAAGAGGCGTAGAATTGTCGCTGAACTCTAAAAAATACCTTTAATTTTCGTAGAATTGCCTCTGAACTCCACAGAATACATTAGAACGGTATAAAACCCGTCACTCTTTTTCACATTACCTTTTTAGCCTATTTAAATCATACAGATACAATATATTCCGCATTCATTCATTATTTTGAGCTTCTTGGCTTATCATACCCCTTGTTATTAGTTAGTAACTGTTGGATTTATATTCTTGGAAATATTATTTTTTCCTAAGCAGCCTTGGCTCAGTTCAGTTCCTGGATGGGTGAACACTCTGTCTATAACTCTGAACAAGTGCGCCAGAGGTCCTGGCCACTATGTTAGTGTTAGTAACCCAACAAACAGGAGTTAGTAACCCAACAAACACAAGTATGCTTTATGTGTTGCCTGATGGTTTGTCTGGTTTAATAATGTTAATTTGTTTTCGAGTCTAAATTAAAGTTGATTCATCTTATGAATCCGTATTGATTTTCCAATATATTATAGAACTTATTTCTGTATAATTTGGTTTAATACCATGAATTCATTGTTTCAATTCTGTGGAATCCTAATTTTCTGTGATTGGGTGTGGTGAGCTCCCGGGAAATTACACTCTTAGTTTTACGCTCGGGACCTTGAGCGAGATAGTTCTCTGAAAACGTTCTCGATAGTTGAGATGAAATTAATGTTAGACTGAAATATCTTAACAATTTGTGTGAATTGTTTGTAACACTACTTAACTGAAGCTATTGCTGGATTGAGAACCCTACCTACGTCATCAGTTCCAGTTTGAAGAACCCATATTCATTACCCTATTTGGATTTGGAAGAATTGCCTGCGACTGATATAACTAGAGCTAGAAGAAGTTCTCTATTGAAATCTTTAAAAACCAGCTGCATCAATTATCACCCTATATCCCAAGAAGCAAAATTGTGTCGTTGACCTCCCAGCTAGTCGGGCAGACATCTAAGGGGGAGTCAGCGTTACAACGTTTAATTTTTTTCGGAAGAGCCCAATCTGAACTGGTATTTTTTTGAACTTTCTGTATCGATGTTATCATGGTAAATTCAAATTTATATGCGTGAGTTTTGTTTACCTAAGAATTAACCTATAAACTGGAACTGTATCAACTTCAAGGAGTTAATTCTTTTGTCGCCTTTAGAATTTGAGGTTTTTCATCTGGAAATAATGCACCATCAAAAGAAGTGATACAGATATCCGACCTACTAGAGCCCCCAAGTGCCCCTTTGTAACAGTAAAACTAGACACAATGCATCGTAAAATTTGACGCCGCTTTCCTCGGAATATGAGGATCAACGTGGCGTGAATGACTTAGTTGTGATTCTGTCAAGTAACAGCGTCCTCTGCTCGAGTTACGATGGTTCTTTCCGGATCGTCCTGAGGATAGATACAATGATTATGGGTACAAAATTCAGAGAAAATGCGATATTCTGATAATAACACAGTATCAGGACCGGAGCAATCAATCTCTTTTTTTTGCGTGCGAACAGTGAGCTATAATTTTCCCAAATATCTATACTTTTTGAATTTCATGCCAAAAATGGTCTCAAACGATCGGGTTTTACTCACTTATTAACAATTTATGGTAAAATTCGATTCTGTTCGGTAGACCGTCCGTTGTCACGATAACTTTCGAACGGATAAATATAGCGACTTGCAATTTTCAGGTGATGTTAGATACGCAACCTTCGCATTCAGGTGTGTTGAATTCGTTGATGGGCATAATCGGCCAACGGTTTCAGAGTTATATCTATCTGAATTATTGTTTCCTCAATAACTCAAAAAATTCAGATCCAATCGAATTGAAACTTGGTGATTAGGTGAAGAAGGCTAACGCGCAAATTTTTCCGGAGTTTCTTAAGGATCGTATCATCAGAAAAAAAATAAAATTTTCTACAAAAAATCACAAATCTTCAAGGAGGAAAACCACGAACCAATAATCGAGTACTGGATTTCAGCTCAATCGGCCTTGTTTCTTAACAATTATTGCTCTGAAATTTAAAATCATTTATATCTCACGATATCCGAAAGGTTGGCATCCTAGCCTGCCACATTGTTGATCTGGGTTCGAATCTCCGCATCTCCGCTGACTAAGTTCACTATTTTATTTAATTTGAAATTTTAATTCAGTTGATGCCCGATGCTTTCACGTGATAACGCTCAAAACAGGGCTTAAAACTTCATACAATATTTCATGTGTGTGGCGTGAATAGACAATAGAATATATGTGCAAGTGCTCTTGACTTGACGCGAGGGCTTTTCTCGGCCATATTCCAAATATTGTTATGTTCTTAGCAAGTACTATTTGATGTTGCTGAGATAGCACTGTGGATAACAATATGTTTCCACAATATATAAAAATGACAGATCATATTAAACAAAGTCGATGACCAGAATAGCAATATTTCGGATCTTGCTGTGAAAGCAATATCTTTATCTTGCAATATTGCTATGCGCGAACAAAATAGGTCTGATTATGTGCAACCAAATTTGAACGATCGTTTTCTCGTTAACAATTGAAATTTTTGACGGCGGTTGAACTTTTTAAGTATTCTTATGGATATAATGATCGATTCTAATAATAAAAAAAATTCATGCAAGGGACCTATTGATAGCATGCTTTAGTAAAGCTGTATAGCGATCCTTATTATGTAATTAAATATTAGATATATACTGACAATAAACAACACAACACAAGATCAAAGCACTTCAATACATTATGACTGTTCTGCCTTTTTGGTTGCGCTTCCTCGACTTTATTTAAAGTGTGAACTCGCTTTCGAGTGATATCTATTCCGGGGAGCCATCTATCCGTTGCCGTTGGTAGTTTGGCCCCCTGGTGGTGTATCTCCGCTTCAAGGGCTTGTTTATGTATCTTGTGACGCTCTCTGTTGGGGGTAGCGTTAACATGGTTGGCAGCGCCAACAATAACCGTAACGCAGTAGTCACCCCACAGGGCGCGCCACCGTGACGGTGAAGAGGTAGTCCCCACAAAATGAATGAATTCGTGAAACATAAACTCAACGATGCACGGATGAAATTTGAATAAGTTGAAAAATCCTCTCTAACTTGACTTACGTCACTCTGCTGAGGACATGGGAATTGTGTTCGATTGTTCCATGTCCCTCGTCCCGCCGACCGGGTGCGGTCCTGTCTTCGAAGGTCAAGCAGTGAACGAAGAAGAACGCTAAAAGTTAATTCGATTTCATGGAACACCGCCAACCTGCATCGCTCCACAGAGCTCGGTGAAACTGTATCGAACGGCTCACAGACATTTTCATTTCATTCCGGGAGATTTAGAGACAGCTGATGTGGGTATGAAATGAACGTGCAATTTCTCGAGAGGCCGCTGATTCAGTTGTATCGTGAGGTTTAATCAATCTGATGCTCACGATGACAAAATTAATTAATGCCTTTCGGGGATGATGGGAATAATGACAGAGGGAGGAGGGTTTTCGAGAGAACTAACTGAACTTAAATCATAGAAACGGCAGATATAACAGATGTGAAGGGTCATGATAGAGAACGGAGCATGACATTTAACTGAGGTGCAACATTTCCGAACTTGCGAAATTTAATCTGTTATAATTTCCCCTGGGAACTTACAGACTTTAGCCAATACATATCTGAGAATAATGACTAATACATATAAAAAATATGGCTAAAACCCCCTTGAAATCCTTATCGAAATTTCGAAACCACCCCTTCCACATCTCATTTTTGGCGCTCTAGTTCCTCGGAACTGAGTGCTTATCAATTTGCCCAAATGTCTGTAATTTTCGAATTTTTCGATGAAAATGGTCTTAAACGATTTGGTTCGACTCACTGATCAAGAATCCGTGGTCGAAATCGATTCTGTCAGGCCGTCCGTCCGTGGTAAATTATGTTGTCCATTCTCATGTATTGGACACTCTTAATTCGAATTTAAGAGTGTCCAATACAGGAGAATGGACAACATAATTTACCATGGTAAATTCGATTAAAGGTGTCCAATACAGGAGAATGGACAATAGAACATACGCGCCAAAGCTCCTGACTTCACGTCAGTGCTTGAACCAATTTTTAATTAAGAAAGCACGTAATAGCCTACTATTCATCCTTTCTCCTCACACGTTCTGATTTTTTTAGATTATTGGCGCTCTAGTTCCTCGGAACTGAGTGCTTATCAATTTGCCCAAATGTCTGTAATTTTCGAATTTTTCGATGAAAATGGTCTTAAACGATTTGGTTCGACTCACTGATCAAGAATCCTTGGTCAAAATTAATTCTGTCCGGCCATCCGGCCGGTCCGGCACGATAACTCTCGAACGGAATGAGGTAGACAGTTGGTAGTAGGTTTGGGAGATGAATATCTCGGCTAAGTTCATTACTGGGCAAAATCAGACAGATGGTTTCGGAGTAACAAAAAAAAATTTTTTTTACAAAGCAAATTCCAAATTAATTTTTTTTCAATAAGCAGTTTTACCATAAGAATCCAATGATATCATTTTTAACTCTAACAAGCTAATACTCTCGGAGATATGTGTTTCAAAATTTCAATAATAAATTGTATTTCAACGTTGTCACAGAATGATATTATTCTATGTATGAATTGTCATAATGTCAAATGATGTTCCTGAGACATGACATTATCTAATAAATCGAAGAATTGTGAGTGAAGTGAGAAAAATCTCAGTTGTCTGCTCCGAAATTAGGTTTTCTCAGAAAATTCTTACATTTCGGAACGGAACATGAAGTAAGAGTAGTGAGACTGTTTTTCATCCATAGACATAGATATAAATCTCGAACGGAATGAGGAGTAGTTTAGGGAGATGAATATCTCGGTTAAGTTCGTTATTGTGCAAAATTGGCCAGATTTAATTTGATTTCTTCCATGGTGCAGTTCTCATTCTCATGATTGCTCATTTAATCTTGATAAATAAACTATTATTTAAATTGAATTTCCTTCATGATGCAGTTCTATCATATGACTACATTGATATAATTCCCAACTCTGAGAAACCAATACTTTCGGAGATATAATTTGTCTGTTTGAACTAGAGCGCCAGAAAGCTCCTGTCCACAGGGCTTGAACCCATTTCTCTATAAAAGTTGCAAGATGAAAATTAATAAATAATATTGATGGGAAGTCGGGACCTTTCGCACTCATATTTGTGCGCGCCTGGTCTGGGGAACATCGAGTTATCATTTTGCCCAAATCTCTGTAATATTCAATTTTTTTGCCGAAAATGGCCGACCGGCCGTTGTCACGATAACTAGAGAACGGAAAGAAATAGCGACTTGAAATTTTTAGGGTGGGTGGAGCATCCCAATACAACGGACGAGTTCGTTAATGGGCATAATCAACCCAACGGTTTCCGAGTAATACATTTGTTTTCAACTTATGAAGATCCAATCAGTTTGAAACTTTTTGAGTGGTTGTTGAATATAGAGCTAAGGACGTATGTGAAATTTTGTGAAAACAGTATCACTAGAGAATTAAAAAAAAAATATGATTCATCTTGAAATTTATATTTTTTTTCAGTTCAAGTTGTGCATCTGAATGTGACAATCGACTTTGTTGGTAGCCATAATCGACCAACGCCAACTATTTTGGAGTTATACCCATCTGAAATTTGGTTGTTGTTTCCGCAATAACTCAAAAATACGAAACCGATCCAGTTCAAACATTGTTATTTGTTGTAGAATGACATATTTATTTATTATTTATTTTTTATCAGGAATCATCAGTGGAGCATAATTCAACGCTGATGAAAAAACACTACGAAGTGACTGGTTTATTAAAAACCAGCAATCACTTGTGAGTAGAAAGTAAACACAAGTGACACCTGCAATTCAATCAACCAAGCTCCTCGCTGTGGCTACCCAAAACTATAGATGTCTACGTATATTCTTTTCCCCTTTGTGGTAATTGGCATGTACTCCGGTTGGAGTCTCATACATTTGACCAATGGGGAGCAAAAACTCCCAGGTTAATACGTAATGCGCAATACTTAGAATATCATGTTTTAAACACGAAATATAATTGAGATAAATTTATCAAGCAAATAATTGAATTAATTTCTACGTATGTGGATGGAAGAAAGACCAATTTCCAGCCATCGGCATTTAATTCGGAACACGTGTATAACTGAAATAACGTCCGTAAAATTTTGCATTCAAATTAATATAGGGAGCTGTAAATTACCTCCTTTCGAAAGTTATCGTGGTTACGGAAGGCCGGCCGGCCGGAATATAATTTGATCTCGAATTCCTTATCAGAGAGTCGGACCTAATCGTTTTAAATCATTTCCGTCAAAAAAATCGAAAATTACATACAATTAGGCAACATGCAAAAAATCGTAGATGTACTGACGTTAGGCCAGTCTCCTTTAGAACATTTCTTTGAATTCAAAGCCACACCAGCTATCAGTTTGAACAATCCAGTAACTGAACTCACCCAAGGTTGCTTGGCTTCCAGAAAAAAAATCCAACAATATAAATCCGCTCAAGTTTAATTCTAGAATTCATTAAATGATACTTTGGGAGGGTATTCATCATGCAATGGATGTTTCTGGGTTTACTATCCCAAACCCTGACAAATATCTAAAAAATAAAAACATAGATTTTTTTTTTAATGTTTCTGCGTTCGACAACCTACATTTTGTCAGAAGCAATATATTGAACAATGGTGCCTAATAAACAGTTACGAAACAACACCAACAACTGAACAACATTTCACTCTCTTTGTTTGAGAGAGAAAACCCAAAAGAAACAATTGAAAGCAAAATTTCAGCGATATCGGGCGGATAGTTTTTGAGATTTTTTTTTCTAGTGATTCTCAGGAAATACCGCAAAAATTTGCGTATTGGCACTCTACAACTAATTACCAAATTTCAATTCGTATACAGATCTGTATATTTTGAGTTATTGGGGATACAATATTTCAGCTGGGTATATCTCCGAAACTGTTTGGTCGATTATGTCCATTAACAAACTTAACCTTTGCATTCGGAAGCGACAGCTATGTACTATTAATATTGATAGCAAAATGATAGCACCCTCTTTCTTAGACCATGCGTGCAAGAAGTGTTTCATGTGATGAGATGATTCCATGATTCAAATTAATTCACAACTTCAAGATTCGCCCTATATAACTGTGGTAGTTTATATTCCACCACTGGCTTTCCTTGTAAAGGTTCACCTTTAATGTTCCTTCCAAGTTTCGTTCCTCCAGAGAATGCAACATGAAGTTATTGTTCGAACGGTAATGGGCAAAGTTGCAACGAGATCAGCAAGAAGTTTTGAGTTCAGAATGTTATATTTTTCGGTTAAACGGGTGGAATGCCAATAGTTCCAGGCTATTTCCATCGTATCGAATCGCTACGAGCTATCGCTGGGACTTGAGGGGGAATTTGATTTATACTTCAAAATTCATAGCACATACTATATTGAATTTCACAGTCAATTCATTTTAGGTTCGAAGCAATAAAATTCTCGAAAAGCACTGGAGGTGAACACAACAAAAGTAACTACACTCTTGTTCACTATAAATTTTATCGTCTGACATGTTCCTGAAACGATGTTTCCATCTTCTGAGACGAATCCTTACTAAAGCATGTTATCAATTTCTACATTCAAGTATGGGTTGTCCTTATATCCTTAGTCATACACTGATTAGTGGGAATAATGAATTGTTAATAGGGGATAGATAATTGTAATTATTCAATTCGATCTAACGATTCAGAGGTACCGTATTTCTGTAAATATTTTTTTCCTCGGCCTCTATGAAAAGTGACATTTTACGTACTAATTTGGCCGTAAAATTGACCATTATTGAAGGAAGGTACTTTGCGGACGAGACTGTACTTTCTCTATTTCGGGATCATAATGAGTCCATTCCAGCACTAAAAAGAGTGCTGGAATGAACTCATTCTAGCATTGTTTCTAGTTATATTTTTCGTTTTGTGGTAGCCAGCACTGACATTTGATCCTATATCAAATTTCAACAGACGTCAATCATCAATATAATATAATGTGGATATAGTAAAATAATTGTGGAGAGGAAAAGTTTTATTTTCATATAAAAATAAGATACTAGATATTTCCTTCTTGCTAATTTTGAATAATTTAGGCTATTAGGAAACTGTTTTAAATCTGATCTCCATGCCCTACGTACGATTCAAATTCAAATTCCGTAATCTGTCAACTTTCGTAACAGTCACAACAACTGCCAAGATACAATACAAAAGTCACTAGGATGTGTAATCCGAATTTTTCATTAATTTTCAACAGAACTTTACAAAACTTTCCTGAAATAGAGAAAATATCGTCTGATGCTCGTTGCAGAAGGCAATTCCAACACTCATGCGTTCGAAAACTCTCTCCTTCGTCGAAAGAATTTCAGATAGATCGAGTGTTCGGTTTCGGAAATATTCTTGAAAAACATTTTAACTAAAAATGGCCATAACTCCGAAATGGCTGAATGGATTTTGCCCATTATCGAAAATGTTTGAGATATTCACGCTCCAAACCTACCCTGCAAAGTAAAATCCTCTAACTCTTTCGGTTCGAGAGTTAAAGTGCTAACCGGACGGACAGAATTGAATTCGACTACAGACTATTCATCAGTGAGTCGAACTGAATCGTTTGCGACCATTTTCGAATAAAATAAATAAAATATCAATGGGCTGTGTAGGCCAAACTATGAACGTGAAATTATCCTGGTGCCACTTTGTCGAGAAGAACGCAATGGTCTTCTGAAATAAATTGTTGTCAGATTTCTGTGATAAACATTTACAAGGCAAGCGTTGTTTAATAAGTCCTATTCCTCAGGAACGCAATCGAAGGAGTAAGGCTTCTGGGATACATTTAAACATTTCGAATCAGGTCGGGTTTCAGGACGTCATCGCCAGCTGTACACCTGGGCAGTCGCAATTTCTAAACTGCTATGGAATAGTATAATCTCGAATGCAATTCCAGTGAACTTTGTTGGTATAACAGCGTAGCTACACGGGGATTTCATGATAACAAGGGATATAGATTTCAGCTTAAGTGGTATAAAGTGTAGAGTCGAATTTCGAATAGGATTTCCAGTCAATTTCACATTCAATAAAACTTGCTACGTCCTTGAATTAAGTTTACGTACTAAATGATGAGAAGCGAAGGACAATTTTGGTACCTACTTTACATAATTTGTGTAGTCAGTTACAGCTGATATGTTTCTCCTGAAATTATGCAGTATCACTATAATATTTTGGGTTTGCGGCTTATATATCCTAATTTGCGGATTATATTTCCCAATATTCAAATCAATCGATAACAATTGTTCTAAATGAATTCATTCTAAACTATGATATGTAATAACTGGTAAAAGAAAGAACAGCACAACCTTTTTGTGAACTGTCCAGCTTATCAGAGTGCCTATCAATTCGTCGAAGGTCACAAACGATTAGTTTCGACTCCCTGATGAAGAAATCGAGGTTAAATCATTGAACATCTTCGAACAAAATTTCTAACTATTCGTTCGATATCGCTGAAATTACGAGAGCCTTTCGAACTCTACTGCCAAGTTCCAAGTTTGAACACTATCGGATCTATATTGTTGGAGATCCGAGCAGATTTGGTTGAGTTCAGTAGATGGGTGACCATTGCCTCGATAACTTTCGAACAGAAAGAGATAGGGACTTGCAATTTTCAGGGTAGGTTGCGCATCCGAATGGGAGAGTTAGGGCATAATCGGTACAACAGTTTCGGAGTTATACCCACTTGGAATGTTATTTCCTCGTTAACTCAAAAAGTATAGACTCGATTGAATTGGAGCTTGGTAATTAGTTGTAGAATATCGACATAAAGCCGTGTATAAAATTTTGTAAGAACCATAAACCCCTGAAAACATTCGAAACTATTACGAAAAAATAATTGGTTCAAGCACTGACGTGAAGTCAGGAGCTCTTTCGCGTATGTTCTATTGTCCATTCTTCTGTATTGGACACCCTTTAATCGATTCACGAATGGATAATAGAACATACGAGCAAAAGCTCCTGACTTCACTTCAGAGCTTGAACTAATTCAAGTCTGGACCTTTTACTCGTATGTTCTATTGTCCACTCATCTCTATTGGACACTGTTAATCGAATTTAGCAACGATATACAGGGTGAGTCTTTGACCACTGCATTAATTTTAACCAAAGATTCCTCTCATCAAATGAAACACTTTTTTCATTTACCATTTTTCCAGATTCGGCTCAGGTAAAAAGTTACAAGCGTTTAAAGATTTCACAATGTGCTAATACACTCCCGCATATAAATTATCTATGACATTGTTGGCGGACGAGAATGAGGCATGGTAACGTGGTTTACAGCTTGATTCGGGATTCCAACGCTCAGGGATGGATCCATATAATCCAAAATAAAAACTGATTTTTTTTCAAAATTTCAACAGTCTGTATCTTTTTACCAGAGCTGAATTTGGAAAAATGTTAAATGAAAAAAATGTTTCATTTGATGAGAGGAATCTTTGGTTAAAAAGAGAGAATCGTCTATGATCACAGAAGATTCGTATTCATGTGTATGTATTCTATTGGAATTGAAATTCGAAATAACTTAGGTCTCAAGTAACTCCAGGTTACGATATTCACGAAATTCCGCGAACATTAATTGGTCGGAATTCTACAAGTAATCACCGAGTTGTGATTGGATCAGATTTGTATATTTTGAGTTATAGAGGAAATAACAACAAAATTTCAGATGAATATAACTCGAAAACAATTTGGTCGATTATACCAATTAACAAACTTAAAGTTGAACTACCCTAAAAATTGTAAATCGCTATCTCTTCCCAATATTCGATAAACCATCACTTTAGATACTTGATAGATATCTAAAACGACAGAATTAAATTAACCGCATTTAGTGAACTGGTTATTCATGTTATATCTCTGAAATGCTCATCGTTAATGATTTATTATTGGCGAATTATTTCGTGTCACCAACACCGATAAAGGACAGAATCAACATATTAACCGCAATGTGCAGCATTCAGTGACCCGAAAGGAGCTTTATGAACTCCAATCTCACATTCTGGCAGTGTAATATTATAAATCCTGTCGATTTTATACCGCCGAGCAGAATAGCACAAATGTTAAAAGAGCGGTTTCCGGTAGGTTTGTTCCATACAGAAATCCACTAATGGTGTTTTATCGTCCTCAGGAGATACGTTTATTATAAGGGTAGGCCTTTTGTAGAGGTAGACTGTGTGATATATACCATCCAGTGGATAATATCATTTCTATTTTTTATATTTTTATATCTGTATTATGATTGTCTCTTGCGAATTTACAGAAACAAGAAATAATGATCCAAAGTATGGAATTGGAAACAATAGTGTACTGGTCAAATGGGGTGAAATTGATAATCATATCAAACTACATAAAGTATTGTTTTGAAAATAAAATAAAAATTCGACATCTAGGGTATAAAAAATGATTTAAATAATTGTTTGTCAGCTCCAAATCAATAAAAACTTCGTTATCAAAGTTATACACAAATTGGGGTGACTTTGATAGGCACTGCGCTTTTGCATTACAACGATTGCTTCGGATCTAAGAGTTATCAATATAAACCATATTCCTTCATTCTCAATATTTTTACGTTATCAATGTTATATGTAGTTACATGGAGTTACTTCGATAATAATCCATAGGTTTACATAGATTATCAATTTATTTGGCAATTAAGCACTGTCAAAGCTTTGTGAAACCCACCGTACGAGTTGGGAATGATATCAATGGATTCTTATGATAGAACTGCATCATAAACATTCAAATTCAGAACGTAGGTCTATAACTCACCTCGTATGTCGGATTTGCATACATGAACCAATTATAATTAGAGCATTTTATGAAATCTTAATGTTATGATCAATTATTGAAATTTTGAAAGATCATATTCCGAATGTATTATTGTATATGTTGTTAGAGTTGCGTATGATGAATTTTATGATGAAACTAAATCTTAAAAAAATATTAAATTCTAAATTTGTAATATAAAAGAAAAATGTTTTTTTCGTTACTCCGGAACCACAAATCTTTTCGAATCGAACCTTGGCGAGTAGTTGTGGAATACAGACTTAAAGACGTTTGTGTCAGAATCATATATCTAGGAAATTTTTAAAAATTATTATTTATTCCACGATAATCTGAGAACGGAAAGAGATAGCGACTTGCAATTTTCAAACCCGATCGAATTGAGACTTGGTAACTAGTTGTAGAATATCGACATAAAGACGTGTGTGAAATTTTGTGAGGACCGTACCTCTAGAAATTGTTTAAAACATTAAAAAAAATATTATGTATGTTACGATAACTTGATATATATATTTCGTATATATATATATTGGGTTATCGAAATATACAGAGTGAGTCGTTAAGTTGTACATTAATTTCAACTATAGATTTCTCTCATCCAATAAAACTTTTTTTCATTAACTGTTTTTTCATCATTCGGCTCAGGTAAAAAGATACAAGGTGTTGACATTTCAGAAGAAAATAGTTTTTATTCTGTAGCTTTGACATGGTTTTTCCGAATAAAATGGTTGTTGGTGTGAACTTTCCTATAACTTTAACAGATATCCTCCAACTAAATTTTCTAGGATTATGATTCTCACAAAATTTCACAATCGTCTTTGTGTCAGTAGGTATTATATAACTAGCTTTTAAAAATTTTCTAGTATTACCAAATTTTGCGAACATTTTTGTGTCGGCATTTTACAACTAATTACCATTCTTGAATTGGATCACATTCATATTTTTTAAGTTATTGAGTAAATCACAACCAAATTTCAGATGGGTTCAACTCCAAAACCATTTTATTGATTATGCCCTTAAACAAACTCAAATGTCGTATTTGGATGCGAAATCTACCTTAAAATTTGCAAGTCGCTATCTCCAGGGCCGGATTAAATATGTGGGGCCGATAAGCAGTTCAACTTTCGGGGCCTCCTTTTCAACTGTCATTATATTTTTTCAAGTGCGTGCACGGGGCCCCTAGCTGTTGCGGGGGGGCCCTAAGCAGTCGCCTAATCTACCTAAAGGCTATTTCTTTCCGTTCTCAAGTTACTATGAGATAAATTATATTATTTAATTTTTTTTGAATTTTCTAGTTATATGATTCTCAACAAATCTCACAAACGTCTTTATGTCAGTATACTACAACTAGCTACCGAGTTTCAATTTGGTTGGATCTGTATTGGTTGAAGACAAAATTAGTACTCGGAAACCGTTGGGCCGATTATGTTCATTAACGAACTTGTCTGTTGTATTTGGACCCGCCACCTATCCTGAAAATATCAAGTCGTTATATTTGTCCCTCCGAAGGTTATCTCAACAACGGACGGCTGAATGGCCGGCTAGTTGAACAAAATCACGTTTGACTTTTTGACGTTTGAATTCTTCATCAATGAGTTGAATCTAATTGTTTGAGACCATTTTCAGCAAATAATTCGAAAATTACGGACATTTGGGATAAATTATAGCACATCTGGAGATATTGAAACATATGAAACTCCAGAAACTTTGGTTTCAACGATTTTCACTAGCACAGGAAAAATCCAACATAAACAATGTCTTCATTTCATTCATGATGACAAACTGAGGAAAATGAATTCCGAATTTCGAAACTACTTCCGTTCGAACGAAATTTGCATAACAACTCGTGCCAACGTGGAGATATGGCTTTAAAAACACCGAATTTGTAGACAATACAAGACATAACAAGTGCACGGAACTTGACTCGCGTCGAGTAGGGTTTTTGAGAGGCACTTCATTGTTCTTTGAAGTCGACTCGCGAAGGTGTAACTCTAGATGGACTGAATTAGAGAACCATGTGACCTTGTCTGGAATCCTAATTGAACAAGTTGATGTGCCACCTTCTACATTGTGTTAACGCGACGGCAAATGTAAACCTTGTTTATCATATACAGGGTGAGTCTTTGACCACTGCATTAATTATAACCAAAGATTCCTCTCATCAAATGAAATACTTTTTTCATTCACCATTTTTCCAGATTCGACTCAGGTAAAAAGTTACAAGCGTTTAAAGATTTCACAATGTGCTAATACACTCCCGCATATAAATTATCTATGACATTGTTGGCGGACGAGAATAAGGCATGGTAACGTGGTTTACAGCTTGATTCGGGATTCCAACGCTCAGGGACGGATCCATAAAAGTAGTGAAATTTCTGGAGTTTTCCATTTTAAAACATTCAATGAAGAATATCTCGAAAACGGTGCGTTTAAGGAGAAATGATGAAGAATAATATAATGTTCTAAAACGATGGAATATTCTTGAAATGACTCAAGAAAAACTTTAAATGCTTTCTTTATGCTAATTTCGTTTAGTTTTATGAATCCACGAGTCCATAACTAGAAAACCAGTAGAAGTAGAAAATGACTAATATTTGGAAAATATGTATCATAGTTATAGGAAACTTTACGCCAACATTCATTTTATTCGAAAAAAGGATGTCAAAGCTACAAAATAAAAACTGTTTTTTTTTCAAAATTTCAACAGCCTGTATCTTTTTACCTGAGCTGAATTTGGAAAAATGTTAAATGAAAAAAGTGTTTCATTTGATAAGAGGAATATTTGGTTAAAATTAATGCAGTGGTCAAAGACTCACCCTGTATATAATTTTCGTCAAGAGTTCTATGATTGCTTCGATTAATTTGAAAAAGCAATAGAAAACTATCACACAGTTATATATTATATAGATACACTTTTGGTGGGTTTCACGAAACTTATCGATGATCGAAGAATAAATGAATAAGCAATATTGGTTTGATTCTAGTACTTACCAAATTTATATTATATACATTTTTTTTGGGAATAAAATTGCTCTGGATAACTGGCAAAATATCTTCTAATATGTTGTTCAACCAATATGCAATTGGCGAATTATCCATTTCACACAGGAAATTCACCTGTTATTCAAATATGTTCGATTATTATTCCTTCACCTCGAATTTTGACATGCTCTCGAAGTATCGACTTGTCAAATTTGACATCGGTGGGCCACACGGAAGCACGAAAATAAGTATGAACATAGAGAGACTTGATATGTTGTCTATGATATGATGATTCATTACATTCATTCCGCGCACGTCAAAAATCATAAAACTTAGTTTGTCGAGTGTAAAAGAAGGACCAGTACACCTTGATCGTAGGAATATTTCGATATTTCGGCAATATATTCCCCACTATATATCCGATCGAGTTCAAATCTAGAAATTTACTATAAATAAGGTTTTGAATACTCCCGAAGAATATCAACGATGTCTGACGGATAGTTTCTAACATACAGAATTTTTTAAAAATATTTTCTATTGAATTTTTCGGCCATACGATTCTCACAAAATTTTGCTTTTTGCCGGTATTTTCTAACTAACTATTGTGCTTTAATTTCATTTCTCGAGTTATTGGGAAAACGAAATTTCAGAGGGCTATAACTCTGAAACCACTCGGGGGAATTTTCCCATTAAAGAACTTAGCCGGCGCACTGGGACTCCAAACCTACTGTGAAAATGCATGTAAACTCATTGCGCTCTAGGGTAATCAACCTGAATGCCGGACAGAATCAATTTTGACCTCGGATTCACGATCAGTTCGTCGAAACTAATCGTCTGAAACCATTTAAAACCAAAAATACGAAAATTACAGACATTTGGACGAATTGATAAGCACTCTATTCACCTGAACAGCACGCCAAAAATGAAAAAAAAAAGAATTAAAAAAATGTTACAAATACTTCTGAAATCACTGATTGTGATGACCGATCCTACGTCATTATAATCAGTGACTTCAATAATATACAGGGTGAGTCTTTAAGTTGTGCATTGATTTTAACCATAGATTCCTCTCATCAAATAAAACACATTTTTCTTTTACCATTTTTCCAAATTCGGCGCAGGAAAAAAGATACAGGCTGTTGAAATTTGAAAAAATTATCAGTTTTTCTTTTGTAGCTTTGACATGGTGACTCAGAATGAAATGAATTTTGGTGTGAAGTTTTCCATAACTATTACACATAATCTCCAATTAACAGTTTTTCTCTACTTTTACTGGTTTCCTCGTCGCGAATTCATACAACTATGAGAAAATACCATAATGAAAGCAGATGAAGGTTATCTAGCGTCATTTTAAAAATACTCTATCATTAAAGAAAATTAAATTACTCATTTCAATTCTCCTAAAACTTACAGTTTTCGAGATATTCAATTTTGAATGAAATAAAATATGATAAAAATTGCAGAAATTCATCTGTTTTTATCAACCCGGACCTGGAATAGGATAATAGTTGATCTGTGCTCGAATAAAGACATAGACTGAGTATTGATCTCAAAGCTGACACTTATAGAGAGAGGTATAGCTAGTATAACCTGTATAACTCACATAATATGTTTATACATTACCATTAAATCATAATAAAAACCTTAAACAAGAGCCAATAATTATTCAAAAAATTTGAATCGCAGGGTAACTTATCTTTTGGGAAATAAATGAATACGTTTACCATGATCTGTACTATTCTTTGAATTCATGTCTATTTAACCCCAATAGGGAATATAAAACGAACTTCTTCATAGTTAATCTAATATGTTAGGTTAGGACTGAACGATATATTCTATGGCTAACCTAATGTATTACATTTCTGTGCCTGCTTCTGTCACAGTATAAAAAATATTATTATACTATGTGTATAGGAGGGTGTCACTTGTCTGAATGTTTCCAGAATTTGACGGTTTTCATCAAGGCTTTCGTATCTAAGAAACTCGGGTTTTGATATACTTAGTTATCTGCGGATATAATCGAAAAGTTTATAAGACCCGAAGTCCGTTAACCTGCTTGTTAAATATGACAGAGAAATCAGTTAATCGTGAACTGAACGTATCTTCGTGAAACGCATGTCCAGATTCTATGCTATCTATAGGCCATAGACTGATAGAGGTTAGGTTATAATGATTGTTTATAAATTGGTTGAATGATTTATAATATAAAGTCATTTATATGATGCAAATTAAAATATTTAATGAATGAAAGAATAGGCGATGAAGATATTGTGGATATTCAATGAAAACTAAGTTGGAGTCAGTGTTTTAATATTCAGGAAGAATTTTTTCAAAAATGCAGCATAAAGATTATTTAAAACCATTTCATTAGTCTTGAGTGAGTAAATAAGTTATCTCAAACAATTTCATTGAATTTCGAGCAGCAGATAATAAAGCTTTCTTACAATTATGCGATATTGAATCCCAGTGTTTCTGTGTTCAACAATTGAAGACCATTCAGGAATGTAAAATCTTTGAACGCTTACAACTTTTTACCTGAGCTGAATCTGGAAAAATGGTCTATAAAAAAGGTGTTCCATTTGATGAGAGGAATATATGGTTAAAAATTAATGTACAACTCAAAGACTCACCCTGTATAATCGCTAACTGAGCACTGAACTGATCAATATATTCAATATCGCGCAAAGAGTTACGAATATCGGTCGTATATTTTCGGCGAATTGCGTACTCAGCATCATTCTGAAGTACAAAATGCGCACTAAATATGCTGAACCCTGAATCCCTTTATTCAATTTCTCATTAACCGTAGCAACACAACAACAATTAACATTATATATAACATGATGAAAGGATGGTCCTGGAATGAAAATGTGTCACTAACATTGCCTCCCAGTTTCCTTTGTGTAGTTTCAGCGCGAGGTGTCGTCATTTTAATGGAAGTTGCAGAGAGGACCTGCTAGCTGTTCGAACTTACTAGGAACCTTATGAATTCTTAACAAAAGGAAGAATATTCTGGAGGAAGGGATGTGAGTTAGAGTTCCAACGAGATATTCCAACAAGATATACACCATATAATCCTGTAGCATCTGATATAGTCAACAATTTTCATACAATGTAACTGCATGAGTCAAGTCGTTCATCCAATCAGTGAATCTAAACATTTTATCAGTTCATAGAGTGCAAATTCTAATAATTTGAAACGAGGAAATTCTGTGGATATTTCGGTACTGAGAATACCTCATACCATCCCCTAATAGTTTAATCAATAGATTACTAAAAGTTCCCATGAATGCTCAAAATTTATACAGGGTTGCAGGGTGAGTCGTACTGAATATTGAAGGATGTTATTATTCAGGTCATTTCTGATGAATTTGGTCCTATAATATGTACTCCGAAATTTTACCGAGATATTGAATTTTAAAGAATTTTTTTTAAATCCCTCATTTTTTGGCTTTTCTATCGATTTTTTTAAAATTAGAGCTCCTAGGATCCGTTTTTTGTTGTATCTAGAGGGGATTTCTATTAATAAAAATGATCAACAGAAACTGAATCTACTACTAACAGCTCAAAAGGACTGCTTGACAAAGGTTAGATGAGAATAATTTTCACTGAATGTTTTGAACATTGAAGCGTTTTTTTAAAGGAAAAATATATGGAAGTTATTCTGCAGATGCGTTTATAAACTTCTTCGTCTCTTCAGTTATCCAAAAAGGTATAACACTTGATATTAAATAGGCAAAACATTGACCAAATTACAGTTAAGGTAGTAGAGGGAACATTTTTAGTTTGAGGTAAAAGAAGCTAATAATACGCAAATAAAACAAAAGGAAACAGAACAATATTCTTATAACTCTTGTTCGACATGGCCGCCTCCATTTCTTACACAAATTATCATTGAGGCGACTAGACCTCTACAGTTTCATGGTCTCTGCCGATATTGAAGATCCGGTTTTTTGAAGAAAATCATGTGGACAGATGAGTAGAAATTTGATGAAGGCGGCATCACAAATTATCATAACGCCCATTATTGGGCTCCCAAAGCACGAGGTAACCCAAAGAACAAAAGGGTCACAAAGGAGACTCAGTCTAAATGTGTGGATGGACAACATATCAAATTCCATGTTAGGGCCATACTTCCAGCCCGATAATTTGAATGATGAAACATATGAAAACTTTTTGAGGAGGGAGTTACCCTCTTTATTGGAAGACTTGACTATTACAGTGAGACGAGACAGGTTCTTCCAACATGATGGCTGCTCAGCGCAGTACACAAGAATTGTTCGAGTATGGTTGGACGAGAAGTACCCAAATAAATGGATTGGAAGAGGCGGAACCATAGCATGGCCGTCGAGGAGCCCCAATTTGACGCCGATGGATTTGTATGAAAAGACTAGTGTACGACCAAATGACGCCGATTGCAAATGTCGATATTCTGAAACAGAGGATTATTGATGCAGCTGAGGAAATGAGGCAGAGACTGCTGACTTCTGTCGTGAAAAGTAATTTAAGGAAACGAATGAGAATTTGTGTGAGACATGACGGCGACCATGTTGAACAACAGTTATAAAAATGTTATTCTGTTTGTTTTCGTTTTCTTTTTACGTATTATTAGCTTCTTTTACCTCAAACTAAAAATGTACCCTCTACTACCTTAATTGTAATTTGGTCAATGTTTTACCTATTTAATAGCAAGTGTTATACCTTTTTCAATAGCTGAAGCGAAGAAGAAGTTTTTAAAAGCATCTGCAGAATAACTTCCAGTTACAATACACGAGACAAAGAAAAATTCACACTACCGTATTCAAGACTGAAGAAAACACAACAGGGATTGAACTACACTTGCCTAAAGTTATATAACAAACTACCTGAATGTCTAAAGGAGTTGAGTGCTGTTGGTTTCCATAAGGAAGTTAAGAATCTTTTATTGAAACAGACAATTTATAATATAAATGAATTTTTATGATTGTTAGTCTTACTTGTTAATGTGATAAATTCGTCATATATTATACTTGTTCAATAGTAGAAATATTTCTGTTTCCAATTAATTTGTTTGATAAACCGTGTAAGCTTTGACGGTAATAATTATTTGTTGTTATTTTACCATTGTAAGTATTAATGACGAATAAAATATGTATGTATGTATGTATTGTACATTTGATTTGAGGTAGAAAACGCCAATTGAAATTTCTAATTGAAAGAATTGCAGTAGGCTACGATATTTTGAGTATTCTTGATTTCGACTTATAATCCGTGTGTGCCGATCCATCTATCTTCAAATAGACCGATAAGATAAATAAAAGTGAAAATACTATGAACAAGAAAACGGACACAAACAAATTAAGCTCAATATACAGCTATTTATTGGAAATGTCTGGACATGAGGATTTCTATGATGGCCCTCTAGATGAATAAAAAACCAAAAAATAAAAGTTGGCTGTAGGAACATGACAATAGTTTTATTGAACGTCAATTTTATTGAATGTCTATTTTTAGCTGTGATGCAGGTTTTTTATATAAACCTCACATTCGGTGAGTGAACATTTGTAAATGTTTGTATTTTTATTAAACCATGATTTTGTAGAAGCCCTGAAGAAGCATTAAACTAATGCGAAAGCTTGGCAAAGAATAAATAGTTAAAACCATTATTCTCCTGAATTGAGTCAATAACCCTTAAGAAATTCACAAATATTTGAAATATAGACTCTTATCATTGCATTAAATATATATATATATATATATATATATATATATATATATATAAATAGCTTCTTATGTCCGACAATTGTTGGTATATCATGTGTTTTTTGATGACGAATTCCTATAAAGGTTTTTTCAATTATGTAACAATGTGTATGAATGAAGTGAAGTAATGTCCCTAAGAATGAATAAAATCCGAGTCAGTAATTCATTCCAGCATCTAAAATATTTATAATTTCAACTGAAGGGGAAAAAGATGATCCATTCATAGGAGTTCCGAATTTCTCCGAGATACACTCCCAAGAAGGAACAACATCAAATAAGCCCCTGATTTATTCGGAATTCCTTCGCCCAGCCATTGAAGCGATCTGTATTTCATTCATATTCTATTCAATTCCTCAAATAACGTTATCTCTTGGATTTACATCTGCAACATAGAATATCCGGCCTGATTACTTCTTTCCGAGAATGCGGTCTTCGAATATCTCAGGGAAATATTCGGGGTAATTTCTCATCGAAGTTCCATTTGCTCGGAGTGTTATATGCGTAGGCACGGGTTCTATAATTTGAGGAATATCTAGCAGTACGAACGAAATGCAAATTTGCGGTTCGGATATTGGATGAGAAAATATTTCTGTGACGCCGTTTCATGTATTGCCTCAGATGTTTGACCAGGAGAATATGAAGGAAGGTGTCCGAGATGGAATTCTTAATGATATCCTGTTTTCTGTCTATAGCATGAACTATGTACTTGGTCTGTAAGGACGCCTACCAACATCTTTAAGATAGATGCTCACTTAGGCGAAGCGTCGCGAACGGTAGCGCGGCGAGGAGAAGAGTCATTTTGCTGAGGACCGCGCATAGATAACAGCGTCAGGTCGCATATCGGAAGGAATTGAGAGTCCCTTGAAAATTTTCAGTATCATTTGAAACACTCACAAAGTCTGATCCCAACCCTGGGAAAGGTAATGGACAGACTCACAAACAGACGTCTCCAACACTGGCTGGAAACTTACGAAGGACTGAACGTGAGACAATACGGATTTCGGGAAGGACATTCGACAATAGACGCACTGATAAGACAAATACAAACCCTCAAGGACAAAAAGAAACACCAACTACTTGTGACTCTAGACCTGCGGAACGCTTTCAATGGCGCCTGGACACCGTATATAAAGAATGAAATGGAAATAGCCAAGGTGTCGAAAGCGCTCCGCAGGCTATGTGGCGACTTTTTAACGGACAGGACAATAACAAGTGGACCAGTAACGAGGACAATGACGAAAGGATGTCCGCAAGGATCATGCCTTGGACCAACCCTGTGGCTGCTGGTAATGCAGGGATGGTTCAGGAAAATGGACGACGCGAACTAAAGATGGAAAACAGACTAGGCACAAAGACGAGGCATAGACATAGAATGTACGGACACACTTGCAACTTTCCAGGCGTTTGCAGACGACCAGTTCATGCTCCTCGAAGGAAACTCCGCAAAGGAGAACGAAAATGGCGATACCCATGGGAGGGATGCAAACGCTGGGAAAGTGAAAGTGGAAACAAATACATCGAGAATAACACAGAGACAATGTTTATGTACAGCAGACGAAAAGTGAGACCACTGACAATAAAAACAGACGACGTTACATTACAGCACAAAGACACCATAAAATACTTAGGACTAACGATAGACAGAACAATTAATTATTTACCACACGTAAAAGAGACAAGACAAAAAATCAACAAAAAGGTGACAACACTATTGGGAACAATTAGCAGAACATTACGGAGAGTGTGATGAAACCAGCTGTGCTGTAGGCCTCTGAAATATGGGGCATCAACGCAGAAAGGACTCCACTGAGAAGACAGACGGACGCGACACAGAGACCATTGCTTCTGCTCATAAATAGGCCCTACGCCACTACACCAACAGCGGCACTGCAGGTTATCGCAGGGGTTTCGACATGGTGGGCAGAAGCAAAACACAGACATAACGATTGGACTAAAAACAGAACGGACATACAGACCAGAAGGCTCCAAACAAAAGACAAGCCACATCCCTCTAGAGAACAGAACATAGACACAAACAGCACGAAAAAAAGACAATTTGGAAGGAGGAAAACGATGAGACAAGACATAATGAGGGAGTGGCAACATGCATGGGACACTGAACAAAAAGGACGAGAACTATACGAGCACTGCTCACAGTGCGGCAGTGACTGCAACGGACAAACAGAAGATGCTCGACACATAAGGACGGAATGCACGCTGACAGACAGAATGGAAATAAGACAGGAAATTATGAGCAAATGCAACAACATAAATATACAATTAAGGAAGGACGGAAAGGCAAACGAAACGGACATAAACAAACTGCTATAAACGACACCAACTAACTAACTGACAATTAACGAGGACAAAGGTTGCAGCAGAACACCTAGCTGCAACCAAACGAAGCTCAAACACTCACAAAGTATCATTTGAATATTTCATATCGTGCGGTCAAGATGAGCAGCTCTTCCTTTGAAGACGATCTGTTTGTTTTGGATTTAATATCCAGTATGAAATAAGAAGAAGATGCCAATAAAAAATTGGTTCAAGTCCTGTGGACAGGATCTTTCTGGCGCTCTAGTTCAAACAGACAAATTATATCTCCGAAAGTATTGGTTTCTCTTAGTTGGGAATTATATCAATGTATTCATATGATAGAACTGCATCATAAAGGAAATTCAATTCAAATAATAGTTCATTTATCTAGATTAAATGAGCAATCTGAGAATGAGAACTGCACCATGGAAGGAACCAAATTAAAATAGCCGAAATGAATGTGACTCTCTCATATAAAACAGGATGAAATGTACGAGTACACAGATCATATAACAAAGCTTAGATAGAATAATTATAGCATTCAGTGAAAAAATAGAAGTACGATTCATTATTGAAATTTAGAACTTCATCTTAGCAGAAATTGAATTCAAACATCATAGAAGAATTTAAATTCAACAAGAGTGCCAAAAATTATCAATCCAAAACCAATAGACGAATTCTACCCAACAACGAACTCATCCGAGATATTCATTCCTCAATTATATGATGAACGATAATATATATCTTTCCTCAAATCTACAATATTCCAGTTTTGTTTTTAGTGGAGATATTCTGAACTCAATATTATTAACTTACCATTACCATTCCCATCATCATATGGATTGACCATCGGCATGAAAATATCAACCAACAAAAAGTATGATATTATATTATCATTCTCATATTTATACGATTGCTCGAATGAAACAACGTCATGTCTCAAGAGAATAAGTTGACATTATAACAATTCATAGAATACCCACATAATAATTTTATCATTCTGTGAAAACGTAGAAATACGATTTGCATTGAAATTTTGAAAAATCATATCTCCGAAAGTATTAGCTTGTTAGAGTTTAAAATGTTATGAATGGATTCTTATGATAAAACTGCTTATTAAAAAAAATTTAATTTGGAATTTGTTCTGTAAAGAAAAAATTTTTTTTTTGTTACTCCGAAACCGTTTGTCCGATTTTGCCCAATAACGAACTTAGCCGAGATATTTATCCCCCAAACCCACTCTGAAAATTTCAACTCTCTAGCTCATTCCGTTCGAGATTTATCGTGCCTACGGCCGGCCGGACGGCCGGACAGAATGAATTTCGACCACGGATTCTTGATCAGTGAGTCGAACCAAATCGTTTAAGACCATTTTCATCGAAAAATTCGAAAATTACAGACATTTGGGCAAATTGATAAGCACTCAGTTCCGAGGAACTAGAGCGCCAAAAATACCGACATGAATATTTCTGCAATATTTTGTTAGGATCGCATGGATGAAAATTCAAAAAAACCCTATTTAAAAAAATTCAGTATCTCAAAAACTATCCGACAGATACCGAGGAACTAGAGCGCCAAAGATGCGGGTCAGAAACATAAATCAAAAGAGGGAAACGTACGGTTAATTTCATCACTTGTTTTCCGACTTCAGATGAAAGAAAAAGAAATATTTTAAATACTACATCTAGCATTTCCTACTGAATACTAGCACTGAATGACAATAGAACACGGATCACGAATGAAATTATTACTCTTATCTTCGCCTGAGACCGCGCACTTGGGCGAAGCGTCAGGAGAAACGACTCCTAGTTGCATCGAATATCATTCGCTCGGAGCACTCGAAATCGATCTCATCTGTCATGCATCTGTCCAATTGAACCGAAAATATCTGTCAAATATGACTCTGAGTGATCCGAGCGTGTCAATGGAAATCGCCATAAGTGAGCGGCTCTCCATTGAATTCAATATAAACTTCTTGGGCGAAAAACAACGCGCCTAGTCCGTTCGCGACGCTTCACCTGAGTGGGCGTCTGTCTTTGAGCATAGATTTATTGCATCGGGAAGAAATCCGAGAGCTTGAAAACAAACCTAAAGGGAATGAACAATGAACATATATGTAGGTACATTCAAACATAGAGCGTGCCAAAAAAGTAACGTATCTCGTCAATAATTCTTGTACGAAGAATTATTAAGGAAAATTCTCGCACCCGTCGATTTTTAATTTCAGAAGCAATTTATCCTGTGTATTTTTGAATTTGATATTTCTCACCCCCTTTTGCTTAGGATGTAGGATGAAACTGCATCTTGAAAATAATTGAATTCAAAAGTTTTATTGTAAAATTTATTTTTTTTTTATTCGTTACTGGACCGATTTTGCCCAGTAACGAAATCGACCGAGATATTTATCCCTCGAACCTACTCTGAAAATTTCAACTGTCTAGCTCATTCCGTTCGAGAGTTATCGTGTTAACAGCCGGCTGGCCTGCCGGACAGAATCGATTTCGACCACGGATTCTTGATCAGTGAGTCAAACCAAATCGTTCAAGACCATTTTCATCCAAAAATTCGAAAATTACAGACATTTGGGCAAATTGATAAGCACTCTGTTCCAAGGAACAAGAGCGCCAAAAACGGCCCAATCAATTCTACTTTTAGCCACATCGCTAAATAGGAAATCAAATTTCCTTTCATTTGATATACAGGGTGTCCCAAAAATACCACGCGAAAGTGACACTGGAGATAGATTGGCATTAGGTCTATCAGATAGCATCAACATGACCTCAGTAAAAGTCCGCTGGTTTTCGAGATATCACCACTTTTGTGTATTTTTTAAAAATCTCCAGTTTTCGGTCTTTTATCGCCTAGCATTGCTAGAAATTATTTCAAACTCATGTTTTTTTTTACCTAGGCTATCCTGAATAGTTGCTTTAAACAATGAAGTAATAACTTCACCGACAACTAGAACAAAATCCTTCAAAAAATGTCTAACTTGTTGTATTTTATGCCGAAGTTAAAACGTTAACTTAAGTTTGAATGACTGCTGTGAAAAGAAATTATATCAGACTGAATTGAAAAATAATCGCAAAAACTGGTCCATTTCATGCCCTTTTCAAAATGATACAACACTACCAATTTTTTTTAATCAGAACCAGAATTGCTTGTTTTGTAACATGGAAACCGGTCCGACTTTCACAGACTAGGGGTCTTCGAATAGTCTAGACCAGGGGTCACCAAATGGCGGACCGCGGTCCGGATGCGGATCGCGAACCTTTTTTTTGCGGACCATTTTTCCAGAAAACATGTATTCTTGATTAAAAAAATTCATATAACTTTTCGTTTTATTTACTAATTATAGATATTGGATTTAGATTAACTGCTAGTAAAATTCTTATGCCATCATAATGCTATCAACGACCCGCGACAGATATACAGATTTTGTGAACGGACCTCCAATGAAACTAATTGGTGACCCCTGGGTTAGATACTAGAGAAAACTTTTTGACGTTTGACGGATTTACTCATTTCCTAATATTTTCCGAACGGATAGAGATACAGAGGAAATAGATACATAAATCTAAACGTCCACCGACCAATCATCGGGGAAAATTTGGATATCGAGATGTGAAAATCATAGATTTCGGACGGGAAAGAAGAATTTTCCTTCGATTCCGGGTCAAAAATATTTCTAAGTGCCGACCCAAAAAAATGTTTTCATGGTATATCGATACGGAGCTCGTGTCTAATTAAATCGAGGTCGCTGATCACGAATATGTAATTAGTTTTTCCCTAAGTGGCGTACTTTGGGAAAATTTTCACTTAAAGTGAAAAAATTGACGAAAATAGGTCAATTTTGGAACTTTCCACCGCCCAAAAAAATCGGAGTAGGGTGTTGCTGATTTTTTACGTCATATTTGGATCCTTTATCTATCGAATCATCCGAACAATAAATGTCCAGGCCGTACTATTCTGAAATTATTTTTTTTTTCCAAGGGTCTGTTTTTCGGAGAATTCATTTCGCGGTATTTCCGCGGAAAATTCTCTAATGAAAAATCCGATCATATATTCGTAATCTACGGTCCCGAATTAGTAAATGACGTAATTTGCATCGAAATCAGAGACCAGTCGAATTTTGGCAATTTTTTAATACATTAAATGCCTTAAAAAAATCCCATTTTTCGAGAAAAATTTTTTGACGCAAAACTATGAAGCGGGTACTTATTCTTATAGATTCGGGGCCATAGATTCCGTATCTACCATCAGATATTTATTACAAAAACTTTCCGAGGAAATATCGCGGAAAGAATTTTCCGAAAAATAGACCCTCGGGAAAAAAAATCATAATTTCCGAAGCGTACGACCTGGACATTTATTGTTCGGATGATTCGATAGATAAAGAATTCAAATATGACGTTAAAAATCAGGAACACCCTACTCCGATTTTTTGGGCGGTGGAAAGTTCCAAAATTGACCTATTTTCGTCAATTTTTTCACTTTAAGTGAAAATTTTCCCAAAGTACGCCACTTAGGGAAAAACTAATTACATATTCGTGATCAGCGACCTTGATTTAAGTAGACACGAGCTCCTTATCGATATACCATGAAAAAAATTTTTTGGGTCGGCACTTAGAAATATTTTTGACCCGGAATCGAAGGAAAATTCTTCTTTCCCGTCCGAAATCTATGATTTTCACATCTCGATATCCATTTTTCCCGATGATTGGTCGGTGGACGACGTTTAGATTTATGTATCTATTTCCTCTGTATCTCTATCCGTTCGGAAAATATTAGGAAATGAGTAAATCCGTCAAACGCCAAAAAGTTTTCTCTAGTATCCAACACATACAAAAAGCTACAATTTTCTGATTAGGTCGACGCGGCTTTGGTTATTCACTAAATCGGGTACGCAGATCACGAATCTGTAATTAGATTTTCCGTATCTCGATTAGTTTCGGAGCAATGACGAAGAAAGTCGCAATTTCTGGCTCTACCTCCGGAAAATGGACTAATCATTCGGATTTTTCGCCATATTACCAAAATTAATCGAGATACGGAAAAACTAATTACAGATTCGGAATCTACGCCCTCGATTTAGAGAATAGCCAAAGCCGTGGCGATCTAATCGGAAAATTCTAGATTTTTGTATGGGTTAGAATCTAGACAAAGGACTCACAGCTCTGGCAATGTGTTAGTTGTTGTATGCATTTTATCAATATTTCACTGGAAATAGGTCATAAATACTTCTATAAGAGTTGAAGTATTACAAGATATTTTACTTGCAATTATCTTTCCGTGGAAAATATTAATTTCAAGGGTGAGACCACCCATGCAAAAATAAACCAATTAACCCAAAACATTTAAGTTTTACAAGCGAGCTGCTTTGTTTAGAAATACAAATGAGCGCTTCCCAACATGTGAAGTCATGGGACGCAACAGTGGTGATATCTCGAAAACCAGCGGACTTTTACTGAGGTCATGTTGATGCTATCTGATAGACCTAATGCCAATCTATCTCCTGTGTCACTTTCGCGTGGTATTTTTGGGACACCCTGTATATCACAATCCATATCTTACCATTTGAAAAAATAAAGTAGTGGGGTAGTGGGGCGTAGGGGATGAGAAATATCAAATTCAAAAAAGCACAGGATAATTTGCTTTTGAAATTAAAATGGGTTCAAGCCCTGTGGACAGGAGCTTTCTGGCGCTCTAGTTCAAACAGACAAATTATATCTGGTATTGGTTTCTCAGAGTTGGGAATAATATCAATGTATTCATATGATAGAACTGCATCATAAAGGAAATTCAATTCAAATAATAGTTTATTTATCAAGATTAAATGAGCAATCATGAGAATGAGAACTGCACCACATTTTCAATTTTTTTTTTACACTTTGCGGTAATCTGGTCAATACAAAACTTCACATGCGTATAAAGGTAATGATTCTACAATTTGATGCTAAATTTGAGATAGATCGAGTGATCGGTTTCGGAAATATTCATAAAAAATATTTTTACTAAAATCGGCCATAACTCCGAAACCCCTTGATAGATTTCGCCCATTAACGAACTTGTCCGAGATATGTACGCTCCAAAACCACCTTGCATTTTTCAATCCGCTAACTCCATTCGTTCGAGAGTTATCGTGCCTACGGCTGGTCGGCCGGACGGACAGAATCGATTTCGCACTCGGATTCTTGATCAGTGAGTCGAACCAAATCGTTTGAGACCATTTTCAGTCAAAAATTCCAAAATTACAGACACTTGGGCAAATTGATAAGCACTATGTTCCGAGGAACTAGAGCGCCAAAAAAACAAGTTTCGTATGACAATTGCCCAAAACAGGTTTGAAGTACCTACAAATAGTAGGTATTCCATAAAACATGTATGAATGAAGATAAGTAATAATAAAAAATAACCTTGTAATCGCTCAAAAATTTCCTGATCTACGTTCACCAAATTTTTTCCTCTCTCGAACTACAGAATTATGCTTTCAATATTTACGTAATATTTTCAAACATTTTCGGGTGAGGTTGCATCGCTAAAATACGAGTATTTCAACCCCAATATTTTTGAAGTTACAATATTCCCTTCTGTCAGTCCCGTCATAAATTGAGAGAACTGAGCATTCGTCTATGGATGAAAAGCAGTCTCACTACTCTCAGATCTCTTACTTCATGTTCCGTTTCGAAATTTAAGACTTTTCTGAGAAAAACTAATTTCGGAGCAAACAACTGAGATTTTTCTCACTTCGCTCACATTTCGGAATACACTTTATTCTCATAATTCTTCGATTGATTAGATAATGTCATGTCATGTCATAAGTTGACATTATGACAATTCATACATAGAATAATTATATCAATCTGTGAAATACGATTTACATTGAAATTTTGAAAAATCATATCTCCGAAAGTATTAGCTTGTTAGAGTTAAAAGAGAATGAATGGATTGCTATGATAAAACTGCTTATTAAAAAAAATATAATTTGGAATTTGTTTCGTAAAAAAAAATTTTTTTTTTTTACTCCGAAACCGTTTGTCCGATTTTGCCCAATAACGAACTTAGCCGAGATATTTATCCCCCAAACCTACTATGAAAATTTCAACTCTCTAGCTCATTTCTTTCGAGAGTTATCGTGCCTACGGGCGGACGGCCGGACCGGCCGGCCGGACAGAATGAATTTCGACCACGGATTCTTGATCAGTGAGCAGAACCAAATTGTTTAAGACCATTTTCATCGAAAAATTCGAAAATTACAGACATTTGGGCAAATTGATAAGCACTCAGTTCCGAGGAACTACAGCGCCAAAAATACACAGGTGCGAGGATTTTCCTCAAGAATTCTTCGTACAAGAATTATTGACGAGTTATTATATTTTTTTGGCACGCTGTATAAGCAAGCCATCATGAAGGGTATTGGAGAGCCAGAGGTCTCTGTTATCCTATGAATGCCTCAACACCATTAAGCAGCTGACTACGGGCAACAAACTGACCCTTTTATGAATACCGGGGCATTGTGGTGTTGAATGAATTGAATTGGCAGAAAGAGACCACAATAGAGAGGTGTTCAACAGTGGGATCTAAGCAAGAGGAAAGCTTTCTGGAACACACCCGGACAAATAATTGTTAAAAGGTCATTATCACCATTATATCTCGCCGTATTGAAAATCACGATAAAAATAATATAGTAATAATATAAAAATAATTTTTCGTTTCTTCTATTAACCGAATGGTGTCATTAAGTCCTGAACATCAACCTTGATTATTTTCTAAATAATTCTTCAAATGAAGGTCCTTATCGATTTAAATGGAAGAATCTAACGATAATTACTATTTGGAGTTGGATATATAAAAATAAAATAGTTTTTCGAGTTTCTTGATCTTCTATTCAGAAGTATCAATTTGTGAATAAGAAGCTACAACATTTTTAATAAGATCATCAAAATATTTTATATTTTACAACGTTTTGCGCGCATGCTCTGTGGAACATCGCGTTATCATTCTGTTCGGTAGCTGAATGGGTGACCGTTGCCACCATAACTATCGAACGGAACAAGATAGCGACTTGCAATTTTCAGGGCTGGATGCTCATTTGAATGTGACAGTTACGTTAATGGATATAATCGACCAAACGGTTTCTGTGTTATACCGACCCCATCTTAAATTGTGTTCTTCAATAACTCAAAATATATAAACTCGATATTGAAAGGTTTTTTTCTGGGTTTTCTCTCCCAAACTCTGAAAAATATCTATTAAATAAAAATTAATCATTTTGTGATTTGCTTCTGCGTAAGAAACACAAGATATTTGTCAGAAGCAATCAATTGAACAATGTTGCCTAACAAACAACAACGAAACAACATCAACGAAGAAACAACTATATCGTAACGTTTCGGATTCTATATCAGACTCCTTCGTCAGACGCTTAATGAAAATCTTCAGAATTATTTAGTTGATAGTTATTTTGTGAAATTCAAGAATTGATAGTTATTTTTTAGTTATTTTATTGATAGTTGTTTCTTCGTTGATGTTGTTACGTCGTTGTTTGTTAGGCAACATTGTTCAATTGATTGCTTCTGACAAATATCTTGTGTTTCTTACGCAGAAGCAAATCACAAAATGATTAATTTTTATTTAATAGATATTTTTCAGAGTTTGGGAGAGAAAACCCAGAAAAAAACCTTTCAATAATGAGTATACCTCCCACAGTATTCTTTAATGATTACATATAAACTCGATCCAATTAAAACCTTGTAATTACTTATTAATGCCGACGCACTATTTCTTGTAAAGTTTCTTGAATACCGTATGACAAAAATAAAATGAAAAAATTTTTTCTTCAGAAATTTTTAATATCATAAACTATCCGTCCAACGCCGCTGAAATTCCGCACATAAACTCGAGCCACTATTTCATAATCGAGTAGGTACCAAATTTCAGCTCCATCGGCTTTGTACGAGGCGTGAATAGACAATGAAGCATGAGCGCAAATGCTCCAGACTTCACATCAGTGCTTTTCTCGAATATTTTTCCTATAAGCTCAGTTCAGTTAAGTTGATTTACATATTTATATTTTCATCATATAACTTGCTTCGTTTCAATTCGTTATAGTTAACTCATTAGCACTTGTATTAATACTGATTGCAGATGATGCCTCCAAGGTGATTAGCTATTTTTCTGGACAGTTAATAGTCAGCCAAGTTTTTTACTGAGTCACGGTACAAGATTCCTCACATAAAAGCTCCAGAGCTGACTTCAGCTGTTAGTATACAGGGTGAGTCTTTGACCATTGCATTAATTTTAACCAAAGATTCCTCTCATCAAATGAAACACTTTTTTCATTTAACATTTTTCCAAATTCAGCTCAGGTAAAAAGATACAGGCTGTTGAAATTTTGAAAAAAAATCAGTTTTTATTTTGTAGCTTTGACATCCTTTTTTCGAATAAAATGAATGTTGGCGTAAGGTTTCCTATAACTATGATACATATTTTCCAAACATTAGTTATTTTCTACTTCTAATGGTTTTCTAGTTATGGACTCGTGGATTCATAAAACTAAACGAAATTAGCATAAAGAAAGCATATAAAGTTTTTCTTGAGTCATTTCAAGAATATTCCATCGTTTTAGAACATTATATTATTCTTCATCATTTCTCCTTAAACGCACCGTTTTCGAGATATTCTTCATTGAATGTTTTA
This sequence comes from Halyzia sedecimguttata, assembly GCA_937662695.2. Taxonomy (NCBI): domain Eukaryota; kingdom Metazoa; phylum Arthropoda; class Insecta; order Coleoptera; family Coccinellidae; genus Halyzia; species Halyzia sedecimguttata. The sequence goes on from OW569414.2 coordinate 106,721,270, forward strand.
AAATGGAAAACTCCAGAAATTTCACTACTTTTATGGATCCGTCCCTGAGCGTTGGAATCCCGAATCAAGCTGTAAACCTCGTTACCATGCCTTATTCTCGTCCACCAACAATGTCATAGATAATTTATATGCGGGAGTGTATTAGCACATTGTGAAATCTTTAAACGTTTGTAACGTTTACCTGAGCTGAATCTGGAAAAATGGTAAATGAAAAAAGTGTTTCATTTGATGAGAGGAATCTTTGGTTAAAATTAATGCAGTGGTCAAAGACTCACCCTGTATATTCAATTCGGAACTTAGCTCGTTCCGCCTTATAATTGAAGAAGTTTAAATCTATTTGGATTCTTATCTTGATGAGATACAATCACTTCTTAGTTGAAATTGAGCTTGGTTCGCGACGCTGAACTTTGCAAGGATTAACTGCGGTGAATGTTTTTACAATAATTATTTGTTGACACATTTAAATTTCGGAAAGCTTTTCACTCGGCAGTTTGTTTTGGACCTCCTCGGAATATAAATATGAATGAATCAGATGACATTTACGTAGGTTGATTTCAAGCCTGAATGAATAATACTTATTCATTTTATCAACCTAACCTGCGCTAGTTGTTGAAATAACTCAAGTTCTATATATATCTTCAGATAAATCATTGAAGATATTTTCATCAGATTCAAAATAAATTACCTGACTCGAAGATGCCAATGATAAGTGGACTCTAGGAGTTGGCGAAGGATGTGATATTTATTTTAGTAAATTTACGTTATGTCGCACAAAATATCGTTGGATGTTTTCATCTATAATCTCGAGTTTGAAAGAATCAAGTGAATACAAGATGATATGTATATAACATAGAACAACAAGTCCAGAGCGTTCCTGCCAATCGGGTCCTTCTTTATTAACATTTATTTATTTATTATTTTATTTATTATTTAACATTTATTAACAACGGTATCGCCATTTTTCATTATTATATAACATAGAACATAAGAGGCAGATTAGACTATTCTCAAGTTCAGAGTGTTATTATAATTATTATTATTAGAACGTGGTCTTGTGCTTGGTCCAGTTCTTCAGAGCTGAGACCGATTGTTGTATTACCCTGCTAATTAAATCCTAAGGTCATTGTCAAAGGTCTCAATAAATCCGATGATGTCCTTGGGGGCCTTGGCTATCACGTCATGAGGATTTAATACTGGCTCACTCATATGTGAAATTCTTAGGCTTGCCAGGTCTAGGAGTGTTCAAACTATGTATTCGGCAGTTTTCTTTTCCGAACCTAAAGCTCATGTCATGGCAGCTACATGAGCTTTCTGGTATAGGATTTATAGGGTACGAATCTTTTTGTCTATGCAAGTCCTGGAGTATTTCTCCAAAGAGCTGATCTGTTATTTAGCATCCACTGCGAGCCATTTAGACCTCTGTAATCTCAAATCCAAGATTCCCTGCTGTCCTGGGAATGTCGGAATACTATAATAATACTAGCTGGCCCGGCAGACTTCGTACTGCCTCCTCAACGCCTGCCCAACGCCAACGCCAACGCCAACTTCAAATCCAAATCCAACTCTAACCCATCTCCAACTACGACTCCGACTCCTACTCCGACTCCGACTCCGACTCCGACTCCGACTACGACTCCGACTCCGACTCCGACTCCGACTCCGACTCCGACTCCGACTCCGACTCCGACTCCGACTCCGACTCCGACTCCGACTCCGACGACTCCGACTCCGACTCCGACGACTCCGAATCCGACTCCGACTCCGACTCCGACTCCGACTCCGACTCCATTTCCACCTCCATCTCCATTTCCACCTCCATCTCCATTTCCATCTCCATCTCCATTTCCACCTCCATCTCCACCTCCAACTACAACTACTACAACTCCAACTACAACGCCAACTCCATAACCAATGCCAACCACAATACCTACTCCAACTTCAACTCCAACCCCAACGCCAACTTCAACGCCAACTCAAACTCCAACGCCAAAAACATTTTCCAGTAGACCAAATTGTAAATCTAAACCATTCTCGAATCTCCACGAACACACACAAAAAATTTCATCAAAATCGGTCCAGTCGTTTAGGAGGAGTTCAGTCACATACACACGCACACAAGAAATATATATATTAAGATTATTATCAATATATGTATAAAAGGAAGTCGCGTTAGTTACACTACTTATAACTCAAGGACGGCTGTACTGATTTGGCTGAAAATTGTTCGACCGCGTTTCCGTGTGACGTGGCATGAGTCACTATAAAAACTGGTATAACAAAAACGCATCTGACATGGAATAACAGTATGGCGCAAGTGACAGTGTGACGTGACATAAGTCATTATAAAACGTGGTACAACAAAAACGCATCTGACATGGAGTCACAAAATGCAAATGACAGCTAAACGTTATTTTGTCTATGGTCGAGGTTAAGGCCAATCCTTGAAAGTTTGTGGGTTGAATCTGGAATATCCATGTTTTTCCCATGGTCAATTATATGTGACATGTTCCCAGGTTGGAAGACCATCTGCGTTGTTTGTTCTTACGCCTATTAATAAAACACAAAATAGAAAAGCACTGATGTGAAGTAAGTACTCTTTGGCGTGCGTGTTCACGTTGGCTAATTTGAATTGAATGATGAGGGTTTCAAGCTCAGTGGATAGAACGAGCCAGAGATCTACCCAAAGGGTAGTGGATAATTAAGAGAGCTGTGTCTAAGATGGCATAAGGATAGAGTAACAAAGTTGACAAAGAACACAACTGACTTTCCTTATTCGGACAAGCTCCCATGAGCTTCTGAGGTATCTTCTTGGGGAAGACTTCGGAGGGTAAGTTTAATCATTATCATATTTATAGCACGCGCGTCAAAGCAGATTGACCCCACCTCAATGCCTTTTTCTTTCATTATGAAGTCAATCTGCCATTGGCGCGCGTGCTATAAACATGATTATGATTATACTGACCCTCCAAAGTCTACCCAAGAAGATACCTCAGAAGCTCATGGCAGCTTGTGCGATTAAGAAAAGCTCACCGAAGTGCCAAAATTGAACTAATAATCGTTGAACATTCTTAAGATTTTTTCTATTCATGCTATCCCCACGAAACTTTGCTCAAGTTTTACGTCGGTACTTTGTATCTAACTATCGAGCTTCAATTCAATCGGGTCCGTATTTTTCGAGGAGCTAATAAGAAATCAAACTTAATAAAATCCAAAATCTGCTTATTTATTGGCGGAACAGATTTCGCCGGGTCACCTAGTTAAAAGTGTAAAGCAACTGGCTACAGGCAATAAGGTAACTCTTTTATTGGTGCTAGGGCACTGTGGTCTTGAAGGAATTGAGTAGGCCGACAAACTTGCAAAAAGGCATCCGGGGTAACACATGCTGGAACAGAACCCTTCTATGGGGCTGGAAGAGACTATAACGTCTACGACTGTTCCCAAATCGAATCAGTTAAACTCGGAGCTACTAGAACTCGGGGATCCGCGGTCTAGCTTCAGTGGAGATGGGAGTGGATTCCAAAAGGGAACCTAGTAAATGGGCTCCAAGCAAATTGGTAATGGTAAATTATGTTGTCCATTCTCCTGTATCGGACACTCTTAATTCGAATTTACCATGGTAAATTCGAATTAAGTGTCCAATACAGGAGAATGGACAACATACGCGCAAAAGCTTCTGACTTCACGTCAGTAGTTGAACCAATTTTTTTTTTCGTGATTTTTTTGAAATTTTCTATGGGTGCGGTTCTTAATTTTTTTTTCGTAATTGTTTTCAAATTTTCTGGGGGTACGGTTCTTACAAAATTTTAAACACGTCTTTATGATGATTTTCTACTACTATTTACCAAGCTTCAATTCGATCGAATATTTATTTTTTGAGTTATCAAGGAAACAACATTCCAGGTGGGTATAACTCGGAAACCGGTTAACCGATTATGCCCAAAAACGAACTCAACTCTCCCTTTCGGATATGCAACCTACCCTGAAAATTGCAAGTCCCTATCTCCTTTCATTCGAAAGTTACTAAGGCAACAGTCACCCATCTACTGAACTCACACAAGAATGCTCGAATCTCCAACAATATTCAACGGATCGTGTTAAAACTTGAAACTTGGCAGTAGAGTTTGGTTATGAACGCTCTTGCAAAATTTCAGCAATTTTAAACGAATAGTTACTGATATATAGAAATTTTTTTTCAATATTCAATGATTTTTTTAAAACTTTTTACAAATACTATCCTCACGGAATTTTGCAAGAATTTTCGCGTTGGTATTCTACAACTAATTACCATGGTTGAATTCAATCGGTTAAGTATTTTTCGAGTTAATGAGGAACAAAAAACAACCAAATTTCAGATGGCTATTACTCTAAAACCGTTTGGCTGATTATGCTCATATACAAACTAAAATGTCGCGTTCTGGTGCACATCCTAACCTGAAAACTTTAAGCCGCTATCTCTTTCCGTTCTCAAGTTATCGTGACAACAAAAATATTTTTTAATAATTTTTTTAAAATTTTTTAGCCTTACGATTCACACAAAATTTCACAGCTGTGCTTAGGTTCATATTCTACAACTACTCACCAAGTTTCAATTCGATCGGATTTATATTGGTTGAAAACAAAATTAGTACTCGGAAACCACTGGGCCGATTATGCCCATTAACGAACTTGTCCGTCGTATTGGGATGCACCACCCACTCTGTAAATTTCAAGTCGCTAGATCTTTTCGTTCTCTAGTTATCGTGGCAACGGTCGGACGGCCGGCTGGACAGAATCAAATTTGACCTCGAATTCTTCATTGGTGAGTCGAACTAAATCGTTTGAGACCATTTTCGTCAAAAAATTCGAAAGTTACAGACATTTGGGCAAAACTATAACGCGATGTTCCCCAGAACATACGCGCAAAAATTAAAATGAACATCAAGAAAAGCAAACACTCTCATCATTGACTATTATTTCAGTACGATATTCTCCACCATGAGCGCAGTTTTACTACGTCACTACTCATGAGCACCAAATAAATAAAAAGTTGGGCATCTCATAAGCAGCCAAAAACCTCTCCATTGAATCATTCATTTGAAGACGGAAAAAACACAAACAGAATCCCTGACAAAGGAAAGTTGTTCGCAGACAACATCAAAGTTCTGAGAATACTTCGAACCTCTTCACACATGTAGAAATGCGTGAAAGTTTTTCAGATCAATTGAAATCTAATTTGAAGTTTATTGTTTGATCTGCCATTTCCCGATCAGTCTTGGAGAATTGTGGTATCTTCAGTTTTCTCTATAGAAATGATAATAGAATGAAACATATTTTATAATGAATTTTGTATATTAGAAAATGTACTAAAAATGGGTTGCCTGAAAAAATCCTGGACAGACTATTTTTTATTATTTTTGCGCGTATGTTGTGGGGAACATCGTGTTATCATTTTGCCCAAATGTCCGTAATTTTCGAATTTTTCGCCGAAAATATCTGAATGTGAGATTTGAGTTTGTTTATAAGCATAATCGGCCAAACGGTTTTGGGATTATCGCCATCTGAAATTTGGTTTTTATTTCCTTAATAACTCGAAAAATACTAAAGCGATCCAATTTAAATATGGTTATTAGTTGAAGAATGCCAACACGGTAATTTTTGCAAAATTTTGTGAGGATCGTATCACTAGAAATTTTTTTAAAAATTAAAAATACTCTGTCCAGGATTTTTTCAGGCAACCCATTTTTAGTATATTATCTAATATGCTAAATTTATTATATAATATGTTTCATTCTATTATCAGCTCGGTGAAGGTCGACTTAGGTTCGGATCTTCTACTATGACTTGCGGTTTCTAATGATAGACCGACGATCAAAATTCGTTATTTCCTTTCTTATTCTCGCTCTTACTTTACGAAAATTGGAGGGAGTATTTTCACAGTATGCTAAACCGAAGAACTATAGACCACATTAGTTAGGTTAGGCGGGAAATTTGAATTATGATCCATCCGCGGTGTATCCGCGCACTGAATTCCCCATGCATTTCTTATGGACCTAAAATTTTCGCAAATTTCTCGCCTGTTTTTAGATACTGTATAGTACTGTATAGATTCTGTGAACCTTTCTCTACCATCTAGAATCAAGTTTTCATAACAAAATTGTATATTTCCAAATTAATTAATAAATATAAATTGTTCACCAAATTCGATTGACGTATGTCTTAGCTCACTCGAAATCAGTCAAAAATAATAACATAACCCTAAATCGGCCTTGTAATGACTCACAACAGAAGTCATCTACGACATACGGAAATCTTTCGAACTAGAATGGTTTCAATTTTGATTTAAGAATAAATAGAAGTAGATTTTAATGTGGAAATAACATGAATACATGCACTAATGCTGAAGGTACCCAATACTTGTTGTCTCTGAACTAACATTCTCTTTTAAATAGGGTTGTTTCATCTCAAAGTTGAAATTCCTTGTTGAAAAATTTGAATATGGATCTCCCGCCAAGCGACTGATTCTAACCTAACTAATGTGATCTATTATGCATGAAAATAGCGGAATTAAATTGTGCGTAACGTCTATTTTCCTTATGGGGATACGTTTCAGATATAAATTCAGGAAATATTCTTGATAGCGCTTGAATTATGTGAATGGGCATTGAGACTTTCCTATTTAAATTAAGCTGCCATTTTACGATCGAGTTTCGGACTTCACCTTTCGCCTTTCACCAATCGCCTTTGTATTTTAACGAGTATTGTGAAAATACAATTTGGAACTGAAGTATTGTTCCCTCAATAGCTCAAGAAATACAGATCCGATTACATTGGAACTTGGTAATTAGTTGCAGAATGCCGATGGGCAAATTTCTGCGAAATTTATTATCGTCTTATCATTTGTTTTCTTAAAAATTTTTATGTTTCACATATCTGCCCGATTGTGCTTAAATTCTACACAAACCTTCAAGCCGCTATTTTACACTCTTTTACTGGATTTCAGCTCGATCGGTTCCGTATTTTTGAAATGATCATGAAAATAAAATTTCAAACTGTTATCTACATCTTCTGAATTTTCATCATGTCAATCTCATAAATGTAACCACTCTTTCCTGGTTGAGATACTACCCTGCTTGCCAGCCGCCCAGGAGATTCGGGTGCTAATCCGCGCTGAGTAAGTTCACTATTTTATTTAGTTTAAAATTTTATGCCCAATGCATTTTCTCACATGTAAAAGTTGATAAGACGGCTTGAAGTTTCACGCAGTATTTTGAGTGGGTGCCTGAAGCAGGAATATACAATCTAACATGCGCGCAATAGATCACAAATCCATGTCAGTGCTTTTCTCGATTTTTTTTTTCGGTTGAAGTATAATATCAGCTGCTTCTCAGTTTTGTTATTGATATATGTCCGACAACAACATTTGTAGTGGAAAAGAGTGTAGTTACTCGTTACTCGAGTTCAGTATCGGTCCATAGATAACTCAAACTATAATGTGCTATAGTTTATTGATGATCAAAATTCGAACAGTTGATAAATTCAAAGACTTTGATATAGCGGCGAAGGTGGATGAAAGTTCAATTGACAGCTGTTTAGTTTGTCAATAGCATAGACATAAGTCGAATTTAAGCGAGTAACCGGAGCAGAGCGGTTAAGACCAATATCCTGCTAAACATAACCGATCGGTTATAATAGCAAGGGATTGGTCTTAACCGCTCTGTTCCGGTTACTCGCTTAAATTCGACTATAGAATAACATGGACTGGTTATGAGAAAGAGACCATTGATATCAGTATTGAAGAAAGACTGAATAGTTAAAGGCAAAACCACGGTACAAGAATATATTCTTATACTGTGGCAATTGGCAAAACATTGGTTTCCTTTATCCTTTGACCTTTTCTGTATAGTGTATTGTTTGGTTTCGTGTATTATGTATTTGTTTTCATGATTTGTAGACAGAATAATTAAAGGCAAAACATTTTCATTTATGTAAATCCAAGACTAGTTTCTGAATATTTTGATACTTATAAACTAAAAATATGTCTCATGAATTTCCTTACTGTAATTCATTGAGCTTGTTCGATACTCATTCAAAATAACCAATATTTCTCTTAAAAAAATCACGTTTTTCCAATATATCCCAATTTTCAATTTGTATATTTGCCAATGGTATTGTTTTTATACCATGTATTTGCCTTTACTTATTCTATCCTTCATAACATCTCACTCTCTAATGTATTCCGCAAGGAACTTGAGGGCCAGTCCATGTTATTCTATTTCTATGGTCTCTAGTGAATGCTAAATCACCGTTGAAAATTTGAGTACAAGTAGTGATTCGTACTATTTTTAGCGAATATCGTTTCTACGGTATTATTATTTTGTCGGTATGTAATTCTGCGGAACAAGCTACAAGTATATTGTATATTATTATACTGATCCTCCTTAGTCTTCCCCAAGGAGACCCCTCATAAGCATGTATCCCAGTGCATGTACCTATATATGATTAATAACCTAACATCTCCATATAAGGGTGAGGTTCACGGTGCACCAGTGAGAACTCTAAATGTACCTGACTTGCATAGGTATATTCCAAAGGAATGTTATCTGCGGAGTGGAAGATTCAGGTTTTGAGGTATTGGTTGCTGTAATTGATAACCATATAGAGAAAAGCAATATCTACTTCTGCCAAACCTCCTCAAGTCACCAATGAGTATAAACATCCTTATATTTTTAACATACATAAGAAGGGTAATCATAAAATATGTCCAAATTGCCGAGGACTCAGTGTTACCAGATCACAGCTCATGGTCAGATTGTATGGTAGAATATTGAAAGGTAGAGTAGAAGATAAAATACATGTCATAGAAGAGCAGAATGGGTTCAGGGCAGGAAGATCATGTGTTGACAACATTTTTTGGCTGAAGCAGCTTGTGGAAAAAAGAACCGAGATAAACTTGACTTTTATGGACTTGCTAAAGCCTTATGATAGTGTACCACTCGCTAAATTGTGGAAGAACTCGGAAGAAAATGGCGTACGCCATATATGATATAAGGCAGTAAAGGAGCTCTACACGGATATTTCAGCAAGGGTGAAGGTGAGAACCAAACTCGCTAAGGACTATCAACTATCAAAAGGTCTCTGACAGGGCTAACCAGTAGCCCCGACTCTATTAAAGGTCTACCTTGCGTCGATTCTGAAACATTGACGAAGAAAATATCAAAATATGGGAATTCCAATAGAAAAAGATATACCGAAGGTCCGAAGATGAGGAAGATATTTATTACATGTTGAGGAAATTAGATCAGGCATATTTAGAATGGTGTATGACCAAAAACACCTCAAAAACCAAATATATCGTTGTGAATAATGACAGGAGAGATCTTATCCAACGAGATCAAATAATTCAGGGAGTTGATCTTGGAGTGACCCTCACATCAATCGGATGCAGTGAAAGGAAAATAAAGAAAAGCATCGCCCAAGGAATATCAATGACGAAACAACTGAATGGCGTACTTTAGAGATCACAAATTAGAAATTATATTAAAAGAAAAATCTATAAAACCTTAATAGAGAATATGGAGTACCTAATATGGAACCGAGGAATGGGAAATGATATTGCAACTTAAGAATAAAATGAAAGCGTTGTAGATGGGATATTGTAGGCGCTGCTCTAGACTAACGCTACAGGATCGAGTTAGGAATGATGAGTTAAGAGCTAGAGTGGGTGTTTATGCAGATATTGGAGACAAACACGCAACAATGGATCGGGTACGTGTCAAGAATGAGTGACCAGAGATGGTCATTTAATGTACGCAATTGGGTTAAGAAGAAGAGGAAGATCCAGAAGAACGTAGGGGGAAGGAGTTCAGGAAGAAATGACTTTATTGTTGTATTTTATATAAACATCCTTCTGATAATAAATGAACCCTTGTTTATGCTGTCAAGTCAGTTTATATTTTGAACAATATAAGAGATAACTGATAGACCTACCATATCTTTATATCCAACATCAATTGAAAAGTGTAGATCTTTCAGTTTATTCAAAAAGGTGATATTTGTCTTCTGGTTGCAATCGAATCAATTCAGATATGACTCTATGAATTCAAAGTGACAGATATTTGATACTGCTCCAGAAGACTTGAATTTATGCAGCATGTCTTTGGGGCTGTTTGTGCCAAAAAGACTCGGATATTTAGACCGTCTTCAATAATGGATTGATTGATTCACGAGGAAATTCATCCATGAGTAAATAAGTTGAAGGTTAAGTGTCATAATACGAAATCATCTTTCAAAATCACCGTGAAAATACAATTTTCATTACTTCTTCATTCAAAGTGGTGTTTATCCACTTTCCATCATTTTCATTCATTATCATGAATGATCATCATTGTTTGCAACATATGGTTTGAGATGTGGAACATAATCGATCGTGAATAATAAAAGGATGTGTATTTTACTGAGATATTTCTCTCCATGTCAGAGATTCATTTGTAGAGAGCACCAAACTCAAGAGGAATTTAGTGAAAATCCGATCATGTCAAAACATGCTATCAATTCGGTAAGTGTCTTTTGATTTCCTCAGATTGAATAACATGGTATTTTTTTAGGTAGATTCGAAAGGTACTGTTGGAGCCACTGGATCAATTCTCAGAAATAGAAGTAGTGAACCTGAGGCTTCATCAACACAAATAAGTAGTTCGAGGAATTCAAATATTAATACAAGAGTAAGAAAATTTCATTTTCAGTTTTCCATAATGAAAAATACAGTTAAATCAATCGTGGAATAGAGGGTGAGTCTTCAAGTTGTACATTAATTTCAAGCACAGATTACTATCATCAAAACAAACATTTTTCGCAATTATAGCTTTCTCCAGAATCTGCTTATGTAAAGATTGTTGAAATTGCAGAAAAAAAATTGGTTTTCTTTTGTAGCTTTGACATAGTTATTCAGAATGACATGAATTTTGGTATGAAGTCTTCTACAACTCTGACACATAATCTGCAGTTAATTTTTTTCATTGCTTTCATAGTAATATATCAGCGGATTCTTAAAAATATGAATAATCAGCGTTAAGAAAGCATATGTTAGATTGAGACCATTTTCGGTTCTAAATTAAAAATTGGTTCCGGCACTGACGTAAAATCAGGAGCTTTTGCGTTCTATTGTCTATTCACCTCTATTGGACATTATTAATCGAATTTACTATCGATATAGACTGTTTTCTCGGCTTTTGTAAGATATAAATACATTTCATACCATCTTAATGACAGAACTCAGTAATGAGATCACAGAAATTTTAATTATGACATAATGTATTCTATCGTCAAAAAATTGGTTCAAGCACTGACGTGAAGTCAGAAGCTTTTGCGCGTATGTTCCATTCTCCATTCTTCTGTGTTGGACACCCTTAATCGAATTTACCATGGTAAATTATGTTGTCCATTCTCCTGTATTTGACACTTAATTCGAATTTACCATGGTAAATTCGAATTAAGAGTGTCCAATACAGAAGAATGGACAATAGAACATACGCGCAAAAGCTTCTGACTTCACGTCAGTGCTTGAACCAATTTTTTTTTGTCGTTTCATGATAGGAATCCATTGATATCATTCCTAACTCTGAGAAACCAATACTTTTGGAGACATGATTCGTCAAAGGTCGAATAATTACTCGCCAGTATTTCAACAGCGCCAAAGCCCCCGTCCACAGAGCTTTCCCACTTTTTAATTAGCCACCTTATCGCAAAAAAAATTTACATATGACGTCATCCATTTTTACGTACGTCACTCAATAAATCGTTGATAAGCTTGGTGGATTGTCTCGGATATTAGCCTCATGTAACTCTGATTGTAAGGCCATCCGGATATCTGTCATTAGGCTTAATATAAACTCACTTACGAACATCTTTCGCCTGCATTTAGGATTCTTCTTGAATATTTATAACGTGTTCGTCATTTGACATTAATGAAATTCCGCCGGTGAAAAATTTAAATTAATTTAAGCTGCACTCCGTAATACTAACTTGCAAAAAACAATGAACGAAGTATGTTATAATCCGTGGAAATATTCTTTATTCGCTCGCTGTTCTCGTCAGATATTATCACAAGAAAATTATAGCTTTCTCAATATCCTCGGTACACTATAATTTCGCAAGAGAAATTTGCGATAAATACTTCCGTACAGTTCGTAATTCATTTGGGAAATAAATACACAGACTCAGGTAGTAATACGGTTCCCTAACAATCCTGTGAGTCAAAAAAATCGTGAAATAATCTTATGGTTTATCGTTCCGACAGTTGATTCAATTTTTTGTACAGGGCTTCCATTTTCATAATTCTTAAATATTTGGTTTCGCAAAGGACTATACGTGCTTCCTATAGGGATGAATGGAATTTGATGTAGTTCAGAAGAGATCGGATGAGTGTAAGTCCAGGGGCGATTGGATGAATGGATGGTGGATGAAACATTCAAAATTTTGTTTGAAAGATGAGTGTGGAAGTATATCAAACGTACCCATTAACAACTAGAAGACCCTATTGCCCCTCCATGGCAATTATGCATGTGCGTAAATTTTTTCGATGGAAATGTTGAGTTATTTGAGGTGGACTGCTCAGTGTGAGGCCCTAGGACCAAATTTGAGATGAACGCGCTAATTTTTCGTTATATGCATGAGAAACTTAAAGCGATATAACTGCTAAATGTTTTGTCTGCGAGGATTGCAGTTTGGAGTTGGAGGATACTCTCCCGCCATCTGAGAGGATCCGCGCATGCGTGAATTGAAGCTGTCATATCTCCTGAACCGCTGCACTTGTGGTGGAGAATCGTAGTTTGGTGCCCATATAGCACAAGGACATCCAATAGATATCCATAGGACATCCATCATGAATTATATGGATGTCCAATGATCCAAAAATTATTATGGAAGTCTATAGAATATCCAAATGGAACAACCTGTACATCCACAAGATATCCATCAAGGATATTCACCAAGGATATCCATGTGACATCCTTCAAGGATATCCATAGGACACCCTTCAAAGATATCCATAGGACATTCTTAAGGGTTGTCCAATGGACATCCAATAATATCCGAAAGAAATCTCATGGACGTCCATGGGATATACAAATGGAACAACCTGTACATATATAAGATATCCGTCAAGGATATACATAGGATATTCCCCAAAGATATCAATAAGACATCCTTCCAGGATATCGACAGAACATCATATCCAAAAGATATCTTATGGACGTCCATAAGATCTCCAAATGGAAAACCTGTACATCCATAAGATATTCATCAAGGATATTCATAGGATATCCCCCAAGGATGTCCATAAGACATCCTTCAAGGTTATCCATAGAATATCTTTCAAGGATATCCAAATGGAATCCACGAAGTATATCCATAAAACACCTTTCAAATATAGTTTTTAAGTATATCCATATTTCAAAGATATCCTCCAGGAATATCCATGAAATATGTTTAACGGATGTTCAAAATAAATCCATAGAAGATGAAACATACTGTTAGCAATCTGTAGGGAAATGAAATATTTGTATTTTGAACAAAAATAATTCCTTAACACAAACCTGAAAACAAAAATATTGAGTTTACACTAAAATATTATATCATATAATATATTGTCTTGTCGTTTTCTTTTTGCCAGTTGCCACAGTTCACTTTGGTTAGTAGCATCTGAAATTATTTGAACACAGATCAGTATTTTAAAGGGCATAATAATTATTGATGTTGAAATCTACCAAAAAATACTGAGGAACAAATTAGTATATGGTTTCCTTCGAGTTCTTATGATTCGAATACAATCAGTTTTTCATTTCGTCGTTTGTTCACTTTAAGTATCCAATTTTCCTATTACTCACATTAGAATATATATGATATAAGTATACAAAATATATTAGGAAGATGATTAATTATTATAAATCCATTTACCTCTTACCCCTTCCACATCCATGAGAAGTCCATCGAAATGTTTGAAATGGTTATTCTTCAGTAAATATCCTATGGATATCCATAATATATCCATTGAAGGATTTCCGATTCAAATTCTCCGATGGACATCCATGAGATATTCATCGGAGGATTTGAAATATCCTTGAATATCCAATGAATATCCTAAGGATATCCATAGAAGGATATCCATTTAAAATCCTTCGATGGATATCTCATGGAGGTCCATCGGAGGATTTGAATCGGATATTCTTAATTGGATATCTTACGGATATCTATAGGATATTCATTGAAGGATATGAAATGGATTCATATCCTTCGATGGATATCTCATGGATGTCCATCGGAGGAATTGAATTGGATATCGCTCAGTGGATATCCTGTTGATATCCATAGGATATCCACTGAAGGATATCCATTCCTAATCCTTCGATGGATATCTTATGGATGTCCACTTCAAATCCACGGATATCCCGACTTGAATTGGACATGAAATGGACATCCATAGGATATCCTGTGTTACCTGGGTGTGAGATTGTGAGGTGTGACTTTGTTCCTTAAAAGGGTTCCCTGACCACAAACTATTTCTTATGTGTTTGGTTTCGGTTCTAGAACGTTAGAAGGGTGACTTTCCAGGAGACGGTGGTCATTCGAACATATCCCATTAATGATAGTGTCGAAGCTACAACAAATGATACTATCCGTGTATCTATTGATGACATCGATAGTCTTACTGAAGAAGGTAATTTTAATATGTTTTAGCATTGTATTCTGACATACTGGTATGTCCACTCTATTAATGCCCACTTAAACTATGGTTTTAATTAATTTTTGAATCATTTATTTCATTTGATATTTATGCTATTTTCGCTGGAATAACATATAGAGGGTTAGTCTTGAAGGTGTATATTAATTTTAACCATAGATTCCTCTCATCAAATGAAACAATTTTTTTTTTAATTACCATGCAGACTGTTAAAATTGCAAAAATTTCCTGTTATAGTTTTGACATGGTTATTCAGAATTGAAGGAATTTCGTTGTGAATATTTCTATAATGATGGCAGACGTCCAGTTTTTTTCTATATCCATTAGTATCATTGTTATGAACTTGCCGAGTCATGATAATTAGCATGGACAATGCAAATAAAGTTTATCTTAAATCATTATAAGAATCTTGAATCATTTCAAGAAATTCAATTATGGTTCATCATTTCTCCTATGTGGCACGGTTCCTGAATGAAATCAGAAAAAAATTGAGAATTCACACTATATTTGCGGATTGGCCCCTGAGATGGCATAGACCTTATAGCGAGCTATATCCACGTTGCCACACTTGCATCTCTCCCACAAGCAAAGTCGTAGATAATTCCCTTCTACTGACTGCACCTTTGCAATGCCGAGGAGTGTTTTCCAGCTTGAATTTTATTTAGTGATGGAGCAACATTTTATTTAACTGTCAGCAGATAAAACTGCCGCTATTGTTCAGATCTCAATCCAAACTGGATAATGGAGGCACATAGACAATTTCCTGAAAATGTGAATTATTGGCTGGAACTGATATCTTTATTGAATGACCATTAACAGCTCCAAAAAATATTCGGATTTATTACGGGATGACCCGATTCCGGTGTTGGCGGTTTTTTTTCCAAATCAAGATCTCACAAATGAAACGCTATGGTTCCACCAGGAAGGAGCTCCACTCCATTATTTTCAAGATGAACGAAGTGTTATCGAACAGGTGGATTGGACGGTGAGGTTTTATTGCAAGCCCAGCTCGGTCTCCAGATACGACTCCGTTAGACTTTTTCTTATGGGGTTATATCGAAAGCAAAATTGATCTTAGGGCCGGTTTCTCAATTGCGAGTCAACTCGAGGTTTCGGGTAACCCGAGTGTTACGCGTTCATGAATATCGCTGAATATATGCGTAACTCGCAACCTCGAGTTAACTCGCAATTGAGAAACCGGATCTCAATCGGCCAAACAACATCGAGAAGTTGAAACAGAGGAATCGGGACGACTTATTTCGTTGAGATAAACTTTGCTTTTGATATAACCCCATAAGAAAAAGTCTAACGGAGTCAGATCTGGAGACCGAGCTGGGCATGCAATAAAACCTCTTCGTCCAATCCACCTGTTCGATAACACTTCGTTAATCTTGAACATAATGGAGTGGAGCTCCTTCCTGGTGGAACCATAGCGTTTCATTTGTGAGATTCAGGTAATACAGCCTGAAACTTCAAAATGTTGGTTCCGAATTTCAAGCTCACTTGGAGTACTGTCAAGAAGTGAATGGGCATCAATTTGAACACTTACTTTGATTATTTTATGATATGACACCTTGAAGTATCGTTTCTGCAATAAATATGTGTTTATTCGCTGAAGACTTAATTTTGCTTGACATTTCAGGTCAAAATTTACTTTAAGTTCAATAAAAAATTATATACGATTTACACTTATTTATTCAATATTGTGTCGACGAAACGCGTCACAATATTGAATAAATAAGTGTAAATCGTATATAATTTTTCATTGAGTTATTATGGATTTGCATCAAGTAAAAGCCATTTTTACTTTTAGTATTTTTAGTGCGAAATCAGTTCCCTCAAAAAATTGAAAAAAATAAAGTTCAGTAAAGAGTATGACCTCCTCGGACATCAACCACAGCCTGACAACATCTTTGCATACTTTCGATCAGATTGTTGAAGTAGCCTTGATCAGTTTCTCTCCAGAGTTGCTGTGAAAGCCGTCTTAGTTCTGTACATGTGGAGGTGGTTGATGAGAATCCAAAGGTATTTGTAGCTGATCTCTTGATCTCTATTGAGTTCTGGCGACCAAGGGGGTAGGGCCAACTGTGGAATACCAAGTATTTCCAGTCCAAAAATAAGAAATTGGACCCATGGCTGCAAGAAACAAAGGAATAATATAGTCAACGATGTAAATTTGCGCATTCATGGTAGCATAAAGCACCAACAATTATGTACGTCCATTGAAACAAATGCCTCCCCAAATACTAACTGTACCTCTGAACGGATGACCTTCCCGAACCGATCTGCAATTTCTAGGCAACAGAGGATAGGTCAATACCCGAACACGCCGACTATCTGAAAACCGTCCATATCTCGACTCATCTGTGAACAATTAAATACAGACCTCCATGGATCGTTCCAATTCACGTGCTCATTGGCCCATTCCAATCGAATTCGCATATGACCTTGAGTTAGTGGAATCTTCGACGAACTGTTTCAATCGAAACCAAACACCAGTAGCGTTCAAAAGGCACTGTTGCATGATTCGACAAGTGCTCAAAGACTCTCTACGGGTAGACACAGTCAGAAACCGATCTTTCGGGAAACTATATTTCCAATATCTTGAGAGGAATTCGCAACTTCTCTCTGAGTACGTCCCGCCTCGATCATACAAATAACACTATTGGCTTCATCCACACTGAGTTTACGTCAAGGTTATATTGCAAAACAAATTTTCAGATTTTGAATAAAAGTTGATTGTAAGATCGAAAAACAATAACTGATACAACATTCTCAGAAACGCAAACGACAAGAACTAGCCTAGAACTGGATAAGTTATCAAACGAGGAGCAAGAAAACCATATAGATATAAGAGATTAAACATTTGATTTCTCCTAAACGAACATTTGGTGTACAAGAATAAGCAACTTTTGAAACAATCACAAAATTTCTGAGCTTCCATAACTTTTGTGGAGCAGTACAGGGTGGTCCAGATCGTAACCAAGAAACTCTAACCACGTATTCTACGTCAAAAATAAGCCATATAAATATATGTCGAGGAATGCTTTCTCTCCGAGATACAGGGTGTTAAAATTATAGAAAAAAATGTTTTTTATTAATAACTTTTACACTTCTTAAAATATTTTTATGAAATTTGGGACAGAGGTTTTAAGGATCAAGAGGCACTTTTTGAATGGAATAATTTTTTTTTATTTCACCAGTGGTGTCCTTATATATATTCTTTTGACTGAGAGCTGTATATGTGTTAGCAGAGGTTGGTGTAACGGGATACCATACAATTCGACGTATGATACAAGAGCATAGGGAAAAACCTCAGCAAAAAACCCTTTCTCCCCGTGAGTGTGGTGACTTGTAACTATTGGTTACAAAATTTGATGAAATTTAAAGATATTGATGGGCATATATTTCTTCATAATGGATCCCCTCGCCAAACAACGGATAGGTTTCTCCAAGGTACCCGAAACTGAACCTGAAAAATGAAAAGACAAGAGGAGGAAACGAACAAATTAAAAATAATACATAACCTTTCAAAAGTCTCCTCTCACAAAAATACTTCTCTGTAGGCGAATAGGATCTCTTGGAGAAGAATCGCCTCCTCTAGTTTTCGAAGATATTCACTCTTGAAATCCCTTCAATATTTGAGTTCAAAAATTAAAAAGTTGCTCGTAAGGCCACCGTACTGCATCGAGAATGAATATTTTTGGAGAAACAATTGATACGCCACTGGTTTTTCCAACAATGAAATTTATTCTTGAAATCCTTATTTAATTTGAAGCAAATTCATTTTCTTGACTTTTTGACGTACGAGGCACCGTTTCCGAGTAAAAAAATTAAACACTCTCATGCATGAGCAAATCGCTAAAATTTGATACGGTACATAATAATAATATTCGTATTAATAAGACTATCTTTGTAAAAAATTGTTATCACGAAAAAATAAGCGTTAATATCCACACTCAAATACGAATTTAAAGAAGATGTTCGAAGTAAAGGAAAAAAAACGTTTTTTTTTCTAATAATTTTAACAGCCTGTATCTCGGAGAGGAAGCATTTCTCGACATATGTTTATACGACAAACTATGGCTTATTTTTTATGTAGAATACGTGGTTAAGATTTCTTGGTCAAGATCTGGACCAGCCTGTATATTTATGTGTTAGTTAAATGAAGCTTTCTGTAGTTGCTAGCAGACTTTCCATAAGAGCCAAAGATGCTTCTACTCCATCTCTGGACGACCTGTGCCACAGCATTACCTCGGACGTCGATGGAAACACATCGCATGGTATACGTGTCCTGCCAAGTACCAGCGGCAGCGATCGTCCAAGTGATCAAGCACCCACAACCAGTAGCCCTCCCAATGTATTAACGAAGCCCTCACAATTCGACGAGGAATATGCACAAATGGATCTGCTCATCAGGAATAATTATCCCAACTACTATCACTTCCTAAAGTCTCACATTATCAGAGGAGCCGTTGGTTCACAGGATTATAGGTGTCAAGAGTTAGAGTTCCAAGAAGCCATCGTTGGTTGCAGCCAGTATCCTGAGGAATATTTTTTGGACCTCGAGAGGTCACTAAACTATTATGAAAAATTGTCGAGGGAAACCGAAACTAGAAGATAGTTATTATATGTGAATTTTGGGGATATTGAATAAAGATGAAAAATTGTTTATGATTTTTTGATGTGATCGAGATTCATTGTTGAATACAGCAATGAATGAATTCTCCTGTATTGGACACTTAATTCGAATTTACCATGGTAAATTCGAATTAAGAGTGTCCAATACAGGAGAATGGACAACATAATTTACCATGGTAAATTCGATTAAGGGTGTCCAATACAGAATAATGGACAATATAACATAAGCGCAAAAGCTTCTGACTTCACGTCATTGCTTGAACCAATTTTTTTTTTCGTGATTTTTCTTAAATTTTCTAGGGGTACGGTTCTTAAAATTTTTTTTTTCGTCATTTTTTTCGAATTTTCTAGGGGTACGGTTCTCACAAAATTTTAAACACGTCTTTATGTTGATTTTCTACTATTTGTTACCAAGCACCAATTCGATCGAATATTTATTTTTTGAGTTATTAAGGAAATAATATTCCAGGGGGGTATAACTCGGAAACCGTTGGACCGATTATGCCCAAAAACGAACTCCATGCTCCCTTTCGGATACGCAACCTACCCTGAAAATTGCAAGTCCCTATCTCCTTTAGTTCGAAAGTTATCGAGGCAACGGTCACCCATCTACTGAACTCACACAAGAATGCTCGAATCTCCAACAATATTTAACTGATCGTATTAAAACTTGAAACTTGGCAGTAGAGTTAGGTTATGAAGGATCTTGCAAAATTTCAGCGATTTCAAACGAACAGTTACTGATATATAGAATTTTTTTTTTATTTTCAATGATTTATTAATAATTTTCTACAAACGCTATCCTCACCAAATTTTGCAAACATATTCGCGTTGGCATTCTACAACTAATAACCATGTTTGAATTCAATCGGTTTATTATTTTTCGAGTTAATGAGGAACAAAAAACCACCAAATTTCAGAAAATTTCAGATGGCTATAACTCTAAAACCATTTGCCTGATTATGCTCAGAAATGAACTGAAATGTCGCGTTCTGGTGCACATCCTTACCTGAAAACTTCAAGCCACTATCTCATTCTGTTCTCAAGTTATCGTGGCAACGGCCGGACGGCACCACAGAATTAAATTTCACATTTGGGCAAAATTATAACGCGATGTTCCCCAGAACATACGCGGAATTACCCGTTATACTTCTCCATTTAAATAAATAGTGTTCCCTTAGAACACTGACAACAAAAATATTTTTTAATAATTTTTTTTTAATTTTCAAGCAACACGATTCGCACAAAATTTCACAAACGTGCTTAGGTTCATATTCTGCAACTACCCACCAAGTTTCAATTCGATCGGATTCATATTGCTTGAAAACAAAATTATTACTCGGAAACCACTGGGCCGATTATGCCCATTAACGAATTTTTCCGTCGTATTGGGATGCGCCGCCTACCCTGATAATTTCAAGTCGCTAGCTCTTGTCGTTCTCAAGTTATCGTGGCATCGGACGGCCGGACGGACAGAATCAAATTTGACCTCGAATTCTTCATTGGGGAGTCGAACTTAATCGTTTGAGACCATTTTCGTCAAAAATTCGAAAAATACAGACATTTGGGCAAAACTATAATGCGATGTTTCCCAGAACATACGCGCAAAAATGCAATATGTACCTAAAGATCACGGAAATATAATGAGCAAAATGGAGGCCACTTTGAACAATTGATTTAAGTTATGTTGTTTATATTTTTTGTTGTATAATTATTCTCGATTTACTGAATGCAATTGTTTGTAACGTTATTTATGTAGGTATGTATGTTTCTTCATTTTTGGCGCTCTAGTTCCTCGGAACTGAGTGCTTATCAATTTGCCCAAATGTCTGTAATTTTCGAATATTTCGATGAAAATGGTCTTAAACGATTTGGTTCGACTCACTGATCAAGAATCCGTGGTCGAAATTCATTCTGTCCGGCCGGCCAGTCCGGCCGGTCCGGCCGGCCGTCCGGCCGTAGGCACGATAACTCTCGAACGGAATGGGCTAGAGAGTTGAAATTTTCAGAGTAGGTTTGGGGGATGAATATCTCGGCTAAGTTCGTTACTGGGTAAAATCGGACAGAAGGTTTCGGAGTAATAAAAAAAAAATTTTTTTTTTACAAAACAAATTCAAAATTAATTTTTTTCAATGTAAATCGTATTTCACAGGTTGATATAATTATTCTATGTATATTCTATGTATGAATTGTCAACTTGACAGAAGGGAATATTGTAACTTCAAGAATATTGGGGTTGAAATGAAATACTCGTATTTTAGCGATGCAACGGGGACCTCACCCGAAAATGTTTGAAAATATTACGTAAATTGAAAGAATAATTCCAAAGTTCGAGAGAGGAGAAAATTTTGTGAACGTAGATCAGGAAATTTTTGATCGATTACAAGGTAATTTATTATTTTATACATGTTTTATGGAATACCTACTATTTGTAGGTACTTTAAACCTGTTTAGGGCAATTGTCATACGAAACTTGTTTTTTTGGCGCTCTAGTTCCTCGGAACAGATTGCTTATCAATTTGCCCAAGTGTCTGTAATTTTGGAATTTTTGGCTGAAAATGGTCTCAAATGATTTGGTTCGACTCACTGATCAAGAATCCGAGTGCGAAATCGATTCTGTCCGGCCGGCCGACCGGCCGTAGGCACGATAACTCTCGAACGAAAGGAGTTAGCGGATTGAAAATTTCAAGGTGGTTTTGGAGCGTAAATATCTCGGACAAGTTCGTTAATGGGCGTTAACCATCAAGGGGTTTCGGAGTTATGGCCGATTTTAGTAAAAATATTTTTTATGAATATTTCCGAAACCGATCACTCGATCTATCTGAAATTTAGCACCAGACTGTAGAAGACAGTAGAATCATGACCTTTGTACGCATGTGCAGTTTTGTATTGACCAGATTACCGCAAAGTGTAAAAAAAAAATTTGAAAATGTGGTGCAGTTCTCATTCTCATGATTGCTCATTTAATCTTCATAAATAAACTATTATTTGAATTGAATTTCCTTCTTGATGCAGTTCTATCATATTAATACATTGATATAATTCCCTACTCTGAGAAACCAATACCTACCAGATATAATTTGTCTGTTTGAACTAGAGCGCCAGAAAGCTCCTGTCCACAGGGCTTGAACCCATTTTTTTTTAATGTGATGCGATTAACAAATGTTAATTGATGATTTGTTACGCATACAGGGTATTTGATAGTCATAGAAAATAATAATTTTTCCCAAATGCAGAAATGTCCTCTTGTTGGCGCTCTTGTTCCTCGGAACAGAGTTCTTATAAATTTGCCCAAATGTCTGTAATTATCGAATTTTTTGATGAAAGTGGTCCTAAACGATTCGGTTCGACTCACTGATCAAGAATCCGTGTTCGAAATCGATTATTTCCGGGAGGCAGTCCGGTCGTTAACACGATAACTCTCGAACGGAATGGCAAAATTGGTCAGATGGTTTCAGAGTAAAAAAAAAAATTTTTTTTTACATTACAAATTTCAAAATAAGTTTTACTCAAGATGCAATTTCACTATAGGAATCCATTGATGTCATTTTTAATTATAACAAGCTAATACTTTCGGATATATGATTCTTCAATATTTCAATAATAAATCGTACTTCTGTGTCTTCACAGAATGCGATAATTATTCTTCTGTGTTGATGCATGTCAACTTATTTTCCTGAGACATGATATGTCAAATTTTGATATTTGATGCCCATGGTTAATCCATATGATGATGGGAATGGTAATGGTAAGCTAATAATATTGAGTTCAGAATTAATATCTCCAGTAAGAACAAAACTGAAATATTGGCTTAAGTTTCAATTGATATACCTTATATAATTTTCAGAGTGGATTTGAGGAAAAAATACATCGTTCATCATAGAATTGAGGAACGAATATCTCGGATGAGTTCGTTGTTGGGTAGAATTGGTCTATTGGTTTTGGATTAATTATTTTTGGCACCCTTGTTGAATTCAAATTATTTTATGATGTTTGAATTTAATTTCTGCCATTATGAATCCATTGATATAATTTCCAACTCTTTCCAATCCTTTCGAAGATATGATTTGTCAAAGTTTGAACAAGAGCGCCAAAGCTCCTGTCCACAGGCTTGAACCAATTTTTTTCATTAAGGTTGGGATGCACAGGTCGGGAGAATAAGAAATAGTTGTTGATTTTATGGATTAAAGCTGGATGAAAATTTATTTATTTTTAATTTTGTGCCACCTCATTATCGAAATATCTAGATTTGACTTGAAGTGAAAAAGTTGTATGCGGAAATGTCAAATATATTTAGTCTATGTGCATTTCCCAATGAATCACTCTTCATATTACCTAATTGCAAGACTATGAAGAGTGTATGAAATTCTGATGGCACTTATATTAACGTTGGCTTCAATTAATTTCCTATGGTGGTTGTGCAAAATCAGAGTAATTATGGCCAACAAAATATTAGTAACAATAAGAATGTACCATAATTCAACACTCATTCAGAATTATCTTATGAAGATTGATTCAGAAAATTGGAACTTGGGATCACTGATTCATGAAAAACGTAACAACATCCAAGAGGAACCCCAAATTTCAGTCTGATAATTGAACAAGGGGCAGAAGGTCCGCTCCACTTGTCCCCGGCATCATTGCTCCAAACCGATCTCTTTCAATTCATCACTACCGTCTGTGCCTCCAATGACATAAACACAATACCGATGGAGAACGGAAGCCAATCGAAATCAACAAAACTGAAAATAGCGTCGTAAAGTTCAGGGACGTTGAGGGTCGACTCGATCATTTGCCCTCGGGGGCCATTATAGTAGCTGGGTCAGATAGAGGCCTAGCGAAATTATGATTTGTTTCACCAAAGGCGGACCGAAATTTCCAAGTGACTCTTGTTTTACGATTGGGATCCACTCCAGCACTACACGCCATGAATGAACCCGCTTTTCATTCGGGCATAGCAAGCGTTAAAAAGTGGGTGGAGATCCTCGTGGGTACAAGACATAAAATATAAAGTTTCGGATGAGCGTTTATGGGCGTGATGGTAACGATGTGGTGGTGTACTCCCCTTAAATACGGTTCCAGCCAGGAATTTCAATTTCCTGAATACATAATGCACGATGCCAATGTATGAATGATGAAATATCTGGACAAATTCCGAATACTTGATAACGCACAGCACGGGTTCAGATCTTGACACAGATCTTGTCTATGAATATCTAAATAATGGATCATATGTTTCTGGATTATTTTTTTTTCTATCTCGAGCATTTAACAGTCTCGCACATCAATTCATTTTGGACAAATGCTACAATATGGGCTTCAGGGGAATTAATTTGGATTGGATTCGTAGTTACCTTGAGGGTAGAACTGCTTCTGACAGAGTCCTCAATTCCTTTTCCTGTGAACATAATCTGAAGTTAGGAGTACCCCAGGGCTCCACCTTGAGACCACTCCTATTTTTAATTTTCATTAACGATCTACCCATAAATTTGAGAAAGCTACTAACGGGTGGGCCATCTGTTGGTACATTTTTGAATTTCGTCGTATGACAACGGCAAACGAGCTACAGACCCGAAATTTTTACAGTTCATTAGCCATATCGTCCGCGGCACGAAACAACATGTTTTCTCTTGAAGAGCGTTTTGACATTTTAAAAACTAATTTTCAAAGTCAGTGCTGTGTCGCCGAAACTGTGCGAATTTTGAAAAGAAATATGGGTCGTGATAAAGCACCCACCGAAGGCGCTATACGCAAATTGGTGAAAAAAGTTCGTGAGAAAGGGATGTTAGTGGATGACAGAAGTGGGCCCAGATCTCGGACAGTGCGCACACCCGAGAATATTGGGCTGTGGTCCAAAGTGTGAGACAGAATCCGACGACCTCTACTCGACACCGATCGCAGCAACTGAGCATTAGTCGCACCAGCCTGAGGAAAATACTGCACTAAGAACTCGGATTATTCGCCTACAAGATCCAGATGACTCAGGAGTTGAAAGCAAATGACTATCCGCTTCGATATCAGTTCGCTGTGTGGGTCATAGACCAGCTCAATAATGACGTCGATTTTGGTCGAAAAATCATCTTTTCGGACGAAACGCATTTCCATCTCGGCGGATATGTGAACAAGCAAAACTGTCGGATTTGGGGTTCGGAACAGCCGCACGCAATCGTAGAGAGACCAATGCATCCTCCAAGAGTCACAGTTTGGTGTGGATTTTGGAGTGGTGGAATAATTGGCCCATTTTTCTTCGAAAATGATGCTGCCAACGCCGTTACCGTCAATGGCGAACGCTACAGAGCTATGTTGACCAACTTTTTATGGCCTAAAATCGACGCTATGAATGTGAACGATCTTTGGTTTCAACAAGATGGCGCCACATGCCATACAAGCTGACTTACGATCGACCTCCTGCGCACCAAGTTTAACAACCGCATAATCAGCCGTTCAGGAGATGTCAATTGGCCTGCGCGTAGCTGCGATTTGACACCGCTGGACTTCTTCCTGTGGGGTGCCGTTAGATATCGATGTTATGCGGATAATCCAGAGATAATTCCAGCTTTGAAAAACAACATTACGACTGTTTTGAGTGAAATTGGCACCGAGGTAGTTGAAAATGTCATCACTAATTGGGGTGACCGAATGGCATACTGTAAGGCCAGTAGAGGGAGCCACATGAAGGAAATCGTTATGCATTATTGACGGGGATACTTTTAGCTTTACAACAACAACAAAATTAATAAAAAATATCAATGCATACTCTTTTGATCGCATTTTCAAAAACGTACCTAAAGATGGCCCACCCTGTAGTTAGAATATCAAATAACCCTAATATACAAGCCAAACTAATTTTGTTCGCTGACTACTCCTCGATAGCCATTTCTGCAGAGACCCTACAGGAACTCCACAGATTATGTGAACTGCTGGTGAACTGCTTCGTTGAATGGTGTCACTTAAATGCTATTATGATCAATATTGAACAAAACAGAAGGTATCCTCATCTCTCTTGTAAGCGATGATCATAATAAGCTAGCTATACACCATTTGGATACTGTTAACATCCAAACACTCCACCAAATTTCTTGGTATCTATATTGATGAAGGTTTGAAATGGAATACACATATCGATGCGGTATGTAAGAAGCTCAACACCTCCTACTACGCACTGAGTAGAGTCAAAGGTTCAGTTCCTTTTAGATCTCTAATAGATATCTATTATAGTTCAGTGTACAGTCACCTTTCCTACAACATTTCAAAAATTCGTAAATTACAGACATTTGGGCAAAATAATAGCACGCTGTTCCCAAGAATATGCGTGTAAGAAATTCATGACTAAGGTATGCTCAGTTTCCTGTAGAGAAACGAACGAATGATTCAAAATGGTGATAATAATTCCGAAGAAAAAATTACGATCCACACAAAAACTCCATCTATACCATCCCTTCACCCACAATTCCCCAACGTAGGTTCCTGTCAGCTTGGAAAATGAATCTGATTCGAGAAAATGATTAATGCCTTATCCTTTAGGAGACAAACGTCAAGTTCGCAGTTAAGTCTGGAGCAGTTGTAAGTGAAGACACCAGTAACGGGCGAAAACATAAATCTTCTGGAACTTGACTTATTATTGCCTAGTTCTGCCAGTTTGTAGTGGCGTCCTTGAGATAGACGCTGCGGATGCCGAAGATAAAGGTGAAAGACGTGACGGTTTTATTCTCTTGGCAGGCGAATCGAACGGATATAAGCGGAAATTGCAATAACGATAAACGGGAAATCCTAAAATCTCTATCGGTTAATACGGTCATGTCAAATATCCGAGAAATGGGTTCGATGTCTTTTAAGACAGCATCTTCCATCACTCACATGGCGTCTGGAAGGAGAGAGCCAAATTATCTTCCTTGAATCCTGATGGATATAGCTGCAAAACTATCTTTTTATAATGCAACTAATTGGCGAATGCGCTGGTGCTGGATCATGAATAGGTACAATGATGACATGGATTAAAAAATTTCCTGATCAAGTAAGAACAACACAATATTTTCTCAAGATTCATTTTTATTCATCGACATAATTTCCATCTAAAGCGAAACAACTTTTCGATACCATGTTTATAGAATGCTTGAACTTTGCTCGCAACATGGGCATCATTGTCGGCAATGTCTTCCTCGTTGGTGAGAAACAGAAAGTAGTCAGTATGGGCCGAATCTGGCGATTAAGGAGAGTACAATTCGAAGCGCAATTCATGCAATCTGATAATCGTAACCAATGACTTGTGACATGGTGCATTGTTCTAAGGGAACACTATTTATTTCAATGGAGAAGTATAACGGGTAATTCCGCGTATGTTCTGGGGAACATCGCGTCATCATTTTGCCCAAATGTGAAATTTAATTCTGTGGTGCCGTCAACCCGTTGCCACGATAACTTGAGAACGGAAAGAGCTAACGACTTGAAATTTTCAGGGTAGGTAGCGCATCCGAATATTACGGACGAGTTCGTTAATGAGTATAATCGGCCCAATGGTTTCTGAGTAATAATTTTGTTTTCAACCAAAATAAATCCGATCGAATTTAAACTTGGTGAATAGTTGTATAGAATATAAACCTTAGCACGTTTGTGAAATTTTGTGAGAATCGTGTCACTAGAAAATTTCAAAAAAATTATTAAGAAATATTATTTATGACACGATAACCTGAGAACCGAAGGAGATAGCGGCTTCAAATTTTCAGGTTAGGTTGTGCATCTAAATGCGACATTTGAATTTGTCTATAGGTGTAATCGGCGAAACGGTTTTGGAATTATACCCATCTGAAATTTGGTTGTTATTTCCTCAATAACTCGAAAAATACGAAACCGATATAATTCAAACATGGTTAATAGTTATAGAGTGCCAACGCAAAAATTCCGGATTATTTTGCCCAATAGCAAACCTAACCGAGATATTTATCTCCCTAACCTACTCCGAAAGTTTCAACTGCCTCGCTCATTCCGTTCAAGAGTTATTGTAGAAACAAAATTTAAAAAATTTTCAAGTTTTTTTTTGACACTTTATGGTAACCCGATCAATACAACACTTCACATGCGTCTAAAGGTCCTCAATTCGATGCTAAATTTCAGATAGATCGAGTGATTGGTTACGGAAATATTCATAAGGAATGTTTTTACTATAAACGGCCATAACTCCGAAACCGCTTGATGAATTTCACCCGTTAACGAACTCGTCCGAGATATTTACGCTCCGAACCTATCCTGCAAATTTCAATCCTCTAACTCCTTTCGTTCGAGAGTTATCGTGTTAACGGACGGCCAGGCAGAATCGATTTCGACCACGGATTCTTGATCAGTGAGTCGAACCAAATCGTTTGAGACCATTTTCAGCCAAACATTCCAAAATTACAGACATTTGGGCAAATTGGTAAGCACTCTGTTCCGAGGAACAAGAGCGCCAAAAAAGGGAGAAAGCCTTGTGGACAGGAGCTTTGGTTCGCTGTCCAAATTTATAGGCATAGCTGACACCCATCCAGGTACTGAACTCCCCCAAAGATGCTTAGCTCCAGGAAAAAAATAATATTTCAAAGAATTTTAATCCGATAGTAAAAAAAGCGTCCAAAAAAAATGTTACACTTTTTGGCCGAGTATAGTATCAAACGATTAGTTTCAACTCACATACATACATTCTTTGCTGGTTCGAAAATGAACGATGCAGTGATTGCGGTGGCATAAGGTCCCATCCAAATACATTAATCCATTATTGGTTGGAAAATAAACAGAGCTGTGTGGCGTATGGTGTTTATTCAAATAAATAATTTAACTGTTTGGTCAAAAACAAACAGTGATGTGTCCGTGGTATCATTAGGACCCATTCGAGTGCCTTTATTACATGACACAGTCAATATTGACGTTGACTGTGACAGAATAATGCTATGTATAATATGTGCATGAAGCTAATGAATGCGTTGCATTGATTAAGAAAGAATTAATTCTTTCATAGTAGAATGCAAGCCTTATAACGTACAAGAATATTTTGAATTTTCTATACCTGAAAGAACATGTTTTCTTTAATGTAACTATTGTTGACCTTTTTTCCTGTACAGATCTCGGTACTTTGAATTGAATAACCCAGCTATGTATCTATCTATCTAGTGTTGTAAGTGGTAAAAATGCACTACGACCTTAAGGTGATCTCACAGCTGAAAGTTTCATTAGAGTGAACGGAAATTGGAATCACTTTGGTATATTAA
Organism: Halyzia sedecimguttata; assembly: GCA_937662695.2. Classification (NCBI taxonomy): domain Eukaryota; kingdom Metazoa; phylum Arthropoda; class Insecta; order Coleoptera; family Coccinellidae; genus Halyzia; species Halyzia sedecimguttata. The sequence goes on from OW569414.2 coordinate 106,750,862, forward strand.
TAAGGGATACTTTGGAAGATATATTCATTATTAAATGGTTTAGTTCTGGGTTTTCTCCCCCAAACTCTGAAAAATATCTATAATAATACGGAAAATCTCACAAAACTCATCATACCACATAATGAACTGGGAATCGGAACTACGCTGATTTGGCAATTAAGAGCAGTCAAAGCCTTGTGAAACCCTTGGTGAATATGAATTTAAAAAAAAAACTGCTTAAATAAGTTCCTTGTGAGCAAATACTTGCATTTATCAAATGGTTGAAGTTTCCTTCGGATATTTTCACTTTCAAACTGTTGTGTCTGTCAACCTGTTCCTGTCATTTGAGAGAATGACATGAACTCAATCATAGAACGCTATGAAAAATGACTTAATAATTTGTTTGGTTGATTGTAAAACCAGTGAACCAGGTCACGCCGATCTTTGGAATATATCGAAATTTTGGAAATATCTTCACCATATAGATCCAATCAAGCTCAAATCTAGAACGTATAATAAGGTTTTGAAGGCCCTCGAAGAGTTTCAACGATATCTGACGGATACAGAAGAGCGATTTCAACGATATCTGAGATACAGAATCTATTTAAATATTTATTTTTAGATTTTGCAGCTTTGTGATCCACATAAAATTTTGCATAAGGCTTCGCGTCGATATTATTCAACTAATAACCGTGCTTTGATTCGATCAGATTAGTATTTTTCGAGTTATTGGAAAAACAAAATTTCAAATGGGTATAATTCTGAAACCGCTCTGTGGATTTTGCCCATTAGCGAACATAGCCGGCGCATTTGGACTACAAAGCTACCCCTACGGCCGGCCGAACAGAATCAATTCTGACCACGAATTATTGATCGTTTAAGAACATTCTCGGCCAAAAATTCGAAAATTACAGACATTTTGACGAATTCATAGGCACTCTGTTCATAGAACAACACGCCAAAAATTGAGATCATTTAAAAAAGAATTAATCAATCATCTTATTATGACTGTTATTAATTACTCCACTGATTTACTGTACTTTGTTTTCGATAAATGAATAAAATCCCCAAAAAAATTACAGAAATCCATACGGAGTTCCTTCTTCCAGAATATATATGGTTGATTCTTCTGTATATTTTAAAGGCGACGGGATGACTTATGCATGAGTCGTTCCCTATATTTATTTGTTTAGCTCGGGAGCCCCTGCATTACCACTCACAACGTTCGCGCCACACCGTCGAGGTAAAAAAAGGCAGGCAATCTTTTCCATACGAAAATCGTGACTCCATTTCATGGAAAATGCATTTCGGGATCGATGTTGCGGTTTTCCAAGTTGAACATTATATAAAATTACCGGCAGTAACGAAATGTAGGTAGACGAGCTCTGAATATTTTCGACAAAAATTCTAATATCCTAGTGAAATTCGAGTGGATTATAGCCTTAGAATCACAATGAAAATATTCGAACTTTAATGTTTATTGAAAGGTTATTGAAAAATATGAAAATTACTGATAGTTGGGCCGTATTATTGCGCCAGCAACAAGCGTGAAAATACTGTAAGCTGCTCCCTTCGATACTTAAACGTATTCATATCTTGGCTCCGCACCAGATAACTTGAAAGTTTTGGTTTCACTACGGAAGGGAAGCTTAGCGTGGATATTCCTTTATTATACAATCATCCTGAGTAGATTCTAGGGTCTTGAATATGGGAAGCAACAGATGTTTGACACAGAGAGTGTAAAGAAGATATTAATATATCCGAGAATACTCAACCTCATTAATGCTGAATTTCAGTCACAATGAGAATGATATTGTTCGTGATTAGAATCTATTTCGCCTTCAGATTAGTATACGAGTATGTGCGAAGAAAGTATTGCTCCTGTAACTAGAAGTGGAAATCAGGGCGGTAGAGGACATTGTGAGTGTTTTAGCTTTCCGCCTTTCGGCTTTAGCTATATTTGTTTGGTTGCAGCTAGGTGTTCTGCTGCAACCTTTGTCCTCGTTAATTGTCAGTTTGTTAGTTGGTGTCGTTTATAGCTTTCTGTGCCCATTCGTTCAGTTTGTTTATATCCGTTTCGTTTGCCTTTCCGTCCTTCCTTAATTGTATATTTATGTTGTTGTAGTTCCTCATTCATAATTTCCTGTCTTATTTCATTTCTGTCTGTCAGCGTGCATTCCGTCCTTATGTGTCGAGCATCTTCTGTTTGTCCGTTGCAGTCACTGCAGCACTGTGAGCAGTGCTCGTATAGTTCCCGTCCTTTTTGTTCAGTGTCCCATGCATGTTGCCACTCCATCTTTATGTCTTGTCTCATTGTTTTCCTCCTTCCAAAATGTCTTTTTTTCTTGTTGTTTGTGTCTATGTTCTGTTCTCTAGAGGGATGTGGCTTGTCTTTTGTTTGGAGCCTTCTGGTATGTATGTCCATTCTGTTTTTAGTCCAATCGTTATGTCTGTGTTTTGCTTGTGCCCACCATGGCGAAACCCCTGCGATAACCTGCAGTGCCGCTGTTCTTGTAGTGGCGTAGGGCCTATTTATGAGCAGAAGCAATGATCTCTGTGTCGCGTCCATCTGTCTTCTCAGTGGAGTCCTTTTTGCGTTGATGCCCCATGTTTCAGAGGCATACTGCACAGCCGGTTTCATCACACTCTCCGTAATTTGTTTTATAATGTCCTTGTCGTGCCCGTACTTCCTGCTAATTGTTCCCAATAGTTTTATCGCCGTTTTTTTGATTTTCTGTCTTGCCTCTTTTACGTGTGGTAAATAAGGCGGTAGAAGACAGCATGCTGGTCCTCTTTGGAGCCGTCTGGAGGACGAGCCTGATGGGGCCAAGGCCGTCTTCAACTATGCTGGGGCTCTTGGGCACACAATAATTTGGGGCCCTTTTGGAAAGTAAAGAAAGCGAATTATACATTTTTCTACCCTCATAACTCTTGAACGGAATGAGCTAGACAGTTGAAATTTTCAGATTTGGTTTTGGATATAAATATCTCGGTTAAGTTTGTTATTGGTCAAAATCGGTGGTTTAGGATTAACGGAAAAATTTTTTTTTTAACATTGCAAATTTCGAATTCAATTTTTTTTTAAGATACAGTTTCATGATGAGAATCCACTGATATAATTCTCAACTCTAACAAAATAATACTTTCGGAGATATGATTTTTCAATATTTATGATGCAGTCAAAGTTTGAATAATTACTAGTACTTTGACAAGAGGGCAAAAGCCCCGGTCCAAAGAGCTTTCCCACTTTTTGCGCTAATGTTCTGTGGAACATCACCGTAGTCACGATAACTTGAGAACGGAAAGAGATAGCGACTTGACATTTTCAGAGTAAGTGGCGCATCCCAATATGACAGATAAGTTCGTTAATGAGCATAATCGGCCCAATGGTTTCCAAGTAATAATTTAATTTTCATCCATTACAACTCCGATAGAATTGAAACTTGGTAAGTGGTTGTAGAATAAAAACCTGAGGACGTTTGGGAAATTTTGTGAGAATCTTAGCCCTAGAAAGTCTTAAAAAAATTATTAAAAAATTTTATTTATGTCACGATATCCTGAGAACGGAAAGAGATAGCACTTGAAATTTTCATGTTAGGTTGTGAATCTGAATGCAACATTTGAGTTGGTTTATAGGCATAATCGGCCAAACGATTTTGCAGTTATACCCATCTGAAATTTGATTATTATTTCCTAAATAACTCGAAAAATGCGAAACCGATCCAATTCATATGGTTATTAGTTGTAGAATGGCAACGCAAAAATTCTTGCGAAATTTCGTGGGGATCGTATCACTAGAAAATGTTTAAAAAGTAATTGAAAAAAATTTATCAATATATCCGAAACTCTTCGTCCGACATCGCTGAAATTTCGCGAGAGCCTTCAAAGCCTATCTCTTCTGTCAAGTTCCAAGTTTAAACGCGATCGGATCTATACTGTTGGAGATCCGTGTAGCCTTGTGTGAGTTCAGTAGCTTGATGGGTAACCGTTGCCTCGATAACTTTCGATCGAAAGGAGATAGGGACTCGTAATTGTCAGGGCAGGTTGCGCATCCCAATGAGAGGGTAAATATCGTTTTTGAGCATAATCGGTCCAACGGTTTCGAATTTATGCCCACCTGGAATATTATTGCCTAGATAATTCAAAAAATATTGACTCGATCGAATTGAAGCTTGGTAACTGTTGTGAGAACCGTACCCCTAGAAAATTTGAAAAAAATTATTAAAAAATATTATTTATATCACGATATGGACATTTTATACTTAAAAAAGCAAATAGGCAAATCGCCCATAACTCCGAAACCCGTTGATGGATTTCGCCCATTAACGAACTTATCCGAGATATTCACGCTCCAAAACCACCTTGCAATTTTCAATCCGCTAACTCCTTTCGTTCGAGAGTTATCGTGCCTACGGCCGGTCGGCCGGCCGGACAGGATCGATTTCGCACTCGGATTCTTGATCAGTGAGTCGAACCAAATCGTTTGAGACCATTTTCAGCCAAAAATTCCAAAATTACAGACACTTGGGCAAATTGATAAGTACTCTGTTCCGAGGAACTAGAGCGCCAAAAAAACAAGTTTCGTATGACAATTGCCCAAAACAGGTTTAAAGTACCTACAAATAGTAGGTATTCCATAAAACATGTATCAAAGAAGATTAGTAATAATAAAAAATTGGTTCAAGCACTGACGTGAAGTCAGAAGCTTTTGCGCGTATGTTCTATTGTCCATACTTCTGTATTGGACACCCTTAATCGAATTTACCATGGTAAATTATGTTGTCCATTCTCCTGTATTGGACACTCTCAATTCGAATTTACCATGGTAAATTCGAATTAAGTGTCCAATACAGGAGAATGGACAACATAATTTACCATGGTAAATTCGATTAAGGGTGTCCAATACAGAAGTATGGACAATAGAACATACGCGCAAAAGCTTCTGACTTCACGTCAGTGCTTGAACCAATTTTTTTTTCGTGACTTTTTAAAAATTTTCTAGGGGTACGGTTCTTGAAATTTTTTTTTTCGTCATTTTTTTCAAATTTTCTAGGGATACGATTCTTACAAAATTTTAAACACGTCTTTATGTTGATTTTCTACTACTAGTTACCAAGCACCAATTCGATCGAATATTTATTTTTTGAGTTATCAAGGAAATAATATTCCAGGTGGGTATAACTCGGAAACCGTTAGACCGATTATGCCCAAAAACGAACTCAACACTCTCTTTCGGATACGCAACCTACCCTGAAAATTGCAAGTCCCTATCTCCTTTCGTTCGAAAGTTATCGAGGCAACGGTCACCCATCTACTGAACTCGCACAAGAATGCTCGAATCTCCAACAATATTTAACCGATCGTATTAAAACTTGAAACTTGACAGTAGAGTTAGGTTATGAAGGCTCTTGCAAAATTTCAGCAATTTCAAACAAATAGTTACTGATATATAGAATTTTTTTTTTTTATTTTCAATGATTTATTAAAAATTTTCTACAAATGCTATCCTCACCAAATTTTGCAAACATTTCCGCGTTGGCATTCTACAACTAATAACCATGTTTGAATTCAATCGGTTCAATACTTTTTGAGTTAATGAGGAACAAAAACCACGAAATTTCAGAAAATTTCAGATGGCTATAACTCTGAAACCGTTTGGCCGATTATGCTCATAAACAAACTGAAATGTCGCGTTCTGGTGTTCATCCTAACCTGAAAATTTCAAGCCACTATCTCATTCCGTTCTCAAGTTATCGTGACAACAAAAATTATTTTTTAAAAATTTTCTAGCCATACGATTCACACAAAATTCCACAAACGTGCTTAAGATCATATTCTACAACTACCCACCAAGTTTCAATTCGATCGGATTCATATTGGTTGAAAACAAAATTATTACTCGGAAACCACTGGGCCCATTAACGAACTTGTCCGTCGTATTGAGATGCGCCACCTACCCTGAAAATTTCAAGTTGCTAGCTCTTCTCGTTCTCAAGTTATCGTGGTAACGGCCGGACGGCCGGACGGCCGGACGGACAGAATCAAATTTGACCTCGAATTCTTCATTGGGGAGTCGAACTTAATCGTTTGAGACCATTTTCGTCAAAAAATTCGAAAGTTACAGACATTTGGGCAAAACTATAACGCGATGTTCCCCAGAACATACGCGCAAAAATTACCTTGTAATCGATCAAAAATTTCCTGATCTACGTTCACCAAATTTTCTCCTCTCTCGAACTACAGAATTATGCTTTCAATATTTACGTAATATTTTTAAACATTTTCGGGTGAGGTCCCCGTTGCATCGCTAAAATACGAGTATTTCAACCCCAATATTTTTTAAGTTACAATATTCCCTTCTGTCAAGTTGACATTATGACAATTCCTACATAGAATAATTATATCCATCTGTGAAATACGATTTACATTGAAATTTTGAAAAATCATATCTCCGAAAGTATTAGCTTGTTAGAGTAAAATGATATGAATGGATTCATATGATAAAACTGCTTATTAAAAAAAATTTAATTTGGAAATTGTTTTGTAAAAAAAAAATTTTTTTTTGTTACTCCGAAACCATCTGTCCGATTTTGCCCAATAATGAACTTAGCCGAGATATTTATGCCCCAAACCTACTCTGAAAATTCCAACTCTCTAGCTCATTCCGTTCGAGAGTTATCGTGCCTACGGCCGGCCGGCCGGCCGGACAGAATGAATTTCGACCACGAATTCTTGATCAGTGAGTCGAACCAAATCATTTAAGACCAGTTTCATCGAAATATTCGAAAATTACAGACATTTGGGCAAATTGATAAGCACTCAGTTCCGAGGAACTAGAGCGCCAAAAATACGCACTCTAACTATTGTTTCATATACAATTATTCTGGAAAGGTGAAAAACCCGTGCCTAAACAGATACTGGTCGAATTTTCAACCACTTGAGATATATCGCTGAAATTAAATTACACGCACGTGGTCGAAATTCAGACCTATAAACGTCTCCACTATGATAAACAAACTATATGGTTTAATTTCAAGCCAGAGAATCACTAGGAATCTTATTCTTATTATCCAGGCCTGGGTTAAAGATAAATATGAATCACAATCTCAGTTACCGTATTTAACGCTGATGAAACAGGCCTGTTTCACGTTAATTTTGACTGAGGTGCGACTCAAATTTATCCTTAACTGAGGACCTCAGTTAGGCCTTTACGGATATTGAATGCTTTGTGAATATAGCGGTATTTCACGGGTCTGCATATATCTATACACATCTTATATTATGAGTGTACCCCCTTTGCTATTTAGCGGAATTATGCGTACTGAAATTCAAGCTGCATAGCAAAAATAGGCGTGAAAATACACCACTAGAAAATCTCGAACGACCTGTCGACCGTCCCCGTGGAATCGTTATTTCTCGAGATATCGCATCAAAAATAGATTGGAATCCACCCAAACGTTCGAACATTAGTTTTCTGCTGAGATTTTCTACAATGCGGGTGGAGTTTTCCAGATTTCCAACCCATATCGTGCCTCCCACCCAAATCACCGGACCGGGAATAGGGAGAGAGGTGTTCTCAAGTCGGTATATTTTTCCATTTTCACCTTTCTTCTTCCGTCCTGGTTTGATGTAATTCCGAACACGTTTTCTTTATTTTTACAGCCGAATCGAACTGAGTATTTTACGGGTGAAGTAAAGTTTTCCATGGCGGAGAAAACACCTCTTCATGTGCATAAATTGTGACTCTCTCAGGGGTTCGAACCTCTTGGTCCGTTCCAAAGTTATTTCAGTTTGATCCAGGTTTACTGAGGCACTCTTTCTTTATTTTTAAGATTTGTTATAATGATTTATTATCGCGAATAGACTGGGTTTATCTGCCGGCTATTCAATTTATTCTAAGGCCCAAGATCCTCTCTGTGGAGTGTTAACATTCACAGCGCCTTTAACTGCAAAATATACGAATTTCATTATCAATTGGATAGTGTTATACAATAATGGTACAAGGTATAGTCAGCTAGTTTCGTAACAAATAGTAAAACAGTTTAGGAGGCTATGGGAATTTAGCAAGAATGAATATATTAAAATTGGTCCAAACACTGACGTGAAGTCAGGAGCTTTTGCGCGTATGTTCTATTGTCCATTCTCATGTATTGTACAGTCTTAATCGAATTTACAATGCTAAAATCTATTGTCCGTTCCCCTGTATTTGATTGACTTCACGTAGGTGCTTGAACCAATTTTATTTTCGTAATTTTTTTTTTTATTTTCTTAGGGTACGGTTCTCACAAAGTCTTACACACGTCTTCATGTCGATATTCTACAACTAGTTAGCAAGCTTCAATTCAATCGAGTCTATATTTTTTGAGTCATCGAGGAAATAATATTCCAGATGGGTATAACTCCGAAACCGTTGGGCCGATTATGGCCAACAGCGAACCTAACTCTCCTAATCAGATGCGCAACCTACCCTGAAAATTGCAAGTCCCAATATCCTTTTGTACGGGAGTTATCGAGGCAACGGTCATCCATCCAGCTACTGAACTCACACAAGTCTGCTCAGATCTCCAACAATATAGATCCGATCGTGTTCAACTTGAAACTTGGTAGTAGAGTTAGGTTCTGAAGGCTCTCGCAAAATTTCAGCCATGTCGGATGAATAATTTCTGATATATAGAATATTTTTCAAGGATTTTCAATGCTTTAAAAAAAAATTTCCAGTGATACGATCCTCACAAAAATTTATGCGTTGGCATTCTTCAAAAAATAGCCATATTTAAATTGGATCGCTTTTGTCTTTTTTCGAGTTATTGAGGAAATAAAAACTAAATTTTCGATGAGTATAACTCCGAAACCGTTTATCCAATTATATCATTTTCAACTCTAATAAGCTAATAGTTTCGGAGATATGATTTTTCAAAATTTCAATAATACATCGTAGTTCTATGTGTTCACTGTCTGTGTTCAATGTCATCTTTTCTAGCTATTAGAGTCATGTCAATTTGTAGTTTGAAAACAAGTATTTGATTCTTGAATTTGTGAATTTATATAAGACTGTTTTGAAGCCGAAAATAATATTGTTTGTTGCACATTGAATAATTTACGTATAAATTCGGGATGATGTTTGAGAAGATTTAGAATTGGATCATTTCAATGATGTAGTTTATGAAGGCAATAGGATAGAAGAACATAATGGAATCATCAAAAGAAATTACTGTTCGTTGACCACTGAAGTTAATATTACCTTTTACTTCCTTAAGTAGTAAGACATGTTCCTATATACAGTATTTTCATAATGTTACTAGTTAATATATTTTGAACTATTGAAATAAGTTCTTCGTAAGCCTCTACCTACTCAATAAATATCAGGAATAAATGGACAATCTGCTATAATTGTCTCCAGCCTTGCTCTAGACATTTCGATGAAACTTTCCTTAGGTATTTCAAGCTGTGAAAACTATGCACCGAGTGTAAGTTGCAACAACCCATTCCACGAAGTTGAATAATTGCAGATTGCTCATTTAATCTTGATAAATAAATGTAATGACAATTTTTGAAGCATTGTAGATTTCTCTTTTTTTGGCGCTCTAGTTCAAATGATAATTTTTGAATAATCATTAAAGGATACTGTGGGAGGTATATTCATCATTGAATGGTTTCTTTCTGGGTTTTCTCTCCCAAACTCTGAAAAATATCTATAAAATAAAAAAATTATTATTTTGTGATTTGCTTCTGCGTAAGAAACACAAAATATTTGTCAGAAGCAATCAATTGAACAATGTTGCCTAACAAATAACAACGACACAACATCAACGAAGAAAAAACAACTATATCGTAACGTTTCGGAGTCTATATCAGACTCCTTCTTCAGACGCTTAACGAGAAAATCTTCAGAACTATTTTGTTGATTGTCTTTCTGAGATTCGAGAATTGTCACATTGACGTTATTTGAAAATCATAGCTAACATAGTTTTACTTTGTATAGAAAGTTCCAAGTTCCACCTCCTTTTTCAATAAATTCAGCCAAATATGGTCAATATCAATTGAGCAATTTGAAAAATTGCATTCTCTGTTCAATAAAATACAAGTTGATTCCTTAAGTTTCCTTTTAATATAATCAGTTTCTGTCATCAGAATCCTTGTATTACTCCAATCCATCATGTGATCTCCTTGGATTGTACATACATGTTCTGCTATTTTGGATTTCTGTATGTCTCTATTTCTGAAATTATTCTTAAGCTCTGACTTTCTTACTTCTAGTGGTCTTGATGTTTCTCCTGTGTATGATTTACCACAAATACAAGGAATATTATATACACAGTTTTTTGATTTTTGTTTTTCATTAATGGGTTTTGTCTTCGTTAATAAAGACCTGAGATCATTATGTGTTTTGAAGACGGTTCTTATATTGAACTTTGAAACGATTCTTCTGATTTTTTCAGAAAGGCCACGAACATAAGGGATCACATTCAGCATATTGGGATGCTGTTCTTGTTGATTATTCTGTTGTACTTGATTATTTGCTCTTCTATCGAAATTCATGTTTGATGTATTTATAAATAATCTATGTCTAGGATATCCATTATCTTCAAGAAATTTTTTGATGAAGTCAATTTTTTTATTTCGAATTTCAAGAGTGGAACAAATAAGGTTAGCTCTATCGTAAAGTGTTTTAATAACATCCCTTTTTAAACTGAGTTGATGGTTTGAATAAAAATTTAAATATCTATTTGTATGTGTCTGCTTCCTGAAGACACTCGTTTGAAACATTTTTATAATCGACTCTTTTTTGCGCGTATGTTCTGGGGAACATAACGTTATTTAAATTTAGTTTCTTTCATGATGCAGTTTTATCATAAGAATCCATTGATACAATTCCCAACTCTGAGAAACCAATACTTTGGGAGATATAATTCGTCTGTTTGAACAAGACCGCCAAAAACACTTGTTGATCTGCTCTAACTGATTAACTTTGAATTATGTTTCCTAAATATACCGATAAGTAGCAGCACCTGCACCGTTTCACGGTACTGAATTTCAGTTCGATTGACTTACTATGCGGCGTGAATAGATAAGAGAATATTTGCGCGAAAGCTCCTCACTTCACGTCAGTACTTTTTATGAATTTTCTATTACGATTTATTATTATTCAGTCAAACTTGCCTTCAGCTCGTCTCTTAAACATCATTCTTGTTAATGATGACATAATAAGCTGATTGAATAATATATTCCATTTTATGTATTATGTCATGAAGACACGCACTAAAATTCATGAGCGTGAGAAAATTCATTGAAAAACATACTTTTTCGGCAACCGTCCGGGAAGTGCCCACTTCCCGGACGCTTTTTCTTTGAGAAAGAAGCATTTCCCGGCCTAGTCCGGGAAGTACGTACTTCCCGGACTAGGCCGGAACAATCACGCCGTTTTGGTCATTGTAAATATGAAAATCTTAGTAGGTATATTTTTGATAAATGAAGTTACCATAGCACTGAGAAAACGGCTGACAGTTCATATAAAATTAGTTGTCAACATGTGATATTTTCTGTTCTGTTTAATTTGAATAAGATTCAAAATATATAAAAAAGAAATGTGTCGTCTCATTGATTTGTTATTCTACACGGTTGCCGAAAAAATATTGTACGCAACACGCCCGAAATAGTTATTTTTGTATCTAGTGCGCGAAATGGTACTTTGGTGATCGAGAACTGATTTTTTTAACGAGGCACAGCCGAGTTAAAAAAATAGTCGAGATCACCAAAGTATTTCGCGCATGAGATGCAAACAAAATTTTTTCTACAAACGCCAAAAATATTTTTCTAAATTAAGTAACATGCATAGTTTAATATGAAAAATAGTATTGAACTGGCTTAAAATGTTTTTCCAAATCAAGTAAATACTGTAACTATGAAAATAAAATGGCATTTGTTTGTTTGATTGAGGAACATAAAGGTTAAAATATAAAAACTCCATATAGTTTACATGCAGTGTGCGAAGTAAGTACTTCGCACACTACTTCGCGCACGGTGTCATGGTAACGAAGGAAAATGAAAAAAAGGGTCACTTCGCATATTGTTTTCAATGCGCGAACCTTGTCATTTTTTGACGTTTGTAGAAAAAAGGTTTTTTTGGACTCATAGACTTCCAGGACTCGCTTACGCTCGTCCTAGAATTTTGTCTATTCGTCCAAAAAAACCCTATTTTCCGGACTTGTTACGTAAATTACTATTCTGGAAGTCTGAATCGATCTGTGATAGTTCTAGGCTTGTTTTTATTCCTTTTCCGCATATTAAAGCCATCAGTGGGTCGAAAATAATTTATCGATACACTGGCTGAAATTGATTGAATAATTACTATAAGCAAATTGAATTTAGATCCCACCGTACTGAATACTATCTTCAACGTGTAACTAACTCAATACCTGTTCACAGCAGTTCTGTTTAATAATTCATTTGGCAATTAGTAGTTTCTAGCCACTCGAGAAATATCTTACAGTACATACGAATAATGAATCGAACTCACTATCGTATTAGAACCACAATTCCATTGGATATTGAAATTGGTCATGAGGTCATGGTTTTCCCTCTCAGTAATTAATTATTATTCATTTGGAATATAGCATAACGTTAGGTCAGCATACCAAAAAAAAAAATCTGAAATATTGTTGAACAGTTAGTTGAAACTATGACAATTAAACTCAATTAACTGTGAGTTACTCGCTCCGAGGAGCTGATAACTGTGTACAGCTTTAATAAATTAATATTCACATTCTAACGGCAAAATAAACTAAATGTTATTATCTAAATGTAGGTGTGGATACTCCATGATTAACAAAAAAATACTAAATAAATATTAAATTCACAATGTTGCTGATAATCCGGGAGAATTGTCTTCATTGGTATTTTTTGTCATGGTTGGTAAACTGTCTTCATCAATATTTTAGGTCTAAATCGGTAGTTGAATTGTCAAAGTTCAGGGTTCACTTCCTCGAGCGGTCGCCAAGGTCAGCATTTTTGAGTCATTACTCTTGGATGTTTATGAGTTGATTAGATCAGTATTTTAGTTTGTTTTCTAGTATGCATTTACTATTTTATGTATCAGATTATCAGAATTCCATATTACTTTTTACATATACTATTGTTCCGTCATTTCTATTATATTTTGCATTATTGTATATTAGCTCATAACCATTTAAATTAAACAAGCCCACATCCTCCACTTGAAAAGTCTCACTCAATATAATCACGTCAAAATCGACAGATATTGTCTCAAGGAACAGTTCAAAATCATTAAAGTTTTTATTTGCATACTTCTTATATTCATTTGCATAATCTTGACTTGACATAATTTCATGGTATTTAGATCATTGATATCTTCAATAACAACAGTATCATAGTCTTCATTTTGATAGGCTTTTATGTAATTATCCATATTTATTGATTTTTGTCTTCTTTTTCTTTTTTTATAAAATGAGCTGTTAAATAACTAAAATAAACACAAAATTACCTTCAACCCCCCCCAGCCTTCTTTAATTACTTTTTGTCTGTCGTGGATTTATGCCGAAGCTTCATACCAAATACATCCTCCCCTGGGGGTGGTCTTTTTTTATTAGTGTATACCTTTTTGTGTGTTGCCAAATATGGCGTAAATAATTTCTTGTCTCGATTACTTTTCGCCTGTTGCAATAATCCTTGCACAGATTCTAACATAACAGCGTCAGAGTTACTCACTGATGGTCCTGGTGCAGATTCCAACACAACAGTGTCCGAATCAATCTCCGTGGCAGTATTCTTATGTTTTGTTATTGTGGGTGTATTCGGAGCACTATTTGTTTTAACATCTTCTTCACAGTTTTCTAGTTCTTCCAAGGTATACACCCTTCGTCCCACCACCAGTCTATTATTCCTTATATATGACTTTTCAGATGTACCCGCTCTGGCTTTTATCAGGAAGGGTAACAACCTCTTATTTTCCTGACGCTGCTGTATAGTTAAATCATTAGTAATGGATATTTCAGTACCTTTCAATTTTTTAACATGTTCAAAGATAAGTTTTTTACATCGATGTGACACAAATTCCACCTTCACTGGACTGCCTTCCTGATTACCCAATGTATAGAGGTCACTAATTTCAGATAATTCAACTCGCACTCCCAACAAACGATATATTTCCCGACAGAGAAACTCCGCAGTTATATTGGAGCCTATTTTCAGGCCAAAAATCACAATATTATTCTTGTTACACCAGCGTTCTGTTTTTTCGAGCCTTTCTTTCAAGTCTTTGTTTTCTCTCTCTAGTAGCCCATTCTTATTCCTCAGTGCCTGAACCTCCAACAATAATCTCGCCTCCGACGCAGATATTGAATTTTTTAACTCCCTCCTGGTATCCTGGATCTCCTCCAACAGACGCCTCAAAGTAACCTCAACCTCTCCATCTGCCATCATCAATCAGATATGCTATGGTATGGTACCCTTTAGAATTTTTCTTCAATGTGTTCTTTCAATGTGTTCTGTTACATATGAGTTGCTGACTCAAGCGAAATTAGACCATAATTGTTTGGTAACACTGTCAACGTTTGCAAACACCTCACACCTTCAAACGCCGCGCACGTAATGAATTAATTATTATTTTTTGCGCGTATGTTCTGGGGAACATTGTGTTATCATTTTGCCCAAATGTCTGTAACTCTTTTGACGAAAATGGTCTCAAACGATTTAGTTCGACTCCCCAATGAAGAATTCGAGGTCAAATTTGATTATGTCCGGCCGTTGCCACGATAACTTGAGAATGGAAAGAGCTAGTGACTTGTAATTTTCAGTGTAGATGGCATCCCAATACGACGGACAAGTTTGTTAATGGGCATAATCGGCCCAATGGTTTCCGTGTAATAATTTTGTTTTCAACTAATATTAATCCGATCGAATTGAAACTTGGTGAGTAGTTGTAGAATATGAACCTAAGCACGCTTGTGCTTAGCTGTAGGGCCTAAGCTGTAATTGTAGCAACATGGGTGGACCAGGTCAAATCGCTCGATATAGTCAAGCCCAAATGACATTGACTGGTGACAGGAGAAATACCATGATCGTCAATTGTATAGGAAAGTTGGGGATTATTCCTGCCTATGTGTAGCCCACGACACTTATCCAGGTTTAGTGGAAGCAACCACTTGCGACACCAAGCGGCCGGTCTCTCGAGATCCTGTCGCAGAATTGTGGCGTTGAGAAGAGGAAAATTATAAATCTTGGTATAGTCCGCATACATAGAACATGTCGGCAAAAAACAACCAGGGAGATCAGAGGTACATAGAAGGAACAGATTGGGGCCGAGAACAGATCCCTGAGGGACACCACTGCGATTTTTGGATAAAAACGCACGAATCCACTTAAGAATACTTCCTCTCAACCCCAGATGTTCCAGCTTATGATCAAGACGGTTATGTGGGACTCGATCAAATGCCCTAGAAAAATATTGATAGATCACATCAACTTAAGTGCTTTCATTCCACGCCTTAGTCCAATCGTTGAGACAAGAAATTAAGTGAACGGTGAGGTAGGAATCCGTGTTGTTGGTTGGGAAATATCTTTTGTGTTGAGCAGAAATCATCAACCGGTCACAAGCTATTCTCTCCAAGATCCTAGACAAGACGGACATCAGACTTATAGGTCTATAATTGAGTGGAGATAGCTTATTACCCTTTCTAATAAATTATGGGGCTCACAGAGGCGGATAACCAATCGTAGGCAGCGTGCAGCTGGAGAGAGATTTCCCAAATATAAGAAAAATCGGAAACGCCAAGACTCCAGAACAGCTCCTCAACAAACGTGGCGAAAGACTGTCTCTGCCACCTTCACCTTAGAGAGATATTCCATCACTAAGTTCTCGGATAGATGAACACTTCAGCAAACGCACCAGCCAGAATGTCAGCTGTTTCACGTGGACTGCTAGGGACGTCACCATATGGGCTTCTCGCGATTGGAAAACTGACCTTTGAGTTCATCGTGGTTCTCAAGTATATGAAAAACTGCTTTCTGTTGGATTTGGTTGCCAGCTTTCTTTCAAAATTAGTTCTGGCTGAATGCATAGTAGAAGAAACGAAATTGGAGTAAACCCTGTGAGTCTTGTAGTCAGCATCATTTCGACTGCGTAGATATCTCAGCCATAGTATGTAGTGCGGTTGGCTCAGTGGTAGAGTAATTGACTTGGGAGCGGAAGTCCCAAGTTCAATTCCGAGAAAGACATTTTCTAATCACGGTAATCGCCACCATTCGCTGTTGGGTCAAAAATTAAGAGTGCTGTGCCTAAGGTGGCGTAAGGACACAGTAACGAAGCCTACTCAGAACACAACTGGTTCTCCTTACTCGGTCAGGCTCTTAGAGCTTAGAGGGGTCTCCTTGTGGAAGACCCAGGAGGATCAGTATAATAATAATAATATAATATAATATATAATAATAATATAGGGACCTCTTGCGTCTCAGAAGTTATCCATGGTTTTTTTTGGAATAAGGAACGATATCATCACACAGAAATAGTCCAGCCTATTTTTATTCCATTCGACATGGCATATCACAAAATAGATAAGATACTATTAAAAAATTGCTGCATAATTATGGGAAACTTCAACTATTTTTAGACATAAAAACAAGTTCAATGTCGGTACTACAACTCATTATCCGATTTATTAATTTGTTTTCATTTATATAAAGCATGAATTGAATGCATCCGATTCGTTCTCAAGGATAGTTAATTATAGAGAATACATAATTCCGAAATTTGAAAATAATTTTCAATAATGAATGAATGATTGATGTGAAACTGAAAATATTAGTACGATTTGTTTTACTCATGAATGATTCAAATCTATAGAGAACAATTATTTATTGATAGAATCATAACAAACAATGGAAAACGGAAATGGTATTATTTCCTAATTAATTCGTAGATTAACGCATGA
Source organism: Halyzia sedecimguttata (assembly GCA_937662695.2). Taxonomy (NCBI): domain Eukaryota; kingdom Metazoa; phylum Arthropoda; class Insecta; order Coleoptera; family Coccinellidae; genus Halyzia; species Halyzia sedecimguttata. The sequence goes on from OW569414.2 coordinate 106,767,787, forward strand.
ACTTCAAATTGAAGATAGTTGATAATCATTCTTACCAAGTTTCTATTGCGTATATCACAAGATATCTGTTTAGATATACCGTAAGTCCGTAAAATTCCCCCACCCTCAAATTAAAATTATTGTACCAGTTGGATTGCGGACGTTAAATTATTTACAGTTCGATTTGTTTATGTTCTACCTTTTTTGTGCGCGTGTTCCGCAAGGAGCAGGGTGCTATCATTTTGCCCCAATGTCTGTAGTTTTCGGATTTTTTGCCGAAAATAGTCTCTAACGATTGAGTTCAACTCATTGATGAATAATCCGAGGTCAAAATCAGTTCTGTCCGTCAGGCCGACCGTTAGCACGATAACTCTCGAACGAAAGTTCGAGTTAGGTTGGAGAATTAAAAATTACAGGGTCGTTTTGGAGTTAAAATATCTCGGACAAGTTTGTTAACAGGCGAAATCCACCAAGCAGTTTCGGAGCTATGGCCATTTTTAGCTAAAATATTTTTGATGAATGATTCCGGAACCGATTACTATCTGAAATTTATCATCGGGTTGTAGAATCATGACCTTCATATGTATGCACATTTTCTATTGATCGGACGGCCATAAAGTCTGTACCGTTGCCCTGCGGCCAATTTACATAACCATATTTGGAAGATCTATATCAAATTACATTCGGATTTGAAGGTAAACCCTTTCGGGCATGTTTCGTTAAGCGCATGAATAGACAAGAAGTGATTTTGGGGTTTTGAGGTGCAGGATGCTATTCCTCCATAGGATCCTTTGGGAGAGTCTGCGCATGTGTGCATTGGAGAGCAAAATATCTCCTGAACCACTGGTGTTGAAGAATCATAGTTTTGTGCTTTGGCGCACGTGCTATAAACATGATTATGATTATACTGACGCACATAAGTCTTCCACAAGTAGAGCCCTCAGAAGCTTCTAGGAGCTTTTGTGGCTAAGGTGAGTCAGTTGTGTTCTTTGTCAACTTTGTTACTATAACCTTGCGCTTGCTTAGACACAGCACTGTAAATGTTTGACCTGGCAGTGAATGGTGTCCACTACCTTCTGTCTCTAGATCTTTGATAATTTGACTACACGAATAGGTAAGTAATATTAAACAAATATTTTTTCGATTAATGAAATGTTATTAATTATAATGTATTCAATAATGATCTTTGGAAAATCACGCTCTACGCCCTCTATCTCGAAATGGTTGAGAATTTAAAAAAATGTTCGAGACAAAAGTTGTAGGGAATTGTATGTGTTGCGTTCCGTCAGGAACGAACATTTTTTGTTCTATTAGCATTTCAAAATAATACAATCTTGGGGTAAAAAGGCATCTATTCGAAAGTTACCGATTATTTCTGGTGCATTGTGTCTTAAGACCTTAATTGCACTTGGGTCATGAAATAAACCAGCATGTGTGGAATTTATGGACTTTCATGAAAGGCCCACATTTGGTTCCCAGGCTTCAAATCGGTCAATAGAGAAAGTCCCGTGCTGATACATGGACACGACAATTGTTGGTCATGCTTCCCAAACTTCCTCTAGATAATTATCCCCATCTAACTTAGAGGTTCCGCCCTCAGGATTCATAAATCCAATTATATGTGATACAACCCCACTACCCAAAGATTGTACATGACACACCCATTTTAGCCCTTAACGAGGGAATTTGTAGCTCTAACAAAAAATTGTATTCATGTAATAGTCCGAACAGTCAATCTTAAGATCTCTTGTTAACTAGTCGAGTTAACAAGAAAATACATACTGTTGTCGTTAAATAGTGTTTAAAGTATAAACCTATTACTCTTCGGTTATTTATCCGAATACAGATAAACAACAAACTATCACAAGTAACAGTTCAGATCGGTGTACGGTTTTCATATCGATCAAGTGAACAGTTGTGATTCCAGTTATTGGTCACAACAGAATTAATATAAATATTAATTCACTAGATATAATAACTATATAAAACAAGATATTTGAAAATGACTGATTTTGTGACCTTTGACCTTGAATACTTAAGACTCCAACACGAGATTCATTGAGAATTGTAAGACAACTTTTATGGATCCTTGCACAGCACACTCGGCACTGGAACAAAACGTCGGCTGGCGGCATAGTAAGTTAATGATGGGGCAGCCCTGCCCCTCACCAACTAAAGAAGTCCTACTACTGAGTAGGAGTAAGCTCAGGGCAATAACTTGGCTACTAACCAGACACAGTACCTTGAGAAAGCTCCTGAACAAAATGGGGATTCTCCGAGAAGACCCTGTTTGTAAGAAAGGCAGACGAAACTGTCTCACGTATCATATTTGGCTGTCCAGCCGACAAACGATAGAGACTTCACTATGGGGCCGACGAAACGACCCTGAGTGCCACAAAGCGTGTGAGGAACTTATTCAAGGGCCTAGTCCTATTTGCTAGGTAATTGGTAGTGGGGATGTTACACGAGACTCCCATATATTGTCAGCTGTGTAAGACTCGGTTAAGTAAGCCTGAGCTGCAGGAAATCGATTAAGAGACCCTATGTCAGCTAGCAATGCGAGGTCGAGGAGATCAGTCCGAGGTGCAATAGGCCTCTCTAGGCTGGAGCACTGGCTACCCGCTCAATCGGCATCAGTTTAACACAAACAAACAAATAAGACAACTCTTAAGATATCAAAATAAAGGTTTATGCAAGGTTAGGTTAGGTTATCTCTCATTCTGAGCTTGTCTCTCTCTTTTGACTTAAATGACTGGACGATTTATACCTAACAAGACACACGGTGAAATATTTATTGATTTTAACCATCAACAAATATTCCGCGTGGCCAAGCTGATCACCTCATCGCTCAGTGTTCCCCTAAGAGGACAGTATCACTCAAGAGCAGACACAGAGTCCAGGGTTTCATGGTTCTTACCAATCATCAGTGTGCCTTATCCAGACACTGAGTGAAACTTGAATGGCGTTCTAGGAAGCTTATTTCGACGAGACGAGACGAGACCATCTCAAAAATAATATAGGCGATACCGAGACCACATACAGCGCAACACGAGAGTCTCGTTTTTGGTCTCGTTAAATTTTTAGTTTGAAGTTTTATATACGACTCGACTTTTTTCAACACCCACAGAAAACAATTGAATATGAAGAGTTTCCACTATAATGACAAATTTGTCTATATTATGCATCGATCGTTCTAGAAATACACGATTTTTTAGAAGATTATTAATTCGTTATGAACTTGCGATAATTGAGATTATTTTTCAAGAAAAAATAGAAACCACAACTATAAAAACAACCATAAAAACGGATGCCATTATGAATTCAATAATTTATGGACAACTTTTATTGCCCCTAAATCCCAATGCTTTGAAAATTTCGTCTTTATCTGAACATCTGGAGAAATTTATTCTCTTGTGCTCATTGTAGTGAAGATGTGAACAATTATTGTATACATCTGGGGAATTACGTATAATGAAACTGGTAAAGAAATGAAGCTATTCAATGCAATTCAATGTTTCGAAAAGTGTTATGAGGAATACGCCAATAACACCCTCAATGATCTACCTACTGGGAAGGTATTATTTGAAAACTATTCCAAATTGTTCAATTCTATTAAAAAATATATTGACATCGATAGCCTATTTAAAACATCAACAAAACTTTCGAAATATTGGAAAGCTGAGATTGAAGAATATTTGCTGTTTGAAAGAGCAAATAGGAATCAAAATATTTTACAGTGGTGGAGAATGATAAAAAAGTTCTTCCTACACTTTCCAAGATGGCCGATGATTTATCAATGGCTACATCCATACCTGTTGAAAGATTATTTTCCACAGCAGGTATGATCATGGTAAAAACACGTACATCATTGAAAAATGATGTGATGCAAGCGTGATTATGTTTGAATTCTTGGTCAGCGAGTAATTTAAATGTTGAAATTATCAGTGTTTATCATTAAAAATACTATGTACATGTACAAATATTTTTGTATAAGAGCGTATAAATATAGCTTTATAAAATTATTCATTATTGTATACCATTTTGTTTATATATTATAATATTTATTATCGTTATTCAGAATTAAGCGAGACGAGACGAGACAACTGATAACGATATGAGACCGAGAGTTAAACGAGACTTAAATTTTTGGGAATTGGCGAGACCGAGATGAGATTTTTTATACTCTCGTCTCGTGTGAAGCCCTAGCTTGGCTGATCACCTTCATCGCAGAGTGTCGGAGTTCGTAAGGATTTTCCATAGGAGGCGCTGGTGGGGTTCTTCCCCTACCGGTTCTCGACCGATGGAAATAAGTATCCTAGAACACCGTCTAAGTTTCACTCAGTGTCTGGCTATGTCACACTGATGATTGGTAAGAACGATGAAACCCTGGGGTCTGTGTCTGCTCTTGAGTGATACTGTCCTCTTTGGGGAACACTGAGCGATGATTTGATCAGCCCAGCCACGCAAAATATTTGTTGGTGGTTAAAATCAATAAATATTTCACCGTGTGTCTTGTTAGCTATTATTGGCAATTAGCCACAGTTGACCTCAATACATGTTCACTGGTATTTGGTTGATCTAAACCAAAATGAACCGGGTGTTTTCAGTCCGTAAAGGTCTCTTCACGGTAGATGGCGTTGCCATCCCTGACCCTCTTACGGCAAAAGAATGAAGAACATCGCTCAAGGTTTCTTCATCGCAGAGGGTCAGAGTTCGATAGGATTTTCCATAGGAGGCGCTGGTGGAGGCCCTACCGGTTCTCGACCGATGGAAATAAGTTTCCTAGAACGCCGTCTAAGTTTCACTCAGTGTCTGGCTAAGTCACACTGATCATTGGTAAGAACCATGAAACCCTGGGGTCTGTGTCTGCTCTTGAGTGATACTGTCCTCTTTGGGGAACACTGAGCGATGATTTGATCAGCCCAGCCACGCGAAATATTTGTTGATGGTTAAAATCAATAAATATTTCACCGTGTGTCTTGTTAGCTATTATTGGCAATTAGCCATAGTTCACCTCAATACATGTTCACTGGTATTTGGTTGATCTAAACCAAAATGAACCGGGTGTTTTCAGTCCGTAAAGGTCTCTTCACGGTAGATGGCGTTGCCATCCCTGACCCTCTTACGGCAAAAGAATGAAGAACATCGCTCGAGGTTTCTTCATCGCAGAGGGTCAGAGTTCGTTAGGATTTTCCATAGGAGGCGCTGGTGGAGGCCCTACCGGTTCTCGACCGATGGAAATAAGTTTCCTAGAACGCCGTCTAAGTTTCACTCAGTGTCTGGCTAAGTCACACTGATGATTGGTAAGAACCATGAAACCCTGGGGTCTGTGTCTGCTCTTGAGTGATACTGTCCTCTTTGGGGAACACTGAGCGATGATTTGATCAGCCCAGCCACGCGAAATATTTGTTGATGGTTAAAATCAATAAATATTTCACCGTGTGTCTTGTTAGCTATTATTGGCAATTAGCCATAGTTCACCTCAATAGATGTTCACTGGTATTTGGTTGATCTAAACCAAAATGAACCGGGTGTTTTCAGTCCTTAAAGGTCTCTTCACGGTAGATGGCGTTGCCATCCCTGACCCTCTTATGGCAAACGAATGAAGAACATCGCTCAAGGTTTCTTCATCGCAGAGGGTCAGAGTTCGTTAGGATTTTCCATAGGAGGCGCTGGTGGATGCCCTACCGGTTCTCGACCGATGGAAATAAGTTTCCTAGAACGCCGTTCAAGTTTCACTCAGTGGCTGGCTAAGTCACACTGATGATTGGTAAGAACCATGAAACCCTGGGGTTTATAACTCATAGCGGGGCAACGATACCCTGACTTCGATCAGTCCATTCCGCCCATTGCAAAACCCCATGTTTTCCCAGAACTTCATCCCGTACTACACAATAATAGTTATCCGCAAATGGCAAATCCCCCGTCGTATCGAGACGCACAATATAACCCCGAACGTGACATAAATTCATGACAACATATAGAACCGCTGAACAGCCTAAACCCTCCGATGAAGTTTATATTTCACGGGCACGCAATCAACTGATGCCAGAAAAAGTTTACGCGATGGGCGACCCATATGAAGAACGCAGGGAGGAGAGGGCCGAAAGGGAACAAAACGGAAACAGAGCAGCACTGGATATAAGTATCAAGTGAAACGTGTTATTATGGACGCTGCTGGCGGCGGAAGCGTCGTTGTCGTCAAGTGTGGAGACAATAAAATTGCTCCCCTGGGAATCTTTAATAATCCTAACGTTAATATGTCCACGGTATGTGAGCAGTCCCCCGATAACAACCGACTAAATGATATAAATCTGCAGCCATTTACATCATTTTCTTATATTATGTTTACGTTACTCGGTAATTTCGTACGTTACACAGGATTGGTGCCGCGTTTATATCTGAGATACGGAACATCATTATGAATTATTTCCCTCCTCCTGCTCCCAGGGAAACTATCTTTCTTGATTAATCTCGTTACTGTTAGGATTATGAGTGTTTGCGCATATAAATTTCGAGGTAAGATTCCGATTTACTCATATGTTCCGTATATCATGCATTTGAATAATTGTTCAGAATTTTGATCCGATGCTTATTTTCTGGGTTTTGTGTCCCAGACCATAATAATAATAATAATAACTTTATTCATCCTTTATGACATTTAACAATGTTTAGGATAAGTGCAACAACAAAAAAATAGAGAAACATTCTGAGAGTTAGATAAAAATATTAGGTATATTAACAAAACAAAATCAAATTTTCTTATCGGCAAGGTAATCTTCCATGCTATAATAGCATTTATCCATCAATAGAGCCTTCACTGCACCCTTGAACTGTCTGGCATTCATCGACTTAACCCTAGTTGGCAAATGATTGAACAATTTTGTTCCTACGAAAGTTGGTGAAGCCTCGTATTTAGTGGTGTGAAGTCTTGGAATGCAAATGGTATTGACATGTCTGGTATCATATTTGTGGAAGTCAGAGCATTTTTTAAGGGTATGCTCATTAAGTTTGATAAATAACAGACAGTTCAGTATAAAAATACATGGAAACGTCGAAATATTACACTTCTGAAACAACGGACGACAAGAATCTCGAGGTTTCAAATCAAATATGAGTCTAATAATTTTTTTTTGACAAATAAACACCCGGCCCACATACCGATGACCCCCACAGAATGACGTTATAACAGAGATGATTATACACTATACTGTAATATATTCCGAGTAGGGCATCTATGGGAAGTACGCTCTTAAGTCTATATATTGCATAGAATGAGTTGTTCAATTTGTTCACACATGATCAACCTGACAGTGCCACTTCTGGTTTCGGTCAACAGACAACCCAAGAAATCTTACGCACTCAGATGACACCAAATTTCCCCTTGGATGTTTCACGTGAAATGAATAGTAGTCATCAGCGGCACGATTTTGAAATTTTATATTTTTGGTTTTCTCCAAGTTGACAATGAGTGCGTTCTGGTGACACCAGTCCGTGAAACAATTGACGACAACCCCACAAAGAGTTTCAAGTTCCTTTAGACTATCTGCTCCAATCGCAATAGAGGTGTCATCAGCAAAAAGGACTAAAACACACTGTGACATATAATTGGGTAAATCGTTTACAACAAGCAGGAACAGCAGTGGCCCCAATACAGAGCCCTGAGGGACTCCCAGATCGCTGTCATACTCGTGAGAGCAATGCCCATCTATTCGAACGTACATCCGCCTGTTGGACAAAAAGCTACGGACCCAGTCAAGAAACACCCCCCTGAATCCCATGCGGTACATCTATCTATCTATTCTAGATATACTATTTTTTCTTCGATCATTGATTTACATTTAAAAGATTAATTAAAAAATATTTCATTCAAGATGTAATCAAGTAAGTTTAAATAGAGTTCTCTGTGTTCATATTGAAATATAGAAGTGGTAACCATGGAAATTACTTTGTTATGACAAAAGTATAATAATTGTCAAGCTGCTTTTGTTTGATTCGTTATATTTTATAAGGAATTAAATAAGAATTAATAAACATGAACACTGATAGTGATTATTTGTTACCTTGCACGCCTCCTGAACTAGTGGAAGCCGCGAACGTGTCTTCACTTAATTTACTTCCGGCGAAATCCAGCGAGAAGTATGAACTTTCGTACCAACGCTTCATGGATTTTTGCAGAAAAAACATCAGTATATCCTTTTCTGAGAATGTACTGATGGCGTATGTTGCTGACTTGGCTAAAACAATGAAATCTTCGACGTTGTGGGCACACTATTCCATGCTTCGATCAACTTTGTCTGTTAAAAATAATATTAATATTGCCCAGTGCCTAAAACTGGGAGCATTTATAAAACGTCAAGCTACAGGATACAAACCAGAAAAATTCAAAATTTTAACCCAGGAACAATTTCAGAAATTTATTTTAGAGGCCCCAGATGACTTATTTTTATCGACCAAAGTAAGTAGATATAGATAAAATAGTATTACTCAAAATACATAAAATACGAAATATACAATTTTTTGGGCGTATGTTCTAGGGGAACATCGTCCTATCATTTCGTCCAAATGTCTGTAATTTTCGAATTTCGAGCTGAAAATTGGCTAATAGACTAATTCGGACTCCCTGATTACGAATCCGGTGTCAGATTTTTGGGTGCCGTATGGCCGGCCGGCCGGCCGGCCGTACTTCCGGCCGTAGGCACGATAACAGGAGCACCGAAGGTCCTATCGACTTCAAACTTTCAGGGTAGGTTTCTGATCAAAATGCGACGGTTAAGTTCGTTAACGGGCAAAATCGGCCGGACGGTTTAGGAGTTATAGACATTTAAAATTTTGAGGTTATTTCCCTGATATTTCAGGAACTAAAGAAGATGTTGAATCGAAACTTGGTTGTCAGTTCGAGGATATAAACGCGCAACTTTTGGCAGAATTCTGTTATGATCAAAATGTTGGTAATTTTTAAAAAAATATTTCTTTTAATTTTTTCGAAAAAAATTTTTTTTTCGTGAACTATTCATCAGATTGCAACAAAAACTTGTACTAACGTCAATTGTAGTATTTTGCAACATTGTGCAAAATTTTGGCTCTATACGATTTCGATTTCTGGAGATATAAGACAAAATGTGTCAAATTTCCTGGGTCTCTCTCAGTATTTTCATCGATTATTCTATGAACTCTTTGAATTCCACCGAAAACAAATTCAAAGACATAAACATAAAGAATCAAGTCATAGTTTAGACGTCGAAAGAAGGACGATGTTGATCGACTTGAAAAGGTACCTATTTCAAGAAATGCAATAATGAAATGCTTAATTTTTTTTATGGTCACAGAAAATCGTCACAAAAATCTATTTACCTCATTTGACGGCTGTTTGTCAAATCAATTAATTCCAATAATTGATGTCAGATTTCCTACATACCAAGTTCAAACACAGTTTATTATATGGAAAACACTTATTATGATCACGTTCTACAGGAATTGATACTAAATAGAAGCTAGATGAAGATTATTGTAATGGAAAATTTGTGTTCCAGAATAATATTAAGGTATTCAACATGATACTGCTTTTTTTCTTTACTGGTCAGTACGGGCCACAAGGAAGATGAACATGCGCCCAATAGCTCCTGTCCACAGGGCTTGAACCAATTTTCATTACCTTTCAGGTAGCTCTGATATTGGGACTAGCAGGAGCCTGTCCACGAGATTAGCTTGTCCGAATGAAAGTTCAGGATGTAGAAGATGCCCCGAAAGTATATTTTTTAACACAATTGAATGAAATTATACGATTGGCGTGAAAAACAGCAAGTTGCAATTGAAGTTAAAAGAAACACACCCAATATGAAAATTTCGGACAATCCATTCAAGGTACCTATTTAGTTAATGCTTTGTTTGTGGCACAAGTCACTTCAATCGCGTACAATTGTGCCGCGAGAAAAAGAACATTCTGTATAGTAATAGTTTATTTCCAATGATGTATGCCTCCAATGTATATTTTTTAATACATTTGAATGAAATTGTAAAATTGGCGTTAAAAACAGCAAGTTGCAATTGACGTTAAAAGACGAACACCCTGTATGAAACTTTCGGACAAATACGACGTGAAAAAAAAAACACCCTGTAGAAAAATTTCGGACAAATACGACGTGTAAAGAAAAACACCCTTTAGGAAAATTTCAGACAAATATATTATGAGAATCCATCCAAGGTACCTATTTAGTTAATGCTTTGTTTGCGGCACGAATCACTTCAATCGCGTACAATTGTGCCGTGATATAAAGAACACCCTGTATAGTAATGGTTTATTTTCATTGATGTATGCCTCGAAAGTATATTGTTTAATACATTTGAATGAAATTGTATGATTGGCGTGAAAAGCAGCAAGTTGCAATTGATGTTAGAAGGAAAACACCCTGTATGAAAATTTCGGACAAATACGACGTGATAAGAAAAACACCCTGTAAGAAAAATTCAGACATATGTATTATGAGAATCCATTCAAGATACCTATTTAGTTAATGCTTTGTTTGTGGCACTAATCACTTCAATCGCGTACAATTGTGCCGTGAGAAAAAGAACACTCTATATAGTTATGGTTTATTTTCAATGATGTATGCCTCGAAAGTATATTTCTTAATACAATTGAATGAAATTGTACGACTATTGCTTGAAAAAAAGAAAGTTGCCGTTGACTTTAAAAGAAAAACAACCTTTAGGCATTTTTATATTTATTCACCTTTCAAACCTTCCCTGGACCACAAATAATTCAAGACTACAATTAGCCAAATCGGTCAAGCCGTTCTCGAGTTTTAGCGAGACTAACGAACAGCAATTCATTTATATATATATATATATATATATATATATATATATATATATATATATATATATATATATATATATTGTTATGGTAAGATATGATTTGAATTCAAATCATACAATTAATTATATAGCAGAAGTAAAATAAGATTGAAATTTGAGAATGAAATTTGACATCTATTCAAACATATTAGTATAAAATTCATATGGAAAGAATTAAATTTAATCTTTGAAACATTGTATATTTGTAAAGGATACACTCTTATTGAACTATGGAGTAGTCTCCATGAGATAGAATCATCAAAATTTATGTGAAGTCAATATTTTGGAAGACCACGTAAAAATGTCATTATTATTTATTCTTATTATGTTATGTTAAGTTAATTTGTATGTGAATTGACCTCATTGATTATTATAAATAGTTTGGTATGCTAGAACAAATTAGATAGGGAAATATTTAAATTTAAAGTGGAAGAGATTGCAAAATTGATAGCTGTCAGGAAACTCAGAAGATTTTGAGGAACTTCCAATGCAAGTTGGAACATGGAAGTAGTACCAGACGGAAGAGAAAAGTTTGGCCGAATTTTCTGCAGTCATTACAATTCAGGAAACAGTGCTATTAAGGAAAATTTCAAGAAAAATGCATTTTATTTTAAAACTGTCAAAATTTCAAAGAAACCTCGAATTTTCAAATTAATCGGAGGATATAAAAGGGAGTGGACGCGTCTCCTGTCATTCAGTCAGATTTTCGCAGCGACAGAGTCAACATCGATCTCAAATATAATTTCATTTCTCCGATCTCAAGTATAAATTCAATTCTCCGACCTCAATTATGATAACAATTATCTGATTTCAAGTACAAATTTAATTCTCCGATCTCAAGTATCATAACAACTAACCAATTTCCAAGAAATCAATTGAAAACACTGAAGTACTCAAATTTGCTGAATCAAGAATAAGGATATAACTACGGAAAAAGAAACAGAAGAAGAATATAATCAAGAAAGAAGATACAGAATAAGAAATATAAAAGAAATTAAGTGCACAACAAAAACATTTTAGATAAAAGAAAGATAGATACAAGTAAGTTAAGTTGTAGAATTAAGTATTTGTATTTGTTTTGGTAATCACTAATTTGAATAGATTTCCAATTTCATTTTGATAATTTTCTTTAATTTTGAACCCTCCCTGAAATTTAATTATATATTCGGAATATTTTTCTAAATTGAAAAAAATATTTAATTAATTAATTCTTTTTTATTTGAAAATTTTGATAAAAGAATTTCTCAACAATATATATATATATATATATATGAATGTATATCTAATTAGAGTCGATGTTCTAATAACTTAATCGGCGTGTCCACCATTTCGTATTGGAAAACAAAAGATATATTTTATAACCAGATTAATCCTACTGGGTCCCATTGCGACTATAAACCATCCAAGTACCAACTCAAGAACACAAAGAAAATTTCATCAAAATTGATCATGTTGTTTAGAAGTAGTTAAACGACATACCCACATGATTATTATTAAGATATTTACATATATATCACTGCACCAAATGGGAAATATAATAATCGAAGATAAAACGTCATGAGTGTCAATAAATTTTGGTACGAGCCCAATTTCTTGGAATTGCCTTGAACCATCCGTTTCCGTGGAATGCTAATGGTATAAAGCAGGGTGGTATCTTCAGCCAGGGAGTCACAAGTCGTTGCACATAATTTTGGGATTACTACCAAATGAGATCGAGGAAAAGCTGAAGTGGGGCTAGACAGCGTAGGTACCAATAGGCACAACGAGAGTATGGACAGTCGGGGGTAAAGTATTACGGAGTTAGTTCGGTAGAATTCTGAAGACGGCAATTTGGATGATTATCCTGAATACGAGTTTTATCCCTGATAATAAGAAGAATGTAGAAGACGAGAAACTCCCACTTAGATGAAGTTGAGTAAATTGAGGTAATTGCGAAAGTAAATTCTATCGAAGTTGTAACGATCGTCAACGAATTCTAATAGTAGGGGAGCCCACGTAGCTAATTCGGGATTTACTCGAGCGTCATAGAGAGCTATTGGGTTGTCAAGCTTAGATGATAAGAAGAAAAACATGTTATATAATATATACCTGTTCATCGGTGGGGTGAGCAGATATAAATTTTCAAAAATTAAAAAAAAAACCGTTACGTGGACATACTCGAGCGCGTCAGATATTGATAGCATATGTGTCCTACGTATTTTAAAATATGTACATATGTTAATCTGATCGTTTCCATGATGGAGGTGGTCATACGTAAGGGTTGAAAATGAAAAAAAAAAAAATTTTATCGAGCTCGTCAGATTTTCTGAGGGGGTTTTAAGTGAACCTTGAAAGATGCTCTTGTATAATAATCTGACGATTGGGATGTAACGCAAACTCGTGGTCATTATTAGAATATGCAAAAAAAAATTGCCATTTAGAAATACCCAAGCGCGTCAGATTAAGATATATGTGGTTCATCAATATGGCCTAGACGTGCTGCCTCCTAATCTGACGATTGTCTGGAGGGATTCGCTAAATCTGACAATAAAAATTTTTTTTTTATTTTTTTGAATCATTGAACTTAATTAATCGAAAAGCTCAGGAAATAGCGTGCAAATGAAAAAACTTATGTTGTTTTGAGGAGAATATTTATACAAATAATAATTATACAAATTTTAATTTTTAATTTTTTCGTGATTTTCGAAGAATCGGGAATCAGTTTGCTCCGACGATATTCTAAAGTAATGATACATTTTTGTAAAAATTCTAATGAAAATTTGATTGTGTTTTGTAAAGTACTTTCACCACAAAATACACAATTCACATTAATATCACTCATAGTAATTATTTATTAACTTTAATTCACATAACTTTTATTGAAATCGCAAAATAACCTAATACGTTGGAAATACGTTGTAAACAAGATCATACCGCGAACGAGTCTGCGTGACCAGCTGTTATGGCGTCATGGCAACAGAAACCGGAGTGGGACGGAGTGAGAGAGCAATAAAATTAGAGAAAATAGAGAGAGAGTGAGAGGAGAATAGAAACACGTAGAGGGGAATATAGGCATGGCATAGCTGCACGCATTCAACTTTATCAATTAATTTTTATTACTTCGGCTTGTGAAAATTGTCAGATTATATATTTTTCGTAATTCCTGCATTATTCCCTTCAAAATAAAAAAAAATTTTACCACGCTCGAGAATGTCAAGATGTCGTTTTTTTTACAACTTTGTAACCCTTCCCCTTCTTTACGTCACTCTCAAATTGTCAGATTAATGGAATATACACTTTTAAGCATGTAACTAACTCACCCTACCTTAATCTGACGCGCTCGAGAATTTCCGATGATCAACTTTTTTTTACTAATCTGATACTTTATCCTTGACGGGCGGCCATATATATATGGCTCATGTTTGGTGGAAAAACTTAACCAGGTACAAGGTATCCCCCTATATATTAATCTGCCGCGCTGTAGTAAATCCCAAAATCCCCGCTTGGGCTCCCCTACTATAATGTTGTAAATAAAGAGCAAATATCAGAACCAGTGATTTGAAAACCAAAGACGCAAAAGACGAAATGATAGTAGCGTAATTCAATACACCCTGAGGTGATTTATTTAAAAATCCTACAATAGTAACACCCAGGTATGTTCAAATAAAAATGTATCTGGCGAAACAAGTACGGAAATAATCTCGATAGTATATGAAAGTTATCGACTAATTCAATATGAATAATTATTAAAAGCACTCGAAATAATGAATGAACCATTCTAAATCGGCAACATAAACCTGATTCGTAGTTCAAAAAGTTTCCGCGAAAATGAGACGATGCGAATGAAATCTTCCCCCATCATTTCTGATTCTGGTCGTATAAATCTTCAAATTAACTTCTCACGTATACCTTGCCAGAGGGATGATTTATCAATCGATGAGCATCCACTGTAAGATGATGTGGAACAGTTTTAGTAGTGAGAAATTTCATTCCGTAATCCAGAGCAGTCCACCTAATCAAGATTAATTCATTCAAATATGCCTAACCAGCTGGGCCGTATATCACTACCAGGAGTAATTCCTGAAGGAAATTACAGGAACGCTACACTCCTACTCTCAAGATTTATTACTTTTATCTCTCATTGTGCCTACTGAATTTCTGTGCTCACGTTTATGACTTTAACCAACCGAGCTGATAGGCCCCGGCAAAAATTGTAGGTTTTGGATGGTGTGAAGAATATTGAGCTTAATATTGCCATAATAGAGATGGAATCATATCTTTGATGAGTTGAATGTTTGTTACCTCCAACGAAGTTATTTGAGTTAGATCTTCTTATCTCATACCAGAAAAGTTCGAGAGTAAACAGACTGATAATAATTAAGGGTAAGTGAAATCATTTTGGCGCTCTAGTTCCTCGGAACTGAGTGCTTATCAATTTGCCCAAATGTCTGTAATTTTCGAATATTTCGATGAAAATGGTCTTAAACGATTTGGTTCGACTCACTGATCAAGAATCCGTGGTCGAAATTCATTCTGTCCGGCCGGTCCGGCCGGCCGGCTGTAGGCACGATAACTCTCGAACGGAATGAGCTAGAGAGTTGAAATTTTTAGAGTAGGTTTGGGGGATAAATATCTCAGCTGAGTTCATTATTGGGCAAAATCGGACAGATGGTTTCGGAGTAACAAAAAAAAAATATTTTTTTTACGAAACAAATTCCGAATAAATTTTTTTTTAATAAGAAGTTTTATCATAAGAATCCATTCATATCATTTTTAACTCTAACAAGCTAATAGTTTCGGAGATATAATTCTTCAAAATTTCTATGTAAATCGTATTTCACACATTGATATAATTATTCTATGTATGAATTGTCATAATGTCAACTTGACAGAAGGGAATATTGTAACTTCAAAAATATTGGGGTTGAAATACTCGTATTTTAGCGATGCAACGGGGACCTCACCCGAAAATGTTTGAAAATATTACGTAAATATTGAAAGCATAATTCTGTAGTTCGAGAGAGGAGAAAATTTGGTGAACGTAGATCAGGAAATTTTTGATCGATTACTAGGTAATTTTTTATTTAATACTCATCTTCTTTCATACATGTTTTATGGAATACCTACTATTTGTAGGTACTTTAAACCTGTTTTGGGCAATTGTCATACGAAACTTGTTTTTTTTGGCGCTCTAGTTCCTCGGAACAGAGTGTTTATCAATTTGCCCAAGTGTCTGTAATTTTGGAATTTTTGGCTGAAAATGGTCTCAAATGATTTGGTTCGACTCACTGATCAAGAATCCGAGTGCGAAATCGATTCTGTCCGGCCAGCCGACTGGCTGTAGGCACGATAACTCTCGAACGAAAGGAGTTAGCGGATTGAAAATTGCAAGGTGGTTTTGGAGCGTAAATATCTCGGACAAGTTCGTTCGATCTATCTGAAATTTAGCATCAAATTGTAGAATCATGACCTTTATACGCATGTGAAGTTTTGTATTGACCAGATTACCGCAAAGTGAAAAAAAAAATTTGAAAATTTAAAAAAAGTTTTTTCACAATAACTCTCGAACGGAATGAGCTAGGTAGTTGAAATTTTCAGAGTAGGTTAGGGAGATGAATATCTCGGCTAAGTTCGTTATTGGGCAAAATTGGCCAGATTTAATTCGATTTCTTCCATGGTGCAGTTCTCATTCTCATGATTGCTCATTTAATCTTGATAAATAAACTATTATTTGAATTGAATTTCCTTTATGATGCAGCTCTATCATATGTATACATTGATATAATTCCCAACTCAGAGAAACCAATACTTTCGGAGATATAATTTGTCTGTTTGAACTAGAGCGCCAGAAAGCTCCTGTCCACAGGGCTTGAACCAATTTTTTTTTATAACCTTAAATCCTCATTTAAATGGACGTGCATACAGCAGTCGAAGAAGACTAATTAGAAAAGTGCAATATAATATATATTAGGTATATATGATATAAGGCACCTTGTTGGTGCATTATATTGACCGTGAGCTTGTCTTGGAGAGAGACTAGCTCACGGTCGGTATAAGGCCCCCAAAAGGTCGTCACTTTATTGGTTGAAGCACCCAGAGTGAAAGATGAATGAAACATTCTGTCCATCTGATGTCGTCAAAACAAACTGAAACATCATTATTGAAATATATGTTATATTTAACCAAAATATAGCAAACTTAAAGAGTCCATGCTCCATCAGGAAAGAAACAATGTGGCACGCCGAATTCTCTACTTCCATCTGATACAGGTTTATGGTATAGACAACCAACCAGTGCTACGATATGTGCCTCTGTAGATTGAAGCAGTTGTTGAAAATGACAGAGCTCTCATCTACTGGAACTATGCGATTCCAACAACTCGGCAGATCCACGCTATAAAGCCAGATATACTTCTGCTGGGGAAAGAACTCAAGGAATTGTTTGTCGTCGAATTTTCCTCCCCCGCAGAAAATAATGTGGTGTTGAAAGAAGAACAAAAGAGGGAGAAATACAAGGATTTAATGTTCGAACTGGGGATCCCGTATCCAGGGCATAAGGTAAGGAAGGTCGTGCTAATCATAGGATGCCTAGGCGGAATGAGAGCGAATTACGTGACCAAATTGAATATTATTCCGGCCTGCAAATCTCTGGCCGAGGATTTAGCGCACAGAATGCAGTAAGTGGTGTTGCTCGGATCACTTCGATTCATCGGGTTCCATCAACTATGAAGGCCGCTTGCAGCTCATCTCTTTTGTTAAGAGACGCTGTGAGGGCAGGACGAAGGACTACCCCAAGGAACGTGCGAGAGGTTTTTTAGTGAGTAACCAATCAACAACTGGAGTCTCACACTCCTGAGAGAAGCGGACCCTGTCAGGGCGGGCCTATGAAAAGTTTTTTTCTCTCGAGCAGAAAATAATAATAATAATCAATCAGCAGTGAACATTTCAGACATCACAGAATCGAAAAAAAAGGAGGCACTTATATTTTAATAAAGAAAATGGGTTCAAGCCCTGTGGACAGGAGCTTTCTGGCGCTCTAGTTCAAACAGACAAATTATATCTCCGAAAGTATTGGTTTCTCTGAGTTAGGAATTATATCAATGTATACATATGATAGAGCTGCATCATAAAGGAAATTCAATTCAAATAATAGTTTATTTATTAAGATTAAATGAGCAATCATGAGAATGAGAACTGCACCATGGAAGAAATCGAATTAAATCTGGCCAATTTTGCCCAATAACAAACTTAACCGAGATATTCATCTCCCTAACCTACTCTGAAAATTTCAACTAACTAGCTCATTCCGTTCGAGAGTTATTGTGGAAAAACATATTTTAAATTTTCAAATTTTTTTTTTTTACACTTTGTGGTAATCTGGTCAATACTAAACTTCACATGCGTATAAAGGTCATGATTCTACAATTTGATGCTAAATTTCAGATAGATCGAAGGAACTTGTCCGAGATATTTACGCTCCAAAACCACCTTGCAATTTTCAATCCGCTTACTCCTTTCGTTCGAGAGTTATCGTGCCTACGGCCGATCGGCTGGCCGGACAGAATCGATTTCGCACTCGGATTCTTGATCAGTGAGTCGAACCAAATCGTTTGAGACCATTTTCAGCCAAAAATTCCAAAATTACAGACACTTGGGCAAAATGATAAGCACTCTGTTCCGAGGAACTCGAGCACCAAAAAACAAGTTTCGTATGACAATTGCCCAAAACAGGTTTAAAGTACCTACAAATAGTAGATATTCCATAAAACATGTATTAAAGAAGAGAAGAAATAATGAAAAAATTACCTTGTAATCGATCAAAAATTTCCTCTACTACGTTCACCAAATTTTCTCCTCTCTCGAACTACAGAATTATGCTTTCAATATTTACGTAATATTTTCAAACATTTTCGGGTGAGGTCCCCGTTGCATCGCTAAAATACGAGTATTTCAACCCCAATATTTTTGAAGTTACAATATTCCCTTCTGTCAAGTTGACATTATGAAAAACATACATAGAATAATTATATCAATCTGTGAAATACGATTTACATTGAAATTTTGAAAAATCATATGAATGGATTCTTATGATAAAACTGCTTATTAGAAAAAATTTAATTTGGAATTTGTTTTTTCAAAAAAAATATTTTTTTTTATTACTCCGAAACCTTCTGTCCGATTTTGCCCAGTAACGAACTTAGCCGTGATATTTATCCCCCAAACCTACTCTGAAAATTTCAACTCTCTAGCTCATTCCGTTCGGGAGTTATCGTGCCTACGGCCAGCCGGCCGGACGGCCGGACATAATGAATTTCCACCACGGATTCTTGATCAGTGAGTCGAACCAAATCGTTTAAGACCATTTTCATCGAAAAATTCGAAAATTACAGACATTTGGGCGCCAAAAACAGCAGAAACATGGAAGTGATGTAAGTCTACTTCGGAGCGCTCACTTGAATTCATAGTCAGAGTGGTCGTCACCTATAGGTACTGAACTTACCCAAGTCAGCATAGATTCCAGGAAATAAAATATATACAGAAATATAGATCTAGTCTAGCTTGAATCTGGACCTTGTCTGTAAAATGAGGACTTGAATACAAATTATACAGTACGATCTTTTTGAAACAGTTTTGAATCCTTATTTGATGACAATATAGACCAGAGTGATAATGAAAGTGATACCTGAAATTTCTCAATCGGCACCCGTTCAACTACATCCATGAAATTTTCCTGAAAACGTGGATAAAATAGTACATTCATACCATTCTCGATAGAATACTAGAAGCTGAAAACATCCTCATTCAATGCAGGTAGTTTGTTGTCGATTGATTACCATACACTGCTAGTGATGCCAGTTGCTAGGCACCGGACCTGCAGGATATTTCACAAGTGCAAATATCATTTGGGAATTGGGGTTCAAAACACCGTAAAATGAGAAGGGTGTAAGAGAATTTCCACGAGATGTCGCATACAAGCTCGACCTTCTGCATGCTGATAAGTCCGGAGAACGCATGAGATTAACCTACGAAACAGTGTCGTATTCGACATATAATTCGACGAGAAATTGAAGGCTTGTATAAATTTATTCATTGGAATATGAACATGAAATGTTATGATCTTTTCCGTGAATTGTACGTAGTGATTGGTTATATATAAAAAAATTAGTTCAAGCCCTGTGGACAGGAGCTTTTTGGCACTCTTGTTCAAACAGACAAATTATATCTCTGAAAGTATTGGTTTCTCAGAGTTGGGAATTATATCAATAGATTCTTATGAAAGAACTGCATCATAAGGGAAATCAAATTCAAATAATAGTTTATTTATCAAGATTAAATGAGCAATCTGAGAATGAGAACTGCACCATGGAAGAAACAAATTAAAATAGCTGTAATGAATTTGACTATTTCTTATAGAACAGGATGAAATGTACGAGTATGAACACAGATCATATAATAAAGCTTAGATAGAATAATTATAGCATTCTGTGAAAACATAGAAGTACGTACGATTCATTATTGAAATTTAGAAAAATCATATTTCCGAAAGTATTAGCTTGTTGAAGTTGAAAATGATATCGATGGATTTCAATGGTGAAACTGCATCTTAAATAAAAATTACAGACATTTGGGGAAATTGATATGCACTGAGTTCCGAGGAACTAGAGCGCCAAAAAGTGTAATTCCCTTTCCGGGATTTGAGCCCACCTTCTCTCCCTCCGAAACCGAAAGCGTAGACCGACCGGCTATCGGGCTGCTCGAACGATCTAGTCGATCTCCGGTATTAGAATAAAACGTCGGTACTAACCTGGGATATATATTCTTAATTTTCACTTTTCGACATAAAATCGCCACATGGGGGTTTATTTGACGGTTTTTTACTCTTGTCTCTCTAAGTCGATTTAAACGTTTCTCGAACCAACTATTAGCAAGGAATTAGACAATGTCATGTCTCAGGAAAATAAGTTGACATTATGACAATTCATACATAGAATAATTATATGATTCCGTGAAAACGTAAAAATACGATTTTTTATCGAAATTTTGAAAAATCATATCTCCGAAATTATTAGCTTGTTAGAGTTAAAAATGGTATCATTGGATTCTAATGATGAAACTGCTTCTTGAAAAAAAATTATTTTGGAATTTGTTCCGTAAAAAAAAAATTTTTTTTTTGTTACTCCGAAACCATCTGTCCGATTTTGCCCAATAACGAATTTAGCCGAGATATTCATCTCCCAAACCAACTCTGAAAATTCCAACTGTTTAGCTCATTCCGTTCGAGAGTTATCGTGTTAACGGCTGGCCGGACAGAATCGATTTCGACCACGGATTCTTGATCAGTGGGTCAAACCAAATCGTTCAAGACCATTTTCAGCCAAAAATTCGAAAACTACAAACATTTGGGCAAAATGATAACAAGAGAGGCCCACAACACGAGGTCCATGCACGCTACAACCATTTATATATTATTTTAAAATATCTTCCCATGAAACCCTTATTCTGAATAGCCGTTGTTGCAAAATGGCGAATGCATTAAGGAGGAAGGGATCCAATTCTAAATGAAATGTTTTACTATTTGAAGGAATATTGTGGAAGGATGGTGTAACTACCAGACCACCCAGTAATAAAGTATCTTGAGCATTAAATTCATTTGCCATTGCGTCACCATGTTCACCTTTAGTGTAATATTTTTGGCGCTCTTGTTCCTCGGAACAGCGTGCCCAAATGTCTGAAATTTTCGAATTTTGGCTGAAAATGGTCTTAAACGATTTTGTTCGACTCATTGATCAAGAATCCGTGGTCGAAATTCATTCTGTCCGGCCGGCCGGCCGTAGGCACGATAACTCTCGAGCGGAATGAGCTAGACAGTTGAAATTTTCAGAGTAGGTTTGAGAGATAAATATCTCGGCTAAGTTCGTTACTGGGCAAAATCGGACAGATGGTTTCGAAGTAACAAAAAAAAAATTATTTTTTACAGTACAAATTCCAAATTAAATTTTTTTCAATAAGCAGTTTTACCATAAAAATCCAACGATATCATTTTTAACTCTAACAAGCTAATACTTTCGGAGATATGATTTTTCAAAATTTCCATAATAAATCGTATTTCACAGAATGATATATTTTTCTATGTATGAATTGTCATAATGTCAACTTATATTCCTGAGACATGACATTATCTAATCTATCGAAGAATTATGAGAATAAAGTGTATTCCGAAATGTGAGCGAAGTGAGAAAAATCTCAGAGTAGTGAGACTGCTTTTCATCCATAGACATAGAATGCAAATAGAATGTAAATATTGAAAGCATAATTCTGTAGTTCGAGAGAGGAGAAAATTTGGTGAACGTAGATCAGGAAATTTTTGATCGATTACAAGGTAATTTTTCATTATTACTCTTCTTTCATAAATGTCTTATGAATTATCTACTATTTGTAGGTACTTTAAACCTGTTTTGGGCAATTGTCATACGAAACTTGTTGGCACTCTAGTTCCTCGGAACTGAGTGCTTATCAATTTGCCCAAATGTCTGTAATTTTCAAATTTTTCGATGAAAATGGTCTTAAACGATTTGGTTCGACTCACTGATCAAGAATCCGAGGTCGAAATCGATTCTGTCCGGCCGGCCGGCCGGCCGTAGGCACGATAACTCTCGAATGGAATGAGCTAGAGAACTGAAATTTTCAGAGTAGGTTTGGGGGATAAATATCTCGGCTTAGTTTATTGGGAAAAATCGGACAGATGGTTTCGGAGTAACAAAAAAAAATTTTTTTTTACAAAACAAACTCCAAATTAAATTTTTTTAATAAGCAGTTTTATCATAAGAATCCATTCATATCATTTTTAACTCTAACAAGCTAATACTTTCGGAGATATGATTTTTCAAAATTTCAATGTAAATCGTATTTCTACGTTTTCACAGAATGATAGAATTATTATGTGGGTATTCTATGAATTGTTATAATGTCAACTTATTCTCCTGAGAAATGACGTTGTTTCATTCCAGCGATCGTATAAATATGAGAATGATAATATAATATCATACTTTTTGTGGGTTGATATTTTCATGCCGATGTCCAATCCATATGATGATGGGAATGGTAATGGTAAGTTAATAATATTGAGTTCAGAATATCTCCACTAAAAACAAAACTGGAATATTGGTGTATTGGAGTAGATTTGAGGAAATATATATATTATCGTTCATAATAGAATTGAGGAATGAATATCTCGGATGAGTTCGTTGTTGGGTAGAATTCGTCTATAGGTTTTAGATTGATAATTTTTGGCACTCTTGTTGAATTTAAATTCTTCTATGATGTTTGAATTCAATTTCTGCTAAGATGAAGTTCTAAATTTCAATAATGAATCGTACCTACTTCTATGTTTCCACTGAATGCTATAATTATTCTATCTAAGCTTTATTATATTATGATCTGTGTTCATACTCGTACATTTCATCCTGTTCTATAAGAGAGAGTCAAATTCATTTCAGCTATTTTAATTTGGTTACTTCCATGGTGCAGTTCTCATTCTCAGATTGCTCATTTAATCTTGATAAATAAACTATTATTTGAATTTAATTTCCTTTATGATGCAGTTCTTTCATAAGAATACATTGATTTAATTCCCAACTCTGAGAAACCAATACTTTCGGAGATATAATTTGTCTGTTTGAACAAGAGCGCCAGAAAGCTCTATCCACAGGGCTTGAACCCATTTTTGATTTATGTTGTGGTTATTGATGGGAATACATTTACAATATCAATAGATATTAATTTTAATAAAATTGCGTTAGGGGTAATTTTCATTCATTCATCACTATGTTATCTCTGATCAAATACATTATTGCTGCAGAAATGGCTATGTCACTCTTCAACCTCATCACTCAGCAGGTGTTATTCAGCCTCCATTATACAGAATAGCTACACAAATCTGACAATTTACCCATGACATACACTTGTACCGACCGTTATTCCCAAATCACTTGAGATGCCACGTAACGATGGTAGATTGTGCCGGAAATACGTGAAGAAGAGCCGTCGTAATTTGAAAGCCTCGATCATGCGATATATTCGCTTTCGCGTTTTCGTATGCTAAGCGGGATGATGTATATCTCCGTGGTATTTTCAGTGCTAGCGATCGGTAAGGGTGGAGGGAAATCAAGATCGGGGTAAACGATCAAGCGGTTAGGTTTCGTTTTGCGTGCAACGGGGGTAACAAGGCATTGTGAGTGGAGTCGGGAATTTTCAAACATATTGTGAAACAATGTGCTTCGTTGAAAAGTTGGCAACGCCGTAGGATTACAATGGGTCTTGGTGTTGGGGCTTAATTTACATCACTGAAAGATTTTCGTATGATGAATGACATTTAAAAACAATGCGTGTTTTAACGTTCCTACTTTGATTATACAGGGTGGTCCAGATCGTAACCACGAACATTTAACCACGTATTCTACGTCAAAAATAAGCCCTAGTTTGTCATATAAATATATGTCGAGAAATGCCTTCTCTACGAGATACAGGTTGTTGTAATTATAGAAAAAAAATGTTTTTTATCAATAACTTTTACACTTCTTAAAATATTTGTATGAAATTTGGGACAGAGGTTTTAAGGATCAAGAGGCACTTTTTGAATACAATATTTTTTTTTATTTCACCAATGGTGTCCGTACTGCATCGAGACTGAATATTTTTGGACAAAAAAATGATACGCCACTGGTTTTTCCAACAATAAAATTTATTCTTGAAATCCTTATTTAATTTGAAGCAAATTCATTCTCATGACTTTTTGACGTACGAGGCACCGTTTCCGAGTAAAAAAATTAAACACTCTCATGCATGAGCAAATCGCTGAAATTTGATATGGTACATAAAAATAATACTCGTAATAATAAGACTATCTTTGTAAAAAATTTGTAATTACGAAAAAATAAGCGTTAATAGCCACACTCAAATACGAATTTAAAGAAGATGTCCGAAGTAAAGGAAAAAAAAAACATTTTTTTTTCTAATAATTTTAACACCCTGTATCTCGGAGAGGAAGCATTTCTCGACATATGTTTATATGACAAACTAGGGCTTATTTTTGATGTAGAATACGTAGTTAAAATTTCTTGGTTAAGATCTGGACCACCCTGTATTCTAATTTTGAGTTCACTAGTCTACTCAACAAGTGCGTTTTAGGTCAAAATTTTTGCGTATTCTCCGAAAATTATGATTGAGGTGTCAATCGATTCGGAATGGCCTGTTGATAGTTTTTGGGAAAATTCTAAGACCGTTCGCAAAAATTGCAGTAGTTATAAACAACTATCTGAAAAAGAAGAAGGAGGTTTAGGTTTACTCCAATATCTCGAAAACTGTTTGTGATAATTCAAATTTCAAGAGAGATTTAAATAAAGGAGGAAAATTCCTAAAAAAATGAGTTCGAGCCCTGTGGACAGGAGCTTTCTGGCGCTCTAGTTCAAACAGACAAATTATATCTCCGAAATTATTGGTTTCTCAAAGTTGTGAATTATATAAATGTATTCTTATGATAGAACTGGAAGGAAATTCAATTCAAATAATAGTTTATTTATCAATCTTAAATGAGCAATCTGGCAATGAGAACTGCACCATGGAAGAAATCAAATTAAATCTGGCCAATTTTGCCCAATAACGAACTTGACCGAGATATTCATCTCCCTAACATACTCTGAAAATTTCAACTACCTAGCTCATTCCGTTCGAGAGTTATTGTAGAAAAACTTTTTTAAAATTTTTTTTTGACACTTTGCGTTAATCTGGTCAATACAAAACTTCACATGCGTATAAAGGTCATAATTCTACAAATTGAGGCTAAATTTCAGATAGATCGAGTGATCGGTTTCGGAAATATTCATAAAAAATATGTTTACTAAAATCGGCCATAACTCCGAAACCGCTTGATGGATTTCGCCCATTAACGAGCTCGTCCGAGATATTTACGCTCCAAACCCACCTTGCAAATTTCAATCCGCTAACTGCTTTCGTTCGAGAGTTATCATTTGTGCCTCTGGAAATTGAATCAGTCATCGAAAATGATAGAGCTCGAATCTACTGGAACTATGCTTTTACAACAACTCGGCATTTCCATGGCATAAAGCCAGATATAGTACTGGTGGACAACGATCTCAGGGAATTGTTTGTTGTCGAATTTTCCTCCCCCGCTGAAAATAATGTGGTGATGAAAGAACAACAGAAGAGGGAAAAATTCAAGGATTTGTTGTTTGAGCTGGGAACCCTATATCCAGGGTATAAAGTAAAAATTGGTTCAAGCACTGACGTGAAGTCAGAAGCTTTTGCGCGTATGTTCTATTGTCCATTCTTCTGTATTGGACACCCTTAATCGAATTTACCAAGGTAAATTCGATTAAGGGTGTCCAATACAGAAGAATGTACAATAGAACATACGCGCAAGAGCTTCTTACTTCACGTCAGTGCTTGAACCAATTTTTTTTTTCGTGATTTTTTTTAAATTTTCTAGGGGTACGGTTCTTAAAATTTTTTTTTTCGTCATTTTTTCAAAATTTCTAGGGGTACGGTTCTTACAAAATTTTAAACACGTCTTTATGTTGATTTTCTACTACTAGTTACCAAGCTTCAATTCGATCGAATATTTATTTTTCGAGTTATCAAGGAAATAATATTCCAGGTGGGTATAACTCAGAAACCGTTAGACCGATTATGCCCAAAATCGAACTCAACTCTCCCTTTCGGATACGCAATCTACCCTGAAAATTGTCCCTATCTCCTTTCGTTCGAAAGTTATCGAGGCAACGGTCACCCATCTACTGAACTCGCACAAGAATGCTCGAATCTCCAACAATATTTAACCGATCGTATTAAAACTTAAACTTGGCAGTAGAGTTAGGTTATGAAGGCTCTTGCAAAATTTCAGCAATTTCAAACGAATAGTTACTGATATATAGAATTTTTTTTTTTATTTTCAATGATTTATTAAAAATTTTCTACAAATGCTATCCTCGCCAAATTCTGCAAACATTTTCGCGTTGGCATTCTACAACTAATAACCATGCTTGAATTCAATCGGTTCAGTATTTTTCGAGTTAATGAGGAACAAAAAACCACCAAATTTCAGAAAATTTCAGATGGCTATAACTCTAAAACCGTTTGGCCGATTATGCTCATAAACAAACTGAAATGTCGCGTTCTGGTGCACATCCTAACCTGATAATTTCAAGCCGCTATCTCATTCCGTTCTCAAGTTATCGTGACAACAAAAATATTTTTTAATGATTTTTTTAAAATTTTCTAGCCATACGATTTGCGCAAAATTTCACAAACGTGCTTAGGTTCATATTCTACAACTACCCACCAAGTTTCAATTCGATCGGATTTATATTGGTTGAAAACAAAATTATTACTCGGAAACCACCCGGATTATGCCCATTAACGAACTTGTCCGTCGTATTGGGATGCGCCACCTACCCTGAAAATTTCAAGTCGCTAGCTTTTTTCGTTCTCAAGTTATCGTGGCAACGGCCGGCCGGACGGCCGAACGGACAGAATCAAATTTGACCTCGAATTCTTCGTTGGGGAGTCGAACTTAATCGTTTGAGACCATTTTTTTCAAAAAATTCGAAAGTTACAGACATTTGGGCAAAACTATAACGCGATGTTCGCCAGAACATACGCGCAAAAATGGTCGTTCTGATCATAGGATTTCTTGGCGGAATGAGAGCGAACTATGTGACAGAATTGAAGATTATTCCGGCCTGTACATCCTTGGCCGAGGATTTGGCGAACATAATGCAGAAAGCAGTGTTGCTCGGGTCACTACGAGTGATGAGGTCCCATCAACTATGAAGGCCACTTGCAGCTCATCTCTTTTGTTAGGGGACGCTGTAAGGGCAGGACGAAGAACAGTCCAAGAAGAGTGAGAGGTTTTTTAGTGAGTAACCAAATAACATCTGGAGTCTCACACTGCCGCTTGCGGCGCCTATAAAAGGTTTTTCCTCTTACGTGACAAAAAAAAATAGTGAAGTACTTTTATTCATTGAGAAACGTTAGCAAAATATCATTCTAATATTCATAATTCAATGGGCGAGATTCAGTTCACTCAGAATACATTGATATATACTCCGAGCACCTGTTCAACTAACCCATCCAAAAAATAAAACTAAAAAGAATATAAATTGAAAAAATAAAGCATACAGAACAAGAGATTATAGAAACTAATAATTAGGAGGTACACCTTAGGAATGAGGAGAATTATGAGGAATATGGTACTCTTGTTATACAGATTGCTCTTAATCTCAGTCTCCCATGACCCATTTCAATACCAGCCTGCTAAATTTTCTTGAAAATGATGGACTAACGTTCGCATAGTCAACAGAGAATTCGTTGAGACACTTGGCTACGTTATAAGAAAATGACTGTTTGAATAATTCCATTTTGAAATTTGAATTCAGATTACCCAATGCATTTTTTCTCGCCATAATGCTTCCTTTTTTGGCGATTTTGTGTCTCGGCTTATCAATTTGTCGTTATTGGGATAAATCGGCCTGGCCTGGTGGTTTCCGAGTAACGAAAAAGAGGATTTTTTTTATATTACAAATTTCAAATTCCATTTTTCTTCAAGATACAGTTTCACCATTAGACGTGATATCATTTTAAACTCTAACAAGCTAATAATTTCGGAGATATGATTTTTCAAAATTTCAATAACAAATCGTTCATTTATGTTTTCACAGAATACAACAATTATTCTAGCTATAAATTATTATATAATCTGTGTTCATACATGTCATCCTATTTTCCAATGAGAGACATGTCAAATTCATTTCTGGTTCGTTACTCGTTACTATTATATAAAATACTCCTCGTGTTCTAGAAAACAAAGTATCATTGAATTCAAAATTACCATTGAAAACACCTCAGCCGTCGTAGAATTATGAGGATTTTTTGAAATCATACTTTTTGAGTCATAATATAATGCCCGTGGATAATCTATATGATGATGGAAATATATACTTTGGTAAGTTAAACTAAATGGGTTCAGAATATCTCCATTAAAAATAATTTGGAGTATTGGCTAAGTTTCAGTTGATATAATATAATTTTCATAATATATTCTTTTTTTTGACTGAGAGCATAATAGATTTGAGCAATGAATATCTCAGATAAGTTCGTTATTGGGTAGCATTGGTCTAGTGGTTTCAGATTTATAATTTTTGGAACACTTTTTTTTTCTGAATGACACTTTTTTTAATTCAAATTCTTCCATGATGCAGTTCTATCATAAGAGTAGATTGAAATCATTCCCAACTCTGAGAAACTGAAACTTCCGGAGATATGATTTGTAAAAGTTTGAAGAAGAACGACAATTCTCATGTCCACAAGTTTTCTCATTTTTGTTCGTACTCACCTTGAATAGATAATAGAACATGCCCGTAAAAGCTAAAAATTTTTCTAGGGATATTATGGAGTTGATCCTTTCTTACCAAAGTATGTCAGAAAAGATCTACTTCAATTATCTGTTCAATTCAAATGATTATAAGAACGAACAGAATCAGGGCATACGAGGAGAGAATCGGATTCTCGACCTGAATTATCCTCTGGTATGATCCATAAAGAGAATGTCGATCTCGTATGTGGAAAATGGAACATGAACGGAAGGTCATGAAAATTGTAGAAGCATGTCACATTTTCTATTTTCATCGACCTAGTCGGAATTGTTCTGTTGACGCTAAATAAATAGGTCATCCTTGGAAATTCCTGAAAAATTAGATCGACCTCTTAATGCTATTCGGTTTTATTATCTCCTCCAGTTTTCCTGGGAAGGGCCTATAAATTCTCTATGATCTTCTATTCACATTAGCTGAACCGGCAAAAGTGTATGATTCGGTATAGAATGATTAATTGTCTATATGGAAAAGAAATATATGTTAAAATGATAAGTGACCACTTATCTTTTCTTCGAATTTCTCAATAACAGTGTATTTTTCCTCGAAACGTATTGTCGTTAAATTCTACTAGGAGAAAAATAACCACAATAAAGAGTAAGAAGCGACATTTCAAGGGGATGAAATATTATGTTTCTTGGAACCATACATCTCGCAGGCTGAGTCTTTTCTTTAATTCACCATTTAGCTACTTGCACAAAACTAAAATTTAACTGTTGATGGTTGATAGATAGAGGTGATATGGGATTTCTTATACTTAAATCTGAAGTAGAAAAGACCATTCAGCAAGATAAAAATAAAAAGACACCAAGACCAGACCGAATCACAGCAGAACTACTGAAGATATCCACTTTCTAAGATATACAATCATGGCGAAATACCAGATGAGTGGCCGGAGTCTCTGTTCATTATCATGTAAAACAAGCCCTGTGGACAGGAGCTTTCTGGCGCTCTAGTTCAAACAGACAAATTATATCTCCGAAAGTATTGGTTTCTCAGAGTTGGGAATTATATCAATGTATTCATATGATAGAACTGCATCCTAAAGGAAATTCAATTCAAATAATAGTTTATTTATCAAGATTAAATGAGCAATCATGAGAATGAGAACTGCACCAAGGAAGAAATCAAATTAAATATGGCCAATTTTGCCCAATAACGAACTTAACCGAGATATTCATCTCCCTAACCTACTCTGAAAATTTCAACTACCTACCTCATTCAGTTCGACAGTTATATCTATGTCTATGGATGAAAGGCAGTCTCACTACTCTCAGATCTCTTACTTCATGTTCCGTTCCTAAATGTAAGACTTTTCTGAGAAAAACTAATTTCGGAGCAAACAACTGAGATTTTTCTCACTTCGCTCACAATTCTTCGATTGATTAGATAATGTCATGTCTCAGGAAAATAAGTTGACATTATGACAATTCATACATAGAATAATTATATCATTCTGTGACAACGTTGAAATACGATTTATTATTGAAATTTTGAAAAATCGTATCTCCGAAAGTATTAGCTTGTTAGAGTTAAAAATGATTCATTGGAATCTTATGGTAAAACTGGTTATTGAAAAAAAATCAATATGGAATTTGCTTTTTTAAAAAAAAAATTTTTATTGTTACTCCGAAACCATCTGTCCGATTTTGCCCAATAACGAACTTAGCCGAGATATTTATCTCCCAAACCTACTCTGAAAATTTCAACTGTGTAGCTCATTCCGTTCGAGAGTTATCGTGCCTACGGCCAGCCGGCCGGACCGGCCAGCTGGACCGGCCGGACCAGCCGGACGGCCGGACAGAATGAATTTCGACCACGGATTCTTGATCAGTGAGTCGAACCAAATCGTTTAAGGCCATTATCATTTGGGCAAATTGATAAGCACTCAGTTCCGAGGAACTAGAGCGCCAAAAAGGTAGAGTCTATAAATGCAGCGACTGTAGACTGATTAGCTTAGTGAGCTATAAGAATACTACAGAAACGAATATATTCCCAATGCAAAAGTACAATTCGGCTTTAGAAATGGTCGAGGAACGAGGGAGACTCTGTTCTGGATGCGCATTCTTCTCCAGAAGTGTTGTCAGTTTCGAAAGAATATTTAAATGGGCAGGTTTGGTGGATAGTTCCGCAAAAGAAGCAGAGAAAAATCATTCTGCTGGTGCCTGCTGACACGTCTTTCTGCTAGTTGGCTTCTTCAGGACAGGGCAAGAATCCATGGAAGAGATGGAAATAAAACTAAAATATGTGACACCACAACAAGAGTGAGCATTAAATTGGTGCCTTCAGCTCTAGGATCTCCAATTTGGAGGCCTATTTTCAGTTTTATTTCCATCTTTTCCTTGGTTTCTTAGTTACCCTGTCCTTATGAAACTAACTAGCAGAAACACATGTAGGCAGGTACCAGCAGAATTATTTTTAATCTGCTCCTTTTGCGGAATTACCCACTAAACCATTCCATTCAAATATACTTCTCCACATTATCCATATTTCTCCATTTTATATCCTCAGCTTGAGGTTGCATCACACAGTATGCTTATGCTTCCTACGTGCCGATGCCATAGTTTGCCTCCGAATCGGAGGTCTTAGAGCACAAATTGCTTCCTCACTCCTGTTGTGGTGTCACTTATTTTCATTTTTATTTCCATCTCTTCCTTGGTTTCTGGGTTGCCCTGTCCTGAAGAAGCCAATTAGCAGAAACACGTGTCGGCAGGTATCAGCAGAATGATTTTTCTCTGCTCCTTTTCTGGAATTACCCATATACCTTCCCATTTAAATATACTTCTTCGCACTATCCATATTTCGATACGAATATTTATGTCTGATTCGTTGACTTTAAGAAGGCCTTGGATCGCGTCCAGCATTCTTTCTGAATATACGGAGTCAGTTAGCATATGATATCTGCTTACTCAAGTATCTCTATTATCATTAGGTAGCATCAGTACATAAACTGCCCATCAAGAGAGAAGTGCGACAAGCATGCGTCTTGTCACCGACACTATTCAATTTATTCAAAAAGGAGATTTCGAAGAAGCTGTGAATGGTAGAAAAGAGGGTGTTCTAATTGGTATAGAGGTCATCAATAATATCAGATACGCTGATGACACGGCTATAATGGCGGAGAATCTCGAAATCCTTCAAACCCTTGTAAGTTTGTTGGTCGCTGCAAGCCAGCATCGAGAACTCCACATTAACGTTTTCCAAACAAAGTAGATGCCATTAGGAAAAATTAGCGTTGCATCCCCCACCTTAATATCAATGAAAAATCATAGATCGTGTATAGATAGATCTATTCAGCCTGCATTGTTAGACCACTGCCCTGTAGTGGACTCTTTCAAGCCCACAGAGCGCTTGGTCCAGCAAGCTTGAGGCCGTTTCCAAAGAAAAAAGGCCCTAGATAGATGGCTGGTATCTCAGTCTTTAAGAGAGAGGGCTCAAATCCCAGGGACACATAGATCCCCAGTTTCAGCCCATGTGCCCCAATACACTTATCTCATTTCGAACCATCAGAATACCAAAACGTTGACTTGTTATCCAATCATTTAACGAGCTCCACCGAAATCATACAGTCTCTTACGACCTTTTCAAACCGTGATTCGAAATCAAATATGGTTGGCATTAGATCTGAGGGATTTGGCAAAGAGTTTGAGTCCAGTAATGTCCTATCCAGTTACCAGGAAGAGATTTCCCACTACGAGATATTCTTATTGCTTCCAGTAGGCTACATATCCTTACATGTAAGTGCAGACTAAGTATGACCTCAAGTGTTGCTGTGGGAGTAGTATAGCTAGCTTCAGTGATACCAACACATCAAACCTCGTTAGTTTTTGTCCACTATGTTAAGGATACATAGGTAGGAAGACGAATGCTGTGTATAAAACCACATTAGATAACATTTCTGGTTTCAGCCGCCGTGTCTTCCCAAATAGCTTTTTGCAGGCACACATAGCCTCTATGGCTTTGAAAAGAATTGTATCTATTTTTTTTCTTCAATTGGGTTTACTATTTAGTATCACTCCATGGAGCACTCACTGGTGAAGTTCAGAGTCTAGCAATTTAGGATCAGAGCTCTTAGATTCAGATTATGCCTTCTAGTGAAGGGAATGAAGGTGATATTACCAGGAGTCCATCATTGATCAGGCTCGCAGCAGTGTTGATAGGACCCCACCTTGTGGGTATTCTCTGTACATCAGCACAGTCACTCCTGTCTCCCCAGGTAGATCGGTACGGCCCACTCTGTCAGCATTGCCGATATCCACTTAACAGTCGATCACTTTGTGCCTGGCAGCGTACATATGGAGGTGTGCAGGGTGTTGTCAAAAGCACCACTAATATCACCAAACATAGCGAGTAAGATTTTTTGGCAGAGATGATTTCCATCTCTACAATAAGAGGGTTGAGAGATCCTACCGTGGATTTGCCTGATCTGTAGGCAAATTGTTTTTGATGATGCTCTATAATTCCTCTCACCTTATTATTTATTATGCTCACCATGGTTTTAAGGAGAAAGGAGGTAAGACATAGGAGGAGCCTCTCCTTCCCACATTGGGTATGCTTGCATCTCTCCATGATTTAGGAATATATCCCGAATACACAACTAGCTACTCTGCGGAGGAATCGTCTTCGATCGAGAAATCCTCCCATATGGAAAGCCGAACAACTGGAAAACAACAATATTAGAAGAAAAGACCAATGGATACAAAGCTGTCAACGTATTGAGGATCCCGAAACTCGAGGGTGGTTTGAGGGGTATGATTGCGATACCACAGGTACCAATCTCGACAGACAGATATGGGTCAAGCTGAATAGAATTCGTTCCGGGTATGGCCGATGCGCTGACTCTCTCCACAGATGGGGTTTAGCTGACTCTCCAAGCTGCGACTGCGGAGCCCCCCGCCAAACCATCAAACACATTAGAGAGGAGTGCTCTCTGCGTCGATTTCAGGGTAGTTGGAGTGATTTCATGGAGGCTAATGAACTTGCGCTGGACTGGATCGAGAACTTGGATGTTAATATTTGATACTTTACCTTTGTTTGTTTGTGTATTATATTGTATTGTTGTCGTATTATTGCATGTATGCCATACGAGTAAATAAATAACTAGCTAGTTGTGTATGTGATCTAAGGAGGCCAAAAAGTAGACCTATAATATATTCATCACCTTTTGGAAGTAAAGCCGGGAATATACCGTCCATACCTGCCCACTTGAAGGGAAAATTGAAGCAGATTTGAAACGTTGAACCAAATATCGGTGATTATTAAATTAACAAGAGCTCATGGTAATTAAAATGGAGTGTATTCCTGTGTTAACAAATCTGAGAGCTCCAAAATAGAATAATCCTTTTCAATTTCAATCTCTAATTCAGCTCACACGAACATGAAATGAACAGAAAGCTCCACAGTTTCCTGTGGACTCCGCCATTTTCGAAAACTCATGAATCCAATCCAATTACAATTCTCATTAAAAGTTCATGCGACGAAAAATGTAGCGTAGAAAATTTTATTAAATTTCACATTAATTTACCTTGCGGCATAATTAAGTTTCGAATTTTCTGTCGGATCAGATCCTGATTGGTTGGCGTCCCCGTTTTTCCGGTTTATTCGATTTTTCCACCAGAAATTGATACAATTCCGTCCGCGGGGTGTCTCGACTGGCATACGAAAAATCTCAAGGTGCTCGCTAATGAGGAAAATTTTTGGCGTGTAACTTCCAGCCCCCAAATGGCCCCTTCATTAGTGGAACAATTCGGCGGAAAATTGGAAATGCGAGGGAAAGGCGAGCGTACGAACGCCACTCATTTCGGATGCAAGAGTGGGGTTGTACGATCACGTGTTCTTCGATATCGGAGGTGTCCATTGGCCTTAAACTTTCCAGGAATGAACAATTCGCAATCTGCTCCAGTGGCGTCAGATGTATATCAGTTGCAGAACTACATCACCGTTTCTGAAAATGAGAAAAAAGAATAAAAATATTTAAAATTTTTATGACGTAATCTTTGAAGTCGATATTCTACAACTAGTTACCAAGCCTCAATTCAAACACACGCGCAAAAATGAGAAGATAAGAGGAGAAAACGAACAAATTAAAAATAATACATAACCTTTCAAAAGTCCCCTCTCTCAAATATAATCCTCTGTAGCCACATGGATCTCTTGAAGAAAAATCGCCTTCGCTAGTTTTCGAAGATATTTACTCTTGTTCTTAGAAATCCCTTCAATATTTGATTTTGAAAAGGAAAATATCCGCAATTTTCGAATTTTCTGCAGATAATGGTCTCAAACGATTGGCTTCGGATCTGCGATGAAGAATTTGAGGTCAAATTTGATTATGTTCGGCTAGCCGTTCGGCCGCTGCCACGATAACTTGAGAACGGAAAGAGATAAGGACTTGAACTTTTCAGGGTAGGGGGCGCGTCCCAATATGACGTAAAAGTTCGTTAATAGGCATAATCGGCCTAATGGTTTCCCAGTAATAATTTTGTTTTCTACCATTATAGATTCGATCGAATTGAAACTTGGTGATTAGTTGTAGAAAATAGACTTAAAGATATACATAAAAATTTTGTGAGAATCGTATTGATAGAATGTTATGTTATTTATCTCACGATATCTTGAGAACAGGAAGAGATAGTGATTCGTAATTTTCAGGGTAGGTTGGGCATCAGAATGCATCATATAAGATCAGTAATAGGCATAATAGGCCAAACAGTTCTGGAATTATACCTATCTGATTTTTGGTTTTTATTTCCTCCTCAATTCAAAAAATATGAAACCAATCCAATTAAATCATGATAATTAGTTGTAGAATGCTGGCTCCCAAATTTTTACGAAATTTTATGAGGACCGTGCCACTAAAATAATTAATAAAAACACATTGAAAATCTATGAAAACATTTATATATCTTAGAAAGTGTCAGTCTGATATTGCTGAAATTCTGCGAAATGCTTCAAAACCTAACTTTACAGCCAAGTTCCAAATTTGAACACGATCGAATCTATATTGTTGGAGATCCAAGCAGACTTCTGTAAATCCGATATTTTAAAAGGAATTTAAATCTAAGACTCAGTGGAATCAATACGGCAAGAGGATTTATGCAGTATATTTTGTTCCTGTATCATTCAGAATACATATGTCGGAATTAAAATTTCTCTGTTGATGATTCTCTCATTACTCAAGTCTTTAGAATGGTACGAAATGTATTCATACCTTATAAAATCTGACAAAACGGTCTATATCGATGGTAAATTCGATTAAGAGTGCCCAATAGAGGCGAATGGATAATATGCATGCACCCGAAAGTTCCTCACTTCACGTCAGTGCTTGAACCAATGTTTTGATTAGATCAATTCCATTATTTTCAACTGCAGAACAAATTAGATAACTTCTATAGTAAATTTCTTCAACACCACCTCTTTTCACTTTCAATTGATGATTTGAATAGAACTCCAAATATTTATTCTTATGTCTGCTTTCTGACCATAATTCATTCAAATTTTTTCGGATACAAAGATATCGACACATCTAGAAATGAAAACTGATTATTCTTCTCTATTTACAAAGGGAACGTTGTTGTAGGTTTTTCTCTACCACGTTGCCATGTTGAAAATTGAGAAGAATAATCAGTTTTCTCTTCTAGATGATTTGATAATTAAGTATCCGAACCATTTCAAAACGTGTGTCTTCAGAAAGCATACACATACAAATTAGATATTATATTTTTTTTTATCCTCCAAACCATGTCTTAAATTTATTGGTTTTACAAAATAGATGGGACTGATCCGTTTCATTCTATAAACTCCTAATATATCTACTTACGAATGTTATGTGGATAAATCAAAGGATTACCGTGGAGGGAATACTTGAAGGTGCGTGTATTCCGAAATTAATCCAACATAAATCTTGTACAACTGCTTCTAGCGTAATTATTTCAATCCAGTGTGCATGGTAATGGACAAAAAGCTTCTAATCTGAGTGCCTAAGCCTTGAAATTCAGTCTAGACGGCTATCTAAATTTTGAGGGAATAGCTGTAACGAATGTTTTCGTGTTCATACTTTGGTTTAATGATAAGAAAGGAGTGGAAAGAATTGTATTTGCCATATTGCCGTAATCACTGTTTTGTTCTTTTTCTAGCAATTGCTGGTGCTTTCATATTTACCTCACAATTCATTTTACCGCCGAAGGGTATAAGAAATATTAATCATTAAAGGATACTGTGGGAGGTATATTCAGTATTAAATGGTTTCTTTATGGGTTCTCTCTCCTAACTCTGTAAAATATCTATAAAATAAAAAAATTATTATTTTGGGAATTTCTTCGGCGTAAGAAACACCAGATATTCATCAGAATCCATTAATCGGACAATGTTGCCTAACAAACAATAACGAAAACAACATCAAGGATGTAACTACTATTTCGTAACGTTTCGCAGTCTATATTAAACTCCTTCGTCAGACACTTAACGAAAATCTTCAGAATTATTTTTTGTTGATAGCTATTCTGAAATTCGAGTATTATCACATTTCTATCAACAAAAAACAATTCTGAAGATTTTCGTTAAGTGTCTGAGGAAGGAGTCTGATTCATACTCCGAAACGTTACGAATAGTACAAAAAACTTTTTTTTGCTACTCCGAAACCTTCCTGCCGATTTTGCCCACAAACGAACTTATCCGAGATATTCATCTCTCTAATCTACTCTGGAAATTCCAACTTGATTCTCGATAAGTCAGTCGAACCAAATCGCTTAAGAACATTTTATCCAAAAATTCGAAAATTACACACATTTTTGGTCAAATTGATAAGCAATCTGTTCCGAAGAACAAAGGTGCCAGAAATTTTTCTCGCCGTGTCTTTTGGATTTTCAACAAAGAGATATCCACCACATGGCGATAATTGCTTTTTTGAAACGTACGTACAATAACAACGTTCAATTTTGATTGACAGGGTGACAGAAATGTTCCATTTCACCGCCGCGGCAGTTTTATCTAGTAGGCAGATGTCATTTTGTTATGACAAGTAATTAGTTCACATTTTGATTCCACCAATGAGCACGAGTTAAAAAGAATTTGTTTACCAATTTAAAAGTTGCTTTGTTGGTTTAGTTTTTTTGCTAAATATGCAGTTATCTAATCAAGAAAATGTAGATATTATTTTTGTGGACGGTTTTTGTGATGGTAGCGCATTAAAAGCTTGTTGGGAGTACAGCAGAAGATTCCCTAATAGACGACAACCATCTCACCGGTTGTTTTCCGACATACTGGTGCTGGTGGTGCCCGAAATAATAAAATTATTATGATGCTATGAGGGAAGAAGATGTGATATATTGTAGTAGGGGAGCCCAAGCGGGGATTTTGGGATTTACTAAAGCGCGGCAGATTAATATATAGGGGGATACCTTGTACCTGGTTAAGTTTTTCCACCAAACATGAGCCATATATATATGGCCGCCCGTCAAGGATAAAGCATCAGATTAGTAAAAAAAAGTTGATCATCGGAAATTCTCGAGCGCGTCAGATTAAGGTAGGGTGAGTTAGTTACATGCTAAAAAGTGTATATTCCATTAATCTGACAAATTGAGAGTGACCTAAAGAAGGGGGAGGGTTACAAAGTTGTAAAAAAAAAACGACATCTTGACATTCTCGAGCGTGGTAATTTTTTTTTTATTTTGAAGAAAATAATGCAAGAATTACGAAAAATATATAATCTGACGATTTTCACAAGCCGAAGTAATATAAATTAATTGATAAAGTTGAATGCGTGCAGCTATGCCATGCCTATATTCCCCTCTCCGTGTTTCTATTCTCCTCTCACTCTTTCTCTATCTATTGCTCTCTCAATCCGTCCCACTCCGGTGTCTGTTGCCATGACGCCATAACAGCTGGTCACGCAGACTCGTTCGCGGTATGATCTTGTTTACAACGTGTTTCCAACGTATTAGGTTATTTTGCGATTTTAATAAAAGTTATGTGATTTAAAGTTAATAAATAGTTACTATGAGTGATATTATTGCGAATTATGTATTTTGTGGTGAAAGTACTTTACAAAAAACAATCAAATTTTCAGTAGAAACTTCACAAAAATGTATCGTTACATTACACCAATATCGTCGGAGCAAACCGATTCTTCTTATTATTTTTATAAATGTTCTCCTCAAAACAACATGAGCTTTTTCATTTGCATGCTATTTCATGAGCTTTTCCATTAATTAAGTCAATGATTTAAAAAAATTAAAAAATAAATTTTTTTATTGTCAGATTTAGCGAATCCCTCCAGACAATCGTCAGATTAGGAGACAGCAGGTCTAGGTCATATTGATGAAACACATATATCTTAATCTGACGCGCTTGAGTATTTCTAAATGGCGATTTTTTTTTGCATATTCTAATAATGACCACGAGTTTGCGTTACATCCCAATCGTCAGATTATTATACAAGAGCATCTTTTGAGGTTCACTTAACACCCCTTTAGAAAATCTGACGAGCTCGATAACACATTTTTTTTTCAGTTTCAACCCTTACGTATGATCACCTCCATCATGGAAACGATTAACATCTGTACATTTTTGCGCGTATGTTCTGGGGAACATCGCGTTATAGTTTTGCCCAAATGTCTGTAACTTTCGAATTTTTTGACGAAAATGGTCTCAAACGATTAAGTTCGACTCCCCAATGAAGAATTCGAGGTCAAATTTGATTCTGTCCGTCCGGCCGTCCGGCCGTCCGGCCGTCCGGCCGTTGCCACGATAACTTGAGAACGAGAAGAGCTAGCAACTTGAAATTTTCAGGGTAGGTGGCGCATCTCAATACGACGGACAAGTTCGTTAATGGGCATAATCGGCCCAGTGGTTTCCGAGTAATAATTTTGTTTTCAGCCAATATAAATCCGATCGAATTGAAACTTGGTGGGTAGTTGTAGAATATGATCTTAAGCACGTTTGTGGAATTTTGTGCGAATCGTATGGCTAGAAAATTTTTAAAAAATTATTAAAAAATATTTTTGTTGTCACGATAACTTGAGAACGGAATGAGATAGCGGCTTGAAATTTTCAGGTTAGGATGAACACCAGAACGCGACATTTCAGTTTGTTTATGAGCATAATCGGCCAAACGGTTTCAGAGTTATAGCCATCTGAAATTTTCTGAAATTTCGTGGTTTTTGTTCCTCATTAACTCAAAAAGTACTGAACCGATTGAATTTAAACATGGTTATTAGTTGTAGAATGCCAACGCGGAAATGTTTGCAAAATTTGGTGAGGATAGCATTTGTAGAAAATTTTTAATAAATCATTGAAAATAAAAAAAAAAAATTCTATATATCAGTAACTATTCGTTTGAAATTGCTGAAATTTTGCAAGAGCCTTTATAACCTAACTCTACTGCCAAGTTTCAAGTTTTAATACGATCGGTTAAATATTGTTGGAGATTCGAGCATTCTTGTGCGAGTTCAGTAGATGGGTGACCGTTGCCTCGATAACTTTCGAACGAAAGGAGATAGGGACTTGCAATTTTCAGGGTAGGTTGCGCATCCGAAAGAGAGTGTTGAGTTCGTTTTTGGGCATAATCGGTCTAACGGTTTCCGAGTTATACTCACCTGGAATATTATTTCCTTGATAACTCAAAAAATAAATATTCGATCGAATTGGTGCTTGTTAACTAGTAGTAGAAAATCAACATAAAGACGTGTTTAAAATTTTGTAAGAATCGTATCCCTAGAAAATTTGAAAAAAATGACGAAAAAAAAAATTTCAAGAACCGTACCCCTAGAAAATTTTTAAAAAGTCACGAAAAAAAAATTGGTTCAAGCACTGACGTGAAGTCAGAAGCTTTTGCGCGTATGTTCTATTGTCCATACTTCTGTATTGGACACCCTTAATCGAATTTACCATGGTAAATTATGTTGTCCATTCTCCTGTATTGGACACTTAATTCGAATTTACCATGGTAAATTCGAATTGAGAGTGTCCAATACAGGAGAATGGACAACATAATTTACCATGGTAAATTCGATAAAGGGTGTCCAATACAGAAGTATGGACAATAGAACATACGCGCAAAAGCTTCTGACTTCACGTCAGTGCTTGAACCAATTTTTTTTTCGTGACTTTTTAAAAATTTTCTAGGGGTACGGTTCTTGAAATTTTTTTTTTCGTCATTTTTTTCAAATTTTCTAGGGATACGATTCTTACAAAATTTTAAACACGTCTTTATGTTGATTTTCTACTACTAGTTAACAAGCACCAATTCGATCGAATATTTATTTTTTGAGTTATCAAGGAAATAATATTCCAGGTGAGTATAACTCGGAAACCGTTAGACCGATTATGCCCAAAAACGAACTCAACACTCTCTTTCGGATGCGCAACCTACCCTGAAAATTGCAAGTCCCTATCTCCTTTCGTTCGAAAGTTATCGAGGCAACGGTCACCCATCTACTGAACTCGCACAAGAATGCTCGAATCTCCAACAATATTTAACCGATCGTATTAAAACTTGAAACTTGGCAGTAGAGTTAGGTTATAAAGGCTCTTGCAAAATTTTTTAAAATACGTAGGACACAGATGCTATCAATATTTGACGCGCTCGAGTATGTCCACGTAACAGTTTTTTTTTACATTTTTGAAAATTTATATCCGCTCACCCCACCGATGAACAGGTATATATTATATAACATTTTTTTCTTCTTATCATCTAAGCTTGACAACCCAATAGCTCTCTATATGACGCTCGAGTAAATCCCGAATTAGCTACGTGGGCTCCTCTACTATTGTGTGCTCAATAATCCGGAAGGCTCATTGCTGCCCGACTTGATGAATCCCAATGTTTTGCTTGGAGAACCTTAAAACCGAAGTCTTACATCCATTTCATAAACAAAAGTACATAATTTGCACCCAGGAGATCACGTGCAGAGACTCGCCTGTTGCCAATGGCTTGTTCAGCAGAATGAACAAAATGAAATTTCTTCAGAGAGACGCTTTAGTCGGATGAACTATTTTGACTCGGGATGGAATAAATAACTGCCACAATAAACATGTATGGTCTCTAGAAAATCCTCAAGGTTTTAAAAGAAGAGGTTCTCAACAAATATTCTCTTTTCAAGGATGGGGCGAAGTCCTAAACTGACAATTACTTCCAATTCAAGTACTTCCCAATCGCTGAGGCGTACGTGCAATTCTTGGAAAAAAAAATTGTTTTATATTCAATGTATCAACATGAACACGTTCCTTAATTTTTTGCCTCGAGTATTGAGCCACCCTGTATAAATTCAAGTTCGAAAATAATCCCAGGCTATAGAAGTCACTCAACGTACCTGTTTGACAATTGACCTTATTGGTTCAGAATTAATCAAGGAATCTAAAATTAAATTTTAAATGGTATAATATGAATAAGGAAAAAACTATCTTGCGAAACAAAACTCAAGGAGTTGCTATTTTTACCCGTTGCAAAGAACGGGGAACACCACAAAAAATTATTTTTACTGTATTCTGGCACACATGTAATGTCTCCTTAATTTCATTCCAGTCAGTTCTGGGTTTAAAAAAAAAATTAAAAAATTGGTTCAAGCCCTGGGGACAGGAGCTTTCTGGCGCTCTAGTTCAAACAGACAAATTATATCTCCGAAAGTATTGGTTTCTCAGAGTTGGGAATTATATCAATGTATTCTTATGATAGAACTGCATCAGAAAGGAAATTCAATTCAAATAATAGTTTATTTATCAAGATTAAATGAGCAATCTGAGAATGAGAACTGCACCATGGAAGAATTCAAATTAAAATAGCTGAAATGAATTTGACTCTCTCTCATAGAACAGGATGAAATGTACGAGTATGAACACAAATCATATAATAAAGCTTAGATAGAATAATTATAGCATTCTGTGAAAACATAGAAGTACGTACGATTCATTATTGAAATTTAGAAAAATCATATCTCCGAAAGTATTGGCTTGTTGGAGTTGAAAATGATATCGATGGATTTTAATGGTGAAACTGCATATTAAATAAAAATTGAATTTGAAATTTGTTGCTTAAAAAAAAAAATTTTTTTTCGTTTCTCCAAAACCATCTGGCCTATTTTGCCCAATAACGAACTTAACCGAGATATTCATCTCCCTAACCTACTCTGAAAATTTCAACTGCCTAGCTCATTCCGTTCGAGAGTTATTGTAGAAATTTTTTTTTTAATTTTGAAATTTTTTTTTTTAATTTTGAAATTTTTTTTTTACACTTTGCGGAAACCTGGTCAATACAAAACTTCACATGCGTATAAAGGTCATGATTCTACGATTTGATACTAAATTTCAGATAGATCGAGTGATCAGTTTCGGATATATTCATAAAAAATATGTTTTACTAAAATTGGCTATAACTCCGAAACCGCTTGATAGATTTCGCCCATTAACGAACATAACCGAGATATTTACG
The DNA here is from genome assembly GCA_937662695.2 of Halyzia sedecimguttata. NCBI lineage: Eukaryota > Metazoa > Arthropoda > Insecta > Coleoptera > Coccinellidae > Halyzia > Halyzia sedecimguttata. The sequence continues at coordinate 106,811,469 of OW569414.2, forward strand.
CTTCAAACCCACCTTGCAAATTTCAATCCTCTAACTCCTTTCGTTCGAGAGTTATCGTGCCTACGGCCGGCCGGTCAGAATCGATTTCGACCTCGGATTCTTGATCAGTGAGTCGAACCAAATCGTTTGAGACCATTTTCAGCCAAAAATTCGAAAATTACAGACATTTGGGCAAATTGATAAGCACTCAGTTCTGAGGAACTAGAGCGCCAAAAATGGCTTTTCTGGCGCCATCTTCAGGAAGTTGTATTTAAACAAAAATTTGAAAAAGACCCACACTAGTTTTTGATTGCCCTATTCATTCACATCCTGTATATCATACAACTAAAAATAAATATCTCTCATGAATTCCACTTAGTTCAACCGACATGTGAACCGACTATGTGAATCCCTACACCACCTCCCAATCCAATATATCCCTTTCGCCATATATCCTGCAAGCATCTGCATAAATTAAAATTCCATTTGACTCAGATCCACGAATGTCTATATTCAAATTACGCAAATGTGGAGAGAGGGCTTTTTGGTCCTCAGTGGGTTATTTCCTTTTATTTTACCCCGAATAGAGTGATAACTGGGCTCGTGACAGCGAAGAGGCTTTCCATAGACATTTCGAAAGAGAAGATAACTTCCTGGGCTGCTGAGCTTCCATCTAGAAAAGTGTGGGAGGTCCCTGCGATATTGAAACCAGCGGGATTCTGCGAAGGCGTGGTAATTTCATATTCATCTTTGTGGAAACGCAATGGAGCGAATTTGAATTACGCGTGCTAAGAAATATCGGAATTAGAATTACAAGTTAGTTTGTGAAACTATACAGAGTGATAAACGAAGACCGTTCGTTAGAATACTTCGAAGAAAGACTCATGATAAACACTTTGAATTTTATAGTTAAGCATTGGTAGGAGAATTCTCCTACTACGAATACATCGTAGTTCTATGCATTCGCAGAATGCGAATTCTAACTGTCTTTGTTCACTGTTCATAAATGTCATCTTATCTAGATATAAGAGACATGTCAAGTCGTAGTTTGAAAATATTTTCTGCTGGAAAACAAGTATCCGATTCTTGAATTTGTGAATATATGCAAGACTGTTTTGAAACCGAAAATAATATTGACTGGTTGCATATTGAATTTACGTATAAATTCGGGATTATGTTTCAGAAGATATAAAATTGGATCATTTTAATGATGCAGTATATGAAGGCAATAGGAAAGAAGAACATAATGGAATCATCAAAACAAATTACTGTTCGTTGACCAGTGAGGTTAATATTAACTTTTACTTCCTTAAGTAGTAAGACATGTTTCTATATATATATACAGTATTTTCATAATGTTGCTAGGAGACAAATGCTGAAATATGGTCCTACATTTGTCTATCATATATTTTTTTCTTTAGTTGACGTTCATAATACAGAATGAATGTGTTAGTGTTATGAACTATTAAATTATGAAAAGAGGATTGTATTTTATTGAAATATTTGGAACTATTGAAATGATTTGTTCGTCAGCCTCTACCTACTCAAATATCAGGAATAAATGGATAATCTGCTATGATTGTCTCCAGCCTTGCTCTAGACATTTCGATGATACTTTCCTTATTATTTCAAATGATAATTTTTGAAGCACTAAAGCATTGAAGATTGCTCATTTAATCTTGATAAATAAACTATTATTTGAATTGAATTTCCTTCATGATGCAGTTCTATCATAAGAATCCATTGATATAATTCCCAACTCTGAGAAACCAATACTTTCGGAGATATGATTTGTCAAAGTTTGAACAAGAGCGCCAAAGTTCCTGTCCGGAGGATCTAATTTTTGGAGGTATTGGTGAAATATTGAACTATTAAATCGATTACAGTGTACCGCTCCACTGTATTATACTGGTCGACGGTTTGACGCGAAGTATAACGAGTTTCATGATGATATAATTAGAATTGTCATGTTTGTGGTCATATAATTTTTAAAAGGAAAGAGCCATTTTTTTAGAAGTTTATTTTAATGCGACATTCACTATCTATCGCGGGTCGAGACAAGTTAAATATGGAAAATGTGGACTTATTTTAAAGAATTAGGATTTATTTAGGTTTGATTGGAATATCAACCATATTTTTATCCAGATATAATATAGGTTAGTACTCAAGATTAGAGTATTTGCATGAATCTAAATATTCTACATAATATAAAACAACAAACTATGAAAAAGCTTAAATAACTTGAATTTTACAGATACAATTTTTACCGACTCTCAGATGTCAGTTTCAGGGCAGGTTGGAAAATAGATATTTAGATGCATTTATATCCATATTTAAAACCATTCGTTGGTCTAAGAGAATAAAATAATGATATTTTGGAGGTATTTTGAAGAATTGAAAGAGATATTTCTAGATCAGCGATGAAATTAAATTTGAAATCGATATTTAAACGCAATACTGGCTCGAAATGCGTGAAATATATTATATTGTACGTAATATAATGGAAATAATAGTTTCGGAATTCAGTACATGGAATATCTAAGATAACTGATTAGTTGAGTTCCTAGAACAGTTATATGCTCTAAGAATGAATTAAATAATAGCTGACACCATTCGTACAAGACTCAGGTTTTCCATGATTTCATAGAATTTTCTTGATAATTCTTGACATTTTTCCAAGTTGATATTTCGCAGGGGATTTAAACACCTTATTTTACAGCCAAATTCTATATTTAAACTAGACGATAGTATATAACGTTACTAGCAAGGTAAGAGGGTTTTTACTGGCGAATGGAGGATATAACTGACGAGCCGCAGGCGAGTCAGTTACCTCCTTGAGCCTGTAAAACCCGTTTCCTTTCGTGTATTGTTTTATATTTTATTTGTTTCTCATTTGTAAAAAGGTTAGATAAATTCCAAAAAAATCTCAATAATTTGTCGCAAATGTCGTAAGCTATGGAAGCGTTGCCATGAACATGTCTGTTTATTTTTCTTTACATTTGTTTTGGCGAAAGCGAAAATGAATGTACCAAAAGAAATTATTGAGGTAGCCAGCAGTGTAGCTTCAAGTTTATTACCTGCAGAATCAGCTTCAAGGTACGAGCGAGAATACGACGACTTCAAAAAGTGGCAAAACAAAAATAGTGTCATTGGGGTAACTGAAGATGTTTTGTTGGTCTACTTGAATCAACTATCAGCTAGATTCAGCCCTAATACTTTATGGGCAAAACGGTCTATGCTGAAAAGCTGCTTGGAAATGAAAGAAAATGCCCCTGTGCGCAGGTATGTTTCCTTAAAAAAATTATTGAAAAATATGACGTTTAGTTGTCATTTGCAGATTTCAAAAGGTAATAGCGTTTCTGAAACGAAAAAATGAGCGTTATACGCCAAAAAAGGCCAAGGTGTTAAGTAAAGAAGAGACTGAACAATTTCTTTTGATGCTCCTGATGACCAGTGGTTGCTGGCGAAAATTGTAACAATATTTGGGATTTTTGGATGTTGTCGATGTGACGAAATTCTCTCCTTAAACATGAATGATGTAGAAGATATGGGAAAATACGTTATTGTGACATTGCGGTAAACAAAAAATTTAACAACAAGAAGATTCACCGTAACCGATGATGGCTGCAGCTTCAAGCCCTGCATGATATACAGAAAATATGTAAATCTTCGGCCTCCTGGAACAGAAAGCCTAAGATTTTTTTTGACATACCGACATGGAAAGTGCATTTCCCTTAATGCTGGCCAGCACACTATTGGTGGTATCCCAAAGCAAATAGCGAAATATTTAGGTTTAAAAGCCCCAGAGTTATACACCGGCCACTCTTTTCGCAGAAATGGAGCCACTATGGTTGCGGATTCGGGTGGAGATATGTTAGCACTAAAGCGTGCAGGAGGGTGGAAGAGCACCGAAATTGCGATGAGTTATGTCGATGATTCGGTCAACAAAGAAATCGAAATGTCTAGCAAATTATTTGGTAGTAAGGAGAGTACAAATGTTCTGCAGTCCTCGAGTGCAGCAGTTTCTGAGTCAACAGATGGTTCATCATCATCAGTATCAACTCTTTCATCATAAAAAATCTGTGTTACTGGAAATCACAATTGTACCATGATTTTCAACATATATGACGATAAAACAAAATTTTCTAATGTAAATAATACTACTAACTTGTACAAATTGCAAGTTAACTGTCAGGTTTACAAGTTGGTGACTTGATAAAATAAACTTTCTTGATTAATATTGTGTTTTTGGAAACTGACGTTTACAAATGAGAAACAAATAAAATATATTGTTGGTAGGATTGTTGAAAAATTAATTATTTTCCTGGAAGCCAAGCTACCTTTGGGGAGTTCAGTACCTGGATAGATGACCGCTCTGGCTATTAATTTCAACAAGCGTGCCAAAGCTCCTGGCTTCAGTGCTTTTCCAACCAAATAATTAATAATGAATTGTTATCCTGTCAAACATAAAAACCCCACAAATATCCTCAAACTTAACGAGTACCATCTATCTCATTCAAGATTAAATCCTCTGTCACACTAACGCAATGCGACACAGAACAAACTCGTGCGAGAACGTCACCAAAAAAAAAATAAATCCGCTATAATCCCCGAAAATTGATTCCTCCTGCTACGAAAGGAAATGAAGAACAACCATTCTCTTCGGGTCCGATATGTGTCAGTTTGAAGCGAAAGATCGATAAACGGACATTTCGTTAATGTCGGGTCCAATTTCTGCAGGATTAATGCCTATTTTTTTGCCAGCTCTGCTCTGCACCGGATCGTGGTTTTATGGGTCGGGAAGGACTCTGTCCATATTCGCTATTTTTTCTTGTGCTTCGACCCGTAAACGTTATCGCCATTCATTACATACTTCGCTACACTCCATCGAGAATCCGTTTACGACTGGATGTTGAACTATCTTGACGTTTGTGGTTCAATTGATCGTGACGGTGACGGTTCTTTAAATTCTATGTTTAATCGAGTATACATAAATGATGTGAGTTCACGAGAAGTAATCAGAGTTAATCAGCTCTGTTATTCAAATCAGCATGTTATTTATATAAGTCTAAGATTGAAGATTTCAACTGAAGATTTTTCTAGACTAAATGTTTCCTTTATGGGTTTCCTCTCCCAAACTCTGGGAAATATCTATTAAAATAAAACTTTGTATGAAATTTAGAATCCACAAACTGTGAATTTTCAATTAATCATTAAAGCATACTGTGGGAGGTATATTCACCATTAAAAAGTTTCTTTCCGGGTTTTCTCTCACAAACTGTGAAAAATATCTATAAAATAAAAAAATAATTATTTTGTCACAATTCTAGAATTTCAGAATAACTACCAACAAAATAATTCCAAAGATTTTCGAAAAGCATCTGACGAAGGAGGCTCATATAGACTCCGAAACGTTACGACCGTAACGTTACGATATAGTTGTTTCTTCGTTGATGTTATTGTTTCGTTGTTATATGTTAGGCAACATTGATCGATTGATTGCTTCTGACAAATATCTTGTGTTTCTTACGCAGAAGCAAATCACAAAATAATCAATTTTTATTTTATAGATATTTTTCAGAGTTTGGGAGAAAGTGACAATTCTTGAATTTCACGAAATAACTATCAACAAAATAATTCTAAAGATTTTCAATATGCGGCTGACGACTCCGAAACGTTACGATATAGTTGCTTCTTCGTTGATGTTGTTTCGTTGTTGTTTGTTAGGCAACATTGTTCAATTGATTGCTTCTGACAAATATCTTGTGTTTCTTACGCAGAAGCAAATCACAAAATAATTAATTTTTATTTTATAGATATTTTTCAGAGTTTGGGAGAGAAAACCCAGAAAAAACCTTTCAATACTACGTGCTTACTTAGATGTCTTAACGATTGGACCTTAACGATTGTTACCGACAGATGTACCTTGACTGACATAATATATACTACTGCCTATAGTTGTTTTTTTTTCTTAAATAGAAAAAGAAAAAAAATACCAAGAGATAATTAATTTTATTTACAACAAATTATTTATTGAATAAACAATGAAAATTTAAATAATAATCGATTGTTTTTAATATCAAAGACCAAGATATATAATGATTAAAAAAAAATGGTTCCTTAATTTTCAAAACAAGTGATATAAAAATTGTTATTTAACGAATGCATTTTTAAGCAATACAACTTTTTTTTTAAGTAATGGTTTTTTTTGGCACTCTTGCTTTTATTATAATTATCATCAATTTTATAATAAAAAATTAAATTATCTCATAGACAATGCATTTGTTTATAAGAATTTTTCAAAAAATAGAAGATAAAAATTATTAAAAGACATTTTTAAGTAGCTTCTGATCATAAGAAAACGGATCAATAGTATTCTGTATTATAAAAAAAAAGTTTTTCAATGTTTAAGGAAGCTCTTCAATTTTGCACCAAAGTAAATTGTTAATAACGAAACGAAAATTAACAATTTTTCCAATGGTAATCTATTGAAAAATAGCACCACGAATGGAAAAAATTCTCAGATCAATAGTTTAACAATTATCGCACTTGCAATTTTAATGTTCATGCTAAAAAAATTGTTAATTAATTAATGGATAACTAATGGCAAAATCGCGATAAAAATTTTTCTACTACGGATTATTGTTCACTGATCTATCCTGCAGGACCTGAATTTATTCAGTTAATTTATGCATTAAGGGTCCGAAGGAGGTGAGGCTTGCGCAAGCCGGATTACCCGTTTTCGGACGTATTTTCTTACCCTCTGGGAAAATTATAGATATTGGTCCTACGATTCCTGAAGTTGAGATTTTTTTTTTAGGAAATTTTCTCCTATTTTTGAATTTTTTTTTAAATTTGACTTATCTCAAATAGCTTTTGAGATATTGGTGAAAAACCAAACCCACTTTTTGGCGCTCTAGTTCCTCGGAACTGAGTGCTTATCAATTTGCCCAAATGTCTGTAATTTTCGAATATTTCGATGAAAATGGTCTTAAACGATTTGGTTCGAGGTTCGACTCACTGATCAAGAATCCGTGGTCGATTCATTCTGTCCGGCCGGTCCGGCCGTAGGCACGATAACTCTCGAACGGAATGAGCTAGAAAGTTGAAATTTTCAGAGTAGGTTTGGGGGATAAATATCTCGGCTAAGTTCGTTACTGGGCAAAATCGGACAGATGGTTTTGGAGTAACAAAAAAAAAATTTTTTTTTTACAAAACAAATTCCAAATTAAATTTTTTTTAATAAGCAGTTTTATCATAAGAATCCATTCATATCATTTTTAACTCCAACAAGCTAATAATTTCGGAGATATGATTTTTCAAAATTTCAATGTAAATCGTATTTCACAGATTGATATAATTATTCTATGTATGAATTGACATAATGTTAACTTGACAGAAGGGATATTGTAACTTCAAAAATATTGGGCTTGAAATACTCGTATTTTAGCGATGCAACGGGGACCTCACCCGAAAATGTTTGAAAATATTACGTAAATATTGAAAGAATAATTCTGTAGTTCGAGAGAGGAGAAAATTTGGTGAACGTAGATCAGGAAATTTTTGATCGATTACAAGGTAATTTTTTATTATTCCTTATCTTCTCTCATACATGTTTTATGGAATACCTACTAATTGTAGGTACTTTAAACCTGTTTTGGGCAATTGTCATACGAAACTTGTTTTTTTGGCGCTCTAGTTCCTCGGAACAGAGTGCTTATCAATTTGCCCAAGTGTCTGTAATTTTGGAATTTTTGGCTGAAAATGGTCTCGAACGATTTGGTTTGACTCACTGATCAAGAATTCGAGTGCGAAATCGAATCTGTCCGGCCGGCCGACCGGCCGTAGGCACGATAACTCTCGAACGAAAGGAGTTAGCGGATTGAAAATTGCAGGGTGGTTTTGGAGCGTAAATATCTCGGACAAGTTCGTTAATGGGCGAAATCCATCAAGGGTTTCGGAGTTATGGCCGATTTTAGTAAAAATATTTTTTATGAATATTTCCGAAACCGATCACTCGATCTATCTGAAATTTAGCATCAAATTGTAGAATTCAAGTTTTGTATTGACCAGATTACCGCAAAGTGTCAAAAATAAAATTTGAAAATGTGGTGCAGTTCTCATTCTCATGATTGCTCATTTAATCTTGATAAATGCAGTTCTATCATATGAATACATTGATATAATTCCCAACTCTGAGAAACCAATACTTTCGGAGATATAATTTGTCTGTTTGAACTAGAGCGCCAGAAAGCTCCTGTCCACAGGGCTTGTTTTCACTTAATTGTTAATAACTATTGCAATTTTTTAAAGCAGTCTTAGCATTTTCTGTAAAACTATCTACATGCCATTCCGAATCGAATGACACCTCGATCATAATTTTTTTGTTGACTAGACAAAAATGGGAACATTCTGTTCGAAGATATGATCATCTCGCTAGGAAGCGGAAGTTCTTCAATTCTAACCCCCATTTGGTCGTAAACCGATAAATGTCACTGAGCACGAATTAAATTTCTACCGAGGTAATCTCATTACTTAAGACATTATTTATCCAAGAAAGTTTTACTTGATTAATAATGTATTGGAATTGTGGAACGTGGAATCTAAACTTTACTTTGAAACTCAAATCTCCATACCCAGAGGAATCGTCTTCGGAATTAGAATTACCACCGCATATGTCGCTTGGGAGGAAAGTTGCAATGAAGTTCGGAAAATACGAAGTGAATAGAGATATGTGAGTTTTTCATGGTGGTCAGGTTGGTTTCATTCAATGATGAACTTATTCTGATAAATTATGACACGAAAGTATGATGTTAAGTTTTTTATCGGTAGTAAAAAAGTTCGAGAGCAATTTCGTCGGATAAATGGATATGTACCCAGATAGCACAGGTTCGTCCTATGGATGTCCGATGGATATCCGTAGCGGATATTCCGGACATCCATAGGATATCCTGGGAGGTTATTGGATATCCTATGGATGTCCTAAATATATCTGGCGGCCACTCAATCGGACATCCATAGGAGATCCGTTACCGACATCCATAAGATATCTGTTACAGACATCCATAAGACATCTGTTATGGATATCCATCAGATGTCCGTTACCGATATTTATGTTCATGAGATATCCTTTGTAAATTTCGATATTCTTCAACTGATAAGATTCAAACACTTTTATCAAAAGAAACGCCAAAAATTACTTTCCTTTTGATAACAATATTTTAATCTTATCAGTTGAAGAATATCAAATCTAGTTTAATCATTAAAGTGACAAGATTTTTTTACTTTAATCGTTACTATAACATTCCAATTGAAAATGCAATGAAGACCATTTGAAATGAAAAAATATACTTTCTTTTGATTACAAGATCTAAATCTTGAAAATATATGTCTTAGAAACAATTTGTTAAATATTCCAAATAAATTTAGTTTAATTAACAGAAGAATTCCTTGAATATCATTACTTGGAAAGAAAACAGAGTGTACTTGAAAATAATTTATAACTGAAAAATAACATTCTAACCAATGAACACAACACAAAAAAATATACTCATTTGAAACTTTTAAAGAATCCACTTCAGAGTTCTGCGTTCTTTTCGCTGTACAAGCTCCTCTCCTTAGCCCTTCTGCGCCAATCCTATGTTGATACTTCAGTAGCCTTCTTTTCCGAAGATGGGTGGTTTTTATCTGCGGTCACTAAAGAATACAAAAAAATCAGGAAACTTTAAAACCTTTTTGAGTAAAATTTGTGAAAAATGATTACTAGAAATGTCAGAAGAATGGAGCCTTTAGCATTCTTTTGTGTAATGCACTGGTATAAATTATATACTGCACACCTCTTATATAGTAACATTATGTATCATGCAGATTCTAATAACAATGAGATTTTTCTATCTAATTGTTCCCGAAACATATTTGAAAGGTTCCTTCATGTAGTCAGGTACCTACACAACTATAAGTGGTGTAGTTTTTTGTGCTAGGTACTTGAATTGTATGTTGAAAAACTCACCCATCAATAGTTCAGCCAGTTTTGTCGTAACCAAACATTTTTTTCTTGGCTCCCAACCACAAGTGATTGCTGGTTTTCTTTAAACCGGTTACTTCGTAGTGTTGTTTTCATCGGCGTTGAATTGTGCTCCACTGATGATTCCTAATAAGGATGAAACCGCGGTATGTAGCTATTCAACTCGGACTCGTGGTGTTTTCAAGCAACTCAGTTTCGTTAAGAAATAAGTCGACAGACTTATCGCGAAAATTCAATCACTTGTGATATTACTAGTAATAATTATTCAACTTAGTAACTCAGCAGCGAGTTAAGCCTGACTCATCATTTAATATGTATTCAAAATGTGTGTGTGTGTTTATATTCGTGAAATAATCTCCAAAATATCATTGGACCTTCAAAATTATTCAATATTTTTACAATTTTTCCCTGCAATTTTATTTTGTAGAAAACACGCAATCTAAATATCATGGATAATTTTTCACGTATTTCCGTATAGCTCATAATCGACAATTCCCACATCGTGATGTGTGGATAAGAATGTGCTAATATCATCACACAAATGTTATGAGCACCATATCAACCTCAAAATAAATGCGAAATTACAGACAATACTTGTCAGGTGGCTATTAAACTGTTAAACTGTTATGCTTGATCACATGATAAAATAGAGCAAAATTGAACCTAAAATTTTCTCGTTAGTTCAATAATTGGGAAATATACTTGGTTTTGATCGGCAGATATTTAATATTTTTATAACTATCTTTTGCAGTCGTCTAAGAGGAAGAAGCATCCCTGGGACATTTGAGCTCGAGAATGCGGCATCAAATCCAGAAGTGGCCCTTCGAGCTTGATTACCTTCATCTGCTCCAGTGCATTTGCGGACCACAAACTTCCATTATATTCCGATCTCTTCCTTCTGGCAGGATTCGAAAGTGAAATAAAAGTAACTATGCCGACGAAATTAGATCAATACTTCACAGATAGTTAAACACGACGATTCTACTGAATAGCTAGTTTGTATAGCTCCAATCCCCACTATTCCGAGTAGGGCCGCACCAGAGATCCTTCCTAGAATAGAATTGGAGTGTGTGCATAGGTCAGGAGTAGTTGGGGTAGGTTGAGCTGTGTATATTGCGAATGGGAGATTACATCGGAAATCGAACAGCGATGGAAGTATGTATAGATGATTTGAGCGTTCTAAGAATAAATACCTACACTCAATGTTGCAGTTAAATCAAGTGTTCACTGGATTATCAGCGATTAGAATAGTCGAACATACATAAAGGGTTTTCCACTTCTAGGTTTCATTTTAATTCATAGGAAAAATGGGGTTTTTGCGCGTATGTTTTGGGGTACATCGCGTTATAGTTTTGCCCAAATGTCTGTAACTTTCGAATTTTTTGACGAAATTGGTCTCAAACGATTTAGTTCGACTCCCCGATGAAGAATTCGAGGTCAAATTTGATTCTGTCCGTCCGGCCGTCCGGCCGTCCGTTGCCACGATAATTTGAGAACGAAAAGAGCTAGCGACTTGAAATTTTCAGGGTGGGTGGCGTATTGCAATTCGCGGACAAGTTCGTTAATGGGCATAATCGGCCCAGTGGTTTCCGAGTAATAATTTTGTTTTCAACCAATATAAATCCGATCGAATTGAAACTTGTTGAGTAGTTGTAGAATATGAACCTAAGCACGTTTGTTAAATTTTGGGCGAATCGTATGGCTAGAAAATTTTAAAAAAATTATTAAAAAATATTTTTTTGTCACGATAACCTGAGAACGGAAAGAGATAGCGGCTTGAAAATTTAAGGTTATCTTGTGCATATGAATGCCACATTTGAATTTGTTTATGAGCATACTCGACCAAACGGTTTCAGAGTTATAGCCATCTGAAATTTGGTGGTTTTTTGTTCCTCATTAACTCGAAAAATACTGAACCGATTGAATTAAAACATGGTTATTAGTTGTAGAATGCCAACGCGAAAATGTTCGCGAAATTTGGTGAGGATAGCATTTGTAGAAAATTTTTAATAAATCATTGAAAATAAAAAAAAAATTCTATATATCAGTAACTATACGTTTGAAATTGCTGAAATTTTGCAAGAGCGTTCATTACCTAACTCTACTGCCAAGTTTAAAGTTTTAACACGATCGGTTGAATATTGTTGGAGATTCGAGCATGCTTGTGTGAGTTCAGTAGATGGGTGACCGTTGCCTCGATAACTTTCGAACCAAAGGAGATAGGGACTTGCAATTTTCAGGGTAGGTTGCGTATCTGAAAGGGAGAGTTGAGTTCGTTTTTGGGCATAATCGGTTTAACGGTTTCCGAGTTATATCCACCTGGAATATTGTTTCCCTGATAACTCAAAAAATAAATATTCGATTGAATTGAAGCTTGGTAACTAGTAGTAGAAAATCAACACAACGACGTGTTTAAAATTCTGTAAGAACCGTACTCCTAGAAAATTTGAAAAAAATGACGAAAAAAAAAATTTTAAGAACCGCGCCTCCAGAAAATTTAAAAAAAATCACGAAAAAAAAATTGGTTCAAGCACTGACGTGAAGTCAGAAGCTTTTGCGCGTATGTTCTATTGTCCATTCTTCTGTATTGGACACCCTTAATCGAATTTACCATGGTTAATTATGTCGTCCATTCTCCTGTATTGGACACTTAATTCGAATTTACCAGGGTAAATTTGAATTAAGAGTGTCCAATACAGGAGAATGGACAACATAATTTACCATGGTAAATTCGATTAAGGGTGTCCAATACAGAAGAATGGACAATAGAACATACGCGCAAAAGCTTCTGACTTCACGTCAGTGCTTGAACCAATTTTTTAGTGAAAAGTTTTCTTGACGTGAATAAAATCTTTGTACTTAATCAATTTTTTATTTTTACTAGTTGCTCTACATTTTTCGTCTCAAGGCATCCTCAGGAACTCTAAAAGACAAATTTTGTTCCCATAATCAGAGTGAGACTTTCAGTTGTACGTTAATTATAACCATAGGTGACTCTCATCAAATAAAACATAATAACTTATCTCTCTCATTGGGATGTGCAACCTACTCTGACAATTGCAAGTCCCTCCTTTCGTTCGAAATTTATCAAGGCAACGGTCACCCATCCAGCTACTGAACTCACACAAGGCTGCTCGGATCTCCAACAATATAGATCCGATCGTGTTCAACTTGTAAGTTGGCAGTAGAGTTAGGTTTTAAAGGCTCTCGCAAAATTTCAGCGATGTCGAACGAAAAGTTTCTGATATATTGAATTTTGTTTTCAATAATTTTTTTAAAAATTTTCTTCTTTCGCGTTGGCGTTCTAAAACTTATAGCCATGTTTGAATTGGATCGGTTCTGTATTTATCGAGTTATTGGGGAAATATCTTCCAAGTTTCAGATGGGTATAACTCCAAAACCGTTTGGCCGATTAGGTAGGTATACCTATAGACAACCCCAAATATCGCATTCAGATGTACAACCTAACCTGAAAATTTCAAAGCGCTATTCCTTTCCGTTCTCAGGTTATCGTGATATAGTTAATGTTTTTTATAATTGGCGCTCTAGTTCCTCGGAGCTGAGTGCTTATCAATTTGCCCAAATGTCTGTAATTTTGGAATATTTCGATGAAAATGGTCTTAAACGATTTGGTTCGACTCACTGATCAAGAATCCGTGGTCGGAATTCATTCTGTCCGGCCGGTCCGGCCGGCCGGCCGTCCGTAAGCACGATAACTCTCGAACGGAATGAGCTAGAGAATTGAAATTTTCAGAGTAGGTTTGGGGGATGAATATCTCGGCTAAGTTCGTTATTGGGCAAAATCGGACAGATGGTTTCGGAGTAACAAAAAAAAAATTTTTTTTTACGAAACAAATTCCAAATCAAATTTTTTTTAATAAGCAGTTTTATCATAAGAATCCATTCATATCATTTTCAACTCTAACAAGCTAATACTTTCGGAGATATGATTTTTTTAAATTTCAATGTAAATCGTATTTCACAGATTGATATAATTATTATTCTATGTATGAATTCTCATAATGTCAACTTGACAGAAGGGAATATTGTAACTTCAAAAATATTGATGTTGAAATACTCGTATTTTAGCGATGCAACGGGGACCTCACCCGAAAATGTTTGAAAATATTACGTAAATATTGAAAGCATAATTCTGTAGTTTGGTGAACGTAGATCAGGAAATTTTTGATCGATTACAAGGTAATTTATTATTACTTATCTAATAAACTATTATTTGAATTGAATTTCCCTTATGATGCAGTGATATCATATGAATACATTGATATAATTCCCAACTCTGAGAAACCAATACCAGACATAATTTGTCTGTTTGAACTAGAGCGCCAGAAAGCTCCTGTCCACAGGGCTTGAACCCATTTTTTTTTCTTCAATTGTCTATTGATGCGGTTCTGACAAAATTTCACAAACTCATTTATTCTACAACTACTCAGCAAGTTCCAGTTCGATCGGATTTGTATTGGTTGAAAACAAAATTATTACTCGGAAACCGTTGGACCGATTATGCCGATTAACGAACTTGTCCGTCGTATTGGGAACCGCCACCTACCCTGAAAATTTCAAGTCACTCTCTCTTTCTCTTCTCAAGTTATCGTGGCAACAGCCGGACGGACGGCCGGCTGGACAGACAGAATCAAATTTGAACTCGAATTCTTCATCAGGGAGTCGAACCCAATCGCTTTGACCATTTCCGGCAAAATATTCGAAAATTACAGACATTTAGGCAAAATGATAACGCGATGTTCCCCAGAACATACGCTAAAAATAAATGAACGTTTCTTAAAAAATATTATATTTCAGAACTGTTAGCATATTCTTTGAAAAATTTCATGTGTCAGATTCGACTGAAATTCTGTGCAAATCTTCAAGCCATATTTTTACAATCGAGTACCGGATTACAGCTTGATCGTGTGATTTGGGAATTTTTGTGAAAATAAAATTTCGAACTGGTATCTACTTCTTCTGAAATGTCAAATTATGTATATCTGAGAATTGTAACAACACCTCGATGGCGGAGATCGTACTCGCCTATACTGCGCCGTAGTAAGTGCTGAGTCCAAGGATTATTTGGAAGGTTTCAAAATTTGAAACAATAATTTTAGGGTAAAAGGTTCATATGAACATAATTCCGCAAACGCTTAGTTACGGAGGTACAAGCTGATACATGTTTACATTTTTTTAGTTTTTTCTTGATAGCGTTTGAAAAAAGCGTTGAGTTAAAGGTTTTTTATAATCGGACATGCGAAATAAAAACAAATCTATGTGATAATTTTTTCGGTGTCTTCCTCCTTTATCTACCCCGGATTTTTTATGACTTGAGATACTGATTCATTCCAAAAATTAAAATCAATTCATTTTTTCATTTTCAAACTTATTAAACCTCTGGTATTTTTTCATATCTTCAATAAATTTCGAGAAAATCACTGCTGAATGACAGACTGCGATTACCAAAATAAAAGAAGAAAGTTATGTACCTACTTAATTTTGTTTTTAATATTTTGAATTTAGCTCAATGCATGTTTCAAATTTGAGCCAAATATGTCAAAAACTGCAGGAGCTATAACGAAAAACTAAAAAAAAAATAAACTATTAACACCCTGTAGCATTTGCAGGACTTTTTGCCTTAAAATTACTTAGAAAATATACCCCTACAATTATTGTATTGAATTTGCAAACACCCTGTATTTACCTTCTATACAGGGTGAGTCTTTGACCACTGCATTAATTTTAACCAAAGATTCATCTCATCAAATGAAACACTTTTTTCATTTAACATTTTTCCAAATTCAGCTCAGGTAAAAAGTTACAAGCGTTTAAAGATTTCACAATGTGCTAATACACTCCCGCATATAAATTATCTATGACATTGTTGGCGGACGAGAATAAGGCATGGTAACGTGGTTTACAGCTTGATTCGGGATTCCAACGCTCAGGGACGGATCCATAAAAGTAGTGAAACTGGAGTTTTCCATTTTAAAACATTCAATGAAGAATATCTCGAAAACGGTGCGTTTAAGGAGAAATGATGAAGAATAATATAATGTTCTAAAACAATGGAATTTTCTTGAAATGACTCAAGAAAAACTTTATATGCTTTCTTTATTCTAATTTCGTTTAGTTTTATGAATCCACGAGTCCATTACTAGAAAACCAGTAGAACTAGAAAATAACTAATAGTTGGAAAATATGTATCATAGTTATAGGTAACTTAACGCCAACATTCATTTTATTCGAAAAAAGGATGTCAAAGCTACAAAATAAAAACTGATTGTTTTTCAAAATTTCAACAGCCTGTATCTTTTTACCTGAGCTGAATTTGGAAAAATGTTAAATGAAAAAAGTGTTTCATTTGATGAGAGGAATCTTTGGTTAAAATTAATGCAGTGGTCAATGACTCACCCTGTATATGTTATAAATTAAGCGTGAAAAGTAGAGTTCTTTGAATGTCTCTAGACTAAACCATTCAGGTTGCTCCAATATTCAATCCCCTAGTTGAAAAGCCCGGCGGGTTTAGTGAACTTGATAACCGACTTCCGATGGGTGCTTGTACACAATCTAATGGGAATCAATTACTATGACGTTATCCGGGAATACCCGGAATCAAGGCCTAATTAGACGAGCTTCAACATTTTAATGTCATCGTAAACATAAACTGTTTTACATTTGTATCTTGCTGACTACACTTAACACAACGTCTCAATTCAGACTTAGGACCCTATATACACTTCAGTATCTTCCCAAATAATTTACCTTTGGAATCGTGCTGTGACAATAATTTCTTGTTCTGTTCCTCATCATCGCACTACTTTCCGCCTTCTTACGAAATTATATTCGATTAACTAATGATCCCAAATAATTTTTTTGCGTTATTATATTCGTATATTCGAGAATTTGAACAATCGACTATTCGAAAATTCGACTAGTGGAATATTTGACTAATATATTATAGGTAATCGATTATTGGAATATTCAACCACTCGGTTAAAATACCCAACGACTATTCGAATACCCATATTTTAAGAATTGTGAACCTTTGAAGTAAGTAGGGCTTGTAATTGTATTCGAATGTTTGAAAATGCGAATATTCCTTAATTCTGAATTCGAATTTTGTGTTAGTAAAACGATTCGACAACTTCTACTTTTTTCGAATATTCGATCATCTGAATTATTGGTAGCACTGTGTAAATTAGCGCGTGTAATTAAGCCCTATGGACAGGAGCTTTGGCGCTCTTATCCAGACTTTGACAAATCATATCTCCGAAAGTATTGGATTCTCAGAGTTGGGAATGATATCATTGGATTCTTATGATCGAACTGCATCATAAATAATAAATCTGGATTTGACACGCAACAGAATGGTTCGTAAAAGACTTGAGAAACTGTGCATTGAAAAGATATATGATCCAACAACTAAACATCTATATGCTTCCAGACTATCGCAAAGAGTTAAGGAGGGAAACTATGTTAGTCAGGGATGACGAATGGAGAGAACTGAAGAACTCTATATTGGTAACAGGAGGAGGTGCTAGGAAGGAGAACTACTTGTATTGTCGGCAAAAAGAACATAACTCGTTGGTTTGAAGAGAGAGTTAGAACATTGGTACAAGAAAAGAAAATGGCATGTTTACAATATAAGAGAAATCCAACAACACATGAATATGTAGCCTACAAGAACATTACGAAATCAGTAAAGGAAATACCATAATACGTTCAAATGCCATCAATAAAACGCAGACAATGGTATGAATACTTTATTGAGATATACAACCTACAGGAGGAAATCTTAAGAGAAATCAAACGAAAATGGCACAACAGAAACACTGCAAAATTGTCATACGAAAACTGAAGACACGAAAATCACCTGGACCTGGCGTATATAATGAGTTTTTCAACTATGGTGGTGAATGTTTGGTCGAGCGCATACATAAGTTATTTTTCCGGGTGTTAGACACGGGAAAAATTCCAAAACATTGGAAAAACAGCTACACTATTCCAGTAAATAGAAAGAGAGATAAGAAAACGCCAGACAACTCTAGGGGAATCTCTCTTCTGAATACGGTTCTTAAAGCTTTCTACATCTGCAATCAGCAGTCCACTACAGGAGTTAATACAAATCTCAGAAGAACAGCAGGTATTCAGAAATAATCGGAGCATTACTAATGCCGTCTTCATTGTCCGACAGCTGGTACAAATCCATTCAATTTGATCATCCCCTAAATATGCGTTTCGTCGATTTCACTAAGACATTTGACCGGGTACGAAGAAACAATGTACTGAAAGTGTTAAACGAACACTATGTACTTCTAAACGCACTAATCTACTATATTTATTCTAATACATCTAAATAAATACACCTAAAATAAAGACAATAGATGGACTCACAGAACCTATCACCGTGAACACAGGTATACGACAAGGAGATTCACTAAGCCCCTTCCTGTTCAGTCTGATAATGGACCGCATGATATATGCTAAGGAGGTATACATCATGGGAAGCCACAAGGTAAACATTGTTTGGTTTGCCGATGATGTGCTTCCCTTGGCGGATTGTGAGGATGACCTGCTAAGGCTATTACATCTGTTGAAAATTATCAGTAAGCAACACAACATGAAGATATCTAGTGACAAAACTAAATGCATGGTGATAAGTAAAGAACCTGTTCGATGCAAACTAGAACCGAAATGCACCGTCATTCAACAGACAATGAGTCCGAGATATTACAGACAGAAATTACAGACATTTTCCGGATTGCAATCCCTAAGTAGAAATGACGATCGTGGGGAGAATTTCAGAGGTAACATTGAGAGATAGGCAGACCAGCAAGTCAATAAGAGAAAAATCTGGTACGGGATGTTGTCAAGTTGAGTAGGCAAAGAAGGAAGGAATGGAGAGACCATGTATACAGGGTGGTCCAGATCGTAACCAAGAAACTTTAACCACGTATTCTACGTCAAAAATAAGCCCTAGTTTGTCATATAAATATATGTCGAGAAATGCCTTCTCTACGAGATACAGGGTGTTGAAATTATAGAAAAAAAAATGTTTTTTATCAATAACTTTTACACTTCTTAAAATATTTCTATGAAATATGGGACAGAGGTTTTAAGGATCAAGGGGCACTTTTTGAATACAATATTTTTTTTTTTATTTCACCATTGGTGTCCGTACTGCATCGAGACTGAATATTTTTGGACAAAAAAATGATACGCCACTGGTTTTTCCAACAATAAAATTTATTCTTGAAATCCTTATTTAGTTTGAAGCAAATTCATTCTCCAGACTTTTTGACGTACGAGGCACCGTTTCCGAGTAAAAAAATTAAACACTCTCATGCATGAGCAAATCGCTGAAATTTGATATGGTACATAAAAATAATTCTCGTAATAATGAGACTATCTTTTTAAAAAATGTGTAATTACGAAAAAATAAGCGTTAATATCCACACTCAAATACGAATTTAAAGAAGATGTCCGAAGTAAAGGAAAAAAAAAACATTTTTTTCTAATAATTTTAACACCCTGTATCTCGGAGAGGAAGCATTTCTCGACATATGTTTATATGACAAACTAGGGCTTATTTTTGATGTAGAAAACGTGGTTAAAATTCCTTGGTTAAGATCTGGACCACCCTGTATAGGTGGGAGTCAGATAGAATTGCATACATCTGCAAAAATTAAGGACCCAAAGGGAGAATAATACCGGGACGACCACCGAAGAGGTGGGGACAAAGTTGGTTTTCCTCATATACTGAATAGAAGCACACGCCAAGCAAACAGGAAGAGTTCCCTATTTGAAGGAAGAAGAAGAATAATAATCTGAATTGCTGATACCAATTGTCACAACTAATTTCAAACAATACGCTTCTGCCTGATGACACTGTATTTGCATTTGTCATTCAACGCCAACTATGAAAGAGACAATAATTCGTGGACTATTCTCGTAGATGCAGTAGTATGACTTGTCCTATGACCGTGATGAAGATTCACTCGAGAGACTGGTGGATGGATGCTGATGGCAACAGTAATTTTTTTTTTCAATTCTGGATGTTTTGGTTGGCATATGATGATAAAACAAACCATATTTACCAATCCCAGTTGAAGTTGAAAAGTGAAATCATAAAATTCCTGAACATTATATTCTTTACTGTCAAAGCTCACTTGAGATTATGATTATTAATCAATATTTACGAGGTATCGTTAAATTCTATGAATTTTCAGCATTCTCATTTTTAATTCCCATATTTATAGGCTTTGTCAATGACGTTCTCATAACCTTCAAAACATTCGAATTAATTGAATGATTTGATTAAACGAACTTCATTGTTCCACTCTCAACTCGAAATGCGTATATATTCGATATAGAATGAAAACAAACGAAACAATGGATGAAGAGAAGTTGTATTGTTTCAGTGTAGTTGCAGGAGGAATTAAGGTATACATGGAATATGTTTAGGTTTATTTTTTCTAAATATCGAACATTTCGAATCATTCGAATGTATCATCATACAGAAATGCTGCAACTTTTTAACAAAGGTTCATTATTTTTCAATCCAAAGAGACCAGCCTCCCACTTTTAGCGCGCTTGTTCCCCTAAACGGTGCAACTAGAATGATACTGACTGACCTAACCTAACCTAATATCTAATCGATTTCGGATTAACCGATATTTCTATACCTTTTCAAGTTCAATTTTGGAACGAGTGAAACCAATTTCGGAAAAATTAAAACCAATTTCGGAACTTGTACTAAGTAAATCTTAATAGTTAGTCCGAAATTGGATTTACTTTTTTCGAAATTGGTATAGGGCTTCACACTAGTCGAGAGTAGGCGAGAGTATAAGAAATCTCGTCTCGATCTGGCCAATTCCCTAAAAATTAAGTCTCGTTTAAGTCTCGTTCTCGTCTCGTTATGAGTTGTCTCGTCTCGACTCGCTTAATTCTGAATAACGATGATAAATATTATAATATATAAACGAAATGGTATACAATAATGAATTATTTTGTAAAGCTATATTTATTACGCTCTTATCCACAAATATTTGTACATGTACATATCATTTTTGGGCGCATGTTCTAGGGGAACATCGTCCTATCATTTCGTCCAAATGTCTGTAATTTTCGAATTTCGAGCTGAAAATTGGCTAATAGACTAATTCGGACTCCCTGATCACGAATCCGGTGTCAGATTTTTGGGTGCCGTCCGGCCGTCCGGCCGGCCGGCCGGCCGTAGGCACGATAACAGGAGCACCGAAGGTCCTATCGACTTCAAACTTTCAGGGTAGGTTTCTGATCAAAATGCGACGGTTAAGTTCGTTAACGGGCAAAATCGGCCAGACGGTTTAGGAGTTATAGACATTTAAAATTTTGAGGTTATTTCCCTGATATTTCAGGAACTAAAGAAGATGTTGAATCGAAACTTGGTAGTCAGTTCGAGGATATAAACGCGCAACTTTTGGCAAAATTCTGTTATGATCGAAATGTTGGTAATTTTTAAAAAAATATTTCTTTTAATTTTTTCGAAAAAAAAATTTTTTTTTCGTGAACTATTCATCAGATTGCAACAAAAACTTGTACTAACGTCAATTGTAGTATTTTGCAACATTGTGCAAAATTTTGGCTCTATACGATTTCAATTTCTGGAGATATAATACAAAATGTGTCAAATTTCCTGGGTCTCTCTCAGTATTTTCATCGATTATTCTATGAACTCTTTGAATTCCACCGAAAACAAATTCAAAGACATAAACATAAAGAATCAAGTCATAGTTTAGACGTCGAAAGAAGGACGATGTTGATCGACTTGAAAAGGTACCTATTTCAAGAAATGCAATAATGAAATGCTTAATTTATGGATATAATATTATCTAAGTATTGTTGGGATCGGGCAGTTGGAAAATTTTTTAATAAAAAAATTTGTACCGACGTTAAATCAAGCATTCTACACGAGTGTGCAAAATTTCAGTTCGATACGATCTCAATTCCAGAAGATATTGCTTAAAATTCACATTCCAGCGTGTTTTGACGTTCTATGGTCACAGAAAATCGTCACAAAAATCTATTTACCTCATTTGACGGCTGTTTGTCAAATCAATTAATTCCAATAATTGATGTCAGATTTCCTACATACCAAGTTCAAACACATTTTATTATATGGAAAACACTTATTATGATCACGTTCTACAGGAATTGATACTAAATAGAAGCTAGATGAAGATTATTGTAATGGAAAATTTGTGTTCCAGAATAATATTAAGGTATTCAACATGATACTGTTTTTTTTCTTTACTGGTCAGTACGGGCCACAAGGAAGATGAACATGCGCCCAATAGCTCCTGTCCACAGGGCTTGAAACAATTTTTTAATTTTAAACACTGATAATTTCAACTTTTAAACTACTCGATGACCAAGAATTCAAACATAATCACGCTTGCATCACATCATCTTTCAATGATGTACGTGTTTTTGCTATAATCATACTTGCTGTGGAAAATTATTAATTAATCAATCATCGGCCATCTTGGAAAGTGTAGGAAGAACTTTTTCATCACTCTCCACCACTGTGAAATATTTTGATTCCTATTTGCTCTTTCTAACAGCAAATATTCTTCAAACTCAGCTTTCCAATATTTCGGAAGTTTTCTTGATGTTTTAAATAGGCTATCGATGTCGATACATTTTTCAATAGAACTGAACAATTTGGTATAGTTTTCAAAGAAAACCTTCCCAGTGGGTAGATCATTGAGGGTGTTCTTGGCGTATTCCTCATAACACTTGTCGAAACATTGAATAGCTTCATTCCTTACCAGATTTATTATGCGTAGCTCCACAGATGTATACAATAATTGTTCACATCTTCACTACAAGGAGCACAAGAGAATAAATTTCTCGAGATGTTCAGATAGAGACGAAATTTTCAAAGCATTGGGATTTAGGAGCAATAAAAATTGTCCGTTAAATATTGAATTTATAATGAACTCCGTTTTTATGGTTGTGAATTCTATTTCTTCTTGAAAAATAATCTGAATTATCGCAAGGTCATAACGAATTAATAATCTCCTAAAAAATCGTGTATTTCTAGAACGATAGATGTATAATATAGACAAAATATATTGGTAATTATAGTGGAAATTCTTCATATTCAATTGTTTTCTGTGGGTGTTGAAAAAAGTAGTTTCGTATTTAACACTTCATACAAAAAATTTAACGAGACCTAAAACGAGAGTCTCGTGTTGCGATATATGTGATCTCGGTATCGCCTATAATATTTTTGAAAACGTCTCGTCTCGTCTCGTCTCGTCTCGTCTCGTCTCGCTTATCCGAGACGAGAACATGACGATTTAATAAAACAGAAGTTATGGCCAATTTTTGATCACAAAATTTGAAACACACACAAAATTTGAAACACCCTGTGATGATATTTCTGAAAATCAAATGATGCATGACCTTTCCACATTCTTCCTCTTCGATGTTGTAAAAACGGTTTACGTTCAGGATGTTTAAAATAATAATAATGAGCATAATACTGACTGAACATATTTTTTTCCGATATTATGAAATCTATTAGAACTAATATAATGTTTTTAACAGAAATGTATTCAGCATTGAATACTTCATCATACCAGGAATGCAAATCTTGAAAAAAAAATTTTCCAACAAATTTATTTTCACTCCCTGTATAATCGAAAGTGCTTGGGCTTCGAAAATATTTTAGCTTTGTAGAGAATTTCAAGCAATATCATAATCCCAATTTTCAGATTTCAAATATGTCAAGTTCTCCAGAAACGTCTGATAGGCAGTTAAACTTGGGACACCCTGTTTTTATTTATTATACTCTTATGACAAGTTACAATTGATCGGTGTACATTTTTAAGAAATGTGTGAGGCAAGTTTCCAGAATTCAGATTATGGATATGAATTCAGAGAGATATTCCGGCCGCATAAGGCCAGTCTTATTCTGTCCAAAATTCATACATATTCAAAAGCCAGTATTCTCAGATAGGGGACTACTGCTGTATTTTGCATTATCAAAATAACTTTTATTGAAAGGTTTTTTTCTGGGTTTTCTCTCCCAAACTCTGAAAAATATCTATAAAATAAAAATTAATTATTTTGTGATTTGCTTCTGCGTAAGAAACACAGGATATTTGTAAGAAGCAATCAATTGAACAATGTTGCCTAACAAACAACAACGAAACAACATCAACGAAGAAACAACTATATCGTAACGTTTTGGCTCTATATCAGACTCCTTCGTCAGACGCTTAATGAAAATCGTTAGAATTATTTTGTTGATAGATTTGCATTAAGCGTCTGACGAAATTGAATTCTTGAATTTCACAAAATAACTATCAACAAAATAATTCTAAAGATTTTCATTAAGCGTCTGACGAAGGAGTCTGATATAGATTCCGAAACGTTTCGATATAGTTGTTTCTTCGTTGATGTTGTTTCGTTGTTGTTTGTTAGTCAACATTGTTCCATTGATTGCTTCTGACAAATATCTTGTGTTTCTTAGAGCCGACGCACACGGGTCGACCGGCATATATTTGACGCGATCAGAATCGCATCGGCAATTTTAGCGATCTGTCATTCAGGGCTTTGCTTTATCGTTCAGTGTTATATTCACAGAATAAATTTAATTCAATTAGAGAGATTAAAAATAAGTGGGTACATTCCATTATGATTCTATAAGGGGTGTCTGCTTGTTGAAGTATATGTCATTTTAGGATTTAATTACAATGATGCTCTGTGATTCCCTCAATTTAGAATTCTCGGAATGTTTATCATTCTGTTTTCAAAATTTTAATGATTCGAAAGGAAATATGCTTCAAAATGAAACGAATCTTTATAAA
Source organism: Halyzia sedecimguttata (assembly GCA_937662695.2). Lineage (NCBI taxonomy): Eukaryota > Metazoa > Arthropoda > Insecta > Coleoptera > Coccinellidae > Halyzia > Halyzia sedecimguttata. The sequence goes on from OW569414.2 coordinate 106,836,339, forward strand.
CAATAATTTCTTTATCAACATAATTTTAACAATTTCATATGTATTGAAAATTCCAGTATAGAATAAAACAAGTAAATTATGTTGGTCTCACACTTTTTTTTAAGTAATTCGTAAATAATTATTATAATTTAGGTAGCACTTTTCTAAAACAAATACATACAATTATATATAATCCAATAAACATACAAAATTTTTGACCAACCACAGGTCTTAGATTTTTGGAATTTGGTTTGAGTTATTTCAAGCTCATGGAGGAAGAACTACAAAATTCCCGAACAATTATCCACATTGTTCCACGCCTTATCATTAGCATCCCTCTTCGAATATCCCTGGTACCCCAGGGAGGCTTCTCTACTTCCCAACGAATATTAAATTGAAGGCCTAGAAATTGAAATTCACTAAAATTGTAGAATAATTTATGGGTATTTTACAGATTATTTATCAGTACCTAACAACTTATGAAGTACTCGTATGTATCTGAAAGGTAGAAGGAAAAAGGTAATTGAGGTTGATGTAAGCGAGAATCTTCATTAAATTGCTTTTTTTGATAATTTGTCTATAACTGAGCCAATTTTTTTTCCCTAGACTCTTCGGGTATCTACTTATAATTCAATATAGAGGAAATGGGCCATTTATACAAAAAATAATGGTCCAAATCAATATAAATATAAATTAGAACTATAAAAACTTACATCCATGACGTCAGTGACGCGCGATATGTCGGTATACCTATACTTCCTGCACTCCGATCGCGTGAATCGTTCTTTCCAAATCGTACACTCCAAATCGCAATGAGTATGACGTCTAGTTTTAAAATATGAATTCGTTTGTTATATGCAAGATGCATAGAATGTTATTATAAGCATCTATGATATATGCATAGACATGATATACTATACTGGTTATAAATGCAAAAATTCTAGCGGATGAATGATCAAGGGCGGTATCCTTGATCATTCTTTTCTAACCGGGATGATCATAGAATAGAGTAGTGGATATGGTATATCGCAGATAACATAACTGAATTCAATTTTGGCATCGCAAATTGTTGGTGAGTGATAGAGCTTTTCCTATTCATCATTTTCCATTGATTTCGTTCTTGTATTCAATATTATTGTATGTTGGAAGTAAGGTTATGTGGAATGTAACTATTACGCGCTTCGATGGATTTCTGGCTTGAATGAATTTCATTTTGTGATAATAAGACTGAACGATAAAGCAAAGCCCTGAATGACAGATCGCTAAAATTGCCGATGCGATTCTGATCGCGTCAAATATATGCCGGTCGACCCGTGTGCGTCGGCTCTTACGCAGAAGCAAATCACAAAATAATTAATTTTTTTATAGATATTTAATAGATATTTTTCAGAGTTTGGGAGAGAAAACCCAGAAAAAAACCTTTCAATAATGAGTATACCTCCCACAGTAGCCTTTAATGATTACATAATAACTTTGCCCATATTTTTTCTCTGAGCAGGTTGCCATTGCTTCTGATGTCATACTTTTGTGGTACACTATATTTCATCACATGGATGACATAGGGTTCACGTTTTATTCAAAGAGTTTTTAAATATTGCGACATGAAATATGCAAAAGAATAAAAATTGAATTAACGATTATCAATCATGAACCCAAAAAACTAGTCCCTCATCAGGTACCGTTATCTAAAGATGTCTACATCCTTGTATATTCGGTTGATGACGTCGGTACACAGAAAAGTACATGGAAACAAGTTTTGGATGGGATAATATGCTAAATTGCAGCCAGCGAATCAATAATATACAGTGCGCGTCAAAATTATGGAACAAATTCATTTTCGCAAAAGAAAAATATTTGGCAAACAAAATCCTGAAACAGGTCAATTTTTGTTTCACTTTTACCAATTTTTGTTGCACCCTGTGCCATCCCCGTCAACCCTCTAAATTTTTTGAATAGGGAAAATGCGTCATGTGGTACTTTTTTGGCAAGGTCTTTGTATATTCTTTACAGGCGTGCCGAAATTTTCAAGAAAAAAATTTTCTTTTTTAAAGATAGTTAGTTCAAATAGGTTTTCAATATGTGCACTTTGTCATTTACTTTGAGACGATGGTAACTGATGAAATTTGTCACCGAATGAAAGTCGACCGTTACAGTTTTGTTCATTCACAACTTTCAACCCCTTTCAACCCCCTAACGCCACCCCCCCCCCCCCCCCATTTTTTCTCCATTAAAGGGTTCGTAGGGGTTGAAAGTTGTGCAAGACATAATTATGTTGTCCATTCTCCTGTATTGGACAATCTTAATTCGAATTTACCATGGTAAATTCGAATTAAGTGTCCAATACAGGAGAATGGACAACATAATATACCATGGTAAATTCGATTAAGGGTGTCCAATACAGAAGAATGGACAATAGAACATACGCGCAAATGCTTCTGACTTCACGTCAGTGCTTGTTTATTATTAGTGTTGAAACTTTATCGCAGAGTGGGATCTATATATGACTGTAGGAATGAATTTTCTAAAGTTTGATTTTAAAATATAATTAACGGCCAAAACTTAACAAAGAACGAACCCTATGAATTTCTATGGAATTCGTTGAAGAATGACTGCAGGTCACAGCCATTTTGCTTCTTCTCAGAGTATTTTGATGAACTTTGGAATGTTTTATGGTTTTGAATTTTGATATTTTTACTTCTTTCTGCTACGTAAGTACTTAAATGCCTTTTAATTTCTTGTTTTACTTTACTTTTACTTTTATTTCAGGCTTAAATCTCGAAGATGACGTAGCATTTTTTAATCTGATCTGCTGCAGAGCAAGGTGTTCAAATTAGAATTACTCTTGGAAAAATTTGACGTTATATTCATTTCAATTTGAAAACGAATGATATCAATTTCTACTCAAACTGTCAAAATTCTCAAAATTAAAAAAAAATCTCTTCCTTTTGGACTTCTTTCCATTTAAGACCTCCAACAAAATTTTGTTCATATTTTTATTACCTACAACTTTGCGATTTAACTTTTTATATTAGGCCTTGTAGTTTTGCTGGAAAAACTCACCTCCTTCCACTTCCCGACCTCAGATCACCCCTAAATTATTTTTCATTCCATTTTTTTTGTTATTTTCTCTTCCTTTTCCAAGGGTTTCATCCCAGTTATATTTTATTTTGGTTTCAGAAATTATCGTTCCTGGTCTATATTATACAGAAAGAAAATTATAATATACCTGTTGTCCCAGTATACCATTTCCAATGGATTATCTCAGCCATTTCAAAAGATAAAAATTTGAAAATTATATGATTTTCAATTCGCTCAAGGAACCGTTGTCCATTTTTGATGTCTACTCAAAATTACTTTTCCAACGATGTGTCACACTTTGTAATTTAAATTTGATTTGAGAGAGAAAATTTCAATCAAATTGAAAAAATTGCAGTAGGCGAAGATATTTTGTGTAATCTCGATTTAGACTTATAATCCATTTGTGCCGATCCATCTATCTTCAAATGGACCGATAAGATGGCCTGAAAGATCTCCAGATTTAGCACCGCTAGTTTTCATCCTTTGGGGATATTAGAAAGATTGTGTGTACCAGATTCCTCCAATTGATTTGGAAGATCTAGAAAACAAATCATGGAAGGCATATAGAGCACTTAATGCTGAGGTGTTGAGAAGTGTTACTTCACGTGAACTAGTCCACTGAGCTGAAAGATGAGCAGAAGGAGATGGTCAACATTTTGAACATAATATGCTTTAGTTAGATATGCTTGTTAGAGTTGAAAATGATATCAGTAGACTCTTCTGGTGAAGTTGCATCTTAAAAAAAATGAATTTGAAATTTGTAATGTAGAACAAATTTCAACTATCTAGCTCATTCCGTTCGAGAGTTATCGTGTTAACGGAGGGCCGGCCAGACAGAATCGATTTTGACCAAGGATTCTTGATCAGTGAGTCGAACCAAATCGTTTGAGACTATTTTTATCCAAATATTCAAAAATTACAGACATTTGGGAAAACTGATAAGCACTGTGTTCCGAGGAACAAGAGCGCCAAAAATGGATCGGCGTTTATCGACATCAGAAAGAATTTAAATTTTGATTGTAAATATAGAACACTCAGACCTCAAGAAGTTTGTGATTATTTCAATAAAACATATCCTAATGCTGAACCTGTAACTCAGGTTGCTGTTAGTGAAATAATCAGGAAGTATGTGGATTTCGGATACTTGAAGGGTCATCCAAGAAAGGGTGGACTGGCAATTCCAGAGGACGTACAATTGAAAATTTTATCGGAGTTGAAGGAAACTCCTTATTTGTCTTCTAGAACTATAGGGGCAAATAAAAATATACCGCAAAAATCAGTTTTGAGATAATTAAAATGCCATGAATGGCACCCATTCTAGATTAATTTAGTGCACGAGCTGAATGCAGATGGTTTTGACAGCAGAACCCACTTTTGCAAACAAATGATGAAATTTCCCAATGACGATGAGGGGTTTCTAGCACGAATTTAGTGACGAAGCAACAGTTTATTTGGATGGAACTGTCAACAGACAAAACTGTGACTATTGATCAGATCACAATAAAAACTGGAGGCTGGAGCAACCCCTTATAATATTCTGTCTGATGCCGCTAGACACCGAACAATTTTTTGATTATTTTGACAAAAACAACAACAAAATTCGAACAACAAACTAATTCGAATTAAATTCAGATATGGCTACCATTTCCTACGATTTGCAATAATCAATGTTGGCAAGTAGGTACTAGGAGAACAAACAAGACATCCAGATAGTCTAAAATATTTTTTGTGAATTTCAGTATCAATACTAGTATCGTTTTAGTAATGAAATTTTGTTTATCTGATACAGACATAATTTAAACATTTTCGCATATTTTTCAAATTGAAAAATTTAATATCTCGAGAATGATTGGCCCACTCTATATAGTTTAATTCACTTAAAATATGTATACTGGGAAAAACTTAGATTTTGTTTTTGGTTGGAAAGATATGGCCTTAAATGCAATATGTTATATATACAATATTATTCCGTTGTAGAATTAGTTTTTGAAGGCTCCCGCAAAATTTCAGCGATATCCGCCGGACAGTTTCCGAGGTACAGAATATTTTGAGATCATTTTTGGCGCTCTAGTTCCTCCGAACTAAGTCTTATCAATTTGCCCAAATGTCTGTAATTTTCTAATTTTTGGCTGAAAATGGTCTCAAACGATTTGGTTCGACTCACTGATCAAGAATCCGAGGTCGAAATCGATTCTGTCCGGCCGGCCGGCCGTAGGCACGATTACTCTCGAACAAAAAGAGTTAGAGGATTGAAATTTGCATGGTGGGTTTGGAGCGTAAATATCTCAGTTAAGTTCGTTAATGGGCAAAATCGATCGAGTGGTTTCGGAGTTATGGCTGATTTTAGTAAAAACATTTTTTATGAATATTTCCGAAACCGGTCACTCGATCTATCTGAAATTTAGCATCAAATCGTAGAATCATGACTTTCATACGCATGTAGAGTTTTGTGTTGACCAGGTTACCGCAAAGTGTCAAAAAAATTTGTTTAATATTAAAAAAATTTTTTTTTACAATAACTCTCGAACGGAATGAGCTAGGCAGTTGAAATTTTCAGAGTAGGTAAGGGAGATTAATATCTCGGTTAAGTTCGTTATTGGGCAAAATAGGCCAGATGGTTTCGGAGTAACAAAAAAAAAATTTTTTAAGTAACAAATTTCAAATTCAATTTTTATTTAAGATGCAGTTTCACCACAAAAATCCATTGATATCATTTTCAACTCCAACAAGCTAATTCTTTTGGAGATATGATTTTTCGAAATTTCAATAATGAATCGTACTTCTATGTTTTCACAGAATGTCATAATTATTCTATCTAAGCTTTATTATATGATCTGTGGTCATACTTGTACATGTCATCCTGTTCTATAAGAGAGAGTCAAATTCATTTCAGCTATTTTAATTTAATTTCTTCCATGGTGCAGTTCTCATTCTCAGATTGTTCATTTTTTAATCTTGATAAATAAACTATTATTTGAATTGAATTTCCTTTAGGATGCAGTTCTATCATTATAATATATACATTATAATAATACATTGATATAATTCCCAACTCTGAGAAACCAATACTTTCGGAGATATAATTTGTCTGTTTGAACTAGAGCGCCAGAAAGCTCCTGTCCACAGGGCTTGAACCTATTTTTTAGCGATACGATCCTCAAAATTTCACATATTTCTCTGCGTGGGCATTCTACAACTAGTAACCAATGTTTCAATTCGAACGAATCTGTATTTTTTCAACACAAAATTTGAACTCCGAAATCTTTTTGCCGATTATGCCCATTAACGAACTAAACTGCGCCTTCGGATACGCAACCTTCCTAAAAATCGCTATCTGTCTCCGTTCGAAAGACAGATTCGAATTTTTATCAGTGAGTCGAATCAAATCGTTTAAAACAATTATCGGCAAAAAAAAATCGAAAATTACAGACAGTTGGGTGAAATGATAGCACGCTGGTCGATTAAACATGCCAAAAAAGAGAAATACTTTTATAATTTTTGATATATCATTTCCCTATAAGAAACACTGAAGGAGCATTGATGAGTAGCAAGAGGAAATCAATCACGAAAATAGAATAACAATAAAAGGACAAGCACCACTAATGAGCAGTCTCGAACAGCAGAGCAAACCATAGAGTCCAAATAATATCCTCCAGGCACAACCAAAACAAAATAATGTAGCTGGAAACCAAGCTGATTAGCATGAAGTTTGTATATTGAAGTGGAATAATTAAAATACTGAATTCGGTGATTAAAATACTGCCTCGATCGAATAATTAAAATTCTTACTCAATCGATTTATTTTATGTTCGATTTAAAACGAAGATGACGATGATTAGTTTTATGAGTTTCGGTTGGATAGTTGGGTTATTCAAGTTTATTCTCACCATTGTATTTTCCTTATACAGTGTGGAAAAGCCTTATGGAATAAATTCATTATCTTGGTTACTGTACATATTTATGGAAATATCTAAACACGTGAAATATTTTGAATTGGCATTCTTCTTCGTAAAAATGAGAACCCTACCTTCATCCCCCTTCGAAAGACAGGTACAACCCCTAATTTAACAAATAGGAAGTATGGGCTTGTGATACATCGTTTGAAAGGTCACGTCATTCTCTATTCAGAAATGTTATCAGTTATATGTCGATAGCAAATCTCAAAGTAGAGGAAAATAGAATCAAGTGATTATCGAAATTAATTATAATATTCCCTAGAATATTCCCAAATCTTATTAAAATGATACTAAACTTATTTGCCTTCAAGATGTGAAAAAAACTGAAAAAATTGGTTCAAGCCATGTGGACAGGACCTTTCTGGCGCTCTTGTTCAAAGAGACAAATTATATCTCCGAAAGTATTGGTATCTCAGAGTTGAGAATTATATCAATGTATTCTTATGATAGAACTGCAGCATAAAGGAAATTCAATTCAAATAATAGGTCATTTTTCAAGATTAAATGAGCAATCTGAGAATGAGAACTGCACCATGAAAGAAAACAAATTAAAATAGCTGAAATGAATTTGACTCTCTCTTATAGAACAGGATGACATGTACGAGTATGAACATAGATCATATAATAAAGCTTCGATAGAATAATTATAACATTCTGTGAAAACATAGAAGTACGATTCATTATTGAAATTTCGAAAAACCATATCTCTGAAAGTATTAGCTTGTTGGAGTTGAAAATGATATCACTGAATTTTTATTGTGAAACTGCATCTTAAATAACAATTGAATTTGAAATTTATTACTTAAAAAAAAATTTTTTTTTCGTTACTCCGAAACCATCTGGCCTATTTTGCCCAATAACGAACTTAACCGAGATATTCATCTCCCTAACATACTCTGAAAATTTCCACTGCCTAGCTCATTCCGTTCGAGAGTTATTGTAGAAAGATTTTTTTTTAATTTTCAAATTTTCTTTCTGACACTTTGCGGTAACCTGGTCAATACAAAACTTCACATGCGTATAAAGGTCATGATTCTACAATTTGATTCTAGATTTCAGATAGATCGAGTGATCGATTTCAGAAATATTCATAAAAATTGTTTTTACTAAAATCGGCCATGACTCCGAAACCGCTTTATGGATTTCGCCCATAATGAACTTGTCCGAGATATTTACGCTCCAAACCCACCTTGCAAATTTCAATCCTCTAACTCCTTTTGTTCGAGAGTTATCGTGCCTACGGCCACCGGCCGGACAGAATCGATTGCGACCTCGGATTCTTGATAAGTGAGTCGAACCAAATCGTTCGAGACCATTTTCAGCCAAAAATTCGAAAATTACAGACATTTGGGCAAATTGATAAGCACTCTGTTCCGAGGAATTAGAGCTCCAAAAATGGGCAAAATTAATAAATCACACTGCATTTTGGTTATAAAGCACGTATAGACCCATAAAATATAGTTTATTTAGGAGTAACACGGTCACCCCAGTGTCCTCCATCTAGCCTTACTGCATGCGCATTTCCCAATGAATCATCCTGTATGAGTTGAGTGGTACCTTCATTCAATGTTTAGCGATTATAGGTAATGAAATCATAATCACAATCAATTTCTCACGCCAGAGCTCGGGTGATCCCCCACCAACCAAGGTCAAGATCACGAATCCAAGTCGAAGGACCATCATAATCTCCGGAGCCAACCTTTTCGATATGATCAGTGCAGGTGCAGCAGGGGGAGATTATTGAAACCCAGCCTGCTCTGATCAATCCCTGAGCGTCCGCAAGAGCACCGCGACGGCCGGCGCGTCGTCAGATGTCCTAGCGGGTACGACGCTCGCTGCCGCCGATGTACAGCCAGTCGTATTCTCGCTTCCCGTGAGCGGCACGCGCAGCGCTCTCTGTCGAAACTATTTCGCGCCGTTTTCGAATGCAAAAACGCACTGTGTTGCTACTCGGTGAAATTTTCGAGTTTTCCCTTGGATAGGCTATATTACCTGTGACGATATTGGATGTTTATTGGTGTATTATCTAGTTGTTCTGCTTGGAAGTGTTTAGTGACTTGTTCCGAGAAAAACAATTCTGTGAGATACTGCAGATTTTCGGTGAGTTTCGGAAGTTTTTTCTTATTTATGGGGCGGGATATTCACTAGGAAGACCGAGTGTAGGAGGCTGAAACAAAAAAAAATTACTGCGTCGTCTTACCATCAGTAGTTCATGAGTGAAGGATGACCGTGGATTAGAATCATTAGATTAGATCCTCATAAGAAAACAAAGAATATCTGTAATTTTCGAATTTTTGGCAGAAATTGGTTTTAAAAGATTTGGTTCGACTCACTGATCAAGAATCTATGGTCAAAATCGATTCTGTCCAGCCGTACCTTCATCCAGCCGTTAACACGATAACTTTCGAACGAAACGAGCTAGACAGTTAAAATTTTCAGAGTAGGTTTGAGGGATAAATATCTCGGCTAAGTTCGTTACTGGAACATTTTTCTTTACATTACAACTTTTGAATTCAATTTTTTTTGAGATGCAGTTTCATCATAAGAATCCATTGTTATCATTTTCAACTCTAACAAGCTAATATTTTCGGATATATGATTTTTCAAATTTTCAATAATACATTGTATTTCTATTTTCTATGTATTCACAGAATGTGAACACAGAATCTGTCTGTATTCACTGTTCATGAATGTCATCTTATCTGGCTATTGGAGACATGTCACTTCGTAGTTTGAAATTTTATTCTGTTGGAAAACAAGTATCCGATTCTTGAATTTGTGAATATATACAAGACTATTTTGAAACCGAAAATGATATTGACTGATTACATATTGAATAATTTATGTATAAATATTGGGGATGATATTTCGGAAGATTTAGAATTGGATCATTTTCGGTAAGTTCCGGTAGTTTTTTCTTATTTATGGGGCGTGAAATTCACTAGGAAGACCGAGAGTAGGAGGGTGAACAAAAAAAAATTACTGCGTCGTCTTATGATCAGTAGTTCACGAGTGAAGGACGACCGTGGATTAGAAGATGTAAACAAATAGTACATGAGAAAACACAGAATGTTTTGGTGATATTATAATTGTCTTAGTGTATCAAGTATTGAATTTTTAATCCGTGAAGCGGCAATGTATTTTGAAGTAGGTATGTTGAATATAAAAATTAAATAAACAAAATCATTACGGCCGTCGTAACCCGTCCAGTTTCTACTTGACGGCATTGACGCAAATTGATGAAATCTGGAATGAGAATCGTGTATAATCATCGGAGCAATTATTCCTGGTGAATTCTGGGTAAAAAAACAGACAAATTATATCTCCGAAAGTATTGGTTTCTCAGAGTTGGGAATTATATCAATGTATTCATATGATAGAACTGCATCATAAAGGAAATTCAATTCAAATATTAGTTTATTTATCAAGATTAAATGAGCAATCATGAGAATGAGAACTGCACCATGGAAGAAATCAAATTAAATCTGGCAAATTTTGCCCAATAACGAACTTAACCGAGATATTCATCTCCCTAACCTACTCTGAAAATTTCAACTACCTACCTCATTCCGTTCGAGAGTTATATCTATGTCTATGGATGAAAAGCAGTCTCACTACTCTCAGATTTCTTACTTCATGTTCCGTTCCGAAATGTAAGACTTTTCTGAGAAAAACTAATTTCGGAGCAAACAACTGAGATTTTTCTCACTTCGCTCACAATTCTTCGATTGATTAGATAATTTCATGTCTCAGGAAAATAAGTTGACATTATGACAATTCATACATAGAATAATTATATCATTCTTTGACAACGTTGAAAAACGATTTATTATTGAAATTTTGAAAAATCATATCTCCGAAAGTATTAGCTTGTTAGAGTTAAAAATGATATCATTGGATTCTTATGGTAAAACTGCTTATTGAAAAAAAATTAATTTGGAATTTGTTTTGTAAAAATTTTTTTTTTTTTGTTACTCCGAAACCATCTATCCGATTTTGCTGAATAACGAATTTAGCCAAACCTACTCTGAAAATTTCAACTGTCTAGCTCATTCCGTTCGAGAGTTATCGTGCCTACGGCCGGCCAGATCGGCCGGCCGGACCGGCCGGACAGAATTAATTTCGACCACGGATTCTTGATCAGTGAGTCGAACCAAATCGTTTAAGACCATTTTCATCTAAAAATTTCGAAAATTACAGACATTTGGGCAAATTGATAAGCACTCAGTTCCGAGGAACTAGAGCGCCAAAAAGAGCTCCAAAATATGGATGCAACTATAGAATTATTATATTAATCGAAAACGAAACTTTATATCGACATTCAAACTCAGTTTCGATATGCTGAATTCGAGAAATCCAATTTGAATCGATGTTTCTTAAGATTTCCATAATTAAGTTTCGAGTCTGATAAGTTATGGAGAATAAGTTAATATTGGACCTTGGTGATTACCGCATTAGTTTTTAAATTTGTGCAGGGTCATATTTTTAGCGAACGTAGCCGTGGGGGCCGTTTGGCTGAAATAGTTGTTCATTATTGTTTGCAAACGTTCCTCTATTGAATGAAACTGAAATTGAAGAATTTTTCACGAAAAAGAAAGTTTTTTCCTATAAATCAAAATGAATCTTCTAACTGGAAGTTTTAGCATACATTTCCCGATATTATAGTATGAAGAGTGATACCAAAGTTTCCTAGGTGAGTTTTCTCGGAAATTTTATAGAACTCACCCAACCTTTAATTCAGAATAATTCAAGAACGGTACAATTTAGATATGGGGAACTCGACCTATTTTTTGTCCTATATTGAAATGAGGGGATAAAAGATTCGGTTTATATTTACAAAAATCAACTTATTGCCTTCTTATGAACTCCAACATTGACATTTTCACTTCAACCTGCCATAATCACAACCTAATGTTGCATACAAAATAACATTTATATCTATCCGGTAACCAATTTCATTTAGCAGATCTGAATTTGTGCATTGCGCTCTGAAAAATACACAGTTTCTTAGAAGCCTCCATCTGTGATATAACCGTAAATAACTCGAGAACTACTCAAGATAGACAGACGGAATACTGCTTGATATGAAGATGGAATCTCGAAATGAATTCAATAATGTAATAATTTTCCTATATTAGAAATACGGGAATTGATTTTCAAATCCGAGTAAATCGGTGCGAATATTAAAAAAAAGTTTCATTTGCATAATTTTAATTGCAACATTTCAAACACAAGTAATATATAATTCTCCGTAAACTGTTGATGGGCATTACCGGTAGAACACACTGTATAACATCATAATATCAATTTAAGTTCTACGCCAATGCTGTTCCCTTCTATCGCTCAAAGACAACATCATATCTGGTATCTGCATAATAGAGCCCCAATTATGTCAACAATCATCGTCAGTGAGAAAGCTGAAACCGACATTTGTACAATATGTGTTCGATTACTTACCTACCCTCAGAAATTATTATTAATCTAAATCTAATATATAATAAAAGGAAGTTGATGTTTTATAAACGGGACAACCTATATTTTTCCAACCTAGTTTTATAGCATCTGATTCCTAAGAAATCATCCAGTTTTTCGAGAATGTTATATGTGTGTTATGACCTTAGATATGAATACTCTTGTGCTCTTTCGAGTTCTAACTATGACCTATTCCTTTTTGGCGCTCTTGTTCCTCGGAACAGAGTGCTTATCAATTTGCCCAAATATCTGTAATTTTCGAATTTTTGGCAGAAAATGGTTTTAAACGATTTGGTTGTACTCACTGATCAAGAATCTGTGGTCGAAATCGATTCTGTCCAGCCGACCTTTCATCCGGCCGTCCGGCCGTTAACAAGATAACTTTCGAACGAAACGAGCTAGACAGTTGAAATTTTCAGAGTAGGTTTGAGGGATGAATATCTCGGCTAAGTTCGTTACTGGACAAAATCGGCAGGATAGTTTTGCAGTAACGGAAAAAAAATTTTTCTTTACATTAAACTTTTGAATTCAATTTTTATTTAAGGAGCAGTTTCACCATAAGAATCCATTGTTATCATTTTCAACTCTAACAAGCTAATACTTTCGGAGATATGATTTTTCAAAATTTCAATAATACATCGTATTTCTATTTTCTATGTATTCACAGAATGTGAACACAGAATCTGTCTGTGTTCACTGTTCATTAATGTCATCTTATCTAGCTATTGGAGACATATCACTTCGTAGTTTGAAATTTTTTTCTGTTGGAAAACAAGCATCCGATTCTTGAATTTGTGAATATATAAATAGTCTTGTAGGTACAAGACTATTTTGAAACCCAAAATGAAATTGACTGATTACATATTGAATAATTTATGTATAAATATTGGGGATGATGTTTTGGAAGATTTAGAATTGGATCATTTTAATGATGTAGTTTATGAAGTCAATAGGAATGAAGAACATAATGGAGTCATCAAAATAAATTACTGTTCGTTGACCACTGTGGTTAATATTACTTTTTACTTCCTTAAGTAGTGAGACATGTTCCTATATACAGTATTTTCATAATGTTGCTAGCAAAAAAATGCTGAAATATGGATCCACATTTATGTATCAAACATTTTTTCTTGAGTTAAGGTCCATAATTCAGGAAAGAGTGTGTTAGTGGTATTACCTATTACATTTTAAATTATGAAAAGAGGATAGTATTTCATTATTAAATTTCGAACTATTAAAATAGTTGGTTCGTAATCCACTACCTACTCAAATATCAGGAATAAATGGACAATCTGCTATGATTGTCTTCAGCCTTGCTCTAGACATTTCTATGATATTTTGCTTAGGTATTTCAAGTTGTGAAAACTATGCACCGAGTGTAAGTTGCAACAACCCATTTTACGAGGTTGAATCATTGCACATTGCTCATTTAATCTTGATAAATGAAATTAATGACAATTTTTGAAGCATTAAAGCATTGTAGATTGCTCTTTTTTTAAATGATAAGCATTTTTTTAACCAAACTTTTTTTAAATTTAATTTCTTTCATGATGCTGTTCTATCATAAGAATCCATTGATGTAACTCCCAACTCTGAGAAATCAATACTTTCGGAGATATAATTTGTCAATGTTTGAACAAGAGCGCCAAAAAGCTCCTGTCCAAGGGCTTGAACCAATTTTTTCTCCAACGCATCTAGCATCTAGCTATAGAGCATCGAATTTTGGGACACCGGTACTGTGTGCCGAAGCATGTCACGTTGAACGATAAATTATGGGAATGTCATGTATAATTCATTTCATTAATTCCAGATGGGACAAATCAATCCACTTAATGTTGTGATGAAGTTTTCACATATAAGCGGCAATTCATTGTTTGCAGTGAATAAATATAAATCAAACACCATTTGGTCATCTCGTGTAATCCTTATAGTTGTTCTCAGATATTGCATAGAATTCTCAGAAAAGAATTGCTGGTGATAAGCGTGGGCAACGTTTTTTGTTGCCAAATTGTGTTGTCACAGTCACGAATTGGCACTTGAACTAGAGGTTGATCAACCCATTATAAGAAATATACGATTGTTAATTTGACAGTTTTGTTTTTTTTAGTGCCAAGTCATTAGGAGAATACATCAATGTTCGCATCATCTTGGAATTTATAAGGCGTATCATCAGGCACATCTGCTACTGTTCGTCCGAAAACTCATAATAAACCGGTCAAGTAAGAAAGATTAGGAATCGCGTACCATGATAGTAGTACTCAGAGGCTAATTTTAACAATATCCATAAATAATAAAAAAACTTTGACAAATTATATCTCCGAAAGTATTGGTTTCTCACGGTTGGGAATGACATCGATGGATTCTTATGACAGAACTGCACCATTAAATAAATAAAACCAATAACGAACTTATCCCTGATATTCATTTCTCAAATCTACTCTGATAATGATATTATATCAATTGAAAGTTAGCCAATATTCCAGTTTTGTTTTCACTGGAGATATTCTGAACCCAATTTGATTAACTTACCAAAGTATATGTATCCTTCATCATATGGATTATCCAAGGGCATTATATTCTCACCCAAAAATTATAATATCCTATTATAATCCTCATAATTTTACGATAGCTTAGGTTATTTCATAGGTCATTTTGCATTCAACCATACTTCATTTTCTAGAACAGGAGGTATTTTATATCATGAGTACCTAACGAATTTTGAATAGAACCAGAAATAACTATGACATGTCTCTTATCGGTAGAGAAAATGACATGTATGAACACAGATCATGAAATTCATAGATACAAATACGGACGTTAATTTTCGATTACATCTTACATTACATTCTGTGGAATCATAGAATTACGATTTATTATTGAAATTTTGAAAAATCATATCTCTGAAAGTATTAGCTCGTTATATCAATGAATTTGTAAGATGAAACTGCATCTTAGAAAAATTTGTATTTGAAATTTGTAATGTAAAAAAAAAATTTTTTACTTACTCCGGAAGCTTCAGGCCGATTGTTCCCACTATCGAACTCAACGGATATATTTGTCTCTCCACTTACTCTGACAATTTCGACTGTCTAGCTCATTCCGTTCGAGAGTTATCCTCCGACCGGCCGGCCGATCGGACAGATTCGATTTTGATCGCGGTTTCTTGATCAGTGAGTCGAACCAAATCGTTTAAGACTATTTTCATCATTTTCATTCAACAAAATTTCCCAAAAATTGGCGCGTTGGCATTCTACAATAAAAACCAAGTTTCAATTCGATCAGATCTGTGTTTTTTGAGTTATCGAGGAAATAACAGCAACATTTCAAAGATGGGTATAACTCCGAATCCGATTATGCCCATTAACTAAATTAACCGCAACCTAACATTAAAAATTGTCGCCGTATATTTCCGTTCGAAAGTTATCGTTGCAACGTGAGAACCGAGCGTGACTCACCCACGCAGATTTAGAATTGGATCATTTTAATGATGTAGTTTATGAAGGCAATAGGAAAGAAGAACATAATGGAATCATCAAAACAAATTACTGTTCGTTGACCACTGAGGGTAATATTACCTTTTACTTCCTAGTAGTGAGACATGTTCCTATATACAGTATTTTCATGATGTTGCTAGCAAAAAATTGCTAAAATATGGACCTACATTTGTCTATCAAATATTTTTTCTTGAGTTAAGGTTCATAATACAGAATGAATGTGTTAGTGGTATGAACTATTAAATTATGAAAAGTGAATTGTATTTTATTAATATATTTTGAACTATTAAAATAATGTGTTCGTCAGCCTCTACCTACTCAAATATCAGGAATGCTCAGCCTTGCTCTAGACATTTCGATGATACTTTCCTTATTATTTTAAATGATAATTTTTGAAGCAAGGAAGATTGCTCATTTAATCTTGATAAATAAACTATTATTTGTATCGAATTTACTTTATGATGCAGTTCTATCATAAGAATCCATTGATATCATTCCCAACTTTGGGAAAGCAATACTTTCGCAGATATGATTTGTCAAAGTTTGAACAAGAGCGCCAAAGCTTCTGTCCACAGGGCTTGAACCAATTTTTGATTTTCTGGCTGAAAATGGTCTTAAACGATTTGGTTCGACTCACTGATCAAGAATCCGTGGTCGAAATCGATTCTGTCCGGCCGTCCGTTAACACGATAACTCTTGAACGGAATGAGTTAGACAGTTGAAATTTTCAGAATAGATTTGGGTATTAATTATCTCGGTTGAGTTCGTTACAGGGCAAAATTACAAATTTTGAAATCAATTTTTTTTTAAGATGCAGTTTTATCATAAGAATCCACTGATATTATTTTCAACAGGTTAATACTATCGGAGATATGATTTTTCAGAATTTCAATAATTACATGATACTTCTATGTTTTCACAAAATGCGAATTATATCTATCTGTGTCTTATCTGTTTGCGGTAGCTGTCGTTTATCATTAATGTCAAACGAAACTAAAAGTGTATTTCTGGAGAGTTTGGTTGATGTAAGCATGTAAACAATTTGAAATTTGGATTCGCTAAGTTCATAGGCAGAGTTTTTTGGTTAGTGAGTCTAAAATAAGTGATGCAAGGATGTCGAGCATAATTTACGAGTCATTCTCTATTTATGGAAGAATTATAACGGGATTTCCAACAAATGTACAGGCAGTTATTCCCTAGGTTATTCCTTAGTAACACTATTTAAGATTTCCTACATAAGTATTCTCGTTTGAGTTCTCTCTTGAGTGATTATCTTAGATTTGTTTCATAAGTAAAACTGGCTATTTCATTTACTCAACTTTTCAGAATGAATCATGATAGTTTTGAAAAACAGGTAGCTAAAATTGGACCGTCATATAAAGAGAAGATGCAAAGGGATTTTAATTTATTTCATGATGCAGTTGTATCATAAGAATCCATTAATATCATTCCCAACTCTGAGAAACCAATATTTTCGGAGATATGATTTGTCAAAGTTTGAACAAGAGCGTCAAAGCTCCTGTCCACAGGGCTTTCCCACATTTATTAATATATTTTTTTTAATTTTCTACTGACATGATACATCTTTGTACCGGTATTCAACAAATAGTTACCAAGTTTCAATTGTATTGTAATTTGTATTGTTTGGAAACGAAATCGTTAGGCCGATAATGCCCATTAACAAACTCAACGGTCTCATTCGGATGCGCCACCCACTCCGAAAATTTCATGTCCATACCTCTTTCCGTTCGAAAGTTATCGTGGGAACGGACATAATCAAATTAGTTCTCGAATCTAATCGTTTGAGACCATTTTCGGCAAAACATTCGAAAATTACAGACATTTGGGCAAAATGCTAGCTGCTTCCAAGAACATGCGCGTCAAAGGGCGTATACCTAGTATTGATATAAAAACGTTTTATGTGCCTCCTGAACAATTTGTTGAAATGGAGCTGACTTGTTTATGCACCAAGGTCTTCAATTTCTCGGTACAATTTACACAGGATATTATATCAGCCTGAAATACTATTCCGCTAAATAAATTCCAGAACCTGAACGTTGTATAACTGAAACTTCACTAAATACATCATGAGTTAATGGAGAATGTTGTGATATTTTTCGCGCTTAGATTAGCTTGTCATAACCAATGCCGAGGTCAACAAGTACCACTTGGTAATAACAATCGTTGTAACAGGAAATGCGGAAATAGGGGATCTTCCTAGTTTATGCAATTACCGAATGGAAGCTTCAGAACTCTGATAAATTAGTCTACAATGAGATTCGAATTGGCTGGATTGGAAGCGAGTGCATTCTATATGTGATCCGATTTCAGGCTTTACATAATTTCATCTATTTCTGCGATTCGGGATCATTCTTCAATATTGGGGTATATGGTTGACAGGATAAATACTTATGGTCGGAAATTCGCTGCATCGTTGAATTGGTTCATTTATTCACATACTAGACGACCTCGCCAACTTCGTATACCTCTCCAGAATCAATAAATGTCATGCTATCTTATTAGCTCCATCAAATGCAGTCTTTTATTAAAATGAAATTGTGCTCGTCTTCAACTCAGTGTCGACCTTAGATTTTATATAAATTATAATACATTGGGAAAGCATTCCCATTAGATTAGGTTAGTTTAGGTTAGGTCAGTTTGACCTAAAAAATCTCATGAGATTGTTAATAAATTCTTAAAAAGTACTGAGGTGAATTCAGGAGCTTATGCGCCCATGTTTCATTGTCTAATCAACCCTCATACACAATTGATCCAGTTGAAATTTGGCACTCGATTGTTAAATGGTGGCTCGAAAATAAGTGCGTAATTTCAATCGATAATGACAGTAAGTTTCTGAAATTAAAATGTTTAAAGAAAAAAAAATATATTTTTTGTAGTGATAGGATATCAACGAAATTTTGCAAAAATAGCGTGTTGGCATTCTGCAAGTAATTATCAAGTTTGAATTGGATCGGATTTGTTCATTTTGAGTTATTGAGGAAATAACAATAACATTTCAGATGGGTATAACTCTCAAACCGTTCGGCTGATTATGCTCATTACTAACTCAACTGCCGCATTTGGATGAACAACTTAACCTGAAAATTGTCGCTATCTATTTCCGTCTGGAAGTTATCGTGGCAACGGTCGCCCATCGAGCTAATGAACTCACCCAAGTTGGAAATGCGTCCAAAATTTTTCAATATCTCCAATAACATAGATCTGATCGTGTTAAAATCAGAAACTCTGCTGTAAAATAAGATTCTTAAGGCTCTCGCAAAGTATCAGCGCAATCGGACGGACAGTTTCTGAGAAGTGAACAATGTTTTTTTTAATTTTCTAGTGCCACGATCCTCACGGAATTTTTCAAGAATTTGCGCATATCGGCATTCTATAACTAATTATCAATATTAAATTTGATCAGATGTAAATTTTTTGAGTTATTCATAAAATATCTACAAAATCTCAGATAGGTATAACTCCAAAACTGATTAGCCGATTGTGTCTATTAACGAATTTAACTGTCGCACTCCTATGCGCAACCTATAACACGAAAATTACAAGTCGCTATCATGGTAACGGTTACCCATCTAGATACTGAACTCGCAAAAAGAAGGCACGATTTCCAATATTATTCCAATATCTCCAACAATATAGAAACGATCGTGTTCAAATCTGGCTGCAGAATTAGGTTTTAAAAGTTCTCGCAAAATTTCAGCGATACCGGATGGATAGTTTCTGACAAAATAATTTGTTTTAAATTTTCTAGTAATTCAATCCTCTAGAAATTTCGCATAGATCTTCGCGTTGTCATTCTCCAGGTAGTTACCAAGCTTCAATTCGATCAGATCCGTATTGTTTGAAAACAAAATTTCAACTCGAAAAACGTTTGACATCAATTCCCTTTAACGAATATAACCGTCGCATAAGGATGCGCAACCTACCCTGAAAATTTCAAGTAGCTATCTCTTTCCATTTGGGCGGCCAGACATAATCGAATTCCTCATCATTGATTCGAACCTAATCGTCTGAGACCATTTTTGGCAAAAAATCTGAAATTTAAGACATTTGGGGTAAACGATAGCACGATGTTTCCTAGGACACGCGTGCAAAAAATTTAATTCACAATGAACTCAATAGCCAAGATATTTATACCGAAACCTTTAGGCCCGAATTTCTTCCAAGAGAAAGGTGCACCAAAATTTTCGGCAGCCCAATCTTCCTCTCCTTCAAAAGTACCTGCCTGATTATTGCCGAGTTTTCCTCCGCCCCTGGACGTATAGAAGGAAATAAATTGAACCATGGATTCTCCATCAGTTAGTCCGATGAAATATTTCCAGAACGAAATTCGCAAAATACTTATTTGTGATGAAATGACAACCACGCAAAAATAAAAGGATCATCTATACGAAAGTATGCAATCGAAACTAGGAGAGAACGAAACAAAAATACAATATGTTTCACCAGTTCGGAATATACACAGAAAAAACGCAAATACTGTCACAGTATGAACAGGATGTCGTTAGTTCATTTAAATCGAAAATATACAAATTCTCTGCTCCGCTATTACCTCAATAAACATTCGTCCTAGCCACGACTATTGCCGCGAATTCTAATTAGCGCAGGTAGGTATTCTTGCCGCTTTGTAAAATATCAAATTCATGCCTGCATAGATAATTCACTTAATGAATGGTTTGTAGCAACCCCGACTCATGGTTATCCGCACACTTTGTGCGGAAGTAGCAACAACACAAATTCGCTGGACAATTAAAAAAAACCCGAAGAATGCTATTTCGTTGATAGCAGTGATTATTGCATGACGCAAAACGCTAAAATCGTATACGAGCGACGCTTCAACAAAGACATTTATGGCCACGTCTATTTCCGTTTCGTCCAGCAAAAGAATCTCGTTATTGTCGGTCCGAAAACTATTGACGTATTTCACATAATATATCTACCTTATACAGTGTGACTGTCCAAGGAACAAATTCTAGGAGTATTTGTCCTCGTATAGGTTTTAATAAAGTTTTAAGCTTGTAAATAAATATCTATGAACTTTAAAACTCCTTCGGTTCAGACCATTAACTCTCCAAGATCACTTGATCTGATAATGTTGTCTTAAAGTATCTTTTAACTAGTGTCCGACCGAAACTGGTATTTCAGGCGAAACCGAAACCGAACTTTCGGCCAGGGTCTCAGTTTCGGCCGAAACCGAAACCGAAACCGAAAGTTTATATTTCATACTGAAATCTACTGTATTTTTGACAATTTTATTCGCATATACATAAAAATAGTTAAGGAGTGTTAAATAAAATAAAAAGACATTTTTTTTTAGATCTTTATTTATTATTTTGGTATTACCAAGTTATCAAAATAATCAGTCGAAGTATACAGGGTGATTCCAAATCAGACGTGAACCTTAGAGGAGGTGTTAGCATGGATCATTTGCTGTGGTTTGGGCCATTTTTATTGATGACCAAAAATCAACGGTTTCTGAGATATTTGAGTACTGGTTCTGTTGAAAAAGAATTAGTATGATTTGAAAGGGGATATAAGAAGCAAATAGAGGAAAATAACGAATTCAATATTTCTTTGTTACAACTAAGCTCGAAATTGCATTAGAACATGTATCAGTTGTTATTTTCCTCCTAAAATCTACTCACGCTGTCTTTTGATACACATTCACTATTTTAAATGCCGGACATTCAAAAGGTTGCTTATGAAAAATCTGCTGAAACGAAACTAGTTAAGCAATCTAACGAAATCTTTTAGAGAATGAAGAAGGAATTTGGCAAGTTTTTAAAATAATTTTGGCATGGAAAATTGTGAAATTCGAAAGTTGCAGACAAATTGATATTAGAAATTGATTTTTCATTTATTCATATACCACATTTCAAATCATACCAATTCTTTTTCAATCTCTTATACAGCATAGTTTTGCTCTTTTCGTACATATCATATTCTTTTCTGATGAAAATAAACCAAAATTATCACCAAATTTGGTCAACGTAGAAAAAATTGACGAAATATGTACTATAAGTTCAGAAATCTTTAAAACATCACCCGAACTCCAAAAATCGTTGATTTTCGGTTATTAATAAATATTGATTAAACAACAGCTAATGTGTCATACTCCAAGTTTCACGTCTTATTTGGAATCACCCTATGTAATCTAATTAATAATCATTAAAGTGAATTCTCAGTCTTAACAGAGATAGATCACAATAACTCGTACGAGAATTATGTAAACCTACTCAAAACTCCTGGCCAAACGATCAGGATAATTCACGAACGTTCAAGTTTCGGCCCGGCCGAAAGTTTCGGCCATTTTGGGCCGAAACCGAAACTAAGGCCGAAACTAGATTTCATGGCCGAAACCGAAACCGAAACCGAAATTTCGGTCGGTCACTACTTTTAAGAGAACGTATAAAGAGTATTTAGTCTTAAAAACTACTTGATCTAGAGAATGCTTAATTATCATCTAGAATGTGGTTGTCGTAGAACCATCTAGTCTTAACATGGTTTAAAAAGTATATTTGGTTTTATCAAACCTCATTGGAGGGCTTTTAGTTTTATGATTGAATTTCAAAGTATCTTTGACAGGTACAAGTACAAAGGGATTATCGCTTTAAGGTAAAGCTACCACTAGTAGATGAGAGATGAACAGACTAGTAGGGACCATAGTTCAGAGCAATCCACAGAGTATGATTTCATCGATGTGTAATAGCTAGATACCGTGGTTTCAGCCTTATTTGGAATCATCAGTGACGCGTAATTCATCACCGATGTAACCGAATGAACCGGTTTCTCAAAATCCAGCAGTCATTTCTGGGTTCAAAGTAAACAGAAGTGACCCCTGGCGTTCAGCCAACCAAGCTACTCGTTACGGCTACTCAAAACTATAGACATGTGGACTACCACGAAGTCCGCATGAGACTCTATACAGGGTACTTGCAAATAGTCAAATATGCGTAGAGATCTATAGTTTTGAGTAGCCGCAACGAGTAGCTTGGTTTGTTGAAAGACAGGTGTCACTTCTGTCTGCTTTGAACTCAGAGGGGACTGCTCGATTTTGATGAACCGGTTCATTCGTAGTGTTTTTTCATCGGCGTTGAAATATGCTTCAATGATGATTCCAAATAAGGATGAAACCGCAGTATGTAGCTATTCAACTTCGATGAAATCACACTCTGAGGAGTGCTCTGAACTATGGTCTCTACTAGTCGGTTTATCTCTCATCTACTAGTGGTAACTTTACCTTAAAGCGATAATCTCTTTTTAATTGTACTTAAACTTAATTGCTCTTGCGTGATAACCTGTGCGTTTGTGCTTCCTAATGGTAGTCCTCATGAGACTCTAAACAGGGTACTTGCAAATAACCGCGTTTGGAAAATGAATATAGATACGAGAGCCGCAACGATTAGCTTGGTTGGTTGAACTCCAGGCGTCACTTCTGTCTACTTTTAACCCAGAGATGACTGCTGGATTTTGATAAACCGGTTCATTCGTAGTGTTTTTTCATCGGTGTTGACTTATGCTTCACTGATGATTCCAAATAAGGCTGAAACCACGGTATCTAGCTATTCAACATCGATGAAATATCACTCTGTGGATTGCTCTGAACTATGGTCTCTACTAGTCCGTTCATCTCTTATCTTTGATAGCCCGAATAAATCCACTTCATTTATTTAATAGACCTCAAGCATAATAACTCTTGTGAGATGGTTCTCCCAGTACTTTGTTCGACCCCTCTATTTCAATTTTAAATCAGTAAATAATTTCTATCAGATTTTCGAGATCATAATGTCGAATGTCATACACTCATTACTAAAGCTGTCACAGATTTTATTTCCTCATTAACAAAGTAATTTTATTATCTAAAATGTACAAGCAGGAATATAGGAAATGAAATAAACTGCTCCACAAGAGCTAGGGATATCATATAAAGTTGTTCTGAGGGGCGGAAAATTTTAACACAAACGATTTGGTTCGACTCACTGATCAAGAATCCGTGGTCGAAATCGATTCTGTCCGGCCGTCCGTCCGTTAACACGAAGACTCTGGAACGGAATGAACTGGACAGTTGAAATTTTCAGAGTAGGTTTGAGGGATAGATATCTCGGTTAAGTTCGTTATTGGGCAAAATCGGTTTGATAGTTTCGGAGTAACGAAAAAAAAATATTTTTTTTTTACATTACAACTTCTGAATTCGAATATTTTTAAGATGCAGTTTCATCATAAGAATCCACTGTTATCATTTTCCACTCTAACAAGCTAATACTTTCGGAGATATGATGTTTCAAAGTTTCAATAATACATCGTAAGTTCTATGTATTCACAGAATGTGAACACAGAATCTGTCTGTGTTCACTATTCATAAATGTCATCTTTTCTAGCTATTAGAGATTGTCAATTCGTAGTTTGAAAATATTTTCTCTTGGAAAGCAAGTATTCGATTCTTGAATTTGTGAAAATATACCAGACTGTTTTGATGTAGTTTATGGAGGCAATAGGAAAGAAGAACATAATGGAATCATCAAAAGAAATTACTGTTCGTTGACCACTGAGATTAATATTACCTTTTAATAATAATAATAATAACACACTTTATTAGTTAAAACAACTAGTTACAACAGTATTAAACATAAGTATGATATACAACTTAATAATTCTCCTTCACATAATAATTTAATAATTTCCTGAACGATTTATAACTATCACAGTTTTTTATTTCACGAGGTAAACTATTGTACAAAGTTAAACCTCTGATCAGAGTGGACCCCGACGCAGAGCTCGTCCTGTATGTATCAACATAAAAGTTGTTCCTGTTTCTAGTGTTATGCGCGTGAACCTCCGAAGTATATCGACTATTCTCAGAAAGATAACCCGGAAGCAATTTATTCTTAATCTTGTAAATGAATTCTAATGTTTTGTATGTTATTCTCTGGTTCACGGTCATTATATTTAATGCTGTTATCATCAGTCTAATCGGTGTTCTTCTACTACAATTCAATACAATTCTCATCCCTCTATTTAATACTTTCTGAATCTTCTCTACTGTATTCGCCTTGAGATTGAACAACAATGGTGTGCAGAAATCTAAGTGGGGCAAAACAGTCGACCTAAACAACAGCAATTTAGTTCTAAGATCAATTCTATTATTGATTCTACTAATGAAATGTATTTTTTGTGCCATTTTTCCTACGGTGTAATCTGTATGCAATTTAAAATTCAAATTTCTGTCTATTTTCACTCCCAAGTACTTAATTGTGTCAATTTCCCCCAAAACATGTGCGTTAATCTAGATAACGATATTTCCCTTATCAATTTTGGTGATTCTATTTTCACTTCCAAATATCATGTAGTGTGATTTACTGAAATTTATTATCATCTGATTATCCCCTATCCAATCATTCAATGTTTCAAGATCTTTGTTCATTAGTGTCACCATAGTATTAATATCCTCTCCCATTAAATAGATCATTGTGTCATCTGCGAATGCTTTTAACTGACAGTATTTCTTATGTTTCACAATGTCATTTATGTATATAATAAATAATAAATTTCCCAAACTTGTTCCTTGGGGAACACCTTCTTCGTTCTTACAACTTGATGATATAAAACCATTGAATTTTACTTTTTGTTTCCTATCATGTAAATATGATGTGAACCAATCCAGAACAATTCCCCTAATTCCAATCTTTTTTAGCTTCTTCAATAATAGTTTTCTGTCAATAGTTTCGAATGCTCTTTTAAAATCAATGAAAACGGCTAAAATGATTTTTCCCTTATCAATGTTTCTTACCCATTCATTAATGATGTTTACTAATGCGCTTTCACAGGAATGTTTAGCACGAAAACCCGATTGTTCGCCGATAAGTACATTATTTCTATCCAGAAAACTCAACAATTGATCCCTTACAACCATCTCTAAAATTTTTTCATATATCGGTACAGTATGAACACCTCTGAACTCTTCACATAATACTGTATTATTTACTTTCTGGATTGGTATCACTATCGATACCTTCCAAATATCAGGAAAGGCCCCACACTCTAATGACGTGTTTACGATGTCAAGCATTCGATTCCCGACCGCATCAAAAATATCCTCAAAAATTTTCTTACTAATTCCATCTTCTGTTCCACATGTATTTTTTAATTTTTTGTTATAACTTTTCAGTTCTATCATATTGACTTTTGAAAATCTATAAAATTCAGGGAATTCATCTATTCTCGACAAGTAATAGTCATTATCATGCTTTCCGACAATACTCGCAACAAGATCCCGAATACTTTTCACAAAAAAGTTATTGAAGTTTTCTGCTATCTCTTTCGCGTCAGCTATCATCTTGCCATTAAAGTTTATACTACCCAATTCAGGATTGACATTATTTCCAAATAAATTTTTTAGGTTTTTCCATATAGTTTGATTGGAACTCTCATTTATGATTTTATGATAATAGTTTTTCTCTCCTTTCTTTAGCTTATTTACGACATCATTCCGAAGATGCCTATATCTCACCCAATGTTCATTCGATTTCATGAATACTGCTGTCTTATAATTATCATCCCTCTGTTTCATAATGTGCCTTATCTCCTCAGTCAGCCAAGGAAGAAAGTGCCTATTATTTTTTCTAACAGTTTTTGTTGGACACATTGTATCAAATACTTTACTGACGGAAGCGACAAAATCATTAGCCAAAACATTAACATTAGTACTGATATTTT
This sequence comes from Halyzia sedecimguttata, assembly GCA_937662695.2. NCBI lineage: Eukaryota > Metazoa > Arthropoda > Insecta > Coleoptera > Coccinellidae > Halyzia > Halyzia sedecimguttata. The sequence continues at coordinate 106,863,049 of OW569414.2, forward strand.
CCCAGTTAAACTCCCTGATCTTATTTTGAAATTCATCTGTATTGTAATTTTTATATGATCGTATAACAGTTTTAACATCACAATTAACACGATCATTTTTTCTAAGCTTCGCGGATATAATGGAGTGATCGGAAATTCTTGGTGTTAAATGTACCTTATGATCGAGATCTCTGATACTAGTTATCACATAATCTATTAATGTTGAGCTATTTTCAGTGATTCTTGTATACTCCTTTACAATTTGTTTGAGACCACTCTGATTAATAATATCCTTACATTTGTCTGTATAAAACGAATCTTTCTTAAAATCTAAATTAAAATCTCCAACGCATATTATTTCTCCATGGAAGGATGAAGCATCTTCAAAAAATTCACCCAAAAAATCCAAAAATGCAGGAGTATGCATATTTGGTGGGTGATATAGATTTGCCAGTAATAATTTTTCATTGTTAACTTTCAATTCAATCGATATAAACCACAGATATTGTTCTCTACTAATATTAGACCTAACCGAATTTTACTTCCTTAAGTAGTGAGACGTGTTCCTATATACAGTATTTTCATAATGTTGCTAGCAAAAAAATACTGAAATATGATGGATCTACATTTGTGTATCAATAATTTTTTCTTGAGTTAAGGTTCATAATACAGAAAAGAATGTGTTAGTTGTATGAACTAATAAATTTCAAATTATGAAAAGAGGATAGTATTTCATTAATATATTTTGAACTATTAAAATAATTTGTTCGTAATCCACTACCTACTCACATATGAGGAATAAATGGACAATCTGCTATGATTGTCTCCAGCCTTGCTCTAGACATTTCGATGATACTTTCCTTAGGTATTTCGAGTTGTGAAAACTATGCACCGAGTGTAAGTTGCAACAACCCATTCCACGAGGTTTTATCATTGCACATTGCTGATTTGATCTTGGTAAATGAATTTAATGACAATTTTTGAAGCATTTCTTTGAACGACACTTTTTTTAAATTAAATTTTTTTCATGATGCAGTACTATCATAGGAATCCATTGATATAATTCCCAACTACGAGAAACCAATATTTTCGGAGATTAATTTGTCTGTTTGAACAAGAGTGCCAAAAGGTCCACAGGGCTTGAACCATTTTTTTATTCTTAATGCACCGTTGTAGGTCATGATAAAAACTGAAATTGTTTCTTGGGTGGTGACCCATAGTCCAAACGTTAGTTGTTGTTAGACGACCTCTCTACAGATACAAAACAGGCCATCAAATGTTCTATTGACGTTTCATTTTAGAGATACCGGGTGTTTTCCGAAATATATGAAAATTTCGTAGTGCTATAACTTTTGAACCGCAGTAGTTTTTGGGTTGGTTTCTTGGTTCCGAATGTACTATCTCATCCTTTATCCGTAATTAATAATTAATATTGGGGAAATAAGTCGGAAGGAAGTAGAAATAATCCTTAATGATCTGAACGTATACAGGGTGGTCCAGATCGTAACCAAGAAACTTTAACCACGTATTCTACGTCAAAAATAAGCCCTAGTTTGTCATATAAATATATGTCGAGAAATGCCTTCTCTACGAGATACAGGGTGTTGAAATTATAGAAAAAAATGTTTTTTATCAATAACTTTTACACTTCTTTAAAATATTTTTATGAAATTTGGGACAGAGGTTTTAAGGATCAAGAGGAACTTTTTGAATACAATATTTTTTTTTTATTTCACCAATGGTGTCCGTACTGCATCGAGACTGAATATTTTTGGACAAAAAAATGATACGCCACTGGTTTTTCCAACAATAAAATTCATTCCTCAAATCCTTATTCAATTTGAAGCAAATTCATTCTCCTGACTTTTTGACGTACGAGGCACCGTTTCCGAGTAAACAAATTAAACACTCTCATGCATGAGCAAATCGCTGAAATTTGATATGGTACATAAAAATAATACTCGTAATAATAAGACTATCTTTGTAAAAAATGTGTAATTACGAAAAAATAAGCGTTAATATCCACACTCAAATACGAATTTAAAGAAGATGTTCGAAGTAACGGAAAAAAAAATTTTTTTTTCTAATAATTTTAACACCCTGTATCTCGGAGAGGAAGCATTTCTCGACATATGTTTATATGACAAACTAGGGCTTAATTTTGATGTAGAATACGTGGTTAAAATTTCTTGGTTAAGATCTGGACCACCCTGTCTAAGTGAAACAAAAATTTTTTAAATATTTATTCTTGAAGAGTAAGGAAAATTGTGCCAATTACATGTTCCATTTCGAGTGGCATATATTTATCCATGAATCTACGATTTTTCAAAGACTGGATAAGCCAAGTTTTTTCATATTCAGTGCGCTCTTCAGCGATAGAATTTTAGTTTTATTAATTGACTTGACTCTTCATGACATTATTATCACACCTTGAGTACAGTTTACTCGAATGCCATGGTATATCAACATGATGGAGCACCGCCGTATTTTTCTCGTGTTGTAGTCAAACATCTGAATAATGTAATCCCCGTTAGATGGATTGGAAGAAATGATCCAGGAGCCTGGACTCCACGTTCCCCAGATCTCATATTTTTAGATTTTTGGACATTCGAAAAGTACTTATGGTGTACAAAGAGTGCAAGAGATCAATTTAAAGAATTGCAGCATCAATTGTTTAAATTAACTGTTCTCGATAATTTATTTTCTTTTCGTGCCATACTTTTCAAATGCCCCTAAAGACTTCTACCGATCCATCTAACCGGCAATACATTATTCTGATGTTTGACTACAACACAAGCAAAATACGGTGGTGCTCCATCATGTTGAAATATCATGCCATTCGAGTAAACTGTACTCAAGATATTAGGAAAGACATTCTGCAGGAAGGATAAATTTCCTCACTAAGGCATACTGTGTAGTTGAAATATTATAAAAAAATTGGTTCAAGCACTGACGTGAAGTCAGAAGCTTTTGCGCGTATGTTCTATTGTCCATTCTTCTGTATTGGACACCCTTAATCGAATTTACCATGGTAAATTATGTTGTCCGATACAGGAGAATGGACAACATAAATTAACATGGTCAATTCGATTAAGGGTGTCCAATACAGAAGAATGGACAATAGAACATACGCGCAAAAACTTCTGACTTTACGTCAGTGCTTGAACCAATTTTTGTTTTCGTGATTTTTTTTAAATTTTCTAGGGGTACGGTTCTTAAAATTTTTTTCTCGTCATTTTTTTTCAAATTTTCTAGGGGTACGGTTCTTACAACATTTTAAACACGTCTTTATGTTGATTTTCTACTACTAGTTACCAAGCACCAATTTGATCGAATATTTATTTTTTGAGTTATCAAGGAAATAATATTCCAGGTGGGTATAACTCGGAAACCATTAGACCGATCATGCCCAAAAACGAACTCAACTCTTCCTTTCGGATACGCAACCTACCCTGCAAATTGCAAGTCCCTATCTCCTTTCGTTCGAAAGTTATCGAGGCAACGGTAACCCATCTACTGAACTCACACAAGAATGCTCGAATCTCCAACAATATTTAACCGATCGTATTAAAACTTGAAACTTGGCTGTAGAGTTAGGTTATGAAGGCTCTTGCAAAATTTCAGCAATTTCAAACGAATAGTTACTGATATATAAAATTTTTTTTTTTTTCAATGATTTATTAAAAATTTTCTACAAATGCTATCCTCACCAAATTTTGCAAACATTTTCACGTTGGAATTCTACAACTAAAAACCATGTTTGAATTCAATCGGTTCAGTATTTTTCGAGTTAAAGAGGAATAAATAACCACCAAATTTCAGAAAATTTCAGATGGCTATAACTCTAAAACCGTTTGGCTGATTATGCTCATAAATAAACTGAAATGTCGCGTTCTGGTACACATCCTAACCTGAAAACTTGAAGCCGCTATCTCTTTCCGTTCTCAAGTTATCGTGACAAAAAAATATTTTTTAATAATTTTTTTAAAATTTTCTAGCCATACGATTCGGACAAAATTTCACGAGCGTGCTTAGGTTCATATTCTACAACTACTCACCAAGTTTCAATTCGATCGGATTCATATTGGTTGAAAACAAAATTCTTACTCGGAAACCACTGGGCCGATTATGCCCATTAACAAACTTGTCCGTTGTATTGGGATGCGCCACCCACCCTGAAAATTTCAAGTTGCTAGCTCTTTTCGTTCTCAAGTTATCTTGGCAACGGACGGCCGGACGGCCGGCCGGACAGAATCAAATTTGACCTTGAATTCTTCATTGGGGAGCCGAACTAAATCGTTTGAGACCATTTTTGTCAAAAAATTCGAAAGTTACAGACATTTGGGCAAAATTATAAAATGGGTCTATATTGATAATAATTTCATGAAGAATCAAAAAAAATTGATTGAATCTTCTGTGTAAGATTTCCTACATAAGTATTCTGGTTGGAGTTTTCTCTGGACTGATTACATTTGATTTGTTTCATAAATAAAACTAGCTATTTCATTTACCAAACAGATTTGAAGCACTTGTAGCCAAAATTGGACCGTCATATAAAGATAAGATGTAAAAGGATTTTAGTTTCTTTCATGATGCAGTTCTATAATAATAATCCATTGATATCATTCCCAACTCTGAGAAACCAATACTTTCATAGATATTATTTGTCAAAGTTTGAACAAGAGTGCCAATGATCCTATCTACAGGGCTTTCCCACTTTTAATTTGTTTTATGAGTAGGTCCAATGTAATTGTTTAAAACCATTAACTTCTATATATTGGGGAAATACAGGCATTATTTGGTCAAAAATCAGAATGAAACCTCTATGATACAAGCGCATAAATCTGGGATGATGCACCCCCCCCCCCCCGTGCATCATAAAAAATTAATCTTTTCGTGGTATAAATATTTAACAACAAATACTAAAAATGGGTTCAAGCTTTCTGGCGCTCTAGTTCAAACAGACAAATTATATCTCCGAAAGTATTGGTTTCTCTGATTTGGGAATTATATCAATGTATACATATGATAGAGCTGCATCATAAAGGAAATTCAATTCAAATAATAGTTTATTTATCAAGATTAAATGAGCAATCATGAGAATGAGAACTGCACCATGGAAGAAATCAAATTAAATCTGGCCAATTTTGCTCAATAACGAACTTAACCGAGATATTCATCTCCCTAACCTACTCTGAAAATTTCAACTACCTACCTCATTCCGTTCGAGAGTTATATCTATGTCTATGGGTGAAAAGCAGTCTCACTACTCTCAGATCTCTTAAGGCTGGTTTATGCTGGCTGGTAACTTTAACTTAATCATATATATATAATATATATAGACATTTATTTTTAGTGTTACGCTTTATAATCAGACTCAATAATCCGTTAACTTATTAATTATTATTATTAATAATAAGTAAACGAATTATCCCGTCTCAGTATCAACCATAGCGTTAGAAATCTATGTTTCAATTTTTAAGTTAGGGAATAAGTTAAAGTTACCAGCCAGCATAAACCAGCCTTTACTAACTTCATGTTCCGTTCCGAAATGTAAGACTTTTCTGAGAAAAACTAATTTCGGAGCAAACAACTGAGATTTTTCTCACTTTGCTCACAATTCTTCGATTGATTAGATAATGTAATGTCACAGGAACATAAGTTGACATTAGGACAATTCATACATAGAATTATATCATTCTGTGACAACGTTGAAATACGATTTATTATTGAAATTTTGAAAAATCATATCTCCGAAAGTATTAGCTTGTTAGAGTTAAAAATGATATGAATGGATTCTTATGATGAAACTGCTTATTAAAAAAAAAATTATTTGGAATTTGTTTCGTAAAAAAAAAATTTTTTTTTTTACTCCGAAACCATCTGTCCGATTTTGCCCAGTAACGAACTTAGCCGAGATATTTATTCCCCAAACCTACTCTGAAAACTTCAACTCTCTAGTTCATTCCGTTCGAGAGTTATCGTGCCTACGGCCGGCCGGACAGAATGAATTTCGACCACGGATTCTTGATCAGTGCGTCGAACTAAATTGTTTAAGACCATTTTCATCGAAAAATTCGAAAATTACAGACATTTGGGCAAATTGATAAGCACTTAGTTCTGAGGAACTAGAGCGCCAAAAACAGGACTACAAGATAAGTTGTGATGGTCGGTGAATTAGAGTATACATTAAAAATTGTCTTGAGTTCGATTGTTCGTTCCTACTCTAAAGTTGTTATCTTCTTAGCTATCATTGATAAACGTGTTTCCAATTGAAATACAAACCAACTAAAAGATACATTCAAATACGGGGATATCCAAATGTTCCATGAGGTTCAGAATGTTCTGAATTCCTTGAACTTTTTTTCATGGAATGGTAGGAGGAGTTCAGGAGCATCCAGATTGATAAAACTTGGGTCGTTTCTTCCTCGCCATCGATTCTAGAACTACCAAGGGAGGCATTACAAGCTGCCTTGAAGTATCGTTATGACTTTCAGGGATATTTAGATAAAACTGTCACGAAACTTACGACCTCGCACAATTTACGTCAGATGGAGGTGGTAAACAAAATTAGCACGAAATTCTATAGATTCGTTTCAATCAGAATAAAACTTTATACAGGGTGTCCGGAAGGAATGCGGCAAACCGAATTAGGTGGTCTGATATAGACTATCAAAGTCCAATAAATCTTGGACCAATCAACTGACACATTCAGTTATTTCACTCTTTTCGACCACTCGTTTGGCATTTATGAGATTAAAAACATCAGGAAAGGAGCAGGATAAGTTTGGACATTTGCTGCATTTGTTAATAATACTTCAGCCTGTACGTGAACGCTGAAAATTTCTTCCACCTTTATGAGCGAAGAATTTCATAACACAATCCAAAAATATTGCTTGGCACTATGATACAGTGATTCATAATTTCTGTTGTTGAATAAATAGATTTTTACTTCATTTTTTCAACCATATAGTTAGATTTGTATTCCACGCTCTATGGCAATTTCGATTTCTCACTTTTTTTTGTGCTCAAATTTTTCGTTCAATTCATTAATTTGTTCATTGTTGATACTTGTCCATATTTGTTAATCAGGAATTTTTTTTTTCCGAATCAACAATTTTTATGACTGGGTGAAATTTTTCTGTCAGTTTGATACCCCAAACAAATTTGGATAAGTTAATCTCGATATAAGAATTCTTATTTCCTACAACTACTCAGACAAAGACTAAAGCATAAATAATTTTACATTACTTGCCTTTAAAATTATAAATATCATTACAATTATTGTATATTTTATGTTTCATCACTTTTCAGAATTAATTTGTCAAAATCTCTTTCGAGAGTATTGAATTGTTAGAAGCATTCCACTCATTACTAAAGCTATGTCACAGATTGTATTTCCTCCTTAACAAAATAAATGTATTATCTACAATGTACAAGCAGGAATATAGGAAACGAAATAAACTGCTCCACAAGAGTTAGAAGATCAAATTTTGCAAGGTGAGTTTGGAGCGTAAATATCTCGGACGAGTGCGTTAACGGGCGAAATCTATCAAGCGGTTTCGGAGTTATGGCCGATTTCAGTAAAAATATTTTTTATGAATATTTCCGAAACCGATCACTCGATCTATCTGAAATTTGGAGTCAAATTGTAGAATCATGACCTCTATATGCATGTGAAGTTTTGTATAGACCAAGTTACCGCAAAAAGTCAAAACAAAATTTTGAAAATTAAAATTTTTTTTTCTACAATAACTCTCGAACGGAATAAGCTAGGCAGTTGAAATATTCATAGTAGGTTAGAGAGATGAATATCTCTGTTAAGTTCGTTATTGGGCGAAATAGGCCAGATGGTTTTGGAGTAACGAGAAATTTTTTTTTTTTAAGTAAAAAATTTCAAATTCAATTCTCATTTAAGATGCAGTTTTACCATAAAAATCCATTGATATAATTTTCAACTCCAACAAGCTAATACTTTCGGAGATATGATTTTTCGATAATTCGATAATTTCAATAATGAATCGTACTTCTATGTTTTCACAGAATGCTATAATTATTCTATCTAAGCTTTATTATTTGATCTGTGTTCATACTCGTACATGTCATTATGTTCTATAAGAGAGAGTCAAATTCATTTCAGCTATTTTAATTTGATTTCTTCCATGGTGCGGTTCTCATTCTCAGATTGCTCATTTAATCTTGAAAAATAAACTATTATTTGAATTGAATTTCCTTTATGATGCAGTTCTATCATAAGAATACACTGATATAATCCCCAACTCTGAGAAACCAATACTTTCGGAGATATAATTTGCCTGTTTGAACAAGAGCACCAGCAAGCTCCTGTCCATGCACAGGGCTTGTTTAATAATGTTTTAAAATTTTTCTAGTGATACGTTCCGCAAGAAGTTTCGCGTAGGTCTTAGTGTCGGCATTCTACAAATAGTTACCATGGTTCAATTCGATAGGATCTGCATTGTTTGAATAAAAAATTACATCTCCTAAGTCGTTTATGCCCATTAACGAACTCAACCGTCGCAATCGAATGCACAACATAACCTGAACATCTCAAGTCGCTACCTCTTTTCATTCGAATGTTATCGTGGCATCGGCCAGACGTACGAAATCGAATTTGACCTCGAATTCTTCATCAGTGAGTCGAACCTAATCGTATGAAACCATTCTAGGCGAAACATTCGAATATTACAGACATTTGGGCAAAATGACGAACGTTACATCCCTTGAAGAATTTGTTAGGTACTAAATTCGTTGGTTGTAGTGTGAGGATTCCGTTCCGCCAAAAATATACTAAATGGTGCTATTCGAACATATTGATATCGAAGGGGGCCAATATACCTGCAGGGGTTAAATTACCACCTTCTCCTCTATCGTTCATCATTTCTCCTTCAATGCCTGCAATGAACACTCTTAATTCGAATTAACCATGGTAAATTCGAATTAACTGTCCAATACAGGAGAATGGACAACATAATTTACCATGGTAAAATCGATAAAGGGTGTCCAATGCAGGAGAATGGACAATAGAAGATACGCGCAAAAGCTCCCGACTTCACAGAGCTTGAACCAATTTTTTTTTCGTAATTTTTTTCAAATTTTCTAGGGGTAGGTACGGTCCCTACAAATTTTTTTTTTTCGTCATTTTTTTTTATTTTCTAGGGGTATGGTTCTTACCAAATTTCAAACACATCTTTATGTTGATTTTCTACTACTAGTTACCAAGCTTCAAATCGATCGAATCTTTATTTTTTGAGTTATCGAGGAAATAATATGCCAGGTGGGTATAACTCGGAAACCGTTAGACCGATTACGCCCAAAAACGAACTTAACTCTCCCATTCGGATACTCGACCTACCCTGAACATCGCAAGTCCCTATTTCCTTTCATTCGAAAGTTATCGAGGCAACGGTCACCCATCTACTGAACTCGCACAATGCTGCTCAAACCTCCCACAATATTTAACCGATCGTGTTAAAACTTGAAACTTAGCAGTATAGTTAGGTTTGAAAGGCTCTTGCAAAATTTCAGTAATTTCAGACGAATAGTAACTGATATATAGAATTTTTTTTTTAATTTTCAATGATTTCTTAAAAATTTTTTACAAATACTATCCTCACAAAATTTTGCAAGAATTTTCCCGTAGGCATTCTACAAGTAATAACCATGTTTGAGTTCAATCGGTTTTGTATTTTTCGAGATAATGAGGAACAAAAAACAACCAAATTTCTGATAGCTATATCTCTAAATCCGTTTGTCCGATTATGCTTATAAACAAACTCAAATGTCGCATTCAGATGCACAACCTAACCTGAAATCTTCAAGCCGCTATTTCTTTCCGTTCTCAGGTTATCGTGACAACAAAAATATTTTTTAATAATTCCCTAGCGATACGATTCTCACAAAATTTCACAAATGTGCTTGGGTTTATATTCTACAACTATTCACCAAGTATCAACTCGAACGGATTCATATTGGTTGAAAACAAAATTATTACTCGGAAACCATTGGGCCGATGATGTCCATTAACGAACTTGTCCGTCGTATTGGGATGCGCAACCTACCCTGAAAATTTCAAGTCGCTTGCTCTTTCCGTTCTCAAGTTATCGTGGCAACGGCCGGACTGCCGGACGGCCGGCTGGACAGAATCAAATTTGACATGGAATTCTTCTTTGGGGAGTCGAACCAAATCGTTTGAGACCATTTTCGTCAAAAAATTCGAAAGTTACAGATATTTGGGCAAAATGATATCGCTATGTTCCCCAGAACATACGCGCAAAAATAGCTTCGTGTAAACAATAATGACACATGACATCTATATTTTCTCTACGTTTTTATACTGATTGTCTTTTGCAATTTAAAATCAATTGATTTTGTAGATATCATTCTATGTAATATTTTTATTTCAGAACGTTCATATAAAAAACCTTATGAAGCTATTACAAAACAGTTTTTTAGATGGCACCAGAATGTTTATTAAATAGCCTTGTAATGTTTATGAAGAGCATTATAAAATGTTTTCAATGACAACATTATTTTATAAAATGTGCCAATTTTGGGTTTATATCTGTTGTATAAACGTATTGAAAACAATTCTGCGACCCTGAATGTTTTATAAGATTTTAGATGAAAACGTTTCCATACCTATTATAAAATATAAAATTGCTAGTTGGGATGCAGTAGCGTATTAGCACAATTTGTAATCTTTAAAAGCTCGTAACTTTTTACCTGACCCGAATCTGGAATGGTAAATGAAGAAGATGACTTTTATTTGATGAGAGGAATCTGTGGTTAAAATTAATGTATAACTAGAGACCTACTCTGTATATTCTGAGAAAAAGTAATTTCATAGAAAGTGATATTTTATTTCCTGTCAAAAAATTTTCATACGTTGTTTCCATCACAGAAAAAAAATATTTTTAAAAGTAATTAATGAATATCGGTGTGAAATTTGCAACTTTTTGCGCTTGCATTGAAAAAGTAAATCTGTGTTTATTCCCCCATTCTCATCTGCTTCCAATCGCTATCTCGTTGCGGCCATTCATCATTCCCAAACTTCAAATCTGACCATTTTTCTACCCATCGATAACTCAGGACCTGTGAAACATTCAATATATATCAAACCTGAACAGAAAAAGAACTCAGATTCGGTCGTAAATCCATACTTCCTCTTGTCCCCTGGGTCCGATACAATATGACACGTCCAAATACGAAATTAAATATTTCTCGGTTCATCGCTTCTGGACGGTTCCCATGAATAAAGAAACTAATATGTGAGGCTTGCCAGCCATCGATATTAAAAATGATTTACCTTGCTGCGTATTTGATTTGTCGCAAAATGGGCGAATTGTTCCGTTGATTAAAATTGCACAGTTCCGCAAAAGAAACCCATATCTGTCTAATTAATACGGTATTTCTGTTTTGTGTTGTCTGTGAAATGGAAATTGTAATACTGAAATGTTGGGAAACCTCTGGCATGAGGTCAGTCTGCTTTGTCGCGCTTGTTCAAATTCATACCAAGAACGGTAACCAACACAGGTGAGCTTGCCCAAGGCAATAATTTATTCCAATCAGTAACTAAAAACATTAAATTAATTCAAATTGTCAACTACAAGAGAAATATAAATTATTTTTTTATTAAATAAAATATATTATTCAATAATGTTATACTAAACATAAATTGAATATGAATTTTCATGAACATGAGATCACATTCAATTTTATCTATTTATTTATTTTCAGCTTTGAAGTAATCTGAGATTTTTGTTTGAACTTTAGAGTCAGCTTCATTTTTCACTGCTAAATTTTTCATTTTGAACAGCATCTTCGAACGTTATGTGCTTTCTATTTGGTATTTTTGGTCAACAACTGTTGTGAATTGCACGCGAAACAACTAACAACAAACCAAACTTACGCTGGTACACTAGCACTCCCCAACAGTCTTCTGAATCGTGTCACAACTCGTAAATTTTTTGGCGAGTTTGCTTATGTACGTCCGTATTAGAGAGATGCGTCCGGACTACGGGTTTTGCAATCAGGCGTCCGGAATACTGGATGTCTGGATTTAAATATGTCTGGATTATAGGGGTTCTACTGTACTTCCATAAATATAAATATAGATCTAATTTAGTTCAAATCTAGAACTAACATTTCAGCAATATCTCAATATAGGTCAAAAAATTCTATGAAATCATTGAAATCGCGAATCTTCTATGAATGGTGCAGGTTATTATTTAATTCAACCATAGATATAACTGTTCTAGGAATTCAACTGATCAGTGTAAGTATCAGATTCTATATACTGAATTCCTAAAATATTATTTCCAATTCATTAGAATCATTTTACGCATTGCGAGCCAGTATTGTAAAGAAGATTCTTTCGGGTACCTTGGAAAATCTTCTTTGCTTGTTGAAAGAAGAAGCGATAATAAAGAAAAAGATGCCCTTCAATATTTAATATTTCAGCATATTTTGTTAACAATTTCAATTTTCATAAATCACAACACTAACGGGGAGATAGGGTTTTTTTGCTGAGGTTTTTTCCCTAAGCTCTAGTATCATATATCAAATTATATGGTACCCCGTTACACTAACCTCTGCTAATACTTTTTTTCATACACATGCTTTATTGTTAGATAAAAAAAAAATTGTAATGCTCAAGTTCAAAAGAATATACAGGGTGTTTCCTAAACATGCGGCAAAAATTCAGGGGGTTGTTCCTTGGACTATTTTAAGCATGTTTTGTCCTTGGATGATTTTTGAAAAACCTCTTTGTTTCGAAGATACAGGGCGAACAACATTTTTCATATTTTTAAAATTAATAATAGTTTAAATAAAAATGCGTACCGCACTGTGTTTACTAAGTAGGTACAATTTATTTTTAAATTTGTTTAACAACATTCCAATTACTAAAAACGGCCAGTTTTTTGACTAAAAATTGATAAGTGCAGATGGTAAAGGAATACAGATTAAACACGGTTTTCATTTGAATTCGTTTTGTGATGTATTAGCAATTAACATTTTATCTTTGACTATTATGAATCGCTATACAAACGCCGAGATGACTGACATGCATTTCATTTATGGACTTGCTGATGGAAATTCATTAAAAGCTAGGAGGTTGTACATTGAACGATTTCCTGGGCGTAATATTCCTGACAGAAAATTGTTTCAAAATATTCATCAACGTCTGCATGAAACAGGCGCGTTGAAAAAAATGGGGGGACCAGGAAAACCAAACACAGTAAGAACGGTGGAACTGGAAGAGAATGTGCTGGACATGATCGAAGAAGACCCTAGTACTTCTACTCGAAAAATTTCCAATACTTTGAATGTGAGTAATAAGACTGTTTGGAAAATTCTTAAAGACAATTTGTTATACCCATACCATATGCAACGCGTTCAGGCACTTATTCCTACTGATTTTCCCCCACGTATTGCATTTTGTCAATGGCTTTTAACCACATTAGTTCAAATTCCTCAATTACTGACGCTGATTCTTTTTACCGATGAAGCGAATTTCTCAAGAAATGCAATAAGAAATTTTCATAACAACCATGTATGGGCCGACGAAAATCCACATGAGGTAATTGAAGATCGTTTTCAACATCAGTTCTCATTGAATGTTTGGGTTGGTATTGTGGGTGACTGCCTAATAGGGCCGATATTTTTACCAGAAAGACTTACCGGGGACGTGTATCGCAACTTTTTAGAACAAACGTTACCTCTGTTTTTGGAGGATGTACCATTGGCAATAAGACATGCAATGTGGTTTATGCACGATGGTGCACCAGCGCATTTTAGTTTGGTTGCTCGTGAGTTTTTAACATTAACATACGGAGATCGCTGGATTGGAAGAGGTGGACCTCATTTATGGCCTGCTCGTTCCCCGGACTTAAACCCCTTAGATTATTTCCTATGGGGCCATCTAAAATCATTAGTTTATACCACTCCAGTAGAAAATGTGGAAGACTTGCGAAATCGGATCATTGCTGGGTGTAACTTAATAAGAAATGATCCTGGTGTTTTTGAAAGGGTTCGGCAGTCAATGAGGAGAAGATTGGATGCTTGTATGCTGGGTAGAGGTGGTCATTTTCAACAGTTTTTGTAGGTTGAGTTGAATTTTCATGTAATTTTTCATAATAAAATGTTATTATCCAAAATTTTGTTTCCCCTATATCTTCGAAACAAATAGGTTTTTCAAAAATCATCAAAGGACAAAATATTCTTAGAATAGTCCAAGGAACAACCCCCTGAATTTTTGCCGCATGTTTAGGAAACACCCTGTATATATATATATATATATTTAGATATCAATTTCAAATCCCTTTTACGAATAAAACCTTCATTCTGTAGAGAACCAAAACTCTACTCCAGAATCTCTGAATATGATAATATCAGCATCATCAACCTCATCAGAAACTCTCTGATTTAAAAAAAAAAAAATGTTCGGAAAAAAATCGGAAAAAAATTGTCATGATCAGGAAAATCTTGAAGATGATAAGCTACTCACGCCTTTTAATTGTTTGTTGTTTCATATTAAAAAATATTTCCGATATCAGCTCATTTTCAAATCTTGGGTACGCTATACATATAATATCTGGATCAAAAGATCGTTTAACTTTCAATCAAATGTGAATATACAGGGTCATTCTTTTACAGGGACAATTAGCCTTATATGGGAAAGTAGAAAATGATAGGCTCATAAAAATTCATATACACAGAGGCTCTAAACCATAAACTACTTTTTTAGGATATTGACAGTATTCTACCACTTCTGGTTATACCGGAAGTACCTACTATCTTCCTCATATTAAATGGCAACCCTCCTCTTTGGCGCTCGGAACAGAGTGCTCATCAATTGGCCCAAATATCTGTAATTTTTTAATTTTTGGCTGGAAATGGTCTTAAACATTTGGGTTCAACCCACTGGTGAAGAATCCGTGGTCAGAATCGATTCTGTCCGGACGGCCGTAACCACGATGACTCTTGAACGGAATGAGACACAGTTGGATTTTTCAGAGTAGGATTAGGATATAAATATCTCGGTTAAGTTCGTTATCGGGTAAAATTGACCCGATTGAATTGAATCGATTGATATCATACCAAACTCTGAGAAACCAATACTTTCGGAGATATGATTTGTCAAAGTTTGAACAAGAGTGCCAAAGCTCCTGTCCACAGGGCTTTAATACATTTTTATTTCACATTTAGATTCCTACTTGAAATCAAGGTCTGATTATTCAACAATATCTATAGCCGTCTATGATCGTTTTGCATTTTAAGAAAAAAGTGCGGTACTTTGGTGTCCTACATACATGTGACTGTTAGACGTAAAACAATAAAACTTTGGAATTAACTATAAAAAAATTTGTTAATTAAAGTCTTCGTAATCATTTTTCCCAACAATCCACAGATTTTTCAAAAATGACGAAAATATTTTTTCGTCATTTATGATATGATAACTTCGTCTAATTCTAGACAAAGTTTCCTTTCGATTGAAATGTCATGGA
Source organism: Halyzia sedecimguttata (assembly GCA_937662695.2). Taxonomy (NCBI): domain Eukaryota; kingdom Metazoa; phylum Arthropoda; class Insecta; order Coleoptera; family Coccinellidae; genus Halyzia; species Halyzia sedecimguttata. The sequence continues at coordinate 106,878,555 of OW569414.2, forward strand.
ACTACGTAACAAAATATAAATAACTTGAAAATTATAAATGTTAGGCAAGGGTCGATGTCATGTCAATCGAAAGGAAATTCTGTCTAGAATTATTATCTGAAAAAAAAGATACCAGATAAAAAAAAAACAAAAAAACTGAGGTTTTCAGAAGAAACTGGAAAAAACGATATTCATCATTTGTGGAGAACCTGAGGATTGTCGTGAAAAATGATTTTGATTACTTGAATAAACAATTTCTTATAGGTACTCCCAAAGTTTTATTGCATCACGTCTAACAGTCACTGAGATACAGGCCTTGAAAGTACAACCCTTAGGTATCAACATTTTTCTTAAAATTCAAATATAAATAGACCTTATGTTTGGGATAATAAAATAAATGTGGAATGAAAAATGAGGATTGCCATTTAAAATAAGAAAGTTGACAGCTACTTCCGGTATAACCGGAATTAGTAGAAAACAAACGATGTGTGTGAAAATGAATGAGCTTATCATTTTTACATTTCTATAATAGAGCTAATTGTCCCTTTAAAAGAATGTACCATATTTAACTCATCTTGATCCACGATAGACTGTTATTAAATATGGAGTCCAAATTCATTAAAATAATTCCAAATATACCATATTTAACTCATCTTGATCCACGATAGTTATTAAATATCGATTTTAAATAATAATACTTTAAAGAAACTGCTCTTCCCTTACATAAATGACATGACCACAGACATGACATTTCTAATTCTATCAATTCAAACTGGATCAAGAAATTCGTTTGACTTCGCGTCAAAAATCAAAAAACGTTGACATCTTTCTTGGTCGAGTGTAAAACAGTGGACAAAAGTGGTAAAATTTCATCGATATCTTGTTGTCATATTATTTTTCATCTAACTACCAAGCTTTAATTTGGTCAGACCCGTGTTTTTCGAGTTTTTTGGGAAAAATTCTTCTAGAGTACCAAGGTAAAATTTATTGGAATTTGCTCAACGGCATTTCCCGAAACTAAGTGGCAACATCAGATTTATCGAAGTTGATTATTCCATTGTGTCCCATAATGTCCTTACACCTAATGAGAATAATCTTGATTATTTATTTTATCCAATTTTTTCACATGAATATTCGGTTTCTTTATCTTTTATATTATTACCAGACTTCGCCTTGGTATTATCATTGTATTGTATGTTACAGTAGGTAAATAATAAAGGCTCTTTATTATTATTATTACCCACAGTACTCTTTGCAATCTAAACCCTTAACTTCATAAATATCCAATTGTAATATATCCAGACGTTTATCGATTGTAAGTCCTAGGAGCTGTTTAATTTTTTTCTAAATCGAGTTCCATATAAACCTTATTGACAAAAATGTATGCCGAGTTTTTTATGAGCAGATTTTTTCTCAAAATGATTTCTTTCGATATGTTTTCTCACAAATGTCACCCAGAATTTACGTATGCTGAATATGTAATAAATGGTGAAAGCAACTTCGTTGTATTTCCATTGAAAAAGATGTATATTTTCAAAAAAAAAATTATAAAATATATAATATAAATAATATAAATTGAAGATATAACTCACGAAATAACTTATTTTCCACGAAGATTGTATGCATTCACATATGAAGGTCAAGGATGCGGTTGAATTTAATTACTATCAGACTAATTAAATTCAGTATCCATAAGGGGATTGATATCGTTCAGTCAATAGTATATTAACGCACAATATTCATTATCAGTTTCTTTGTATCATAATCAAACTCAGACCTAATTAACTGCAATCATTTTCCTTGCAGTTTAAATGCTTTTCGCCACTTTTCTCGATAATAGAAGTATACGGCCAAAGAGCTATTACATGAAATGAAAAAGGTTAATGGAAAATTCCTTTGTAGCTCTTGTCACATCAAAGTGTGAAGAAAAAAAAATGAGCTATGCAGTTCAAAGAGAAGATTCACACTTTCGATCTAAGCGAATTAGTAATTGATGTGATCCTCTTTGGACATTTCTTTCTCATTTTTCCCTGAAAATAAAGATGAAAGTCAGAATCTAAACGATAATGTACGCCTGATTCAGAAGATATGGAACTGATATCGACAATAGCCAATTCTGGTTGAATAATCTATGAACGAATTTTTCGTGACTGTTCATTATTCGTTTTCGTTGAAGTGGGCACTTCATTAGCAAACAGTTTACAGTCGGGCCAATTCAGAATAAATAAATAATCGAACTGAAAAAAGCTTGTTCGGATTTATTATACAGGGTTTTCCAATTAGAGCTGCCATAACAAGACCTTTTATTTCAGTTCAATTTTCTAGTTACAATCATATTCATGTTGACACTTATATTAATTGTCTAGTCACCAAAAAAAAACCGTATGTAATTATTTCATTTTTGAGAGGTTCATAAGCAAGAAAAGAAAAAATATTTTTTATCATAAATTTTTGCACATTGACATTAATTGTAATTTCAAAAAAGTTCACTAGAAGCATTTCATACAAACAGTTCGAATTTTCCGAGATGACCAACAATTTGATTTTTTAATAACCCCTGACCTGAAACCTGTGAAAAAACAATTGGAATTGTTATCACATAGGTCTCAACTTCATTAATCGTAACAATATTGCAATATTGTCTAAGGTTTTATTGATATAATATAATTTTCAGAGTAGATTTGAGGAATTATTATCTCGGATTGGTTCGTTATTGGGGAGAATTGGTCTGTTTGAATTTAATTTCTTTTATGATGCAGTTCTATCGTAAGAATCCAGTTATATCATTCCCAGGGACAAATGATTTCGAAGATATGATTTGTCAAAGTTTGAACAAGAGCGCCAAAGCTCCTGTCTCTCTTAGAGGAAAACAAGATGACATGTACGAGTATGAACACAGGTCATATAATAATTCATAGAAAGAATAATTATAGCATTCTGTGAAAGCATGGAAATACGATTTATTACTGAAATATCGAAAAATCATATCTCCGAAAGTATTAGCTTGTTAGAGTTGAAATTGATATCAATGGATTTTTATGGTGAAACTGCATCTTAACAAAAATTGAATTTGAGATTTGTAATGTAAAAAAAATGTTTTTTTCGTTACGTCGAAACCGTCAAGCCGACGAACTTCACCGAGATATTTATCTCTCAAACCCACTATGAAAATTTAAACTGCCTAGCTCATTCTGTTCGAGAGTTATTGTAGGAACAAAATTTAAAAATTTTTGAAATGTTTTTGCCACCAATTTCAGGTAGATCGAGTGATCGGTTCCGGAAATAATCATACAGAGAGTTTTTACTGAAAATGGCCATAACTCCGAAACCGCTTGGTGGATTTTATCCGTTAACAAACTTGTCCGAGATATTTACGCACCAAACCTACCCTGCAAATTTGAATCCTCTAACTCCTTTCGTTCGGGAGTTATTGAGCCTACGCGGCTGGCTGGACCAGCCGGACAGAATTGATTTTAACCACTGATTCTTAATCAATGAGTCGAACCAAATCGTTTAAGACCATTTTCAGCTAAAAATTCGAAAATTACAGACATTCTGGAAAATTGATAAATAAATAAAATTGATAAATCTGCAAGAGCGCCAAAATGGATGTTTATTTGAGCAGCACAATGCAATATCAGGAATTTCTATCGAAATTTAGCCACGTAGTTCGTAGAGTTCCAATACATGTTTAATCTCCATGAAATTCCGATTGGTTTTCTAGTTTGCTATTCGAATTTAATATGAACGCCGAAAACTTCGAATTGAGTACAATAACCCATTAGCAGTTTCGAACTTCGTATTGAATTATTGAAAAAATATTCATGGCTTGTTCAGTTATGAATGTTTCTTCAATAGCTTAATCTCAACAGAAATGTGTTGGAATATCAACAATTATTATTGATCACATATTCCTGGAACGGATTTGTTTGAATGACTGCAAAATAATTTGATTCTCTACTCTAACATAACACCATAATTTGTGTTAGGATTTCTGAGAAATAGTGTTTTCACCTTGGTAGCATTATGTTTGAATTTTTGTACTGAAAACCGAAAGGTTCCAAGTTCAAATCCTATCTGTAACGGCCGGTCCATACGCTTCGTTTTGCACAACCTCTTACTTGCGCAGTCCAACACGTTGCAGGTAAAACGTTGCAGTTGCAGCGAAAACTGGGCACTTTTTTCATTCACCATTTTTCCAGATTCGGCTCAGGTAAAAAGTTACAAGCGTTTAAAGATTTCACAATGTGCTAGTACACTCCCGCATATAAATTATCTATGACATTGTTGGCGGACGATAATAAGGCATGGTAACGTGGTTTACAGCTTGATTCAGGATTCCAACGCTCAGGGACGGATCCATAAAAGTAGTGAAATTTCTGGATTTTTCCATTTTAAAACATTCAATGAAAAACATCTCGAAAACGGTGCGTTTAAGGAGAAATTATGAAGAATAATATAATGTTCCAAAACGATGGAGTATTCTTGAAATGACTCAAGAAAAACTTTATATGCTTTCTTTATGCTAATTTCATTTAGTTTTATGAATCCCCATTATGAGTCCATAACTAGAAAACCAGTAGAAGTAGAAAATAACTAATATTTGGAAAATATCTATCATAGTTATAGGAAACTTTACGCCTACATTCATTTTATTCGAGAAAAGGATGTCAAAGCTACACAATAAAAACTGATTTTTTTTTTAAATTTCAACAGCCTGTATCTTTTTACCTGAGCTGAATTTGGGAAAATGTTAAATGAAAAAAGTGTTTCATTTGATGAGAGGAATCTTTGGTTAAAATTAATGCAGTGGTCAAAGACTCACCCTGTATATCATGACCTGCGCGGATTTGTCGCTGCATGTAGACGGTAACTGTGGTAACAGCTAGCATGCCAAAATTGACAAGAGTAGTACCTCCTCTGCATCGTGTGGACGCACAAAGAATTGCTTCGTTTTGATTCTGTCTTGAGATTTCGAATACGCGCAAAAGCTCCTGACTTCACGTCAGTGCTTGAACCAATTTTTTTATTAAAAAATTTGATATTTCAGAAATAATGCGTCAGAGTCAGCAGAATTAATAGACAATGGAATATGCGAGCGAAAGCTCCTTACTTCTCGTCAGTGCTTTTCTCGATTTTTTCAAATCATAACCTCTTAATCAATAGAGTCTCTAGGAAATTTTGAATCAGATTTCAAATTATCAATAAATTTCAAAGTGCGAATGCGAAAACAGAGTCCTCAGTTCATTTTCAATGGTGGAATTAATGAATCTTTTATCGAAAGTGTAAACTCGATCCCAGTTCAGCTCATATGTCATAAGCCATTAGTAATAAATCATTCGATTTATCTTGCTCTACCAAACTCAACACCTGACCTAATTCCAAATATACGCCAAAATCATAGCAACCGTTTTTGGCCCAACTACTCGGATTATCCCACAGGCAATTCGACCATTAATTTTTCGCCAGTATATACACCCTTGAACTTGTCACAAAATTATGTTTAGCGTGACCCGACATGTTTATTTATCAACATCACGGCAGTGAGGCAATTAATTAACATAAAAATCGCGTGAAACATCTTTTATCGATTCCAAATCAAATCTGCTACAGTTCTGTTACAGCTTTAATTTGATTCTGACAATCTGTGGGAATGTAATCGCAAACTACACGACACGACAGGTTCAGTGGTAATATATTTCAGATGTCAAGCGGTAACATGATGAAATTGCTATTCTTCGAATGAAAAACTGTATGATTTGATTCATTCAGCTCAATACAACTCGATGGGGATGTACAGGCAAGGTACAAGTGACTTTATTTTTTTTTTGTTTTGAAAGATATATTCTCAGGCAAACTGTGGCAAACAGTGGCTCTGCTAACTTAATATTAAGTTAGCAGAGCCACTTGCAAGAATTTCAATGAAACCTATTGCATTAATCGTCGAATGATTGTCGAGAATTTTTCGTGGAAAATAAAAGTTTGTCGCGCCCCTAGTTTTTGTTATATGTATAAGGTTTGTTCCTACAACGGCCGAAACCGTACAGTGTACGGTCCACGGACTGCGCGGTGGTGTAATAGGAAGGCTTTCACACCACCGTGTGAACAAAGCTATTAGGTTAGCGGAGCCGCACACAAGTCACGTAACTTGGTTATTTGTGTTTTTTTTCCTCCAGAAATGAACTAAATATTTGTCGAATAGTCAAAACTTATTTGACAGAAAAACAATTGTCGCGCCCTTAGTTTTTTTTATATGTAGTGGCTCTGCTAACTTAATATTAAGTTAGTAGAGTAAGCCATAAATAAACACCGAAGGTCATCTTAATGGTTATGAATAATTGTCGAGAATTTGCCGAAGTCCATCTGACGTTAGAAAATGGGTGCAAGCCCTGTGGACAGGAGCTTTCTGGCGCTCTAGTTCAAACAGACAAATTATATCTCCGAAAGTATTGGTTTCTCAGAGTTGGGAATTATATCAATGGATTCTTATGAAAGAACTGCATCATAAAGGAAATTAAATTCAAATAATAGTTTATTTATCAAGATTAAATGAGCAATCTGAGAACTGCACCATGGAAGAAATCAAATTAAAATAGCTGAAATGACTCTTTCTTATAGAACAGGATGAAATGTACGAGTATGAACACATATCATATAATAAAGCTTAGAGAGAATAATTAAAGCATTCTGTGAAAACATAGAAGTACGTACGATTCATCATTGAAATTTAGAAAAATTATATTTCCGAAAGTATTAGCTTGTTGGAGTTGAAAATGATATGGATGGATTTTAATGGTGAAACTGCATCTTAAATAAAAATTACAGACATTTGGGCAAATTGATAAGCACTCAGTTCCGAGGAACTAGAGCGCCAAAAAGTGTAATTCCCTTTCCGGGATTTGCGCCCGCCTTCTCTCGTTCCGAAACCGAAGCGTAGACCAACCCGCTATCGGGCTCCTCGTACGATCTTGTCGATCTCCGGTATTAGAATAAAACGTCGGTACTTACCTGGAATATATATTCTTAATTTCCACTTTTCGACATAGAATCGCCACATGGGGGTTTATTTGACGGTTTTTTACCCTTGTCTAGAGAGAGTTGTCTAGAGAGAGTTGGTTCGAGAAACGTCAAAATCGACTTAGAGAAGTCGATTTTGACGTTTCTCGAACCAACTATTTGCAAGGAATTAGACAATGTCATGTCTCAGGAAAATAGGTTGACATTATGACAATTCATACATAAAATAATTAAGTATGTATATAATTCTGTAAAAATTTAATTTGGAATTTGTTCTGTAAAAAAAAATTATTTTTTGTTACTCTGAAACCGTCTGTCCGATTTTGCCCAATAACGAACTTGGCCGAGATATTTATCTCCCAAACCTACTCTGAAAATTTCAACTGTCTAGCTCATTCCGTTCGAGAGTTATCGTGCCTACGGTAGGCCGGACAGAATGAATTTCGACCACGGATTCTTGATCAGTGAGTCGAACCAAATCGTTTAATACCATTTTCATCGAAAAATTCGAAAATTACAGACATTTGGGCATATTGATAAGCACTCAGTTCCAAGGAACTAGAACGCCAAAAAATGCAAAAAATCCATTCTTTATAGCTTATATATACATAAATAAAAATTCTAACTTTTCAGTAATACACTAAGGTAATTTGTTTGATTGTATATTTTTGCGTTATCATTTTGCTCAAATGTCTGTAATTTCCGAATTTTTGCCGAAAATGGTCTCAAACGATTGGGTTCGACTCCCTGATCAAGAATTCGAGGTCATATTTGATTCTGCCCGGAATTTCCTAATATGCTGCCTAAATATAGGTTGTCGATTTTTCAATGGTCATTTACTTATAATGCAGTGTTAATTTTTAATGGTATTTCTATGGTCTTTAAAGACAAATCTCTCAGTTTCTTAAAGCGTAATTATGGAAAAATTTTGCTGCAAAGTCAGTAACCCTGAAATATGTTATGCTGTTGTAAAACTGATCTAGTGCTGATCCCTGGGTATAACTTTGTAATTCGGTGTTCATGTTTGTAGATTACTTGGCCTCTATAGGTGTATTGTGAAGCTCACTTGTAATTTTTTTTGTATTATCATTTTTATTTCTGTTGTATCAATATGTGCAAAAATGTGCTTGAGTAGAGTAGCATAAGCTAGACTCCGCCTCTTGGAACCATTGTTTGTTCGTCATTCTTTCATCTGACTCAAACATCGATTATCTCGGTCATCATATTAATTGTTCCGATATCTTCACGGCCACCTCCATTCCGAAGAAAAATGAAGGTGGTGTTCTCTGAAAATCACTCTGAATCCCTGTATATCTAAATCGACTCCATAACTATTAATTTAATGGACGAGAATTTGAACTTCGCACGTACAAGCTCTGCCAAAACTTCCAGCTTGTTAGATGACCGGAGCATGTCCGAATCCCACATATCGGAAGGCCAAATTGCAGTCAACACTGCAAATGGGGAAGTTAGTTCCGTAAATTTGTGACGTGAGGATCATTGGCTTCTTGGAAGCTCCTTTGATGAACGGACATGTGGCAGATGGATTTAGTAGTTTCGTCCTGACAGTGAGTAATGACTTCAGAATCAATATAAATCGCCTATAGAGTAAAATGTTGAGTAGGGAATGGGAATGATCTGAAGAAATCCTGGAGTCCGATGGAAATAGTTCGATTGTTTCATTTGAGTTAGTAGAAGATTGATATACAGCGAATCTTAGTTTATTATTTCGTTAAAGGATACTGTGGGAGGTACATTCATTATTAAATGAATTTGAGAACAGCTACATCAACAAAAAACAATTCTGAAGGTTCTGACGAAGGAGTCTGATTTAGACTCCGAAACGTTACGAAATTTAGTTGTTTAATCGTTGATGCTGTGTGGTTATTGTTTTTTAGGCAACATTCATTGCTTCTGACAAATATCTTGTGTTTATTAGGCAGAAGCTATTCACAAAATGATAAATTTATATTTAATAAATACTTTTGGGAGAGAAAACCCAGAAAGAAACCATTTAATCATTATTTCGTGATAATTAACCTTTGCTATCATATCAAATCTTATACTTTCATTATCTGAGAGTAATAATTTAGTTTTGATAAACTCTGTAACGTTATTTTCATTAATATATTATTCTCCAAAGAAAATGATTCCATAGATTTTATCACAACCAAAATACAGGGTCTATAAATGATTGTAATATCGTAGTTGGTTCTGAAACCCTCTCATTTTGCCGCTTCATATTAATTCTGTTTTAATTTGCAATTCCCGCGCCATAATTTTTAATATACGCATAACCTCATTTTCTGCTTTGCTTTATTATTATTATTGATAAGGGGGTTACGTTGCACCGCGACCTTGAGATCTATTGTGCTTTGCTTACATCGGCATTGATAAATGATTAGTTCCGAAATGATTGTCACTGAGAGATTATTTTTCGTCTCGTCCCAGTTTGGATCAAAAATTTTCATTATACAAAATAAACTGATTCAATAGTTGATATAGTTCGCATTAAGTTTGTGGAAAGTGAAATTTTTAAATAAATAAATTTTTTCATTTAAGTCTTTATTACACGTGATTTTGGGTACATATCATAATTGCTAAGCCTCCTTTTCTAGGTTTAGAAGAGACCTTGTGATGACCAGAGTAGAGTAATTTGATAATTTGATATGATTTGATTTGATTTATAAAAAATGATACTGGATAGTTACTCCGTTTCAAGGAGTTTTCTTTCAGAGAACATCAAGCTGAACGAATCAAGAGTGAATTATTCATTAGTTGGGATGCTGCTCTCCTAGGTAATTTTCAAAAGATATCATGAAGCTTTTGAACAGATATGAATAATCTGTTCCCTTGTATTTGAATGGAAGAATTTTTGAAATCCTATTAAGAATTTTTGAGATTTGAGTACCTACTGATAACTGAATGCATACTGTTGAACTAATTTTAATGTCCGAATGCAGGTAATATCAATCAAAATAAAAAAAAAACTGTAAGATAACTCCCAGTTTTGGAGGTATGCCATTTATGATAATTGCGCGTATGTTCTGGGGAACATCGCGTTATCATTTTGCCCAAATGTCTGTAACTTTCGAATTTTTTGACGAAAATGGTCTAAAACGATTAAGTTCGACTCCCCAATGAAGAATTCGAGGTCAAATTTGATTCTGTCCGTCCGGCCGTTGCCACGATAACTTGAGAACGAAAAGAGCTAGCGACTTGAAATTTTCAGGGTGGGTAGCGCATCCCAATACGACGGACTTCGTTAATGGGCATAATCGGCCCAGTGGTTTCCGAGTAATAATTTTGTTTTCAACCAATATAAATCCGATCGAATTGAAACTTGGTGAGTAGTTGTAGAATATGAACCTAAGCACGTTCGTGAAATTAGTCCGAATCATATGGCTAGAAAATTTTTAACAAATTATTAAAAAATATTTTTGTTGTCACGATAACTTGAGAACGGAAAGAGATAGCGGCTTCAAGTTTTCAGGTTAGAATGTGCACCAGAACGCGACATTTCAGTTCATTTATGAGCATAATCGGCCAAACGGTTTTATAGTTGAAGCCATCTGAAATTTTCTGAAATTTGGTGGTTTTTTGTTCCTCATTAACTCGAAAAATACTGGACCGATTGAATTCAAACATCGTTATTAGTTGTAGAATGCCAACGTGTAAATGATTGCAAAATTCGGTAAGGATAGCATTTGTAGAAAATTTTTAATAAATCATTGACAAAAAAAAAATCTATATATCAGTAACTATTCGTTTGAAATTGCTGAAATTTTGCAAGAGCCTTCATAACCTAACTCTACTGCCAAGTTTCAAGTTTTAATACGATCGGTCAAATATTGTTGGAGATTCGAGCATTCTTGTGTGAGTTCAGTAGATGGGTTACCGTTGCCTCAATAACTTTCGAACGATAGGAGATAGGGACTTGCAATTTTCAGGGTAGGTTGCGTATCCGAAAGGGAGAGTTGAGTTTGTTTTTGGGCATAATCGGTCTAACGGTTTCCGAGTTATATCCACCTGGAATATTATTTCCTTGATAACTCAAAAAATAAATATTCGATCGAATTGGTGCTTGGTAACTAGTAGTAGAAAATCAACATAAAGACGTGTTTAAAATTTTGTAAGAACCGTACCCCTAGAAAATTTGAAAAAAATGACGAAAAAACAAATTTTAAGAACCGTAGCCGCTAGAAAATTAGAAAAAAATCACGAAAAAAAAAATTGCTTCATGCACTGACGTGAAGTCAGAAGCTTTTGCGCGTATGTTCTATTGTCCATTCTTCTGTATTGGACACCCTTAATCGAATGTACCATGGTAAATTATGTTGTCCATTCTCCTGGACACTTAATTCGAATTGACCATGGTAAATTCGAATTAAGAGTCTAAATTTCAATAATGAGTATACCTCCCACAGTGTACTTCTATGATTATACTTAAATACCTACCAAATTTTAGATGGGTTTAACACCGAAACCATTTACCCTGAAAACTGCAAGTCGCTATCTCTTCCGTTCGAAATTATTCATAGCAACAGACGGCTTGCCGGACTGAATTAAATTTGGCCTAATCGTTGGAAACCATTCCGGCAAAAAAAAAGGAAAACTACAGAAACATGCGCGCAAAAGTATTTATATTTAAATAAATTCTGTAAACTAGTTTGCACCTTTTTCTCTGGTTGTTGGTGCCTGTTAATTATCTCCTGTCAGGCAATGAATAGTTATTTATCTTCTTAAAAGGGTCTACGCAGTGATACATTGCGCCTGTTAAAAGTTTTCCAGACGAGGTTGGAAAGCCGACACGCATCTGAAAATTCAGCGTGAAAAGCTGCGATATGCCTCCACATTTACATTCACATCGTCCATGGGTTTTCACAACCAACAATTTGCATCCCAAAATCGATCTGTAAGTTTCTATAATGGCCTGGTTCCGTACAGCTCAAACTACCGAAGTTATCCTTGTATTACTTTTTTCACGTCAAGCAAGTTTATACAGGGTGAGTCAAGTTTCACATTGAATTTAACCATAGATTTCTCTCATCAAATAAAACACTCTTTTCATTTACCATTTTTCCAGATTCGGCACAAGAAAAAAGATACAGGCTGTTGAGATTTGAAAAAAAAAATCAGTTTTTGTTTTGTAGCTTTGACATGGTTATTCAGAATTTACTGAATTTTAATATGAAGTTTTCTAGAACTATGACACATAATCTCCAATTAATAGTGTTTCTCTACTTCTACTGGTTTCTTCGATATAAACACGCGAATTCCTAAAAGTATGAGAAATTAGCATAATGAAGGCAGATGTAGGTTATCTTGGGTCATTTTTGAAATACTCTGTTCCTTCAGAAAATCACATTTTTCTTCATCATTTCTCCTAAAACGTATCGTGTTCGAGATAATAATCGTTGAATGTCATAAGTTATGAAAAAATTACAGAAATTTAACTGCTTTTATCGATCTGAACCTGGAAAACAATCACAGATGATCTGCTCGAATAAAGGCATAGTCTGAGTATTGATTTCAAAGTTGACACTTATAGAAATTCAATTCAATCTCGCTTGTTTCCAAATTGATTGGTTATAATTTCCATCTTAAAACGGGATAGGTTAATAATAACTCATTCAAATAGTTCGCAGGGTTGTTATCTTTTGGGAAATAGATCAATAGGCTTACCATGATCTGTATTCATCGATGTATTCCCAAAGGAGAATATGAAACTTATAATTTATCTGTTATCCATGTCATCTAAACTAAAATTTTCATACTGCTTCGATTCTGCACAATCATTCTAAGAATTTCGCTAATACCTATATGGAACATAATTTAATCAACTTAATTTACAACAGATATAACTTACATCACTACATAGTGAATCTTATCAGTTTGTAGTATATTAGTATGCATAAGGGAAATATCAACTATAAGTATCATTGCACCTTTTCATCCCAATTATTCTTGATGAGAAATTCTTAATCTAGATCTACGGGATTATGTATGTGAACAATGAACCGCCGAAGTAATAATTTAAGGTTAGACCATAGAACAGGTTAGATTGTTACATTTATGTGCCTGCTTCTGTCACAGTATAATAAAATATTATTTTACTGTGTCAGACGAGATCGTCACTTGCATTTACAATTTGCAATTATTTGTGTTCTGTGAGTTTCATAGAGAACAGATTGTTTTTCTCGATTTAACAGAGTAGAGGTTATAATAAATTTTGTTAGTTGGATATTGATTTATTTGAGATTTATTATAATAGTTTGTATAATTCTCACGTCTGTGCACTTCGTACGTTAAAGAGCCCTTAGTAATAATTACCAGAGAAATACAAAAACACAAATTATGGGCACAAAGTTCCTACAAAATTTTTCGTAGTTCCTCCGCATCACAATAGTGAAAAGTGCATGTATTGTATCGTAAAAATTTGTTTTTTACCTAAAATGGCTTGAAATGATCTAAATTGTGTAAAAACATAATTTGAGCAAACAAAATTTTGTTTTTGTTTTGTTTACTCGAAATGCTCGTATTGTTATTGAGCAATATCCCCCCACTTATAAAGGGGGAGGGGAGATAAGATACAGAAAAAAATGCTTCGTTAATTGAAAACTTGATAAAACCTTTATTTTCTCAAATTTATTTATTTTTATAAAGGAAAAATATAATTTATTTATATTTCAATCCTTATGCTAAAAAGCGGAAAGGTTATTTTCAAGAGCAGTTTCAACAATAACAAAGCCAAGAAATCAGCTAGGTGTTGAGAAGTCTTATGTGCCTTAATTCATGATTTATGACTTCCGATTTAAATTTAATATTAAGTTTGATATTTGATATGATTCTTCAATATCTAGTTTTCAATTTGAGTTTAAACAGAATTATGATTTATTATTTTTTATTCACATTTTGCTGAATCGTTCTAGCAATAAATGTGTTTAATAAATTAGAATATTTTATGTTATCTTTTTCAAAAATAAATAAGTTTTATCGTTTTCATTGCTAGTCAAGATATTTCAAGACTTCTTGTTTTCTTGACAAGAAATCTTGGTATCGACATACAATTTCTTGTCTTGTCTTGAAATCAAATATTACTTCTTGTCTTGATCTTCTCTTGAAATCAAGACAAGATCTTGAAATTTTCAAGAACTTGGCGACCCCTAATTTATAGCAAGATCAGAGGACATTAATGTTCCGAAACTGAATATGCTAAAACCTGGAAGTCATAAAAGGGAGAGTAAATACTACGACACTGCAGAAATTCAAGATAATTGAGGCCCTTTGAAATATATCTTTTGCACTATTTGCACATACTATGTCAGGTTGTGATACGACATGAGCTCAGTATCTTTTTGTTTAACTAGACTGTATCGTTTTATGTCTTATTTCTATATTGATGTTGGAATTAAACACTGATTATATTTTATGTTGTATTTCTCTTAAAGCATACACACGTTGTATCTAGGAAGTATCTTAATATGACTGACGTTGACAATTGACAATGCAGACATGCCAATGTCGAACCATAGATACTCGAACATAGAACAACAATATATGTATTGTTGATATGTCACATCTCTCCCTTTTTCAACTGAAGAGAGTAGCATCTAGCATCTTACAAACTAATAAAAAGAAATTACAATTGATCTGTATACCTAACAGGTTTGTTTACAACTCTACCATATCTTGTAACAACACTACCTTTACCAGATACGTTTGAAAATTGTTTAAAGAATGTTTGTTGACCAGAATAGGATGAACATAAATTACTGCTGGTCATTTGACCATTACCATTAGCACCATTAAAATCATTATGAGGAGTATTCTCATTACTCTCAGAACTAGAATAATCATTAGACTTAAAAAATGAGTTTTCATTAGGGCTGGGTTCAATGGTATCGTCATTTTCAACTTCTGATCTCAGAGGCAGAGTAGAATTTGGACATGTTTTAATAAAGGAAGAATTTCTCCTAAAAATTCTGCCAAATTCATCCCTCACCAGATATGACCTAGGAGTAGTACTTTTCTCAACTCCCTCCCCTTGTTGCCAATATCTACACTGTTCTTTTTTGAAAATAATGCTCTCACCTATCCTGAACTCTCTTCTGGTTCTAGCACTTGTGTTGTAATTTTTACAATTTCTTTTTCTATAATTGACAATATTTCTTATGTTAACTTTAGGATTTTCAGACAATATATTCGATGTCACAGGCAAGGTTGTACGCAATAATCTGTTGTTTAATAACTCTGTTGGAGATAAATTCAAACCTGACAAAGGAGTTGTCCTGTACTCCAAGAGAGCTAAATAAACATCAGTGTCACTTTCAGAGCACTTCTTCAACATATCTTTACAAATACTAACTGCACGTTCTGCTAGTCCATTTGATTTCGGATACCGTGGACTAGACGTTATCAAAGTAAAATCCCATTTTCTTGAAAATTTTTTGAATTCTAAACTGTTGTAGGGATCATTATCTGCAATTATCATTTAGTTAATAATTGTCGCATATATAGATTCAAAGATGGTTTTAGGGCTATTCATAATGTTTCTGAATCTTTTTTAGAATGGGTAGCGAGTTTCAAATCTATTTAATGAAATATAGAATATTCCATTTTAATTTGTTCGTTTTCTCCCTTTGTTTTTTCCTTTTCCAGATTGGGTTTCGGACCTTGGAGAATCTTCTCTGCTTGTTGAAGGAAGAAGCGATAATGAAGAAAATGATGCCCTTCAATATTTAATATTTCAGCATATTTTGTTAACAAAATCAATTTTCATAAATCACAACACTAACGGGGAGATAGGGTTTTTTTGCTGAGGTTTTTTCCCTAAGCTCTAGTATCATATTATATCAAATAATATGGTACCCCGTTACACTAACCTCTGCTAACACTTCTTTCATACACATGCTTTATTGTTAGATACAAAACAAATTGTAATGCTCAAGTTCAAAAGAATATATATATATATCTGCAATAACTTCTCTAGGAATTCCAAATGTTGAGAAAATTCGTTTAAAATGTTTAATAACTTCTTGTGCACTTTTATATTTCAAGGGATTCAGTTCAATCCAGTTGCTGAAATAATCTACCACAACCAAATAATCAGACCCTCCATATGTGAAAATGTCAGAAGCAATTTTATTAAAGGGTAAATTAGGTCTATCATGAGGTATCATTGGTTCTTTAATATTATTACGAGAATATTTAAGACAAACAGAGCACTTAGAAATAAACCTTTGTATGTCTGTAGACATTTTAGGCCAATAGAAAATTTTTCTAGCTCTTCTTTTAGTTTTTTCAATACCTAAATGTGCAGTATGTAGTTTCTCCAACATTACATATCTCAAAGAAGTAGGCACTACTAGTTTATGATCCAAGAAAATTAGATCATTTCTTGAATGTAATGAATCTTGTATCTTATAAAATGTTAGTAATTCAGAGTTAATAGGAAGTTCTGATTTTAGCGGCCAACCATTATTACAAAATGAGATTATCTGTTTTAATGTAGAATCATTTCGTGTAGCATTTTTTAATCTTGTTTGTGTGACATCAGAAATAGAAAGTTCTATATCCACACTATGGACAGTAAAATTGGTATCTATTCGACTGGTAATTTCAGTATTTTCTTTAAGGAAACTTCTTGATAACAAATCTGCAATATACATATACCTTCCCGGCAAATACTCAACATCAAAATTATACTTCAAAAGTCTCAACTTAAGTCTTTGTAGTCGACCAGACACTTTATAAAAATCTTTTTTACAGATTGACACCAACGGCCTATGATCAGTATTAACTAATATTTTTCGTCCATACACAAAGTTGTGAAATTTTTCAAGAGAAAAACAAATAGCCAATAACTCTTTGTCAATTTGTGGATAACGGGTTTCAGCCTCTGTCATTGCTCTTGAACAAAAAGCTACTGGTTTTCCTCTTTGAAGTAGACACCCACCAAGTCCATTTTTACTTGCATCAGTCTGTACTACTATTTGATGCTTTGGATCAAATATCTGCAACTGTGGCATTTGTGTAATATACTTTTTAATATTATTCAAAATTTTTGTATGATTATCATTCCAAGCA
The DNA here is from genome assembly GCA_937662695.2 of Halyzia sedecimguttata. Taxonomy (NCBI): domain Eukaryota; kingdom Metazoa; phylum Arthropoda; class Insecta; order Coleoptera; family Coccinellidae; genus Halyzia; species Halyzia sedecimguttata. The sequence goes on from OW569414.2 coordinate 106,895,640, forward strand.
AAAGGCATATTTTTCTTTATAAGTTCTCTAAGAGGAGATAAAAAATTTGACAAATTAGGAATATACTTTGTTAGGTAATTGAGCATACCAATTATGCGAAGAAGTTGTTTTTTATCATTTGGTGTTTGTATATTTATCACAGCTTGTATATAATTACTATCAGGAGATATACCTGTAGAAGAGAATATTTGTCCTAGATATTTCACTTCATGTACTTTAAATTGTACTTTACTCATATTAAATTTGATACCATACTTTTTTGCACGTTTTATTACTTCAGTCAAAACTGAATCATGCTCTTCAATAGTAGCGCCTCCTATTATTAGATCATCAAAATATATGCCTACATTAAGATCTCCAAATATTTTTTCTATTGTTCTCTGAAATACTTCAGGACTTACTTTGAGACCAAACGGAAGTCTTCGAAAACAAAACTTACCAAAAGGTGTCAAAAAACATGTATACTTCATACTTTCTTTTTCTAAAGGTATTTGATAAAACCCTTCTTTTAAGTCAATTACTGTAAATATTGTTTTATCTTTCAATTTGAATGCTAAGTCTTCTAATGTTGGAATTGGAAATTGATCAGGAATTATATTTTTATTTAAATGTAACGGATCTAAACAAATTCGCAAGGAGCCATTTGGTTTCTCCACTATTACTATGTTGTTTACCCACTCTGTTGGCTCTTCTACTTTCACTATTATGTCTCGTTTCACTAAGTCAACTAAAGTATATTTTAGTTTGTTTTTAACAGTTTCAGGAATTCTTCTGCAACCACTAACATGAGGTTCAGCATTTTGTTTTAACATAATTTTATATTGAAAAGGTATCTTGCCTGTGCCCTCGAATAATTCTAAATTATTATTTATAAAACTATCTTTATCACTAAAACTTTGCAACGTTTCAATTCGTTTTATTAAATTCATTTTAATGCATGCATTCAGCCCTAGAATGGGAATATTTTTTGTTTCTACCAAATATATTTTGACATTGTACCAAGCCCCTTTTACATTACATTGTATAATAGCATAACCTAAGCACTTTACTCTTACTTTACTATAATGTAATTATAGAAACACCTGTATCAACAACATTTTTTCTTTTCAATCCTAGTTTTTCATAAGTACTGATAGACATACAATTGCAATCAGCACCAGTATCCAACTTAAAATTTACAGTTTGACTATTAATTATTACAGGGACTCTCCAAACAGCCTTACTTTCATTATTATTTTCTTCTACATCATCAATAGAGATCGCTATACTATCAATAAAAGGTGAATCTTCATCACTTATATCAGTATTATTATTGTTAGAACCATTATTTACTTCATGTACTCTTCTCTTAAATTGAGGAGTATATCCTGATTTGGAAGGCTGGTTGAACTTCCCATTGTTTGTCTTATATTTACAACCTATTGAAAAGTGATTAGGTTTCGAGCAATATTGGCATATTTTTCCAAAAGCAGGACAATTTTTAGGACCATGATTACGACCACATTTCAAACAGTCATAATTATTTTTATTAACATTATTATGTCTAAATTTATTACTAACCTGCGCACTTTTTGACCTGTCACTTCTGTTTTTTCTTTGTATCAAGTCCACTTCCTTATCATTCTTCAACTCCTTCACTTGTCTCTTACTTATCTCCGAACTTCTGCATATTTCTTCAGCTTTCTCCAATGTTAGTTTCGATTGCTGCAGTAACCTTTCTTGTATGGATAGATCCAGTATCCCACTTACAATCTTGTCTCTTATCAGCGATTTTTCTAGGTTACCAAAATTGCATGTTGACGCCAAAATGTTTACTCCGGTGATGAAGTTGTCGAAACTTTCTCCTTCTTGTTGCATACAAGTGAAAAATTTGTATCGATCAAAGGTTTCATTTCTGAGTGGCCTGCAGTATTCTTTGAAGGCATTGACGACCTCTTCATATTTCTGTCGTTTAAGCTCAGTTAAATCGAATGTTTGAAATTTTACCTGTGCTTCTTCACCAGCTAGATTAAGGAATATTGCTATTTTCGTTTTTTCGTCCTTCTCAACTAGACCTGTTGCACTTAGGTATATGTCCAAACTTCTTAAGAATATTTCAAAGTTTTTATGGATATTCTTGTCGAATATTAGGCTTCTCGGTGGTTTAAAACTTCCACTGAGTGTCTCCATTTTAAAAGGGTTCAAAATTCACGTTTTGACCAAAATATTATTCTGTTTTGATCCCAAATCGCATAACCTGACACCATGTATCGTTTTATGTCTTATTTCTATATTGATGTTGGAATTAAACACTGATTATATTTTATGTTGTATTTCTCTTAAAGCATACACACGTTGTATCTAGGAAGTATCTTAATATGACTGACGTAGACAATTGACAATGCAGACATGCCAATGTCGAACCATAGATACTCGAACATAGAACAATAATATATGTATTGTTGATATGTCACAATGTTGTCAAGCAAACCATAAAGGATAATTGTCAGCTTTCATTTTTGGCATCTATTAGTAAAAATGCTACTCGACAACGATCGCATCGTATGTAGGTACTTATAAGTGCATAGATGGTTGGAAAACTGATGTCTTACACAGAGCAAATGGGGTTGGATAAAGCGTGACCCATCACATGTTCCAATCACTACACAGCTTCCCTCTGCACCTGATAGTTGACTAAATCTCGATAGCTGTGACTGTAAAAAGGGATGTAAACGTGTGTACGAGTACGATTTTGTTGGCCAATCGTGTGAATATTAATAATAATCAATACATGACGATGAGGAGGTGATTAAAATAATCGAAAAATTTTATTTTTTCCTATGTAATAATTATATACAGAACTATTTTGCATATTTTTTAATATTTGAAGTTACTTTAAGCAGAAACTATTGTTAAAAATACACAGGTATAATTTTTTTACACCCTGCATATCTTATGTCGCAAGAGGCGAAAGCTTGGGGAGTTTTGAGAAGTTGTTGATCATCAAACTTCCATTACACTCAGCGCACACTATAAAATACCTGTTGTTTCGAATTGAACAAGGCGACAGATGTTTCTATAATGAGTCCTCTTTCGTTGTCTAGGTTTCATTGTACACGCAAAACACCATAAGCTAAATAGTCCTTGAAAAGGGCTTTGAAAACTCGTCAAGACACATATACTTTTCATATGACAGAACAGATCACCAGGATAACACGGACAGTCTCATATTCTTCAGTATTGTGAGAGCAAGTCTCTCTGACTTTGACAATCTACAAGGCTCTTTAATATCAGGCATTAACACGAGGCAGCTTAATTTTCGAATATTTCGTAGAAATTGATAGCAGCGTTATTATTTCATAATTCTTCAGAAGCAATTATGAAAATTACAAACATTATTTCATTCCTCAAATATTTGAGAAATGTTGCGTCTTTCTGGAAATTTACACAAACCCTAGAAGAGGAAGCTATATGATTTTAACTTGGACACTACGCTAGTTCATCACATCGCAAGGAATGCTTTGCACAAGAAATATGCAGGAGCGAAGACGTAGCCTCCTTGAAGCCATACCAGATACTGGAGTTCATCAGAACTCTGGAACTGGAAGGCGAGCTGTAGATGGTGATGACATCGGCCGGTCTGACGGGGGGAGAGACCTTAAGGTTGCAGTGCAACGTTACCCCCTATAACAAGAGTAGGGCCCACTCCATCGAAGACTCATGGCATCGAAAGTTCACTGCATCGAAAGTTTACGCCATCGAAATTGACGCCCACTTACTCCTGATTCGCCGAACGTGAAATCTCCTATATCGATCGTCTTCGTCCGTACTTCGGCTGGATGAGAGGTAATTTGTTTCATTGAGTGTACGTCAACAAAGCGGATTCTGTCTAATCTAGGGGTCGGCGGCTGTTTGGTCATGAAGCTGCGGCTCTTTAGTTCCATACGTGAATATTATTTATTCTAATGAATACATAGATTAGTTTTTTTATCAAAAAACTTTATTTATGAAAGTACTATTTATTACTGGCAAGAATAATTATTCTGGCTCTTTAAAAACTTTGAAACTTCGTAAGTTGCAATTTTTTACTCTTCTGACTCAAAAGGTTGCCGAATCCTGCACTAACCTAAAATTTGAAATAATTAAAGGATGAATGTGTTCGACAATTTTCAATTAGTGAACCCTTATGGAAAATCTTGTACCTATGCGTTGTAAGTAGAGTTTTGTAACATGCAAAAATTTATCAAGAAGAAAACATTCTCCAGTGATGCTATGAAAATATGAATTTATAATATTTACTCAGGTATCATATCCTGATTCGAAATGAAATTGAAATCTAAATAATATGCTGTATTATATAACACTTTTAATCTGAGGACAGATAAATTCATTTTAGTAAATCCATCGAAGCAAGTTGAGATGTTCATCAATGAAAAGAGTAGGATATTTTGTTACACTCTAGAACTTTATTTATGTTTAGTTGGTTTCTGTATTACTTCTCATTCGTAATAAATAAATTTGTTTGAAGATATAACATTTTTATACTTAAAAAGTTAGAGATATATTACGAGAATGATGGCAGGATCCCTGAATGAAGGAAAAAGGTAGGTATATTAATATATTTTTATTTCAAATTCAATTATTTCAAAAAAAATCTGAAATAAGAGTATAAATTAATTTAAAAGTTCTCAATTCCTATTCAGTGTTTCCACTTTGGCAAGGAGAAAATTCCTAACGTGCACAATGAAAAGGATATTTAAATTCTTAAATCAATAATGTTGTTTTTATTTGTTCTCAAAGTCAATAACTAAAACGGGTTTCGCACCGAGCCAATTTATCTCGATGCTGTTTTCTTCTTGGCAAATTTCATATTTTGATTTCAATTTTATTTCCAATCAGGATATGATACTCGAGTAAAATAGATTCTTACATAATATAAGTTCTACAGGTAATGGATAATATTATGTGAATCAATGATATAGTTTTCTTCAGTTCCAAGTCCTGCAGTAATTTCAATCTGGAAGATGGACATACTGTATCAACTGCCTCTGATTTTTTTTTATAATGGTTCACTAATTGATAATTGTCGGACAATTTCATCCTTCAATTCCTTCAAATTTTAGGTTAGACCAGGAGTCGGCAATCTTTTGAATCAGAAGAGTAAAACATTATAATTTACAAAATCAAAGTTTTTAAAGAGCAAGAATAATTATTCTTGCCAACAATAAATAGTTCTTTCATAAATAAAGTTTTTTTGTTAAAAAAACTAATAATCAATTATTCATAAGAATAAATAATATTTGCATATGGAACTAAAGAGCCGCAGCTTCATAACCAAACAGCCGCCGACCCCTGGGTTAGACAGAGTCCGCTTTGTAGACGTACAATCAATGAAACAACTTATATTATCTCTCATCCAGCCAAACTACGGACGACGACGATCGATATAGGAGATTTCACGTTCGGCGAATCAGGAGTAAGTGGGCGTCATTCTCGATGAGAGAACCTTCAATGCAGTGAACTTTCGATGCAATGAGTCTTCGATGGAGTGAGGCGCACAGTATAACAATATACAAATACATAATAGTTCTTCTCATTCCTATAAATATATAAAAAGACACCCACAGCTAAACATTTATCTGTTTTGGTGAAAATAATTACTTCCTTCGACCGATTGTAACTTTTGAGTTTCATAACTTTTGCGCGTCGAAAATTATTACGGGTAATAGCTAATTCGAGCGAACTTGATGACATGACATTATTACCCTCTAAAGATACACTTTCCAATTACCATTTGACCCAGTGAGTTAACTTTTCATCCAAATTCTTCTGACGAAACAGTTTGCTAGGTGCATCAGTTACGACTCAGCAAATGTCATCCGCCATAAATTTGTTATTGGCCAAATTTTAATGAGAATATAAAACATATTCACGAACGAACAATAATCGGAAAAGCCATAAAATCGATAACCAAGGTTTATGACCGTGCACAACAAACAATTGAATCAATTTTTGTATTTTGAAATACAGTTCATATTAATGCATAAATGACTGATAAGTCTTCCTGCAATATTATTCAGGAAAACGGCAGAGTGTAATATATTATTGCTATGTCAACACTGTTATCGTTTAGTCCTGATTATGTTATGAGCTTGAAAAATATCACTACCTTATTGCAGATATATGAAGTGGTGAAATGTGTATTTTTATGTTCACTAATATCAATTAATTTTTTATGTTTGCACAATAATTCAATTCATAATTTAATGAGCTGAATCGAAGGGGACGATATCTCATTCCCGTTATAATAATGTTATATTGCTCGTTAGGAAATGCACGTTCCATGACTACCCGATCTTGGAGGAGGGTCCTGATGAACCTTTTTTGCGCGCATGTTCTCGGGAAGAGCATGCTATCATTTTATCGAAATGGCTGTAATCATCGAATTTTTGCCGACCGAAAATGGTCTCAAACGATTAGGATTGACTCTCTGATTAATCATTAAAGGATACTGTGGGAGGTATACTCATTATTGAAAGGTTTTTTTTTTGGTTTTCTCTCCCAAACTCTGAAAAATATCTATAAACTAAAAATTAATTATTTTGTGATTTGCTTCTGCGTAAGAAACACAGGATATTTGTCAGAAGCAATCAATTGAACAATGTTGCCTAACAAACAACAACGAAACAACATCAACGAAGAAACAACTATATCGTAACGTTTCGGAGTCTATATCAGACTCCTTCGTCAGACGCTCAATGGAAATCGTTAGAATTATTTTGTTGATAGATATTTTATTCTTGAGTTTCACAAAATAACTATCAACAAAATAATTCTAACGATTTCCATTGAGCGTCTGACGAAGGAGTCTAATAACCCTAATAAATCTCTGAAACGAAGACCCGGAGCTAAACATGGAAGAGAAAAAAAAGGGTTATTTTTTCATGAGAAATCTACAGTTAACCGTTGATACACTTATTTAGGAACACCCTGTAGAAAGGAAAAGCCATAGATTTCAGCAGGTATTGTTTTCGCCTGGTTCTCCTTACTCGCTCAAACTTTTCGATAGCTTTTGAAGGGTCTTCTCGGTGAATACCTAGGGGGATCAGTATAATAATAATAATATACATGATCGTTGCATACTATACTATTCATTAAACTTTCTGATAATTAATGATACAGTGGAAACTGAAGTGGAGTGAAATTAATGAATTTGTGAAATTTAGTAGTTGTGAAGTTGGCAAAATATTTGTGACGAAAAGAAAAAGTGAAATATTTGGAATGGAATAATAGTCTGGGGAAAAGAAACAATGATTCTGAAAGGCCATAAAGCAGGAGGTATTTAATTCATACCATTTTTTAGAAGAATATGCATCATAACTGCAAAATCATCTCTGAACTAAATAATTTTGTTGATTTCTGAATTGTCTCCAGAATTTTTAGAATTAGAAAAAATCCATCTTGGTTAAAGAATAAGCCACATTTTACTCCGTCATATCTGCTATATAGCCGAGTTCATTTTGATGATTTTCTACAAGTAAAAACTACTGAAAACATAGTTATCAAAAAAAAATCTATGTTGGAGCATCCATTCCTTATATTATTATCACTAAATCATTTCATCTCAACTACTAGCGATCAATAATACAGTTATTCAGTCAACTAATAATTTAATGAGAGCGATTGATGTTCGAGATCATTAATCATTCGATTAATATACTAGTTGATTACAACATTTTTTCCTCGACCTCATTCTTAATGAAATTAAGGAATACTAGATCGAAAAAATAAACCTGAGAACACGATGTTGCATTGATTTGAATTATTAATTTGTTTATCTATGGAATTGAGAGAAAACCATTGACTTAACAGTATTATATTATAAGTTATATGGATCGAACACAGATCGTATATCGGATATGTGTAATAGAGGTAAATCATGAGTTGTGAAATATTTTCAACTAAAATTGAGTTTATATCATTTCTCCGAATATTTGCAAACATATATGTTTAGCACTGGTAGATGGAGAAGCATATGGGACGGATACGGCAGTTCCACTAAGTACTTTCTGATCTAAATTTCAGATTCAAGAAGAATAAATTTGATAGTGGAAGTTGTTGGGTACCCTGATTGTTTTACCAGGGTAATGATGATTCGAAGGACCGGATGTGTTTTATGAGGGTGATGAGTTTTTGTGGCTTCTTTTTACCCGTATGTTATGGGGAACATCGCGTTATCATTTTCAAAAATATCTGTAATTTTCGAATTTTTCGCCGAAAATGGTCTGAAACGATCGGTTTTGACTCCTTGATGAAGAATTTGAGGTCAAATTTGATTATGTCCGGCCGTTGCCACGATAACTTGAGAACGGAAAGAGATAGCGACTTGAAATTTTCAGGGTAGGTGGCGCATCCGAATACGACGGACTTGTTCGTTAATGTGCATAATCGGCCTATTGGTTTCCCAGTAATAATTTTGTTTTCGACATATACAAATCCGATCGAATGTTAGCTTGGTGAGTAGTGGTAGAATATAAACGTAAGGACGTATGTGAAATTTTGTGAAAATTGCATTACTAGAAAATTAAAAAAACATTATTAAAAAAATATTTGTTCTGTCACGATAACCTGAGAACGGAAATATATAGCGACTTGAAATTGTAGGGTTAGGTTTTGCATCTGAATGCAACATTTGAGTTTGTTTATAGGCATAATCGGCCAAACGAATTTGGAGTTATACTCATCTGAAATTTGGATATTTATTCCTCAATAACGCGAAAAATACGAAACCGATTAAATTAAAACGGCTATTAGTTGTGGAATGCCAACGCGAAAATTCTTGCGACATTTCGTGAGGATCACTAGAAAATTTTTAAAAAATCATTGAATATCCTTGAAAAAAATTCTATGTGTCACTAACTATTCGTCTGACATCGCTAAAATTTCTCGAGAGAATTCAATACTTAACTCTACTGCCAAGTTTCAGGTTTGAACACGATCGGATCTATATTGTTGGAGTTCCGAGCAGCCTTGTGTGAGTTCGATGGATGGGTGACGGTTGCCTCGATAACTTTCGAACAAAAGGAGATAGGGACTTGCAATTTTCAGGGTAGGTTGCGCCTTCGGATGGGAGAGTTGAGTTTGTTTTTGGGTATAATCGGTCTATCGGTTTCTGAGTTATACCCACCTGGAATATTATTTCCTCGATTACTACAAAAATATAGACTCGATCGAATTGAAGCTTGGTAACTTATTGTAGGATATCGACATAACGACGTGTTCAAAATTTTGTAAGAACCATAACCCAAGATAATTTCAAAAAAATTACGAAAAAAAAATGGGTTCAAGCACTGACGTGAAGTCAGGAGTTTTTGTACATTCTCCTGTATTGGACACTGTTAATTTTTTGAGGCTCCTAGGATTCTGTTTCCAATGGAATTTTGCACAGCCCATGAGATCTTTATTGCTTACCTAAATACCAAAATTAGACTCAATCGGATATGTGGTTTCAGAATTTCAAGCAAAATATTTTTTCTACTCATGCGGCCATCATGAAATTTTGCACGAGTCATCGTGTAGGTCCGGCCTCTAACTATCGAATTTCGATTTGATCAGGTAAATATTTATTGAGTTATTATGAAAACAATAATTTTCAATTTTTTTATCTTTACATAGTTATCCGATCTCTACAAAACCATATAGCATAGCATGCTATTATGAAGGTCGTAATTCTACAATTTGGCGTTAAACTTCAGTTAGATGGAAAGTAAAAAAAAAAATAGTAAATTATGTTGTCCATTCTCCTGTATTGGACACTTAATTCGTATTTACCATGGTAAATTCGAATTAAGAGTGTCCAATACAGGAAAATGGACAACATAATTTACCATGGTAAATTCGATTTAGGGTGTCCAATACAGGAGAATGGACAATAGAACATACGCGCAAAAGCTTCCGACTTCACGTCAGTGCTTGAACCAATTTTGTCTGCATATTTCTGAAACTCTTTCCATCTAACTGAAATTTAACGCCAAATTGTAGAATTACGACCTTTATAATAGCATGCTATGCTATATGGTTTTGTAGAGATCGGATAACTATGTAAAGATAAACAAATTGAAAAATATGGTCTTCATAATAACTCAATAAATATTTACCTGACAATAGAACATACGCACAAAAGCTTCACGTCAGTGCTTGAATCAATTTTTTTTTCGTGATTTTTTTGAAATTTTCTAGGGGTGCGGTTCTTAAAATTTTTTTTTTCGTCATTGTTTTCAAATTTTCTAGGGGTACGGTTCTTACAAAATTTTAAACACGTCCTTATGATGATTTTCTACTACTAGTTACCAAGCTTCAATTCGATAGAATATTTATTTTTAGAGTTATCAAGGAAATAATATTCCAGGTGGGTATAACTCGGAAACCGTCTCCCTAAACTACTCTGAAAATTTCAACTGCTTAGCTCATTCCGTTCGAGAGTTATAGTAGAAATTTTTTTTTAAATTTTTAATTTTTTTTTTACACTTTGCGGTAATCTGGTCAATACAAAACTTCACATGTTTATAAAGGTCATGATTCTACAATTTGATGCTGAATTTCAGATAGATCGAGTGATCGGTTTCGGAAATATTCATAAAAAATGTGTTTTACTTAAATCGGCCATAACTCCGAAACCGCTCGATGGATTTCGTCCATTAACGAACTTTTCCGAGATATTTACGCTCCAAACCCACCTTGCAAATTTCAATCCTCTAACCCCTTTCGTTCGAGAGTTATCGTGCCTACGGCCGGCCGGCCGGACCGGCCTGACATAATCGATTTCGACCTCCTATTCTTGATCAGTGAGTCGAACCAAATCGTTTGAAACCATTTTCATCGAAAAATTCGAAAATTACAGACATTTGGGCAAATTGATAAGCACTCAGTTCCGAGGAACTAGAGCACCAAAAAAGGTCCAACTGAAAATGGCCATAACACGGAAACCACCTAGTAGCCGACTAACGAACTGAGCCGAGATATTTATGCGCCAAACCTACCCTGCAAAGTACAACTTTCAAACTAATTTCGTTCGGGAGTTATCTTGCTTAGAGTAGCTGTACGGATGGACAGAATTGGATTTTATCCCGGATAATTCATCAGTGTGTCGAACCCAATTGTTTGAGACCCTTTTCTGCCAAAGATTCAGACTTCTGGGCAAAATAATAGCACGCTGTTCCTGGCGGAACAAGCGCTTTAAAAGTCCGTTCGTCCTCTTAACCTCCATCATCGGGTCATTTGTGAATACCATATATGAGCGGGAAGGACAGCAGATATACTCCGTCATTTTAGGACGCGTCATCCAAGGCCCCTTCAATCGAGGAAGTTATGATATAGCTGTCAATAAAATTAACGCAGATATGAAAGCGGATGAACATTGACATGCACTACGGTGTACGATCGCCTAACTGCTTGCCCCAACTTTGCTCATTATGAGTCAACTGATAAAACGCGGTTACTATCGGCTTTGTTGCGATTCTATTTTAAGTTTTCAGTACGATATTCGAGCAAAACTATTGTTTCAGTGGGAATTTATTTGATATAGGGAATTCGAACCATTGGCCAAGGAGAACTACAGGAAACGGATAGTGTATGTTTATAGTGTGTGGAAAAAATTCATAACTGTGTTATGAAATGATTTTGAGCAAGACGCTTGTACGGTCAATTTTAGTTTCTAATTAATCACCTTATGGCAGAAAAATTTCAATTATGACGTCATAGAATTTTACAGAATGACGTCATTTATTTTTTTTTAAATCGACCACAATTTTTTTCTTTTGCTGCTTTATTACACGGTGAAACTTACATAAATGATGATGGTGTAAAAAAGTGGTACCGTAGATAACAATTTTTTCGAAAGAATAACACATTTACTGTGAGGAATAAAAAATGACTCTTTCATGGAAAAAAATCTTTATTCGATACAAAAAACGAACGAAATTCAGCACAAATGTTCAAATTGTGACTCCATTCAGATTCTCAACCTAACCTGAAAATTTGAAGTCGCGATCTCTTTCCGTTATCGTGACGTAAATAATATTTTTTAATAATTTTTTTAAAATTTTCTAGCGATACGATTTTCACAAAATTTCACAAGCGTTCTTATGTTTATATTCTACAACTACTCTCCGAGTTTCAATTCGATCGGATCAGTATTGGTTGTAGACAAAGTTATTACTCGGAAACCATTGGGCTGATTATGCCCATTAACGAACTCGTCCGTCGTATTGGAATGCGCCACCTACCCTGAAAATTTCAAGCCGCTATCTCTTTCTGTTCTCAAGTTATCGTGGCAACGGCCGGTCGGCCGGACAGAATCAAATTTGAGCTCAAATTCTTGATCAGAGAGTCGAACCCGATAGTTTGAGACCATTTTCAACGAAAAATTCGAAAATTACAGACATTTGGGCAAAATGTTAACGCGATGTTACCCAGAACATATGCGCAATAATGAAACATGCGCCCAAAAACTCCCGAATTCAAGTCATCCTCTTTTTAAGAATTTGTCAAGAAGGATCTTCACGCAGTGAAATACTGTAGTCAAACGATCAGTCCCAACTCACAACATTCAATTCTTCATCTAAATTTCATGGAATTCAAATCAAATTAATACCTGCATAACCATATAAAAGATATTTCATGTGAAATTATTTTAATCATCAAGTCCAGAGCGTTCCTGCCAATAGGGTCCTTCATAAATGGCTTCGTATAATTAATAGACTTATGCATATATTTCACAAATCAAATAGACCCCAGGGGGTTCATTGATTTGCCGAGAGAGCAAGAGCAGACGCGTTTCTGGCTTCTTGGCCTTCATCAGTACTCTGTAGCTTCTCAACAAATTCAACTAAACTCACCCGGGTTAAGCCTCTCAGAGCCGTCAGTTTAGTTGAATTTGTTGAGAAGCTATAGAGTACTGATGAAAGCCAAGTAGCCAGAAACGCATCTGCTCTTGCTTTCTCGGCAAATCAATGAACCCCCTTGGGTCTATTTGACTGTGAAATATATACATAAGTATATTAATTATTCGGAGCCATTTATGAAGGACCCTATTGGCAGGAACGCTCTGGACTTGTTGATTTATTAACAACGGTATCTCCATTTTTCATTATTATGAAATTATTTTATGTGAATTTTGTTCCATGCCGGCAAAAAGCTTCCCAACACATCCTCTTATGAGAAGCACGTTTAGTAATATCATTCAGGACATGTTTTCACATGATCCTAACTTCTGATGTTGGGATATAAATGGAATATCCTGATTTTTTTTCCTTCCCTCGAGTAATAACACGAATTTCCCCGCATTACAAAATCGGCTAATCTGCTGCATTCTCTTCTCAGACCGTATATTTCCGTTTTATTTGTGTGTATATTTCCCGGCGAATTATTTTCGTATCGTAAGATAAATTTTCCACCAGACAATAAAGGTTGCATGGAGTCTTTACGACGTAAGATGAATCGTATACAGGGCACGAAACAATTTTCTAAAATGGCGAATTGGCCACATTACGGCTTCATTGAAAGCCATTAAAATGATATATATCACGTGGAAAATCGGAATTAAAGTCACGTGATCCCTTGTATGCTTACAGAAAACATACGAATGGATATACAATTTTGGTAATGGAAGCAGTTGGGGTTCCACATTGCAAATTGTTTTGTGATTTATTTCAATCGATTAGGGTGAGTCACCTAGGAGCGGATGTTTATTGAAGAAATATATTGGAACATCTAATTGTCCAAAAAAGGTCGATTTACCGAACGCATGATATCTGAACACGCTCGTTCATGTAATCAATATAATTGTCAATGATTTGAAACAACGCACACTACTGATTTTTTATTGTTATTCGAGATCTGATATATCGAGAAAATAAATTTTGAATGGGCTTCTTCTGAAAACTATTTGAATTATTTATCCGAATATACACGTGAATCTATTGAAGATTTCAAGAACTTCAATTTTCGATGCAAATCTATAGATTATTCATCCAGTTTAGTGGATCTTTCCACTAATAATTCTATTTTATAGAAAAACTATATAGGTACTTAGCTGATTTTTCAGGTAAAGCTTTTATCGTTATCGTTAAGGTGTACACAGAATTCTGGTCATAAATTTCGAAATTTTGTTGTTTTTTTTGCGTGCATATTTTTGGATATACTCGTATACAGGGTTATTCATCGGAAAATGCGCATATATTAAGAATCGATGGAGGATATCGAGGTGCTTCTAAATAATCTATATTTTATGGGTCTATCCTTCTTTATAACCCAGATGCAAGGTGATTTATTAATTTTTCCCATGTTTTCAATGAGTCAGGAATACTCAATACATCCTCATAATATTTGGTTTGTATGTTTCTTGTGGTGTCAGTTATAATACAAAAAAAATATTATTCGGCCTTAAAACAATTAATTAGTAGGTTTCTGATTGAAACAACACCTTCTAGAATTTTCTTTTTAATTATTATTTGCAAAATTGGGAAGAGCAGAAAAAAATAATTAAGACTGAATGTATTCGGCGCTTCCGCAAACTACTTTTTGGCGCTCTTATTCCTCAGACCAGAGTGCTTATCAATTTGCCCAAATTTCTGTAATTTTCGAATTTTTTGACGAAAATGGTCTTAAAGGATTTGGTTCGACTCACTGATCAAGAATCCGTTGTCAAAATCGATTCTGACCAGCCGGCCGTAGAGACGATTACCTTCGAGTTGGTTCCGGAGTAACAAAAAAAAATTCCTTTTACATTACAAATTTCAAATACCAATTACATGACCATAAGAATCCTCTGATATAATTCTCAACTCTAACAAGCTAATACTTTCGGAGATATGATTTTCCAAATTTTAATAATGAATCGGACTTCTATGTTTTCACAGAATGCTATAATTGTTCTTTCTATGAATTATTTTGTGATCTGTATTGATATGTATCATCTTATCATCCTATTAAAGACGTCAAATTTATTTCAGCTATAGAAGAATTATGAGGATTATAATATGATATTATACTTTTTGGGTAATTTTAATGGCCGCGGATAATCCATATGATGATGGAAGTATGTATAATAAGACGTTGGTAAGTTAAGCAAATTGGGTTCAGAATATCTCCAGTAAAAATAAAACTGGATATTGGCTAAGTTTCAATTTATATAATATAATTTTTAGAGTGTATTTGAGGAATGAATATCTGGAATAAGTTCGTGGTTTCGGATTAATAAGTTTTGGCACTCTTGTTTTTCTTTAAATGACACTATTTATTTCAATTTAATCTCTTTCATGATGCAGTTGCATTATTAGAATCCATACCATTCCCAACTCTAAGAAACCAATTATTTCGGAGATATGATTTGTCATAGTTTGAACAAGAGCGCCAAAGCTCCTGTTCACAGGGCTTTCTCATATTGTACTTATTAATAATGAATATGCAGAAACGTTGTATGTGTGACCAAATACATTTAGTCATATTATTTTTTTCTGGTTAATTTACTATTATCAATTTTTCAAGGCATAACCTGGAATAATATTTTTTTATTATGTGAGTCGATACCACTGTGGACAAAGAATATGCGAACCAATTACTACAAAAATGTATTGGGTTGTTCATAAGTTATGATTAAATGAAAAAGTAGGGAAAATTAATATAACGCTAGGCTCATATAATACAGGTTATTTAGAAGCACCTCGGTTTACTCCATCTACCCTCACTGTATGCTCAATTCCCAATGAATATCCATCTAACAAGTTTCTTCTTCTCAATTTTCTGTGATCAGTTGATTGCTGGTTACAAATCAATGATGGTAGAAATATGAAATATTTCATTAATATAGGTGAAGAAAGGAGAGAAAATATTACACTTTTGTGTACAATTCGTTTCGGTTTATTATCATACCAAATACATGAATATTCGCCCTCCTTTTTGCCAATATTTATCTCTCATCTCAAGATTTTAATCCGAACACCATCTGGTTGCTCTTCCTCCGTATACATTCCCTGAAGAATTTCTAATTTATATAATCGGAAATCATAACAAACGCTGGATAAACTTTTCCGCTCTCCCCTTCACGTCAAAAAGGTCCCAATGTTTATTTTCACAAAAGCTTTCATTCTCACGTCGAACATTTGATTCGATTTAAGGAAAAAACAATCTCCTGTGCTGTGCCTCACTCAAAGGTCTCAGACAAAAATACAACATCCCCCACGGGAAAATTCGTTCGTTTCACCGATTAAATCAATTTCTGTGTTTGTTCTGATGCCGTTTCCAATTCAATCAAATCCTGTATTCTGCCTACTGCATTGACATAAAGTTGATTGGACCAGTACAGGGAGGCGCGAGCTCAAAGATGGCCAGGTCTTTCTGTCAAGAGAAACATCACCAACTCTTCGTTTATGGAAATATTTACATTTCGTTTCTCAAAGGAAGAACTCATCCGCTTGAAACACGCTCTGTTCTTCGCCCTCCCTTTGCTCCTGTTCGTTTGCAGAAGTTGATTTGTAATTGCTTATTCGTAGGATAGTTCTGAGGAGAGTGCCGCAGAAATAGCTTCCGTTTATGCTAATATACTTAAGATGATTGTGAAATTTGTGGGGTCCCTTTCGGGATGAACCCTAAGTTATCTAAGATGATATATCGAGAACATGCGAACCAAGATGCATAGAATAACAAGGTGTCGACACTCCCTGCTAATTCCTGTTAAAATTTTCTTCCGAAAAACGGACCTAGAACTGTCAAATCGCGTACTTTATGTACCGTAGAGCGGTGTGACTTTGCACTATTTTTCATAGTTTTCTCGTTGTAACTTTTTAAGTTTTACGTAAAATGAGTCCTTTGTAAACTATATATAATTTCAACATTTTAGCCAATACAATAGCCTTTACAAAAAAAAAATAAAAATTTGAAGAACTCATTCTGGGTGTTGCAGGTTCTTTGTCAGTCAGTATATTCAACGAAGCGATTTACCATCAATACCACCAACCCTTCCATAGGCCAGATCTAAAATCTGGGGTCTTGTGCTTATCTGGAATCTTGTTTACCCTCTTCGGTAGTCAGCGTGGCAAGGTAACCAGTGCTCCGCGGAGTTGAGATAACATCAGTATAGACTGTATTTGTCTCATTTTGGCTATAATTACCCTGATACATCATTGGAAATATGCTATAATACCTGTATAAATATTTGATATTCGGTCAAATTTCAAAATGAAATAATTCCAAAAATGTGTAGCCGATTGAGCTAAAATCCGGAAATCTATTGTTAAATGGCTCCTCGATAGTTTGTATGGAATTTCAGCGGAATTTGACACATAGTTTCCGAAATATAAAAAATTTTAATAAAACTTTAATTTTCTTTTGGAGAAAATCTTTAATTTTTTTTAATGGTCATCAGATCCTCACTAACTGCCAAGTTTCAATCAGATCAGACGTGTATTTTTTGAGTTATTGAGGAAATAGCAACGGAACTACAGATGGGTATAACTCTGAAACTGTTAGGACTGTTATGTGCATTAAGCATCCGTCACATTTGAAGGCGCAATCTACTCTGAAAGTTGCAAGTCGCTATCTTTTCCCGTTCGAAAGTTATCCTAGCAACGGATAACCGACCGGACAACATCGATTTTGACCTCGAATTCTTCATCAGTAAGTCGAACCTGATTGTTCGAGACAATTTTCAGTAAAATATTCACAGACATTTGACAAATTTATGGCACGCTGTTCCCTAGAATATGCGCGGAAGAATTCGAAAATGCACTGACGTAAATTTTAGATTGAAGGCGGGTTTATACGGCAAATAAGATAAGATAAAATAAGATAAGAAATAAATTAAAATAAAATAAGAAAGTTAAACATGTACATTTCTATGAGAGCGTTTATACACGAAATAAGATAAAATAAGAAATAAGAATAAGAATTGAAATTGGCCAACTCTCATCTTTATTTCTTATTTTATGTTATTTTGTTTGGAAAATGACAATGCGCATGCTCAAAGAGTGAAATTCATAGAAGTTGCATAAAATTGTCAAAAAGCTGCAATTTGATTGGTTCATTCTTATTTCTTATTTTGTTTTAGATCCTCTGTATAAACCGATCATTTTAACTCTTAATTCTTATTTTATTTTAAATTGTTTCTTATTTTATCTTATTTGCTATATAAACCCGCCTTAACATAGTCATTAAAGAGGGTGAAACCTGCACTCACGCCACTGCAGCCCATGAAACTCATTAGGTTTGTTCCCACTAGCTTTATGGAATGACCCCTGGAGATGCTCTAGAGTTGCAGATGGTCGCCACTGGTTAGCTCCAAGGTTATAACTCAGCTGAAAAAGAGTAGCTAGCTAAGAAACTAGTCGCCATCTTCTAACGGTTATGACTCTGAAATAAACTGTAATGTTGGTAACCTAACCTCACTATTCTCATGTTTTGGGACATTTAATGACCAATTTCTCTCACTGATTTGTATGATTTGTCAAACCGATCAATAATGAAATAGTGAAATTAATGGTTACTTTAGATCCATCATGTAAAGAGAAGAAAATTTTAAAAGGGCATATTCAACTACTGTTCAGAATATGCATTGGCATAACTACATGCGCAAATTGATTGAATTATGAAAAACTTTACTTTTCAATAGATTCTAAGTTTAAGTTTGGCCGATTATCCATTAAGATGCGATTATCCATTCAGATGCGCAACATACGCTAAAAATTCCAAGTCACGTCCGTTCGAAAGTTATCTTGGCAATGGTCACCCATCCAGCTACAGAACTCACCCAAGGCTGCTCGGATCTCCAACAATATAGATCCGATCGTATTCAAATTTAGAATTTGGATGTAAGTTCGGTTTCGAAGAATCTCGCATCAGCGATATCAGACGGAAAGTTTCTGAGATATAAACTTTTCTTCAAAATTTTTTTTTTAATTTTCGAGTGCCACGATCCTTACAAAATTTGGCAAAACTTTGGTGGCCGGCATTATACAACTAATTACAATGTTTGACTTTGATCTGATTCATATTTTTTGAGTTATGTAGGAACTTCAGATGGGTATAACTCCAAAACCGTTTGACAGATTATCCACCGTATTCACAAAGGATTCAATCTCCGTTGAGTCCTAACTGAGGTCCTCAGTTAAGGATAAATCTGAATCGCAAAATTAACGTAAAACAGGCTTGTTTCACCACCATTAAATATTAAATACGTTAACTTAGTTTGCGATTCAAATTTATCCTTAACTGAGG
Organism: Halyzia sedecimguttata; assembly: GCA_937662695.2. Taxonomy (NCBI): domain Eukaryota; kingdom Metazoa; phylum Arthropoda; class Insecta; order Coleoptera; family Coccinellidae; genus Halyzia; species Halyzia sedecimguttata. The sequence goes on from OW569414.2 coordinate 106,914,888, forward strand.
ACCTCAGTTAGGACTTAATGGATATTGAATGCTTTGTGAATACCGCGGTATGCCTTTTATAGAACTTAAATGTAGCATTCCGATGCGCAGCCTAACCAATTTCTTTAAAATTTTTTAAGGGTACGGTTCTCACAAAATTTTACACAAGTCTTTATGTCGATATTATACAATTAGTTAGCAAGCTTCAAATCGACCGGTTCTCTATTTTTTGAGTCATCGAGAAAATAATATTCCAGATGGGTCTAATTCCGAAACCGTTGGGCCGATTATGGCCAACAGCGAACTTAACCCTGCCATTTGGATGCGCAACCTACCCTGAAAATTGCAAGTTCGTATCTCCTTTCGTTCGGGAGTTATCGAGGCAACGGTCACCCATCCAAAGAATTTTTAATTCTGACATATATGTGTTTTATCGGAATTGAAATTCATTAAATATTCATTCAACTGGGTAGGTATTATATTTAAATTCCGTTTATAATATCGGAACTCACACAAGGCTGCTGAGATCTCCAACAATATAGATCCGATCGTGTTCAAACTTGGAACTTGATAGTAGAGATAGGTTCTGAAGGCTCTCGCAAAATTTCAACCATGTCGGATGAATAGTTTCTGATATATAGAATTTTTTTCAAGGATTTTCAATGATTTTTAAAAAAAATTTCTAGTGATACGATCCTCACAAAATTTTGCAAGAATTTTTGCGTTGGCATTTTTCAACTAATAGCTATATTTAAACTGGATCTGTTTTGCATTTTCCGAGTTTTTGAGAAAATAACAACCAAATTTTAGATAGGTATAACTCCGGGACCGTTTGGCCTATTGTGCATATGAACAAACTAAAATGTCGCATTCAGATGCACAACCTAATCTGAAATTTTCAAGTCGCTGTCTCTTTCCGTTCTCAGGTTATCGTGACATAAAAAATATTTTTTAATAATTTTTTTTAAATTTTCTAGTGATACGATTCTCACAAAATTCCACAATCGTGCTTAGGTTTATATACTACAACTATTCACCGAGTTTCAATTTGATCGGATTTATATTGGTTGAAAACAGAATTATTACTCGGAAACCATTGGGCCGATTATACCCATTAGCGAACTTGTCCGTCGTATTGGTATGCGCCAATAACCATGAAAATTTCAAGTGGCTAGCTCTTTCCGTTCTCAAGTTATCGAGGCAACGGCCGGACGGACATAATCAAATTTGACCTCGATTTCTTCATCAGGGAGTCGAACCCAATCGTTTGAGACCATTTTCGACGAAAAAAATCGAAAATTACAGACATTTGGGCAAAATGATAACGCGATGTTCCCCAGAACAAACGCTTAAAAAAGCAATTATAACACAGCTCTACAAAAAAAAAGTTTTGTTTTGTTGCCCTGGATATCATCGCAAATTTTTACGTTTTCAAGTGCCTAAGTTACGAATATATTCATGAAAGTTCTAGATGTGCTCATATTTTCATGATTTTTGCATATCTTATATTTTGAACAATTATCGGTTTGTTAAAAATAAAATTTAATTTTGCAGTCATGATTAGGCTTCTGCGCAACTTTTTCGCGCATACAAACATCATGTGATCCCCACTCTCGGACCCCTTGCTCCACAGAACAGCTGAGATCTCAGTTATTTGACAATATTGAAGTACGTACACGTGAGTCTGGATAAGTTGACATGGATCAATATTTTTTTTCAATAACTGAATGTCCATTCTAATATATTTGTCTTGTCTTCGAAAATATGAGTTTGTCACGAAGAAAGCGTAAATATTCTAGTGATTTATTTTGTTATATTTGCGGTGTTTATATGTCAAAAAAAACAAAAAAGAAATATCACAGACTTTGTCAAAGAAACTTATGTTGAATATTTCGGTTTAAAAATTGACAAATAAGGTAAGCCATGGGTTCCTAATAAAGTTTGTAAGTCCTGTGTTGAATCTCTACGGTTATGGAAAAAAGGATAACGTTCTGGATAAGATGTTGGTTGTCGAAAATTTCCATAAGGTAACCATAAGGCAGCAAATTATGAAGAAGTTGTGCAAAATATGCTGACAAACTTTCAGACTTTAGGAGCAAATATGAGTATTAAATTACACTATCTCCGCAATCATTTAGATACATTTCCGGATAATTTAGGAAATTATAGTGAGGAACAGGGAGAGCGGTTTTATCAAGATCTGAAAGTGATGGAGGAAAGATATCAGGGTCGATGTGATTGTCACATGATGGCAGATTACTGCTGGTCTTTGAAAAGAGATTGTCCCTCGAAAAATTATAAAAGTAAAGCCCATAAAAGGCGTTTTATGGAAATATAAAATATATTTTCGACATTTTCCTCTTTATTTACTTCGATGTATCCTAATTTCTCGAAATATTACTGACATTATAAATATATCTGTTATTTTATTTCTCTTGTTTTGATTTTTGTAGTGTGAAATGAAAATAATTGTTTAAAAAAAAATCAGAGCAAATCTAGCAAAATCATAGATAGTTTCATGAATTGTGTGCATGAATGGACCCAAAACCATTTTCATATCTAGGGCAACGAAACCACTGTTGACCAGTGTAATCTGTGGCGCATATATTTAACTCCATATGCGATCGAATAATAATTTAAGAAATATTCCTGCATTGAAATCAGTAGGCCGATCCTCCGAGTTCTAAAAAAGTGGGAATTCCCTTCATTCGACCTGTCACCGCCTGTGAAATATCATTTTATTCAAATCCGGCAGCTCAACCGCAATAAGGGATTTGGAAACCTTTCAGTCTTGTTGGTGAATATTGGATTCATCCTCTGAAGATCTCGGACGTCTCGAATATGAGCTAAACGAATTCTTATTCTCCATTTGGTACAATTCATTAAAATTTTAATGAAATTCAGCCCAAGACGTGTCCGGAAAATGAAAATGACTGAATAATAAGGCGAGCTCCGCGAAAAAATCTGAATAAGGAATAATGATGCACTTACGTCGGAGTTGTCGCTTGTTTCGCCTTAAGTTCATATTACCTCGGGAAAATGGGATTTCCCGGGAGGAGGAAGAAGAGATTGGTAACGAATAACTACAGAAGCAAAGAAATCTAACCATTATTATTTAGATTTGGGCATAATCGAATGATTTGAATAATTGTTTTGTAAGTTCTCGAGAGGTTTTGGTAATCGAATGATCGCTCGAGATATTAATCACTCGAGATTTTTATCGCTCTCAGGGACGGGCCGAGGCCAAATTTTTCGGGGGGAGAATTCAAATTTACCATGGTAAATTCGAATTAAGTGTCCAATACAGGAGAATGGACAACATAATTTACCATGGTAAATTCGAATTAAGTGTCCAATACAGGAGAATGGACAAAATAATCTACCATAGTAAATTCGATTAAGGGTGTCCAATACAGAAGGATGGACAATAGAACATACGCGCAAAAGCTTCTGACTTCACGTCAGTGCTTGAACCAATTTTTTTTTCATGATTTTTTAAAAATTTTCAAGGGGTACGGTTCTTAAAATTTTTTTTTCGTCATTTTTTTCAAATTTTCTAGGGGTACGGTTCTTACAAAATTTTGAACACGTCTTTATGTTGATTTTCTACTACTAGTTACCTAACTTCAATTCGATCGAATATTTATTTTTTGAGTTATCAAGGAAATAATATTCCAGGTGGGTATAACTCGGAAACCGTTTGACCGATTATGCCCAAATTCGAACTCAACTGTCCCTTTCGGATACGCAACCTACCCTGAAAATTGCAAGTCCATATCTGCTTTCGTTCGAAAGTTATCGAGGCAACGGTCACCCATCTACTGAACTCACACAAGAATGCTCGAATCTCCAACAATTTTTAACCGATCGTATTAAAACTTGAAACTTGGCAGTAAAGTTAGGTTATGAAGGCTCTTGCAAAATTTCAGCAATTTCAAACGAATAGTTACTGATATATAGAATTTTTTTTTTATTTTCAATGATTTATTAAAAATTTTCTACAAATGCTATCCTCACCAAATTTTGCAAACATTTTTGCGTTGGCGTTCTACAACTAGTAATCATGTTTGAATTCAATCGGTTCAGTATTTTTCGAGTTAATGAGGAACAAAAAACCACCAAATTTCAGAAAATTTCAGATGGCTATAACTCTAAAACCGTTTGGCCGGTTATGCTCATAAACAAACTGTAATGTTGCGTTCTGGTGCACATCCTAACCTGAAAACTTCAAGCCGCTATCTCTTTCCGTTCTCAAGTTATCGTGACAACAAAAATATTTTTTAATAATTTTTTTTTAATTTTCTAGCCATACGATTCGCATAAAATTTCACGAACGTGCTTAGGTTCATATTCTACAACTACTCATAAAGTTTCAATTTGATCGGATTTATATTGGTTGAAAACAAAATTATTACTCGGAAACCACTGGGCCGATTATGCCCATTAACGAACTTGTCCGTCGTATTGGGATGCGCCACCCACCCTGAAAATTTCAAGTCGCTAGCTCTCTTCGTTCTCAAGTTATCGTGGCAACGGCTGGACGGACAGAATCAAATTTGACCTCGAATTCTTCATTGGGGAGTCGAACTAAATCGTTTGAGACCATTTTCATCAAAAAAATCGAAAGTTACAGACATTTGGGCAAAACTATAACGCGATGTTCCCCAGAACATACGCGCAAAAACTGAAGGTGACGGATGGGGGGTCCAACTGCTTTGAAAACTCCGTTCGACATTGGGGATCACCCTCCCACCTCCTTCCACCTCCTTAAGCCCGTCCCTGGTAATGCGTACTGGTTATTCCGTTCGCAGAACTGTCCATTTGCAAGAAACCCAGAACATACAAACTTCTTTTCCGAAATTCTTAAAAAAAAAACTTATCTATTTCTATCATTAAAAGAAAGGAGCAAACTGCGTACTGACATATTTACGTTGCTAAATTCAATAGAAATATAAGCTCGACAGCTCAAATTGGTACCAGAGGGTTTTTTTATGACATACTGCCTTCGGCGGAACTGAAACATCTAGAGAGCTACCCGCTTTGGGATAACGCTATATAATGATACCTAAATATTTTTTTTGCCGGCTACACCAATTGTGCTTAAAACTATTGAATATTGAATTTACGGCGACAGGAATGTGTACAAGCGTACATGGTCTTATTCCATGTTATCCCATCCCTATTATTTGCCTGCTTTGCATTCATCGGGTCAGGCGATCAAATTCCTTCACATTTTACAACAATTTTTTCGGAAATATTCCAACTCCATTGAAATTTTTCCAACTTTTTGAAAATTTGCCAACTCGTTCAACATTGGTGGGGGATCATCCCCCCCCCCCGTGCTTCCCCTTAGGCTCGTGCCTTATCGCTCTGTAGTAGAGGTGGGTTGTGACAGGAATTCTCCGGAGCAGTGACAGCCTGTGACTGCTCCGGAGAAATCACTGCTCCAAATCACTGCGCTTTTTCGGAGCAGTGACTTTTCTGCGCGCATGAGCGTCGCCGTCATCCGAACATTCGGTCTCGGAAGTAGACAGAGATAGAGATACTGGAATGGATTGGGGATTGGGATTCAATTCAATGGGGCAAGGAACAGGTACTTTGGCTACAATGCCTTCAGCTGCACCTAATGATAAAAGGATTCGAGGGAGAAGGATTAATGGCTAAGTTAATGAATTTTTATTTTAATTATTTCTGTTTTTGCATCACTACTCACACAAAAATAATGTATATTTTTAAACTTTTTGTCAGGCCTCTGAAATGGAAAACGAGGAGTACGAGTAATCATAAAATTAATGTTCCGAATCACAACATTCTAATTCACTTCAGAACAACATAATATACACATTGACAGTTTTTACTGGAGAAACATGTTCGGTGATATTTCGTAGATTGAAAAAATGATTTTTCTTTTGTTTGATTTCGTCGTCAGGAATTTGAATTTTGGAAATTATAACAACTGCTTTCCTAGAAGATTGTCAAAATATTACTCTGAAAACCACGTAGATTTTCGGAAATATTTCATTCTCAAAAAAAATATTTTTTCTCATGGTGTCATGGGTTATTGTATTGTGCTCGTCTCAGAGTTATATTATTTCTTCCAAATGTCTGTTATTTGTGAATTTTAGAGGGAAATTTTCTTGGTGCTTATAGGTATCGAACGCAAATGCGAAAGTATAGTTTGTGGGTGGAAATAGGAGAGATATCTACATTCATATATTTTTTTCTTTATTGTGATTTTTATGAAAAAAACTATTGAAATAGTCATGTCAAATATTGGTACAGAATATTTCAAGTGAGAAGTGGGAAAGCCCTGTGGACAGGAGCTTTAGGCGCTCTTGTTCAAACTTTAATAAATCATATCTCCGAAAGTATTGGTTTCTCAGAATTGGGAATGATATCAATGGATTATTATGATAGAACTGCATCATCAAAGGAATTAAAATATTCAAAATAGTGTAATTCCGACCCCGTGGAACTGCTCCGCCGGCCGGAGCAGTGACAAGAAATCACGTCGATTTCGGAGCAGCCGGAGCAGGCTGCTCCAGTGACAAGCCAGTCACAGTGACAAAATCGCTGCTCCTCAAATCATGACACACCTCTACTCTGTAGTTATGTATCAGGCCTTCTCGCATTAGCGATTATTTTATACCTTCTCTCCGATAGGTTTTGGCTGGCTATACTAGCATCCAGTATTTACAGTTTATTACGTTATTACCTTCAAAACCTTACTCTACAACCAAGTTGCAAGTTTGAATGCGATCGGATCTCTATTGTAGGAGATCCGAGCAGACTTCGGTGAGTTCCGATATTCTAAAAGGAATTTAAATATAATACCTACCCAGTTGAATAAATATTTAATGAATTTCAATTCCAAGAAAACACATATATGTCAGAATTAAAAATTATTCGATCTTAGACGATTCTATCATTACTCAAGTCATTATTTATTATTGATATCCTATACAAGCTAAGAAAACGGTCTATGTCGATGGTAAATTCGATTAAGAGTGTCCAATAGAGGTGAATGGACAATAGAACACGCGCGTAAAAGCTCCTGAAGTGAAGCAATGTATTAGCACATTGTGACATTGTGACTTTGAACTCTTATAGCGTTTTACTTAATCTAGAAAAATGGCTAATGAAAAAATTTGATGACAGTAATCTATGGTTGAAATTATTGTACAACCTAGAGACTTATCCAGTATTATTACTCGCGAAGTCAAGATTTCTTTTCTTCAGTTCGTTTCTTATCATTTCCGATGGAAGATCTTTGCAATTTTATTGTTGAGGCGCCTAGGAAATTTATCCCCGAGCCTCCATATAGACATAAATAATACCAAACCAATTTCCAATGTCCGAGTAACAACGATGTCGTCGTTTCTGCTTTCAATCCTTCCTTTTTTTAAGGTTGACGCGAAGTGTAATTCGTCCATCGAACACTTTGATCTTTTAGCCAAATAAACCATGGAAATATGACGTGAAAATTCATTAGAATTATAGAATACGTCCGTGAAATTTCTGGTCACTGTATGGTGACGAATTTGAGCAATATTTTTGCGATAATCAGAATGATGGCTTTAAGATTCGATTAGATATCCCACAACCGGACTCGATACTCTGTCATTAAATTCTAATAATACCCTCTGGATGTTGAAGACCTTCGAGAACAAATGGAGCAGGATATGTATCGGTTCGTCCATTTCATAAACGATTTGAATTTGAGTGCGGATAAGCTTAGCCAATTTATTTTATAGCCGATTCGCTAATCAACAAAGTGTAGTTAAGAACATGGTATTGCGTTCTCCAGACCGGCATAAGGTACAACAAAATCTATTCAATTTTAGAAGAATTAGAAGCGGATTTTAAGATACTAAATTATAAAAATTGTTCCAAGCACTGACGTGAATCAGGAGCTTTTGCGCGCATGTTCATCGTCACGCCTCATACGAAGTCGATCGAGTATAGTTTCTGTCATATAAAATTTTTCAAGATAGCTGAAAAAATGAAAATGTTACCTTAAACCGACGAAATTACTGTCAATAAGGTTTTATTCACCTTTATTGGACTCTCTTATTCGAATTCACCGTGGATATAGTTCATTTTCTCAGCTTTCATAAGATATGAATACATTTCGTACCATTTTAATGACAGACTTGAGACTGAAATTACTTGACAACTGAGTTTTTTCGTATACATATCATAAGATATTTAAATAATTTCAATTCCAATGGAATATATATGCCGGAATGCTATGATAGTAGACGAAATGATCACCGAATTTTTAATCGCTATCTCTTTCCGTTCTCAAGTTATCGTGGGATACATAATATTATTCATATATTCATTTTTGAAAGATTTTCTATTCATACGATCTTCACAAAATTTTACATACACTTTTATGTTGGAATTCCACAACTAGGTAACAAGCTGCAATTCGATCAGATCTGAATTTTTGGAGTTATCGTGAACATATTATTCCAGTGGGTAGAACTCCGAAACCATTGGGCCGATTATGCCCAACAACAAACTTAACTGTTACATTCGGATGCGCAATCTACCCTGAAAATTCCAATTCGCCATGTCTTTCCGTTCGAAAGTTATCGTGGCAACACTAGAGATCCGATCGTATTAAAATTTGGTGTTAGAGTTAGGTTTTGAAGGTTCCCGCAAAATTGTTTTCCATAATCTTCAATGACATAATCAAATTTGACAACGAATCCTTCATCAGTGAGTCAAACCTCACCTCATGCTCGGCCAAAAATTCGAAAGTTAAAGACATTTGAGCAAAATGATAGCAGGCAGTTCCCCAGAACATGCGCACTATTACAAAACTGCCGACTGTTTCAATAATTATTCACTGAAAGGGGTGAAACAAGCTTTAAACATTAATTAAAACGTTTCGGAATTTAGCGAGGCCAAACAAAGATTACGCAATATACTCGTTGTTAAAATCAAAATATTTTAAAGACACCTATTATAAAGGGTTTTCCAATAAGAGGTGTTATTTTGAATAGCCCGCTATTTCGGTAGATGTCACTTTTGAAGCTGTCATTTTTTGACATTTGACAAGTAGAAACTACGCCATTAATAAAAATCGAACGATACACGCTTCAAGTACGCATTGAAATTATTAAAATTCACTATAAAAATGGTGAAAATTTGGCTTAGACGGTTCGCAAAACTCATTTTTTGGTCGTTCTGGAGTACCTTGTCGGACCGCAATACAGAAATTGGTGGAAAAATTCAAGCTGTTAGGACAAGTTAGTTATGTGAAGAAGAAAACCGGTGCACGTTGCTCAAAATCAGCCGAGAATATTGTTGCTGTAGCCGAAAGTGTTGAAGAAAACCCAGGTTTGTCCATTCCTCGTCGTTCTTTGGAATTAGGCATTCCACAAACGTCATTACACCGTATTTTGCATAAAGATTTGGGTCTTAAGGCTTATAAAGTTCAGTTAACACAAGAACTCAAGCCGGCGATCATCAACAACGTCGTGTCTTTGCTGATTGGGTCGTTGAAATTCACGAAAATTATCCAGAATTCCATCGAAAAATCATCTTGAGTGATGAGGCCCATTTCCACCTCGGTGGCTTCGTCAACAAGCAAAGTTGTTGCATCTGGGGCTCGGAAAACCCAAGAGTTATTGTTAAAAAGCTTTTCTATCCTCAAGGTGTGACTGTTTGGTGCGGTTTATGGGCCGGCGGAGTCATTGGACCTTACTTTTTCGAAAATGAGGCTGGAGCAACAGTTACGGAGAATGGATTGCGCTATCGAGAGATGATTAATGATTTTTTATGGCCGGAATTGGATAGTATTGATCTGGACAACGTTTACTTTCAAGAAGACGGCGCTACGTACCACACAAGCAACTAAACCATTGATCTTTTCCGGGAAAAGTTTCTGAACCGTGTTATCGCTCGAAGAGGTGATCACAATTGGCCACCGAGATCTTGTGATTTAACACCTTGCGACTTGTTCCTTTGAGGCCACGTGAAGGAGAAGGTCTACACCAATAGCCCAGCGTCGATTCAATACCTCAAAGCTGGAATTCGTGAGGCTATCGAAGACATAGGGCAACCACTTTGCGATTTGGTTATGGAAAATTTCATGAAAAGGATATGGTCCTGTAAGCGTGGTCGTGGTGGTCATTTGCCTGATGTTATTTTCCACTATTAACGGCATAGCTTCTTCTTTATAATGAAATAATCATCCGATCATTTATATTGAAAAATGGCATTTTTCTTTGAATATCAAAATAACACCTCTTATTGGAAAACCCTTTACTACACAGACACACAGTTTGTTATATGGTTGACCCGCCTACAAAATTCCGAAACGTTTTAATTAATGTGTAGAGCTTGTTTCGTCCCTTTCAGTGAATAATTTTTGAGGCAATCGGGTTTCTTGTAATTTTTGGCGCTCTTGTTATAATTTAGTTTATCTTGTTCCTCTGAAAAAAGGGACTATCAATTTGCCCAAATGATAGACATGACTTTTCTGGCCGAGAATGGTCTCAAACGTTCAGTTTTGACTCACTCATGAAGAATCCGAGGTCAATCTTAATTCTGTCCGGCCTTCAACACGATTACTGTCGAACGCAATGAGTTACAGAGTTAAATTTTGCAAGGTATAATAAAATCAAGAGATTAGCGACAAATTTCGCTAATTAGTTGATTTTATTATATTCTATTTTGATATTTGGAATCAATGAACAAGAAAGTGATAATATTTCTGAATAGAAAATGCTGCGACCTTCCAAACTTCCTATTTGATGAATTAGGGTTTCTACCTGTCTTTCGAAGGGGATTGAAGCTAGGGTTCGCATTTTTACGAAGAAGAATGACAATATAAAAATTGAATTTGACGTGTTTCGGGATTTTCCATAAATATGTACAGTAACCAAGATAATGAATTTATTCCATTTGGCTTTTCAACACTGTACATCATCATCATGCGGTAGAGAAAAAGTAAAACGTGACTTTCTTTAAATATTTTGGCCAATTCTAAATCTTGTTTCCTTGGATCTCCGATAACCATACATTTAAATGGTGTACATGAGCGCTTAAGCATCTGACCACACGTAAGTGCTTTTATGATTTTCTCATAGAAAACATTGGTCGATGATCCCAATAGGATACTTTTCAGCTGCTGTATCCTGGACATTTAGAATTGACGAAGTACAGTATCATTATTTTTCACCATTAAGCTCCGATTTTATGAGCTTCCGTGACACATACTGGTCAGCGTGAAATAATATTATTTTCATTCCGCAAATTCTGTTACGTAATCTCATCGTAACGTCTAATTCTAAGAACATTCATCGTCGTAAAGATATCGAGTATAGGTCGTAGTATGGGCCGGTATAATCTTAATGGTCAATCCAAGTAGTAAAATGTTTATAACTAACAATAATGTTGACCTTGAACCAAACGGTAATCAAATAAAATAGCCTTCAATAAAAGGGTAATATCGAGTAATCGCAATGCAACCTCATCATTCAGAATTCATATGGTGCAATATTGAAAATGTTATGTGAACTTTAAGACTCACTATAGATTCAGGGAATGTATTCGAGTGAATTAGTGAGACGTTATAGGTTAGCATCTTGCGAATTCAAGGCTTGTATTCACTAAATGCTTCAGATTTATTCCATTCGAGAGCCTCTATGAACCGGATATCAAGGTACATAATCTAAATATACAGTGTGGAACAGCCAAATGGAATAAATTCGATAACGGATAAATGAGAGCGTGTTTGGAAAAACGCTTGGACACGTCAATTTGTATTTTTAACTGAGCATTTTTTTCAAAAAAAAAAAATTATATAGGGTGCGTCATGTGACAGTGGCCAATACCCACTTTCTTATTTTAAATGCAAGCCCCTGTATATTATTAATTTTTTGGATTCTTCAGAGAATTCTAGACATAAATAATGTCCTATACCTATCTTCAACTGTTTCGGAAATATTAAGTGTTTTCAGATTTATTACAAAAATTAACATTAAAAAATTTTTTTATTTCACAAATTCGCTACATTACACTAACAACCTAATAATTAATACTGATTATTTCTTAATAATTAAAAAAAAAACAAAAAAATATTAATGTCAATGTAGTAAATGTTCAAAATGCTCGCCGCGAACGTCTGAAAACACTTAATATTTCCGAAACAGTTGAAGATAGGTATAGGACATTGTACATGATTTATGTCTAGAATTCTCTGAAGAATCCAAAAAATTAATAATATACAGGGGCTTGCATTTAAAATAAGAAAGTGGGTATTGGCCACTGTCACATGACGCACCCTATATAATTTTTTTTTTTTGAAAAAAATGCTCAGTTAAAAATACAAATCGACGTGTCCAAGCGTTTTTCCAAACACGCTCTCATTTATCCGTTATCGAATTTATTCCATTTGGCTGTTCCACACTGTATAAAAATCAATGCCACTTTTCGTTGTTTAATTGTTGTTAATTTAATAACTCAAGAATGGGCTCACCTATCCAAACCAAATGTTCAGGCTTTGTTCGGACTATTTAGTAGATGGTGTATGTGAAGTTTGCACAAAATCGGTCGAGTGGTTCTTCATTTATCAAAGGAAACTTTTTGAAAATGTTACCATAAACGTGATGTTTTTTTGGATATTAAGGGGTAAATTTCGAAGGGGTTAATAGAGGAAAAATAAGGAAGTTTCGTAGAGTTTCGCGTTTTCGGGGCGAAAAGAGGGGAGTGTATTTAAAAAAATCGCGAAAAGGCGAAATCACAAAATAATTAATTTTTTATTTTATAGATATTTTTCAGAGTTTGGGAGAGAAAACCCAGAAAGAAACCATTTAATGATGAATATACCTCCCACAGTATCCTCTTATTATTACTTTTCAGATTTCAGTTGATTTCGCATGAATTATTTCACGTATTAACGCTAAAAATATGGCTTGAAGGTTCATGCAGTATTTCGTGAGAGTGTGTGAGGCGCGAATAGAACATGTGCGCAAAAGCTCCTGACTTCACGTCATAGCTTATTTAAATGCTTCAGGTTTTCGCTCAACCATCAAATTATAATAGTTATTTTTGTATCTAGTGCGCGAAATGCTACTTTGGTGATCGAGAACTGATTTTTTTAACGAGGCGCAGCCGAGTTAAAAAAATAGTCGAGATCACCAAAGTATTTCGCGCATGAGATGCAAACAAAATTTTTTCTACAAATGCCAAAACTATTGTTCTAAAATAAGTAACATGCGTAGCTTAATATGAAAAATAGTATTGAACTGGCTTAAAATATTTTTCCAAATCAAGTAAATACTGTAACTATGAAAATAAAATGGCATTTGTTTGTTTGGTTGAGGAGCATAAAGGTTAAAATATAAAAACTCCATATAGTTTACAGGCAGTGTGCGAAGTGAGTACTTCGCACACTACTTCGCGCACGGTGTCATGGTAACGAAGGAAAATGAAAAAAAGGGTCACTTCGCATATTGTTTTCAATGCGCGAACCTTGTCATTTTTTGACGTTTGTAGAAAAAAAAAATTAAGAACCGTACCCCTAGAAAATTTAAAAAAAATCACGAAAAAAAAAATTTGTTCAAGCACTGACGTGAAAGCTGAAGCTTTTGCGTGTATGTTCTATTGTCCATTTTTATGTATTGGACACCCTTAATCGAATTTACCATGGTAAATTATGTTGTCCATTCTCCTGTACTGATCATCTACCATCTACTGAACTCACACAAGAATGCTCGAATCTCCAACAATATTTAACCGATCGTCTTAAAACTTGAAACTTGGCAGTACAGTTAGGTTATGAAGGCTCTCGCAAAATTTCAGCAATTTCAAACGAATAGTTACTGATATATATAATTTTTTTTTCAATTTTCAATGATTTTTTGAAAATTTTCTACAAGTACTATCCTCACGAAATTTTGCAAGAATTTTTGCGTTGGCATTCTACAACTAATAACCATGTTTGAGATCAATCGGTTCAGTATTTTTCGAGTTAATGAGGAACAAAAAACAACCAAACTTCAGATGGCCATAACTCTAAAACCGTATGGCCGATTATGCTCATAAACAAACTGAAATGTCGCGTTCTGATGCATATCCTAACCGGAAAACTTCAAGCCGCTTTCTCTTTCCGTTCTCAAGTTATCGTGACTACAAAAATATTTTTTTTTAATTTTTTAATAATTTTCTAGCCATACGATTCGCACAAAATTTCACAAACGTGCTTAGGTTCATATTCTACAACTACTCACCAAGTTTCAATTCGATCAGATTTATATTGGTTGAAAACAAAATCATTACTCGGAAACCACTGGGCCGATTATGCCCATTAACGAACTTGTCCGTCGTATTGGGATGCGCCACCCACCCTGAAAATTTCAAGTCGCTAGCTCCTTTCGTTCTCAAGTTATCGAGGCAACGGCCGGCCGGACAGAATCAAATTTGACCTCGAATTGTTCATTGGGGAGTCGAACTAAATTGTTTGAGACCATTTTCGTCAAAAAATTCGAAAGTTAAAGACATTTGGGCAAAACTATAACGCGATGTTCCCCAGAACATACGCGCAAAAATTCAAGCATCAAATCTTTCGCGAAATACACCAACTCCAAATTCCTATAATCCGAGAGGGTTAAGGGAGTATAAATCATCACGACTTACCAGAAACTCCCCTGCGGACAGGGCTCTGAAACATAATTCTGTCAATTTGGTTTTAAATTTTCTCATTATAACCCTCTTGCTGACATAAATTCAGTCCACTGAGTCAGTCCCTAATATTGCCTGGGAGGTTTGAGAATTATTATCTCAATTTCAGGCAACTATGTGCATTTGAGGAACAAATATTCGCAGATTATTGCATTGCAGTCACATTTGGTCGAATCCGTTTCTAGTTTTGTGTGTCTACATTCGCCGCTGATTGAGGGTTATTTTCCAGCTCGGCGTGATTACGAACATTGATTGGGGCCAGTGCTATACATCGTGACAGTTGGTTAGTATTTGACTGTATGCGATCAATATGTTTTCTTGCTGATCAGTTGGTGTAAGGCCGGCCCTGTATAATCTAGTCAACAAGTGCTTTCTAGGTCAACATTTTTGCACATTCTCCGAAACTTACGATTGAGGTGTCATTCGATTCGGAATGGCATATAGATAGTTTTTGAGAAAATGATAAGGCTGCTCGCTTAAACTGCAATAGTTATAAACAATTAAATGAAAAAAAAAAATTTTAATAACCGTACCCCTAGAAAATTGTGATTTTTAAAAATTTTCTAGGGGTACGGTTCTTAAAATTTTTTTTTTCGACATTTTTTTCAAATTTTCTATGGGTACGGTTCTTACGAAATTTTAAACACGTCTTTATGTTGATTTTCTACTACTAGTTACCAAGCTTCAATTCGATCGAATATTTATTTTTTGAGTTATCAAGGAAATAATATTCCAGGTGGGTATAACTCGGAAACCGTTAGACCGATTATGGCCAAAAACGAAATCAATTCTCCCTTTCGGATACTCAACCTACCCTGAAAATTGCAAGTCCCTATCTCCTTTCGTTCGAAAGTTATCGAGGCAACGGTCACCCATCTACTGAACTCGCACAAGAATGCTCGAATCTCCAACAATATTTAACCGATCATATTGAAACTTGAAATTTGGCAGTAGAGTTAGGTTATGAAGGCTCTTGCAAAATTTCAGCAATTTCAAACGTATAGTTACTGATATATAGATTTTTTTTTTATTTTCAATGATTTATTAAACATTTTCTACAAATGCTATCCTCACCAAATTTTGCAAACATTTTCGCGTTGGCATTCTACAACTAATAACCATGTTTGAATTCGATCGGTTCAGTATTTTTCGAGTTAATGAGGAACAAAAAACCACCAAATTTCAGAAAATTTCAGATGGCTTTAACTCTAAGACCATTTGGCCGATTATACTCATAAACAAACTGAAATGTCGCGTTCTGGTGCACATCCTAACCTGGAAATTTCAAGCCGCTATCTCATTCCGTTCTCAAGTTATCGTGACAACAAAAATATTTTTTAATAATTTTTTTAAAATTTTCGAGCGATACGATTCGCACAAAATTTCACAAACGTGCTTAGGTTCTTTTTCTACAACTACCCACCAAGTTTCAATTCGATCGGATTTATATTAGTTGAAAACAAAATTATTACTCGGAAACCACTGGGCCGATTATGCCCATTAACGAACTTGTCCGTCGTATT
The DNA here is from genome assembly GCA_937662695.2 of Halyzia sedecimguttata. Lineage (NCBI taxonomy): Eukaryota > Metazoa > Arthropoda > Insecta > Coleoptera > Coccinellidae > Halyzia > Halyzia sedecimguttata. The sequence continues at coordinate 106,931,090 of OW569414.2, forward strand.
GGGATGCGCCACCTACCCTGAAAATTTCAAGTTGCTAGCTCTTTTCGTTCTCAAGTTATCGTGGCAACGGCCGGACGGACAGAATCAAATTTGACCTCGAATTCTTCATTGGGGAGTCGAACTTAATCGTTTGAGACCATTTTCGTCAAAAAATTCGAAAGTTACAGACATTTGGGCAAAACTATAACGCGATGTTCCCCAGAACATACGCGCAAAAATTGGTTCAAGCACTGATGTGAAGTCAGGAGCTTTTGCGCGTATGTTCTATTGTCCATTCTCCAGTATTGGACACCCTTAATCGAATTTACCATGTGTCTAATACAGGAGAATGGACAATAGAACATACGCGCAAAATCTCCTGTCTTCACGTCAATGCTTGAACCAATCTTTTTTCGTAATTTTTTTGGAATTTCCTAGGGGTACGGTTCTTACAAAATTTTAAACACGTCCTTATGTTGATTTTCTACTTCTAGTTACCAAGCTTCAATTCTATCGAATCTTTATTTTTTAGTTATCGAGGAAATAATATTCCAGGCGGGTATAACTCGGAAACCGTTAAACCGATTATGCCCAAAAACGAACTCAACTCTCCCTTTAGGATACGGTCCTACCCTGAAAATTGGAAGTCCCTATCTCCTTTCGTTCGAAAGTTATCGAGGCAACTGTCACCCATCTCACACAAGGCTGCTCGAATCTCGAACAATATTTAACCGATCGTGTTAAAACTTAAAACGTGGCAGTAGAGTTAGGTTCTAAAGACTCTTGCAAAATTTCAGCAATTTCAGACGAATAGTTACCGATATAAAGAATTTTTTCTTCAAATTTTCAATGATTTCTCAAAAATTTTCTACAGATACTATCCTCACGAAATTGTGGAAGTATTTTCGCATTGGCATTTTACAACTAATAACCATGTTTCAATTCAATTGGTTCAGTATTTTTCGAGTGAATGAGAAGAAAAAAATAACCAAATTTCAGAGTGCTGTAACTCTAAAACCGTTGTGTCGATTATACTTATAAACAAACTCAAATATCGCGTTCAGATGCACAACCTAACCTGAAAACTTCAAGCCGCCATCTCTTTCCGTTCTCAGGTTATCGTGACAACAAAAATATTTGTTAATAATTTTCTAGCAATACGATTCTCACAAAATTTCACAAACGTGCTTAGGTTCATATTCTACAACTACTCACCAAGTTTCAATTCGATCGGATCTATAATGGTTGAAAACAAAATTATTACAAAGAAACCATTGGGCCTATTATGCCCATTAACGATCTTGTCAGTCGTATTGGGATGCGCCACCTACCTTGAAAATTTCAAGTTGCTAGCTCTTTCCGTTCTCAAGTTATCGTGGCAACGGCCGGACGGCCGGAATCAAATTTGACCTCGAATTCTTCATTGTGGAGTCGAACCAAATCGTTTGAGACCATTTTCGTAAAAAAATTCGAAAGTTACAGACATTTGGGCAAAATGATAACGCGATGTTCCCTAAAACTAAAACAACCCTAAATCAAAAACTATTTGAGATAATTCAACTTTGAAAAAATATTCAAAAGGGAGGAAATTTCGTAAGAAAATTTTTCAACTCCCGGAATTAGGACCAATATTTATAATATGAATATGGATCATGCGGAGTAATATCAATAAGTCGAAAAGTTTAATTATACCCGTTAAACTTTTCCACTTAGAAATATTTATAATTTTCCCAGAGAGTTGAAAATACTCCTGAAAACGTTTACTGCGGTTTACGTAAGCCTCGCCCCCTTCGGACCTTTCATCAATAAATATAATTCAAACTTTTTAAATATGAAAATAAAAAATGGGTTCAAGCCCTGTGGACAGGAGCTATCTGACGCTCTAGTTCAAACAGACAAATTATATCTCCGAAACTATTGGTTTCTCAGAGTTGGGAATTATATCAATGTATTCATATGATAGAACTGCATCAAAAAGGAAATTCAATTCAAATAATAGTTTATTTATGAAGATTAAATGAGCAATCATGAGAATGAGAACTGCACCACATTTTCAAATTTTTTTTTTGACACTTTGCGGTAATCTGGTCAATACAAAACTTCACATGCGTATAAAGGTCATGATTCTACAATTTGGTGCTAAATTTCAGATAGATCGAGTGATCGGTTTCGGAAATATTCATAAAAAATATTTTTACTAAAATCGGCCATAACTCCGAAACCCCTTGATGGTTTTCGCCCATTAACGAACTTGTCCGAGATATTTACGCTCCAAAACCACCTAGCAATTTTCAATCCGCTAACTCCTTTCGTTCGAGAGTTATCGTGCCTACGGCCGGTCGGCCGGCCGGACAGAATCGATTTCGCACTCGGATTCTTGATCAGTGAGTCGAACCAAATCATTTGAGACCATTTTCAGCCAAAAATTCCAAAATTACAGACACTTGGGCAAATTGATAAGCAATCTGTTCCGAGGAACTAGAGCGCCAAAAAAACAAGTTTCGTATGACAATTGCCCAAAACAGGTTTAAAGTACCTACAAATAGTAGGTATTCCATAAAACTTGTATAAAATAATAAATTACCTTGTAATCGATCAAAAATTTCCTGATCTACGTTCACAAAATTTTCTCCTCTCTCGAACTTTGGAATTATGCTTTCAATATTTACGTAATAATTTCAAACATTTTCGGGTGAGGTCACCGTTGCATCGCTAAAATACGAGTATTTCAACCCCAATATTCTTGAAGTTAAAATATTCCCTTCTGTCAAGTTGACTTTATGGCAATTCATACATAGAATATACATAGAATAACTATATCAATCTGTGAAATACGATTTACATTGAAATTTTGAAAAATCATATCTCCGAAAGTATTAGCTTGTTAGAGTTAAAAATGATATGAATTGATTCTTATGATAAAACTGCTTATTAAAAAAAATTTAATTTGGAATTTGTTCTGTAAAAAAAAATTTTTTTTTTTATTACTCCGAAACCTTCTGTCCGGTTTTGCCCAGTAACGAACTTAGCTGAGATATTCATCCCCCAAACCTACTCTGAAAATTTCAACTCTCTAGTTCATTCCGTTCGAGAGTTATCGTGCCTACGGCCGGACCGGACGGCCGGACCGGCCGGACAGAATGAATTTCGACCACGGATTCTTGATCAGTGAGTCGAACCAAATCGTTTAAGACCATTTTCATCGAAATATTCGAAAATTACAGACATTTGGGCAAATTGATAAGCACTCAGTTCCGAGGAACTAGAGCGCCAAAAATTGAAAAAATTCAGGCGTCTGTAGAATAGCCCAATGAACAATAATCCGTGGTCCAACAATGTTTATCGTGACTTTTCGATTTGTTATCCATCAGATAATTAACAATTTTTTGTAGCACGAACATTAACATTGCAAGTGGAATATTTGTTAAACTATCAATCTCAGAAGTTTTTCTTTCGTGGAGCAATTTTTCGAAGGTCTTTGAGAAATTGTCAATTTTCGTTCAGTTATTAACAATTTACTCAAGTGAAAAATTATAAAGCTTCAATTATGTTCGAAAAGGAAATTTTAAATTATCTCATAAACGACGCATTGGTTTATAACGATTTTTAAAAAAAATAGGAGATAATAATTATTAAAAATAATTTTTGAGTAGCTTCTGATCATAAGAAAACGGATCAATAGTAATATTATAAGTTGAAGCTTTATAATTTTTCACTTAAGTAAATTGTTGACAACAAAACGAATATTAACAATTTTTAAAATTTTCCAATAGAAATCTATTCTAAGACCTTTAAAAATAGCTCCACGAAAGGGAAAAATTTTCAGATTAATAGATTAACAATTAGCATACTTGCAATGTTAATGTTCATGCTACAAAAAGTACTTAATTAACTGATGGATAACTAATTGAAAAAACGCAATAAGCATTTTTGGACCACGGATTATTGTTCATTGATCTATCCTACAGGCGCCTGATTTTTTTTAATTCTTTATTTTCATATTTAATAAGTTTAAATAATTTTTATTCATCAAAGGTACGAAGGGGGCGAGGCTTGCGCAAGCCGGAGTACCCGTTTTCGGGAGAATATTCAACCCTCTAGAAAAATTCCAGCCGAAAATCTTGCAGAATTACTAGCAATTGTTATACCATTTTGGGATCCTCATTAAATGTGCCAACTCTTACAGTTACTTGCCGAACTAGCGTAGTACATTTTTGGCGCTCTAGTTCCTCGGAACTGGGCAAAATCGGACAGAAGGTTTCGGAGTAATAAAAAAAAAATTTTTTTTTACAAAACAAATTCCAAATAAATTTTTTTTTAATAAGCAGTTTTATCATAAAAATCCATTCATATCATATTTAACTCCAACAAGCTGATACTTTCGGAGATATGATTTTTCAAAATTTCAATGTAAATCGTATTTGACAGATTGATATAATTATTCTATGTATATTCTATGTATGAATTGTCATAAAGTCAACTTGACAGAAGGGAATATTGTAACTTCAAGAATATTGGGGTTGAAATACTCGTATTTTAGCGATGCAACGGGGACCTCACCCGAAAATGTTTGAAAATATTACGTAAATATTGAAAGCATAATTCTGTAGTTCGAAAGAGGAGAAAATTTTGTGAACGTAGATCAGGAAATTTTTGATCGATTACAAGGTAATATGTTATTACTTATCTTCTTTTATACATGTTTTATGGAATACCTACTATTTGTAGGTACTTTAAACCTGTTTTGGATAATTGTCATACGAAACTTGTTTTTTTGGCGCTAGTTCCTCGGAACAGAGTGCTTATCAATTTGCCCAAGTGTCTGTAATTTTGGAATTTTTGGCTGAAAATGGTCTCAAATGATTTGGTTCGACTCACTGATCAAGAATCCGAGTGCGAAATCGATTCTGTCCGGCCGGCCGACCGGCCGTAGGCACGATAACTCTCGAACGAAAGAAGTTAGCGGATTGAAAATTGCAAGGTGGTTTTGGAGCGTAAATATCTCGGACAAGTTCGTTAATGGGCGAAAACCATCAAGGGGTTTCGGAGTTATGGTCGATTTTAGTAAAAATATTTTTTATGAATATATCCGATACCGATCACTCGATCTATCTGAAATTTAGCACCAAATTGTAGAATCATGACCTTTATACGCATGTAAAGTTTTGTATTGACCAGATTACCGCAAAGTGTAAAAAAAAAATTTGAAAATGTGGTGCAGTTCTCATTCTCATGATTGCTCATTTAATCTTTATAAATAAACTATTATTTGAATTGAATTTCCTTTATGATGCAGTTCTGTCATTTGAATACATTGATATAATTCCCAACTCTGAGAAACCAATACCAGATATAATTTGTCTGTTTGAACTAGAGCGCCAGAAAGCTCCTGTCCACAGGGCTTGACCCCATTTTTCTCAGTACAGGCAGATGAAAGTGGACGAAATGTGAGCTTTGAATATTTAGTGGGGCAAAAAGTAACATTTTGGTCCAAAGTGAGACAAAATTCATGAAGTTCTGGGCAGTAACATACGGATGCATTATTCAGGATGATATAACAAAAATAAAATTGGCAAAAAATTAGGATTCGTAGAAATGGGAATTGAATAACCTTCCAAAGTATAGATTTTGTCGATTTTCTTTGAATGCCTATATTTTTAAAATTGCATCACCTAGATTGTTTTCAATATTTTTCTGATAAGTATCATGACTTGTAATACTACCCGCTCGCGGCTTGACGTCGACTTCTGGGACACCCTGTATATTTATTTCGAAAATTAAATTTATGTTCTTAATTTTAATGTCAATAATTGGCCCTACACCGTCTCGTGTTTCTTGCTGTACAAAGAATTGAATAAGAACTACTTCATCTCTATTTCAAGATTGTTGTGCAGAGGAAACGCATTTAATCAATTTATTGGCCAATTCATATATTTTTTTCTTCCTGGGGTTCTTAAAAAATAACTAATTCAATGGATTCGCTAGTGCTTTAAATCCGGAATATACGATATCCCGAGCTACCGCATTGAAGGCGTAGGCCGCCAAGAGACCATTAAATGCGGGATCTCTATAGACGGCTGTGGTGTAAATATAAATTTTGAATCAAATTAAGGTTTTAGCATGTCTGTGTCTGTTCCAGGGCGCTTTCATGTCGTCCAACTGTCTGTAAAGTACGAATTTTGATCCGAAAATGGTATGACACCATTGAATTAGACTCACTGATGAATAATTTGTGGTCGACTCCAATTTCGTCCATCCGGCCGATCTTCCGGCCGTAAAAGATATCTTTCAAACCATAATAATTGAAGTATTCTTTGAAGGATTCTTTAGAAGGTGCAATCATCATTCAATGGTTTTTTTTGAGTTTTCTCTCCCCAAATTTCTATAGTATGAAAAAAATTGTTCAGGAGCTTTGGCGCTCTTGTTCAAACTTTGACAAATCATATCTCCGAAAGTATTGCTTTCTTAGAGTTGGGAATGATACCAATGGATTCTTATGATGGAACTGCATCATAAAGGAAATTCAATACGAATAATTGTTTGTCTATCAAGATTAAATGAGCAATATTCAATGCTTTAATGCTTCAAAAATTATCATTAAAAATAATAAGGAAAGTATCATCGAAATGTCTAAAGCAAGGCTGAGCATTTCTGATATTTGAGTAGGTATAGGCTGACGAGCAAATTATGTTAATAGTTCGAAATATATTAATAAAATACAATCCACTTTTCATAATTTAATAGTTCATACCATTAACACATTCATTCTGCATTATGAACCTTAACTCAAGAAAATTTGATACACAAATGTAGGTCCATATTTCAGCTTCTTTTTGCTAGCAGGATCATGAAAATACTTCATATAGGAACATGTCTCACTACTTAAAGAAGTAAATGGTAATATTAACCTCAGTGGTCAACGAACAATAATTTGTTTTGATGATTCCATTATGTTCTTCTTTCCTATTCCCTTCATAAACTACATCATTAAAATGATCCAATTCTAAATATTCTGAAACATCATCCCGAATTTATACATTATTCAATATGCAACGATTAGTCAATATGATTTTCGCTTTCAAAACAGTCTTGTGTATATTCACAAATTCGAAACTTCGAATCGGATACTTGTTTTACAGAAGAAAATATTTTCAAACTACGAATTTACATGTCTCTAATAGCTAGATAAGATGACATTTATGAACAGTGAACACAGACATATAGAATTCGCATTTTGTGAAAACATAGAAATACGATGTATTATTACAATTTTGAAAAATAATATCTCCGAAAGTATTGGTTCTTTAGAGTTGAAAATAGTATCTATGGATTCTTATGATAAAAGTGCATCTTAAAAAAAATTGAATTTGAAAGTTGATGTAAAAAAAAATGTTTTCGTCACTCCGAAACCATCAGACCGATTTCGCACAATAACAAACTTAACCAAGATATTCATCCCTCAAACCTACTCTGAAAATTTCAACTGTGTAGCTCATTCCGTTTGAGAGTTATCGTGTTAACGGAGGGCCGGCCGGACCGGCCGGCCGGACAGAATTGGCTCTGACCACGGATTCTTGATCAGTGAGTCAAACCAAATCGTTTAATACCATTTTCAGCCCATAAGTTCAATTTCCGAGCACATCCTGTAGGATATGCATACGTGAACTATTTGACATTATCGTTTTTAGTGGATAATGAAAAGGTTCAAAGTTTCAAGAATGAAAAAGTGATTATCGTCAGTCAGATTCATAAAGAAAACTGGTTTTTGTGTAAAACATACTAAAATCGATATTTCATTCAATAGCTGAAGGTTTGGCACGGCTACACTTCAAATATGCACTATTGTTGAGAATGACCATACACTTCCGCACATTAGAGGCACTATTTCTATTATAACGGAATGATCTTCCCTTGCGTTAATTCACGTGAAATATACTTCACGTTACCCCCAAATAAAGAAGTCGAAAAGTATAAATTTATCATGATTTCCAATTACCAGATATAATTTAAAGTCCGCGATTTTCCAGAGCACATCCTGTATAATATACACGTGGACTAATGAACGCTATCGTTTTAGTAGGTAATAAAAGGTTCAAGAATAAAAAATTGAATATCATCTGTCAAGTCGCAATATAATTCCTAAAAAATCTATTTGACCAATAAGCTAATTAACTCACATATTTGGTAGTGAAAAAGCATACCATACTACGGTTAAATAATGTTCATTATGTGAATAAAAAATCAATCATTTCATTATTCGCTCTAATATTAATTTTAATGACTTTTGTACGATATATTCCATCCGAGTAACGATGTCATCAATCAACAAATCCATGAGTTAAATATACGATAGTTCAATCAATAAATAAACTATCGTTAGAACATGAAAGAAATCCGTATACAACTCATTTGTCGTCGTACAAGTTCATCCATTGAAAGCTTTCAACATTCCTTGAAAACAGGTAATTTTGTGTCTAATACCTATCATTGAATTTGTTTTGAATGGTCCGCTGATCGAGGATGTTATTCAGTTGCGTTTGCTATAAAAAGTACATGCTGAACAGTAAACACAATCGAATATACAAGGCTAAATACCGTGGGAATATTCAATTTATTTCTGGATAGTCCCTTGTTTTGCTTTGGTATTGTCTCGAATAATGAATCGTGCAGCAGAAACATGTTTGTGGTATCCAAAATGATTTTAAATCATATGCTGGTCAAAGGTTTAAAATTGGTTCAATCCCTGTGGAGCTTTGGTGCTCTTGTTCAAACAAATTATATCTCCAAAAGTATTGATTTCTCAGAGTTCGGAATTATATCAATGGAATCTTATGATGGAACTGAATCATAAAATAAAATAAATTAAATAAGAACCCATTGATATCATTCCCAACTCGGAGAAACCAATACTTTCGGAGTTATGATTTGTCAAAGTTTGAACAAGAGCCCCAAAGCTCCTGTCCACAGGGCTTTCCCACTTTTTCAATTTGGCCTCTGTGCGTCAATTATCAAGAATTTTCGTAATTAAGTTCAAAACGTAGGTCTCTGACTCATCTCATGTTGGATTTATATACATCAGGAAATTATTATTAGAGTATTCTATGAAATCATATACATAGAATTGAGAATAAGTATTGAAATTTTGAAAAATCATATCTCCGAAAGTATCAGTTCGTTAGAGTTGAAAATGACATCAATGGATTCTTATGATGAAACTCAAAAAAAAATTGAATTAAAAATTTTTAATGTAAAAATTTTCAGAGTAGGTTTGGGAGATAAATATCTCATCTGAGTTCGTTATTGGGCAGAATAGGCCTAATGGTTTCGGAGTAACCGTTTTTAGAAAATCGAAGAGGAAGAATTTGGAAAGGTCATGCATCTTTTGAATTTCAGAAATATCATCACAGGGTGTGTCAAATTTTGTGTCGAAAATTGTGATAAAAAATTGGCCATAACTTCTGTTTTTCAAATTAGAACCCTATTTTTTTATGATTGCGTTGGTTTCTGCGGTGAAAAATAATGTCAGATTTCTACCATTATTATAAATAAAAAAAAATCTGAAATTATTTGATTTAGGAGCATAATCATGTAAGAAAACTATCATCATTTTTCACCGCAGAATCCAACGCAATTATAAAAATGGGTTCAAGCCCTGTGGACAGGAGCTTTCTGGCGCTCTAGTTCAAACAGACAAATTATATCTCCGAAAGTATTGCTTTCTCAGAGTTGGGAATTAAATCAATGTATCCTTATGAAAGAACTGCATCATAAAGGAAATTAAATTGAAATAATAGTTTATTTGTCAAGATTAATTAAGCAATCTGAGAATGAGAACTGCACCATGGAAGAAATCAAATTAAAATAGCTGAAATGAATTTGACTCTTTCTTATAAAACAGGATGAAATGTACGAGTATGAACACAGATCATATAATAAAGCCTAGATAGAATAATTATAGCATTCTTTGAAAACATAGAAGTACGTACGATTCATTATTAAAATTTAGAAAGAAATCATATATCCGAAAGTATTAGCTTGTTGGAGTTGAAAATGATATCGATGGATTTTAATGGTGAAACTGCATCTTAAATAAAAATTACAGACATTTGGGCAAATTGATAAGCACTCAGTTCCGAGGAACTAGAGCGCTAAAAAGTGTAATTCCCTTTCCGGGATTTGAGCCCGCCTTCTCTCACTCCGAAATCGAAAACCCGACTGACTAGACGAAACGGCTATCGGGCTCCTCGTACGATCTTGTCGATCTCCGGTATTAGAATAAAACGTCGGTACTTACCTGGGATATATATTCTTCATTTTCACTTTTCGACATAAAATCGCCACATGGGGGTTTATTTTACGGTTTTTTACCCTTGTCTCTCTAAGTCGATTTTGACGTTTCTCGAACCAACTATTAGCAAGGAATTAGACAATGTCATGTCTCAGGAAAATAAGTTGACATTATGACAATTCATACATAGAATAATTATATAATTCTGTGAAAACGTAGAAATACGTTTTTTTATTGAAATTTTGAAAAATCATATCTCCGAGAGTATTAGCTTCTTAGAGTTAAAAATGATATCATTGGATTCTAATGGTAAAACTGCTTATTGAAAAAAATTTAATTTGGTATTTGTTATGTAAAAAAAATGTTTTTGTTACTCCGAAACCATCTGTCTGATTTTGCCCACTAACGAACTTATCCGAGATATTTATCTGCCAAACCTACTCTGAAAATTTCAACTCTCTAGCTCATTCCGTTCGAGAGTTATCGTGCCTACGGCCGGGCGGGCCGGCCGGACAGAATGAATTTCGACCACGGATTCTTGATCAGTGAGTCGAACCAAATCGTTTAAGACCATTTTCATCGGAAAATTTGAAAATTACAGACATTTGGGCAAATTAAAAGCACTCAGTTCCGAGGAACTAGAGCGCCAAAAATAGGATTCTAATTTGAAAAACAGAAGTTATGGCCTATTTTCGACACAAAATTCTAAACACCCTGTGATGATATTTCTGAAATTGAAAAGATGCATGACCTTTCCACATTCTCCCTCTTCGATGTTCTAAAAACGGTTCACGCTCAGGATGTTTAAAACAAGAATAATGAACATAATACTGACTAAACATATTTGACTTTTTTCCGGTTTTTTTCGATATTTTGAAAACTATTCGCATGAATACAATGGTTTTAACAAAAATGTATTCAGCATTGCATACTTGACCATACCAGGAATGCAAAACTTGAACAAAAGTGTTTTTCATCAAATTTATTTTCACTCACTGTATAACAGGAAGTGATTGGGCTTCGAAAATATTTTAGCTCTGTAGAGAATTTCAAGCAATATCATAATCTCAATTTTCAGATTTCAAATATGTCCAGATCTCCAGAAAATTCTAATAGGCACTCGAACTTGGGACACCCTGTATTTCTGTCTTAAATTATTTTAACAGCCAATATTTCTCGCCGGAATGAATAGATAATAATAAATCATTCGAGAGAAATGCGCAATTTTTGTACCTTGTTTTATACTCTCTAATTTTGAATGGGACTAAATGAAATGAAATGAAATATTTGCAGTTTCTGTCTCCTCAATCTTCAATTGCATGATTGCCAATACAGTTGAATATCAATATAATTAAGTTGTGGCCATTTCCTTTGGAACATAAACCAAAATGAATTTTCCGCAATATTCGCAGTATAATTTAGTACGATTTATTTCCGTTTTATAAACCTCAATTTCTGCTATTCGGTTTCTATCTATAGACATTGTGGTAAGATAATAGGAAAATATTCCTTGAATGATTGTTTTGTAATCAATTGAAACTAATAATTCGCCAAACCACAATAGCGTTTGAGACACGAAATTTTTTATAATTTATTGATAATTCAGTTTGATCCGGTGATTCCACCTCCTGTTAAGTCTGTCTTTAAGTTGTACATTCATTTCAATCATTGATTCCTCTCGGAAACACTTCGTTCATTTATCATTTTTCCAGATCCAGCCCAGTTGTTAGAATTCCAAAACAGTTTTTTTTAACGAGATAACTCTCGAACGGAATCAGCTAGACAGTTGAAATTATCAGAGTAGGTTTGGGAGATATCGATCTGGCCTGCTGGTTTCGGAGTAACGAAAAAAAAAATTTTTTTAAATTACAAATTTCGAATTCAATTTAGTAGTTTGACAAGAGCGCCAAAACCCCTATTCACAGAGATTTCCCACATGTTTAGTTTGGTATTTGACAGTAGGTGAATTAAATCGAATACACTAGTTCGAATTAAAATCAAATAGAAGTACATATTCCAACGATTTACAATATTCACTGTAAGCAAATACATACTAGGAGAACACAAGAAATCCAGATGGTCTAAAATATTTTTTGTAGTTTCAGTGTCAATTATACTATCGTAAAATAATAATTCTTTTTTATTGCTTCTGCTCCTACTTGAAACAAAAGACAACCAGGTCATAAACTGGAAACGAAGCCATTTAGAGACATATAATTCGAAATCAGCTAACGTAACGAATATGCATGTAGCAGAATATTCCCCTCATATACAGGGTGAGTCTTTGACCACTGCATTAATTTTAACCAAAGATTCGTCTCATCAAATAAAACACTTTTTTTCTTCACCATTTTTCCAGATTCAGCTCAGGTAAAAAGATACAGGCTGTTGAAATTTCGAAAAAAAATCAGTTTTTATTTTGTAGCTTTGACATCCTTTTTTCGAATGGAATGAATATTGGTGTAAAGTTTCCTATAACTATGAGACATATTTTCCAAATATTAGTTATTTTCTACTTCTACTGGTTTTCTAATTATGGACTCGTGGATTCATAAAACTAAACGAAATTAGCATAAAGAAAGCAGATAAAGTTTTTCTTGGGTAATTTTAAGAATATTCCATCGTTTTAGAACATTATATTATTCCTCATCATTTCTCCTTAAACGCACCGTTTTCGAGATATCCTTCATTGAATGTTTTAAAATGGAAAACTCCAGAAATTTTACTACTTTTATCGATCCGTCCCTGAGCGTTGGAATCCCGAATCAAGCTGTAAACCACGTTACCATGCCTTTTTCTCCTCCGCCATCAATGTCATAGATAATTTATATGCAGGAGTGTATTAGCACATTGTGAAATCGTTAAACGCTTGTAACTTTGTACCTGAGCCGAATCTGGAAAAATGGTGAATGAAAAAACTGTTTTATTTGATGAGAGGAATCTTTGGTTAAAATTAATGCAGTGGTAAAGACTCACCCTGTATAGAACTTCTCATGACAAGAATGCAATTATCGAAAAATTACAGCGGTAATTGCACTGCAGAGCGAAAATTGCATCCGAAAACATCCCGTTGCCTTGACAACACAAACAATACAAACAGATCAACTTCAAAGTCTCAAAAAATGCCGCGTTTCGGTGAATGCTCTCAATACAGTTGATTGAGGAAAATACAATTAAAAATTATACAAAAACTACCAAATGTAACAGACAGTATATATGGCGACAGTTCATGGATTTTTGCGAGGCCAAAGTATATATTCTGGAAAGAAAGACACCTAGGGCGTTCTGGCGAAAATATATACGGACTGGGCATTCAATACGAGCAAGCAGAATGGTGAGGACTATAAGGACTTCACAGTGAAGACAATCTGGAATGTCACTTCAAAATTACTGATGGAAAAATATTACATTCGTGAAATATTCCAATGAATTACACTCGTGCCTAAAAATGACCAGATAATTTTACATTCAACCGTGTTATATAAAAATAGCATTCGGGTATTTTCATATTTTGGCATATATATATGAAAATAAACTCATGCAAATTTTAGATAAGAAGCTTTCTTGCAAAATCATCGGTAATTTTTATGCACTTGTGCAATTATAACCGAAAAGATACCTACGCGATTAGATGTCACTTTATGGTGATATCTGAAGAGCATTGTGTACAAAACTACAACCCTTAATTTGAATGCTTACTATTAGATCGATCACTCCTGAGATGTTGAATAATGTCGCGGTGAACACTTTTAACATATACTTCATTAACATTTATATTTTCTTGTTAATTTTGTATTACAATTTCGTTTTTCATATTGTACCAAATTTCGCTAATCAATTGATTTTATTTTTTTCTAATTCAATTTTTGCAATAAATGTGATAACATTTCTAGATAGAGATTGACGAGACATTTCAAACGATATATCACAAGCCCATACTTCCTATTTAAAAAAAGATGTACCTGATTTTCGATGGGGGTAGAAGGTAAGATTTGCATTTTTACGAAGAAGAATGTCAATCATTCAAAATTCAAATTCGATTAGTTCCGATATTTTCCATAAATACGTACAGTAACCAAAATTATTCCATTTGGCTTTTCCACACTGTATATTTTCACACCATATAAAAAATTAATCAAATTAATTCCAGAATAACTTCCATCCAACTGAGCTGTGAATAGAGGCGGATTTATACCGGCTATTATGCGAATGATATGCTGCCTCAATTGCTGTTCAAGTTGGCGTACGTAATAATATCAAAATAGTTATCATCAGACATTAGGCGCTCCGAACAACCGCCGACCTCCCATTAAAAATAGCCTTGCCATAACTTGTGTCACCCAATTATTTTACCAAGTGCTATTTTCTCATCGTTTGGTGTGATGTTCGATGATAAAATTGGACTTTGCGCGTTTAAATACATAATACATTGTACGTGAATAAAGAACATTTTTCGACGAGTGAAACGATATCTCGAATGATGTGATTGTTTGCCTAAGAATATGATCGGAAATGAAATACAAATGCTTGCGCTTAAGGCCGATTTACATCAGACGAGCGAATGCTCATTCTATTCCCTCTCTATCAAATTATTTTAGTGTAAACAGATGTAGAGCATTCATTCGTTGTTCTTTCTGCGTTCGTAAAGATTCTAAGGAATATTCTAAGATTGCTCGATCGCTTGATATAAACGGCAATAGAGCGTGTGAACAGTTGCTTAGAGCGCTATTGCGACGAGCGAATGCTCATCTTATCCCCTATCTAGCAAATTCTTTTAGCATAAACAGATGCAGAGCTTTATTTCGTTGCTCTTTCTGCGTTCGCAAAGATTCTGTGGAATATTCTAAGTTTGCTCGATCGCTTGATATAAACGGCAATAGAGCGTGTGAACAGTTGCTTAGAGCGCTATTGCGACGAGCGAATGCTCATCTTATCCCCTATCTAGCAAATTCTTTTAGCATATACAGATGCAGAGCTTTATTTCGTTGCTCTTTCTGCGTTCGCAAAGATTCTGTGGAATATTCTAAGTTTGCTCGATCGCTTGATATAAACGGCACTAGAGCGTGCTAACAATTGCATAGAGCATTATTGCGTGTTCAGAAGCGCTCGCTCCCCAGAGCGATCTCTTCAAAGCGTTCTGGTGCTCTAGCGATTTGTTTTTATCCGATCAATTATGAATTGGTCTACAGAAAAAATGTCTTTTAACGATTGGAGCCTACCAAAATTCCAGATGTCTGTGGGATCCGACGTATGAACAATATAAAAATACAACCCGCAAACACGATGCTTGCCACGAAATTTCAAATTTACTCGAATGTACTGTAGCAGAATGAAAAAATTATCATTTAAACAAGAGCGCCAAAAAAAAGCAATCTACAATGCATAAAAACTTGTCACTAAATTTATTTATCAAGATTAAAGGAGCAATCTTCTATGATTCATCCTCGTGGAATGGGTTGTTGCAACTTACACTCGGTGCATAGTTTTCACAACTCGAAATACCTAAGGAAAGTATCATCGAAATGTCTAGAGCAAGGCTGGAGACAATCATAGCACATTGTCCATTTATTCCTGATATTTGAGTAGGTACAGGCTTACGAACAAATTATTTCAATAGTTTAAAATATATTAACTAGCCACATTATGAAAATACTGTATATAGGAACATGTCTTACTACTGAAGGAGGTTAAATGTAATATTAACCTCAGTGATCAACGAATAGTATTTTCTTTTGATGATTCCATTATGTTCTTCTTTCTTATTGCCTGCATAAACTACATCATTAAAATGATCCAATTCTAAATCTTCTGAAACATCATCCCGAATGTATACGTAAATTATTCAATATGCAACCAGTTAATATTATTTTCGGTTTCAAAACAGTCTTGTATATATTCAAAATTCAAGAATCGGATACTTATTTCAAACTACGAATTGACATGACTCTAATAGCTAGATAAGATGACATTTATGAACAGTGAACACAGATAGTGAATACATAGAACTACGATGTATTATTGAAATTTTGAAAAATCATATCTCTGAAAGTATTAGCTTCTTAGAGTTGAAAATGATATCAAATGATTCTTATGATGAAACAGCATCTTAAAAGAAATTGAGTTCGAAATTTGTAACGTAAAAACAAAAAAATTTGTTTTTCGTTATTCCGAAACCATCAACCAATAACGAACTTAGCCGAGATATTTATCTCCCAAACCTACTATGAAAATTTCAACTGTCTAGCTCATTCCATTCGAGAGTTATCGTGTTAACGGACGGTTGGACGGACATAATCGATTTCGACCACGGATTCTTGATCAGTGAGTCGAATCAAGTCATTTTCACCCAAAAATTCGAAAATTACAGACATTTGGGCAAATTGATAAGCACTCTGTTTCCAGTAACAAGAGCGCCAAAAATGGTTAAAATCCTCTAACGCCATTCTACAGAAATTTTGGAATCGACCATATTCTTCTTGTTCTTGCATGTCCGTCATTATTTCACCTACATTATTCAGGGTCGTTCGCTGCATTAAATTTGTTACCCACGAACACCTCTTCCTTCTTTTCTTTTTGCGTGTTTGATACAAAATAACAAATGCAGCACTTGCAAATTATAAGAACTGCTCGGTGGGAGAAATCAAATTAAAATACCTGAAATGAATTTGACTCTCTCTTATAGAACAGGATGACATATTAGAGTATGAGCACAGATCCTATAATAAATCATAGATAGAATAATTATAGCATTCTGTGAAAACTTAGAAGTACGATTCATTATTGAAATTTCGATAAATCATATCTCCGAAAGTATTAGCTTGATGGAGTAGAAAATGATATCAATGGATTTTTAGGGTGAAACATCTTAAAAAAATTATTTTGAAATTTGTAAGTTAAAAAAAAATTTGTTTTCGTTACTCCGAAATCATCTCGCCTATTTTAGCCAATAGCGAAATTGGCCGAGATATTTATCTCCTTAACCTACTCTGGAAATTTCAACTGCGTAGCTCATTCCGTTCGAGAATTATTGTAGAAACAAAATTTAAAAATTTTCAAATTTGTTTTTTACTTTACGGTAATCCGATCAATACAAAACTTCACATGCGTCTAAAAGTCATGATTCTACAATTTGACGCTAAATTTCAGATAGATCGAGTGATCGGTTTCGGAAATATTCATAAAAAACGTTTTCAGTAAAAACGGCCATAACTCCGAAACCGCTTGATGTATTTTGCCGTTAACGAACTCGTCCGAGATATTTACGCTCCAAATCTACCCCGCAACTTTCAATAATCCAACTTCTTCCGTTCGAGAGTTATCGTGTTAACGGACGGCCGACTGGCCGGACAGAATCGATTTCGACCACGGATCCTTGATCAGAGAGTCGAACCAAATCGTTTGTTACCATTTTCAGCCAAAAACTCAAAAATTACCGACGTTTGGGCAAATTGATAAGCACTCTGTTCCGAAGAACAAGAGCGCCAAAAATACGGTTTTTTGTTTGTTTAAAGTGCATACTAATCTTTCACCACTTCCTCCACATCAATTGACTTTTGAAAGGTTATGTATTATTTTTAATTTGTTCGTTTCTTCCTCTTGTCTTTTCATTTTTCAGGTTGAGTTTCGGGTACCTTTGAGAAACCTATCCGTTTTTTGACGAGGGAATCCACATTGAAGAAATGTATCCCCATCAATATTTTTGAATTTCAGCAAATTTTGTAAACAATAGTTACAAATCACCACACTCTCGGGGAGAAAGGGTTTTTTGCTGAGGTTTTTCCCTAAGCTCTTGTATCATACGTCGAATTGTATGATACCCCGTTACACCAACCTCTGCTAACACATATACAGCTCTCAGTAAAAGAATATATATATATAATTGTTATCTAATTACAAATAACAATTCACGCCGTAAATAACGAGATTATTGCTGGGAGCTCAAAGTTAAGTATACCCTTTTTCCATTGGTTGTGCATTCACAACGATATTGACCATCGAGATTGATAATCTTCATCAGTTGTTTCTCAACGTTGAAACAGCAAAAACCGAGGCAAAAACTCATCTCCCTGATAAAACCATCAAGTTACGAAACATGTGGTTCCCCAAAACATCATTACCCTGGTAAAACAATCAGGTTAACCAACATAATGGTTCTTTGAGCCACGGATATTGTTCATTTGGTCCATCAAGCCGTATTATCCTGATAAAACAATCAGGATTCAATATTTATTTTAAAATTTTAATTTAGTTGATGTCCAATGCATTGTTTCACATGTTAACGATGTGAAGTGACTTCACGTCAATGCTGTTTCGAATTTTATTCACTATTGAAGTTATTGTATACAGGGTGAGTCTTTGACCACTGCATTAATTTTAACCAAAGATTCCTCTCATCAAATGAAACACTTTTTTCATTTAACATTTTTCCAAATTCAGCTCAGGTAAAAAGATACAGGCTGTTGAAATTTTGAAAAAAAATCAGTTTTTATTTTGTAGCTTTGACATCCTTTTTTCGAATAAAATGAATGTTGGCGTAAAGTTTCCTATAACTATAATACATATTTTCCAAATATTAGTTATTTTCTACTTCTACTGATATTCTAGTTATGGACTCGTGGATTCATAAAACTAAACGAAATTAGCATAAATAAAGCATATAAAGTTTTTCTTGAGTCATTTCAAGAATATTCCATCGTTTTAGAACATTATATTATTCTTCATCATTTCTCTTTAAACGCACCGTTTTCGAGATATTCTTCATTGAATGTTTTAAAATGGAAAACTCCAGAAATTTCACTACTTTTATGGATCCGTCCCTGAGCGTTGGAATCCCGAATCAAGCTGTAAACCACGTTACCATGCCTTATTCTCGTCCGCCAACAATGTCATAGATAATTTATATGCGGGAGTGTATTAGCACATTGTGAAATCTTCAAACGCTTGCAACTTTTTACCTGAGCCGAATCTGGAAAAATGGTAAATGAAAAAAGTGTTTCATTTGATGAGAGGAATCTTTGATTAAAATTAATGCAGTGGTCAAAGACTCACCCTGTATAATAATATACAATTACGTATTATTTAAGTTTAAATTCATAAAAATTTTTTTTCAGGTAAGAAAAACAAAAAGTGAGAAGTGATGCTGAAATCCGTTCTACCTCATCCCTTGCAACCTTGCAACATGTATTGAATTAGTGTAAGTTCCTCGTTAGAGATAACACACTTGGGCATTTCATTTTCTACCGACTTTAATCAGGGTAAGTTGTTTATTTCGAATGCGAGTACATCATCGCAGTTTCCAGCTGCCTCTGTCACGTCCGAGCTGTATCTACTTTTGTGGAGTTGGAAAAATGCCACATTTACGTGCATCACGGACGTACTTCTTGTTTGAATTTTGATGTTTGGGAGATATTGCGGTCGGAAATGGGATACACGGATCTGTTTAGTGGAGCGGTTGGCCTACTTTCCGGAAGAGTTTCGTTTGGGCAGTTCGCCACTGTGATAACAATAACGGACTATTCGAAATTCATTTTGTAATGTTTGAATGTAACTAGAAAGAGTTCGCACCTTTAGTGTTGTTTCAAACCTATGGTGTTTGTTTCGTTTTCGGTTTCTGCGGAAACTAGAAGAGATCACATTATTCTTTCCTTGTTCCCTTAACGAATTTCGTTTCGCCCATATGTCTGATCTTTGGCGCTCTTGTTCCGCGGAACAGAGTGCTTATCAATTTGCCCAAATGTCTGTAATTTTCGAATTTTTGGCTGAAAATGGTCTCAAACGATTTGGTTCGATTTGGTCGAAATCCATTCTGTCCGGCCGGTCCGCACGATAACTCTCGAACGAAAGGAGTTAGAGGATTGAAATTTGCAAGGTGGGTTTGGAGCGTGAATATCTCGAACAATTTCGTTAATGGGCAAAATCCATCAAGGGGTTTCGGAGTTATGGCCGCTTTTAGTAAAAACATGTTTTATGAATATTTCCGAAACCGATAACTCGATCTATCTGAAATTTAGCAGCAAATTGTAGAATCATGACTTTTATACGTGTGTGAAGTTTTGTATTGAACAGGTTACCGAAAAGTGTAAAAAAAATTTTTTCAAAATTAAAAAAAAAAATTTCTACAATATCTCTCGAACGGAATGAGCTAGGCAGTTGAAATTTTTAGAGTAGGTAAGGGAGATAAATATCTCGGTAAAGTTCGTTATTTGGCGAAATAGGCCAGATGGTTTCGGAGTAACGAAAAAGAAATTTTTTTTAAGTAACAAATTTCAAATTAAATTTTCATTTAATATGCAGTTTCACCATAAAAATCCATTGATGTCATTTTTAACTCCAACAAGCTAATACTTTCGGAGATATGATTTTTCTAAATTTCAATAATCAATCGTACTTCTATGTTTTCACAGAATGCTATAATTTTTGCGCGTATGTTCTGGGGAACATACGCGTTATAGTTTTGCCCAAATGTCTGTAACTTTCGAATTTTTTGAAAAAAATGGTCTCAAACGATTAAGTTCGACTCCCCAATGAAGAATTCGAGGTCAAATTTGATTCTGTCCGGCCGGCCGTCCGGCCGTTGCCACGATAACTTGAGAACGAAAAAAGCCAGCGACTTGAAATTTTCAGGGTGGGTTGCGCATCCCAATACGACGGACAAGTTCGTTAATGGGCATAATCGGCCCAGTGGTTTCCGAGTAATAATTTTGTTTTCAACCAATATAAATCCGATCGAATTGAAACTTGGTGGGTAGTTGTAGAATATCAACCTGAGCACGTTTGTGAAATTTTGTGCGAATCGTATGGCTAGAAAATTTTTAAAAAATTATTAAAAAATATTTTTGTTGTCACGATAACTTGAGAACGGAATGAGATAGCGGCTTGAAATTTTCAGGTTAGGATGTGCACCAGAACGCGACATTCCAGTTCGTTTATGAGCATAATCGGTCGAACGGTTTTAGAGTTATAGCCATCTGAAATTTTCTGAAATTTGGTGGTTTTTTGTTCCTCATTAACTCGAAAAATACTGATCCGATTGAATTCAAACATGGTTATTAGTTGTAGAATGCCAACGCGAAAATGTTTGCAAAATTTGGTGAGGATAGCATTTGTAGAAAATTTTTAATAAATCATAGAAAATAAAAAAAAAAAATTCTATATATCAGTAACTATTCGTTCGAAATTGCTGAAATTTTGCAAGAGCCTTCATAACCTAACTCTACTACCAAGTTTCAAATTTTAATACGATCGGTTAAATATTGTTGGAGATTCGAGCATTCTTGTGTGAGTTCAGTAGATGGGTGACCGTTGCCTCGATAACTTTCGAACGAAAGGAGATAGGGACTTGCAATTTTCAGGGTAGGTTGCGTATCCGAAAGGGAGAGTTGAGTTCGTTTTTGGGCATAATCGGTCTAACGGTTTCCGAGTTATACCCACCTGGAATATTATTTCCTTAATAACTCAAAAAATAAATATTCGATCGAAATGGCGCTTTGTAACTAGTAGTAGAAAATCAACATAAAGACGTGTTTAAAATTTTGTAAGAACCGTACCCTAGAAAATTTGAAAAAAATTACGAAAAAAAAAATTTTAAGAATCGTACCCCAAGAAAATTTTAAAAAAATCGCGAAAAAAAAATTGGTTCAAGCACTGACGTGAAGTCAGAAGCTTTTGCGCGTATGTTCTATTGTCCATTCTTCTGTATTGGACACCCTTAATCGAATTTACCATGGTAAATTATGTTGTCCATTATCCTGTATTGGACACTCAATTCGAATTTACCATAGTAAATTCGAATTGAGAGTGTCCAATACAGGGGAATGGACAACATAATTTACCATGGTAAATTCGATTAAGGGTGTCCAATACAGAAGAATGGACAATAGAACATACGCGCAAAAGCTTCTGACTTCACGTCAGTGCTTGAACCAATTTTTCTATCTAAACTCGTGTTCATACTCGTACATGGCATCCTGTTCTATAAGGGAGAGTAAAATTCATTTCAGCTATTTTAATTTGATTTCTTCCATGGTGCAGTTCTCATTCTCAGATTGCTCATTTAATCTTGATAAATAAACTATTATTTGAATTAAATTTCCTCTATGATGCAGTTCTATCATAAGAATACATTGATATGATTCCCAACTCGGAGAAACCAGTACTTTCGGAGATATAATTTGTCTGTTTGAACAGGAGCGTCAGAAAGCTCCTGTCCACAGGGCTTGTAC
Organism: Halyzia sedecimguttata; assembly: GCA_937662695.2. Classification (NCBI taxonomy): domain Eukaryota; kingdom Metazoa; phylum Arthropoda; class Insecta; order Coleoptera; family Coccinellidae; genus Halyzia; species Halyzia sedecimguttata. The sequence continues at coordinate 106,953,578 of OW569414.2, forward strand.
CAATTTCATTGAAACCAGTTTCGATGGCGACTGAGGCTATTAAAATCATGTTCCAGGTTTATTAATAGAGAAGGTTGTTATATGATATTCTCAACCATCATGTTGAGGAGTTGAGGCTTCGTGAGTTTTTCGCTGTACTCTCATGAAATAGATAGCTCCAGAAAAGCTGGATAGGGTCGTGCATCGACATCGACGTCGTTATAACGTCCAGGAGGAACGCCGTCCATTAACGAACCCAAATTATAATGGACCGCATCAATCCCAGTGAAATATCGCGCGCCAACAATTTACGATAATGGCCTAGAAATAGGAAATGCTGGAAACTTCCCTGTTAAATTTCCTCGATGGAATCTTAGAGGCCCCGCTCCCAACCTTCCGATAAACTTTAACGGTCGCAATTGGGTAGCGGAATCACTTGAGGATGCAGACCTTCAGGCCTAACAAGCTTACGAGGGACAATTTGATCTGTTCTGGGGAGGCCATTTGCGAGTTTGAATCGGGGTTTTGCATCGATGGTAGGTATGTTGAGCTGGGACAAGAGATGCGAATGGGTTGAAACTGGAGGAACAAAGGACTCGAGGGTTGAACGTTCGGCTGCGTTGTTCTCTTTTCTGATTTCCTCTGGCAGTGGTTTTATAAGAAAATTTTGAAGAAAAATTTGTGGATACATATTTGTAGAAACCAAAACTTGGTGGCGATATGTTGACGATATATTTGTAATTTGGCAACATGGGAGAGAAGAGTTAGGCAAATTTTTCGATTTCATAAATTCAAAGGAACTGTAACGTTCGTTTGTTTACCTTCGGCGGGCAATGAGGTTATCGTTCGTGTTGATATTGAATTTGAGGTTGGGTCTCAGTGGTACCAATCGACGCTAAATACTTATTGTATTCGAGGGGCCGAATGACTGTTGGCAATATTGTTTTATTATGACAGTCGGAAATTTAGTGAGTGCGCCGGTCAGGTGAAGTCGTCCATTTTGTGAACAGTCAACGAAGAAAGCATAGGTTAAAACGTATTTTCGGAACTCTAGTAGAATTATTGGAATCGTCTTAATTGGATATAGTTTCGAAAATCGGATTAAGAGTGAGAGTTATATTGGTTTGATTGGGAAGGATAACAGATAACCATCACTTGTCTCAAAAGAGGATATAAAAGCCTTTTGCAGATCCGAGTTGAGCACGTGAACGATCTTGGCGGCTTGGTCAGGTATGTGTTGGATGTTTTATTCTCGTCATTTCTAGTGGAAACAATTCAGGTCGTAATTATATTTCTATATCCAGAACATCGCTGTGTGCCTGAAGAATTATTTGTTGGAGGCACGGCCAGATTTGGTTTCGAAGCAAACGTGTGCAGGACAACCCCGAACATCAGGGTATGTACGAATTCTATAACTATTGCATAACAACGAATAATTGGTCTGATTAATATTCTGATAACCGAAATTATTATGTGTTGGGAAAATTCATTTGTTTCTTATCCGAGAGAAGTCACTGATGATTTCTTTTCTGTCATCAGGGTTTTTGTGCCAGCACGATTTTTTTGTGTCAGGAAGAGAGGGATTTTTACGTCAGGAGGCATTCGAGTATATACAAGGTGGTCCATAAGTAACGCTGTGAGACAGCCAACGCAGGGTTGCAGATCCCGAGTATATACAAGGTGGTCAGTAAGCAAGGCTGTGGGACAGTTAATCGAGGGTTGCAGACTACGAGTACAGAGAGAAAGAGGACATTATTGCGAGAACATCGACGCAGTACTACGTTCAGGAACAAGGAATATCAGCACGCAAGTTATAAGAAACATATCTCGAAACATATCTTATACCTGCTATATATATAACGTGAACTTATTATCATCAATTATATAAATTATTATTGTTGTTGTAAAGCGGAAATTGGGGAAAGATTTGTGGTAGTCATATATGATCATAGATAAGAAACGTGGATGCGCCTGAGCTCAAGCGACGCGTATTTGAATCAAATATTAATATTATCTACGTACAATTTCCGCCACCCTTATTCAGGGTTTCACAGTAGTTTTACTTTATTGAAGCTACAGACCTGGGTTGTAAGCTACTGGAATAAATTGTTTGTGTTTAGCGTGCATATTCTTTTGGTGAGTTTAGGAATTATTACAATACGCTGGGGTATCTGGGAGACTTAAATTTACCTGGTGCCCATTTACTAGGTTCCCTTTTTAGAAACCCACTCCCATCTCCACTGGAGCTAGACCGCGGATCCCCGAGTTCTAGTAGCTCCGAATTTAACCACTGCGACTTGGGAACAGTCGTATGCCGTTATAGAACCTACAATAAAGTTCACTTTGGAAATAGAGAAAAATAATCAGCTTTCTTTTCTGGATGTTTCGATAATTAAGTATCTGAACCATTTCGAAACGAGTGTCTTCAGGAAGCAGACACATACAGATAGATATTTAAATTTCTATTCAAACCATCAGCTTAGTGTGAAAAGAGGTGTTAATAAAACACTTTATGATAGAGTGAACCTAATTTGTTCTACTCTTGAAATTCGAGATGAAGATGAGAGAATGAAATTGATTTCATGGAAATATTTCTTGAAGAAGATGGATATCCGAGGCAATTCATAAATACATGTATAATGAATTTAGATAGAAGAGCAAATAATCAAGAACAACAAAATAATCAACAAGTACAACATAATAATCAACAAGAACAGCAACCCAATCTGTTGAATGTGATCCCTTATGTTCGTCGCCTTTCTGAAAAAATTAGAAGAATCGGTTCTAAGTTCAATATAAGAACCGTCTTCAAAACACAAAATGATCTTAGGTCTTTATTGACGAAAACAAAACCCATAAATGAAAAACAAAAGTCAAAAAACTGTGTATATAATATTTCTTGTATTTGTGGTAAATCATACACAGGAGAAACATCAAGACCACTAGAAGTAAGAAAGTCAGAACATAAGAATAACTTGAGAAATAGAGACATACAGAAATCAAAAATAGCAGATCATGTATGTACAATCCAAGGAGATCACATGATGGATTGGAGTAATACAAAGATTCTAATGACAAAACCTGATAATATTAAAAGGAAACTTAAGGAGTCAACTTGTATTTGATTGAACAGAAAATTCAATTTTGCAAATTGCTCAATGGGTATTGACCATATTTGGCTAGATTTATTGAAAAGGGAGTTGGAACTTGGAAATTTCTATGCAAAGTAAAACTATGTTAGCTATGATTTTTAAATACTGTCAATGTGACAAATCTTGAATTTCACAATAACTATCAACAAAATAATTATAAAGATTTTCTTTGAGCGTCTGACGAAGGAGTCTGATATAGACTTCGAAACGTTACGATTTAGTTGTTTCTTCGTTGATGTTGTTTCGTTGTTGTTTGTTAGGCAACATTGTTAAATTGATTGCTTCTGACAAATATATTGTGTTTCTTACGCAGAAGAAAATCACAAAATAATTAATTTTTACTTTAAAGATATTTTTCAGAGTTTCGGAGAGGAAACCCAGAAAAAAAAACCTTTCAATAATGAGTATGCCTCCCACAGTATCCTTCAATGATTAATCGCTTGAAAAGTTGAAATGAATATAAAATCGAATTCATGAGGCATGGAATATTGAACGAGCTGAAATTTGGAGAATCAAGGATAGTCTCGATGTAGGAGAATTAACAACGTTATATCGTAACGAAATTCTTCGTGTAAATTTTGACGAGCAATATATGGGTAGAATTGAAACTTTTAATAGTAGTGATTCTGAGTGAGAAAAGTTCTTCACCCGTTTGTATAATGGGTGGAAAGGATTTTATGTCAAAGTCAATATGATGAGTAATAAAATGGTGAACAGGTTGACGGAAAAATTTCAGTCCAGGATATGATTAATTCAAAATTTAAAAAGGTGAGAATGCCCTGCGGACAGGAGCTTTGGCGCTAATGTTCAAATTTTTACAAATCATATCTCTGAAACTATTGGTTTCATAGAGTTGGGAATGATATCAATGGATTCTTAGCATATATATATATATTCTTTTGAACTTGAGCATTACAATTAATTTTTCATCTAACAATAAAGCATGTGTATGAAAAAAGTGTTAGCAGAGGTTAGTGTAACGGGGTACCATATAATTTGATATATGATACTAGAGCTTAGGGAAAAAACCTCAGCAAAAAAACCCTATCTCCCCGTTAGTGTTGTGATTTATGAAAATTGAAATTGTTAACAAAATATGCTGAAATATTAAATATTGAAGGGAATCTTTTTCTTCATTATCGCTTCTTCCTTCAACAATCAGAGAAGTTTCTCCAAGGTACCCGAAACCCAATCTGGAAAAGGAAAAGGCAAAGGGAGAAAACGAACAAATTAAAAATGGAATATTCTTTATTTTATTGAATAGATTTAAAACTCGCTACCCATTCTAAAAAAGATTCAGAAACATTATGAATAGCCCTAAAACCATCTTTGAATCTATATATGCGACAATTATTAACTAAATGATCTATGGTTTCCTCTGCTTCCCCGCATTCACAACTAGGGCTCTCAACTGAGTTCCACCTGAAAAGCATGCTGTTGCAACGACCATGACCGGTTCTTAGACGATTCAGAATAGACCATATTCTCCTTGGAAGATCAAACCCCGGAACTCTATTTGAAGGATCAGAAATTAAATCTTTGTTGAATAAATTGCAAGAAATCCATTCAGACCGCCAAACTTCCTTGTCACTTTTATTCGAATTAAGAAAACAGTTGGACCATAAAGGGTTTCGTGACTTCAATCTGGGAATCTTATTGTCTGGAATGTAGGAGATAATCGGAAATGAATTCGGAAAAGAATGAAATTTATTCCAAGAATTTGAAACAGCAGTCTGCCTGCGAATGTGGGGCGGGACAATGTTTGAAAGAACTGGCAACCAATGAATAGGTGTAGATCTAATAGTTCCAGTGATGATTCGCATAGATGAATTCAACTGTGCATCAATTTTTTGAGTATGAGCACTATTAAACCAGACGGGGCAACAATATTCAGCGGCAGAAAAAACCAAGGCGAAGGCAGCCGTTCGAAGAGTAGCTGCATCAGCACCCCATGAAGTACCAGCTAATTTCTGCAGAATATTATTTCTCGTTTTCAACTTCAGACGCAAATCATCCAAATGAGCTTTGAAATTCAAAGATGAATCTAGTTTCACTCCTAGATATTTAGGATAAAAATTATGTCTCAAGAAAGAATCACCGAAAGACACACTCAATGTTCTATATTTTTGGTGATTGTTTTAATGAAAGCAAGAAACCTCAGTTTTATTCGGATTCGGACACAAACGCCACTGAAATAGGTACTTTTTCAGAATATCTAAATCTGCAGATAGATTTTTTTCTATACTTTGGAAATCAGAATGACGAAATGCAAGGGCAATGTCATCAGCGTAGATGAATTTCTCAGACGAAGTAGCAGGAATATCACACAGATATAAATTGAAAAGAAGAGGTGCTAAAACTGAACCTTGTGGGAGACCATTATTCAAATTCTTGAATTTACTACTATTATTATCAATAAGAACACGAAACCTTCTATCTGAGAGCATATTTTCGAGTAAACGAACCATTTTTCCACACTTTAAATGAGTATAAAGTTTGGAAATCAAACCATCTTTCCATACCGTGTCATATGCTGCCGACAAATCCACAAATGCTGTTCCTGTTTTCATTTTACTATTGAAACCTGTTTCGATATAAGTAGTTAGACTAAGAACCTGATCACAACAATTTCTATTTTTCCTGAAGCCCCCCTGGCAATTCTGTAGAACGTCTTCTACAGACGATTCAATCCTAAAAAGAATCAATCTTTCTAAAATTTTAAAAGGAACACTCAACAGACTAATGGGTCGATAACTGCTAGGATCGGAAGAATCCTTTCCACGTTTTAAAATTCCTATGACTTTAGCTTTGCGGAATTCTTTTGGAATATTTCCAGTATTCAGAATATTATTATAGAATGATAATAGCCAGGACATGGCTTTTTTGCCCAAGTGTTTGATGAATTCAGGATAAATTCCGTCAAATCCGGCTGCTTTCCGAGATTTAGTGCATTTAAGTGCTGCTTTTAATTCATCCAAGTTGAATATATTCGAGATACTGTCTATAGATGAAGATGATGTCCTAAATTTGTGCAAATTATACTTCATATTCTTGATTTTCGATTTTGAAATTCCAACCGAATTGGAAACATCAACTAGCCGACGAGCAATCAATTCAGGGTCAATTTTAGAAGATGACAATGTTAGAGGAGTAGCTTCCCCTAATTTTCTCAAAACATCCCATGTACTCCTACTCGAATGTGTGAAATTCATATCGGAAACTACACTATTCCACTTTTCCTTACGACTTGCATTTATAGAATTCATTAGCTTCTCGCATTTTTCAGTAGTTGGCGAATTTTCATAATCCTTATATAAATTTTCTGTTTCAACTGACCAACCAGGAACATACTCTTGACGGAAACCCCTCGGAATGAATTTCTTAGCTGAAGCTTTTACTACACCAACAAATCTATAGTAATTGTCATAAGTTGGTCGAATCCATCTTATGTCACTATCCACTTTTTTCGCGAATTGAACCCAATTAGCCTTCTGGAAATTCCAACGGGGTTTATTCAAACAGGGAGCAAAATGAACCACATTTCCTATAGTTAATAACATGGGCTTATGCTGGCTACGTGGAAAAACACCTAAAATTTTACGTTTTACTGAAATAGGTTTAGAAGAAGCATCACAGGAAACCATGCATAAGTCAGGGTTATAGCTTCTATTCCATCTTGAAGAATGGAAAGAAGGTGTATCTTTTGCATCGAAAAACAAAAAATAATCATTGTCTTCCATCCAATCGGTCAAAGCTATACCATTTCTATCATTAACAGCATAGATCTGCATCATGACAGAAATAGAATTCAATAATGTGGGAAAACCCTGTGGACAGGAGCTTTGACGCTCTCGTTTAAACTTTGACAAATCATATCTATGAGAGTGTGGGTCTCTGGGAATTATATGGATTCTTACGATAGAGCTGCATCATGAAAGAAATTTAATTCAAGACAGACCGATTCTGCCCAATAACGAACTTATCCGAGATATTCATTCCTCAATTCAACTCAGAAAATTATAATATATCAATTACTAATTATCAATGTTGCAGTATTGTTTTCACTGGAGATATTCTGAATCCAATTTGATTATGTAATTTACCAAAGTATATATTTCCATCATCATATGGATTATCCACTGGTATTATATTATTACCTTAAAAGTATAATATCATATCATACTCATACTTCTATTATAGCTGAGGTTATTTCAGAATAACGAACCAGAAATTGGCATATTTCTCATAGAAAAATAAGTTTTGTATTGACCAGGTTACCGCAAAGTGTAAAAACAAATTTTCAAAATTTTAAAAGTTTTTTCTACAATAACTCTCGAACGGAATGAGCTAGGCAGTTGAAATTTTCACAGTAGGTTAGGGAGATGAATATCTCGGTCAAGTTTGTTATTGGGCAAAATAGGCCAAATGGTTTCGGAGTAACGAAAAAAAAAAATTTTTTTAAGCAACAAATTTCAAATTCAATATTTATTTAAGATGCAGTTTCACCATTAAAATGCATCGATATCATTTTCAACTCCAACAAGCTAATACTTTCGGAGATATGATTTTTCTAAATTTCAATAATGAATCATACTTCTATGTTTTCACAGAATGCTATAATTATTCTATCTAAGCTTTATTATATGATCTGTGTTCATACTCGTACATTCCATCCTGTTCTATAAGAGAGAGTCAACTTCAGTTCAGCTATTTTAATTTGATATCTTCCATGGTGCAGTTCTCATTCTCAGATTGCTCATTTAATCTTGATAAATAAACTATTATTTGAATTGAATTTCCTTTATGATGCAGTTCTTTCATAAGAATACATTGATATAATTCCCAACTCTGAGAAACGAATACTTTCGGAGATATAATTTGGCTGTTTGAACTAGAGCGCCAGAAAGCTCCTGTCTACAGTGCTTGAACCCAATTTTTATGTAAAAATTTGTTCATCTCTTTTTACCTATACAATCCCCATGAAATTTCGTACATATTTGTGGGTCAGCATTCTACAACTAGGTACCCAGTATCAATTCAATCGAATCTGTATTTTTTGAGTTATCGAGGATATAAAAATAACAATTCTGGTGTGTATAACTCCTAAACTGTTTGGCCGATAATTCCTGTTAATGAAATAAACCGGCGGATTTTGATGCGAAACCTACCCTGAAAATTTCAAGTTACTATCTTTTTCCGTTCGAAAGTTATCGTGGCAAACGACAAGCCGGACATAATTGAATTTGACCTCTTATTCTTCATCAGTGAGTCGAAAATTACAGACACTTGGGGTTCCCTAGATCATGCATGCAAAAACTGCTTGACGTCCCGGGGATCTATTCTGGATCATTCACAATTTGCACGATCGGCGCATCTACAGGGTGAGTCTTCCTCTCATGAAATGAAACACTTTTTTCATTTACCATTTTTCCAGATTCGGCTCAGGTGAACAGTAACAAGCGTTTAAAGATTTCACAATGTGCTAACACACTCCCGCATATAAATTATCTATGGCATTGTTGGCGGACGAGAATAAGGCATGGTAACGTGGTTTACAGCTTGATTCGGGATTCCAACGCTCAGAGACGGATCCATAAAAGTAGTGAAATTTCTGGAGTTTTCCATTTTAAAACATTCAATGAAGAATATCTCGAAAACGGTGCGTTTAAGGAAAAATGATGAAGAATAATATAATGTTCTAAAACGATGGAATATTCTTGAAATGACTCAAGAAAAACTTTATATGCTTTCTTTATGCTAATTTCGTTTAGTTTTATGAATCCACGAGTCCATAACTAGAAAACCATTAAAAGTAGAAAATAACTAATATTTGGAAAATATGTATCATAGTTATAGGAAACTTTACGCCAACATTCATTTTATTCGAAAAAAGGATGTCAAAGCTACAAAATAAAAACTGATTTTTTTTCAAAATTTCAACAGCCTGTATCTTTTTACCTGAGCCGAATCTGGAAAAATGGTAAATGAAAAAAGTGTTTCATTTGATGAGAGGAATCTTTGGTTAAAATTAATTCAGTGGTCAAAGACTCACCCTGTATATAGCATATGCGATCGATCGTTAAAATTGCGAATGGTCGAGAATAGATCCCCAGTCGTCACGCTATGAAAAGTGACACAACTCCTCCGCATAAAATAACATAATTATTTCTCTAGTCTGTCCTGATACAAAAAAGTTTTAATAACCACGCGTTCAGGAAATTGTTAATGAGTATTTTCCAATAACGATAATCAGATATCAAACCTTGTATTATGTTCGTATTATTCAATAAAGTTATGGAGCCATGTTGACTCTAAATATAATGAACATTATCAGCATGAAAAAGCGACATTTATTTCATAAAGTCAGTTGTATATTTACCCACACCGTCTAATCTTCCATTTTATCAAATGTCAATTCGTTTCCTTCCTCTTCGACTGCGAAAAGCCATGCATAAAGGTTAAAAGGACGTCTAGGTCATCGCCATTCAGTCTACCTGCTGAACAGTGTGTTCTATTTTCTTTATTTCTCATTCATCCGCGTTATACGTACTTTATTTGTACCTGGGACCTGTTTAGAGGTAATTTATCGAATTCCGGAGCTTCTAACTTTGGACGTCAGATGTAATATTACATTCAGTATTGTTTTGATATTCTGTGGGAGTTGAATACCCCCTGAAGAGGCAGAATTGAATTTGGACACCATTCTTCGTTCCGTGAATTTCCGTTTTCGGTACAATTGATGTCTGCAATATCTTTTCCCTATCTGAAGTAAATTGAATCGAGTTTCAAGAACATACACAGTAATAAATGATTCGTACCAGCCAATACCATCCGATGTCTTCATCGGTCCTGATTCTTATTGTAGTGTTAAATAACTGCTACCCTGATTGTTTTATCAGGGTAAGGTAGAGCGGTGTGACTTTGCACTACTTTTCATAGTTTTCTTGTTGTAACTTTTTGATTTTTACGTAAAAGGAGTCCTTTGTAAACTATGTATAATTTCAAAATTTTTGCTATCTATTGCTGTTGTTGGAAACAGGAGGAAAGGTGCGCAATATATTTTTTTTTAATTTTCAAAAATTTGGAAAGGCACCGGCACATCGGTGCGAGTTTGCCAATACCTTTAGAATCCGTTTGTGGGCAATTTCATGAAGTGTCAGGAGTGTATTTGCCACAAAAAAGTTTTTTTTTTAAATTCATTAAAGACAAGGTTGCTATTAGAGGCGAATAAAACAACAAATTATAGGAAAATAAAATCTATTATTCTTCATAAAATACAAAAAAAAACAGTCTCTTTGTAAATAAAGAATATATAAACTTAAAAACGGCTCTGTGAGCTATAGTAACTAGAAACATTTGCAAACGCGTCCGAAAAACGCAAGCTAATTACTATTATACGACCTTAAGTCTCTATGAAAATAATAATGTCCCCTGGAAGACGTTGGTTTTTCCAATGTTGTGCATGACAACATTCATTTCCTTGACTTATGTATCCTCAACATTGGGATAGACAAATCCATTTTTCTTTTTTCTCAAATATTTTACTCCAAACCCATCATCATCTCATTTTATAACTCCTCCAATATAATGTTCAACAATTTTATTAGCAGGAAACGCTACTATCGGTTAAGTGTATCCTCCTTATAATTACGATATTTCCTCGCACCCAACTTCTTTTTGTATTGACGACCCATAACTGTGTCTAAAAATTAAATTCAATAAATTTTGGTATGTGACAAAGTCCCCAGCAAGAGTGCAACAATAGGAAAATTTCCCTAAATATAGAAACCCCCTAAGCCAAAAGCTTTGAGTTTTTTTACGTGACCCTAAATACATGTAAAGTAAGCTGCTGAATATATTTTGATGTACCGGTTGTCATATTTTCTACACAAACTTTAGTACTTTGCATTTATAAACACATAAAAATCTTACCCACTCACATAACACAGCGTAGCACTCCATTCAACGTACGCCAGACGACTGCGACCGTCGCAACCGGTGGAGATATACCGTGGTTAACAGTTCCCATTCGTGCTGTCGGTGAGATATTAGGCAGTTCGGCAAAGTCACTTCTCATGCTCATGCGCATAATGAAAAATTCCCGAAAGGAACAGTATGAACTTCAGAATTGACCCAAGGGCCACGTTATGGACACTCCACTGGAAACTACACTATTTTCTCGGAACTGGCTCGCACACACACAGAACCGGCATGAGGTGATAATATAGCCATAAAATTCCTCACCAGTCACTAAACTTTCTGACAAATTTTGAAAAAAAATCGAAATTCCACAAGTCGTTCATCCACTTTTTGAACCACTTCTGTATTTACACTTTTTCGTTCGCTCCCATATGTACAATTGCATCGTGAATCATTTCAAGATATCCTGCAGAATTTCACATTGTAAACAAATCATTCTTTACTTGGCCTAAGTAGGTATTTCTAATTGCATATTGGAATTTGGTTTTCGAAGCTTCTAAGGGTTCTGTTTTTCATGAAATACTGTACGGTTCAATAGATCATTATTAGTCACCTACATGCCAAAATAGACCGATATGTGGTTTCAGAATTTCAAGCAAAATATCCAACAAAATAGTTTTTCAATTTTTTCAAGAAATGCGATCGTAATCTGGTGCTGAATTTCAGACAGATCGAACTTGTAGTTTCAGAAAAATAAAAAAACAAGATTAAATGAGCAATCTGAGAATGAGAACTGCACCATGGAAGTAATCAAATTAAAATAGCTGAAATGAATTTGACTCTCTCTTATAGAACAGGATGACATGTACGAGTATGAACACAGATCATATAATAAAGCTTAGAAACAATAATTATACCATTCTGTGAAAACATAGTACGATTCATTATTGAAATTTCGAAAAATCATATCTCCGAAAGTATTAGCTTGTTGGAAATGAAAATGACATCAATGGATTTTTATGGTGAAACTGCATCGTAAATAAAAATTAAATTTGAAATTGGTTGCTTAAAAAAAAAATTTTTTTTCGTTACTCCGAAACCATCTGGCCTATTTTGCCCAAGAACGAACTTAACCGAGATATTCATCTCCCTTACCTACTCTGAAAATTTCAACTGCCTAGCTCATTCCGTTCGAGAATTATTGTAGAAATTTTTTTTTCACACTTTGCGGTCACCTGGTCAACATAAAACTTCACATGCTTATGAACGTCGTGTTTCTACAATTTGGTGCTAAATTTCAGATAGATCGAGTGATCGGTTTCAGAAATATTCATAAAAAATGGTTTTACTAATATCGGTCATAACTCCGAAACCGCTTTATGGATTTCCCCCATTAACGAACTTGTCCGAGATATTTAAGCTCCAAACCCACCTTGCAAATTCCAATCCTCTAGCTCTTTTCGTTCGAGAGTTATCGTGCCTACGGTCGGCTGGACCGGCCGGACAGAATCGATTTCGATCTCGGATTCTTGATCAGTGAGTCGAACCAAATCGTTTGAGACCATTTTCAGCCAAAAATTCTAAAATTACAGACATTTGGGCAAATTTATAGGCACTCTGTTCCGACGAACTAGAGCGCCAAAAATTACACTCCAAAATGGCCGTAAGACTACGCAGATTACGCCCATTAACGATAGTAACCGAGATATTTATGCCCCAAACCAACCCTGCAAATTTAAACACTCGAGAGTTATCAGAGGGCTGGCCAAACTTAGATTCGATCAGTTAGTCGAACTTAGACATATGATTATTTTCGGTCAAAAATTCCAACAATAAAGACATCTGGGCAAAATGATAGCACGCTCTTCCTGGCGAAACAAGCGCTTAAAAAGTTGATTGTTATCTACACTAGCTGAGATCAAGGAAAACCTCCTGAATCAAAAAACAACTGCAACACGAAAAAATAAAATGCCTCTCCCGCTCGGTGCGAAGTACATTTTTTCCAGCGATAGAACAAGCAACTGCTTAATTATGCTGCCTTTTTCCATCATGAACGTTGAATATAACGAAAAATTCATATTTTCCCGCCTCTTAAAGATTGAATCTACTCGAACCCGAAAAATGAGATGGCTGCTCTCCAGAATTTCCCCATTCAGGGATAATTTGAATGGAATTGAAACGGCTAGGCGTCGCGAGAAAGAAAGTTCGCTAATGGCTTATTCCATCCCCAATTAGAGAATGAATTCATTATTCCAGTCCTATGTGGCGATAGAATGGAGGAGTCCTCGTGAATGCAAGTCCTGATAAAGGCTCTGCTGCCAGTGAGTCGAGTGTAATCAACTGGGGTTGGAATTGGACTTCTCCCTTTCGAAAGCTTTCAGGGTCGCGAAAAAATTTAAGTTTTTCTTACTCTATTGACCCAGTAGAATTAGGTAAATTTATGGGAAAAAATTGGTTCAAGCCTATTTTTCACCGCAGAATCCAACGCAATCATAAAAATTGGTTCAAGCCCTGTGGACAGGAGCTTTCTGGTGGTCTACTTCAAACAGACAAATTATATCTCCGAAAGTATTGGTTTCTCAGAGTTGGGATTTATATCAATGTACCTATTCTTATGATAGAACTGCATCATAAAGGAAATTCAAATAATAGTTTATTTATCAAGATTAAATGAGCAATCTGAGAATGAGAACTGCACCATGGAAGAAATCAAATTGAAATAGCTTAAATGAATTTGACTCTCTCTTATAGAACAGGATGACATGTACGAGTATGAACACAGTGCATATAATAAAGCTTAGATAGAATAATTATAGCATTCTGTGAAAACATAGAAGTACGTACGATTCATTATTGAAATTTAGAAAAATCATATCTCCGAAAGTATTAGCTTGTTGGAGTTGAAAATGATATCGATGGATTTTTATGGTGAAACTGCATCTTGAATAAAAATTGAATTTGAAATTAGTTGCTTAAAAAAAATTTTTTTTTTCGTTACTCCGAAAATATCTGGCCTATTTTGCTCAATAACAAACTCAACCGAGATATTCATCTCCCTATTCTACTCTAAAAATTTAAACTGCCTAGCTCATTTCGTTCGAGAGTTATTGTAGAAAATTTTTTTTAAAATTTTGAAATTTTTTTTTGACACTTTGCGGTAGCCTGGTCAATACAAAATTTCACATGCGTATAAAGGTCATGATTCTACAATTTGATGCCAAATTTCAGATAGATCGAGTGATTGGTTTCGGAAATATTCAAAAAAAATATGTTTTACTAAAATCGGCCATAACTCCGAAACCGCTTGATGGATTTCACCCATTAACGAACTTGTCCATGATATTTACGCTCCAAACCTACCTTGCAAATTTTAATCCTCTTACTCGTTTCGTTCGAGAGCTATCATGCCTACGGCCGGCCGGCCAGACCGGCCGGACAGAATCGATTCCGACCTCGGATTCTTGATCAGTGAGTCGAACCAAATCGTTTGAGACCATTTTCAGCCAAAAATTCGAAATTTACAGACATTTGGGCAAACTGATAAGCACTCAGTTCCGAAGAACTAGAGCGCCAAAAATTGCGGATATTCAGTACAGTACCCCGTAGAAAATACCAAAATTCCCTAAGGGTGGGGAGTGTGCGAGGGAAAGGCCTTTTTTTTCCGATTTTGGCACTCTTGTTCCTCGGAACAGAGTGCTTATCAATTTGCCCAAATGTCTGTAATATTCTAATTTTTGACTGAAAATGGTCTTAAACGATTTGGTTCGACTCACCGATCAAGAATCGATGGTCGAAATCAATTCTCCGGCCGTAGGTACGATAACTCTCGAACGAAAGAAGTTAGAGGATTGAAATTTGCAGGGTGGGTTTGTAGCGTAAATATCTCGAAAAAGTTCGTTAACGAGCAAAAGCCACCAAGTGGTTTCGGAGTTATGGCGCTTTTTAGTAAAAATGTTTTTTATGAATATTAGCGAAACCAGACAATCGATCTGTTTGAAATTTAGCACCAAGTTGTAGAATAATAACTTCTATATGCGTGCAAAGTTTTGGATTGATCGGGTTGCCTTAAGATATAAAAAACAATTGAAATGTTTAAATTTTGTTTCTACGATAACTCTCGAACAGAATGAGCTAGGCAGTTGAAATTTTCAGAGTACTTACTTTTGAGAGATAAATATCTCGGCTACGTTCGTTATTGTGCAAAATTGGCCTAATGGTTTCGGAGAAACGAAAAACAGAATTTTTAACACATCATAAATTTCAAATTCAATTATTTTTAAGATGCAGTTTTACCATAAAAATCCATTGATATCATTTTCAACGCTTACAAGATCATACTTTCGGAGATATGATTTTTCGAAATTTCAAAAATGAATCGTACTTCTATGTTTTCACAGAATGCTGTACTTAATTATTGTATCTATGAGTTATTATTGATCTTACATGTCATCTTATTTTCCTATGAGAGATAACGGTCAAAATTATTTCTGGTTGGTTATTCTTGATATAAAATACACCTGTTTTTCTAGAAAACAAAGTATGATGGTAAGATACATAATCGAATTGGGTTCAGAATATTTCCAGTAAAAACAAAACTGCAATATTGTCTAAGTTTTAATGGATATAATATATTTTTTAGAGTAGAATTTTTCATGATGCAGTTCTATCATAAGAATCCATTTATAATATCATTCCCAGAGACCAATAATTTCGGAGATATGATTTGTCAAAGTTTGGACAAGAGCGCCAAAGCTCCTGTCCACAAGGCTTGAACCTTTTTTTTTGTACAAAGGTATATTGATAAGCCGGTGCAACTTACTATGAAATACCAGGGAATGGGTGACACGAGGATCGATGAATAATTGTATACGGATGGGATGGTTTCCTGAATATTGAAAAATCATGGTTATTGTTTTCCGCTTTTGTTGTTGTTGGCGTTTGTGGGGTATAGGGAAATCATAACTTGTTAAAAATTTAGCATGATGTAGTGCGATGAAGTTGCTGTATCAGATATGGCGTTTTATACGGATTTGATTATTCTTCATGATCTTTTTTGCGTGAATTTTTTCTATATTTTATATGTTATTCTGCTATTCGTGGATCATAAAAATCGGACCAGCCATAATTGAGTTTTAAATGGACTTGTTTGGTGCGGTGTTCTTTTGAAAAAATTGCCTTTCAATTCTTCCAAATGTCTGTAATTTTCGAATTTTTGACCGAGTATGATTTCGATCGACTCAATGATGAAGATTATAAGGTGAAAATTGATTCTGCCAGCCGTCAGCACGATTACACGGACGCAATTAGTTAAAAAGTTGACATCTTCACAGTAGATTTGGAATCTAAATGCGCCAGCTTTTTAGTTCTTTAATGGGTGAAATACACCGACAGGTTTCAGATTCAAAGACATATGAAATTTTTTTCTCAATTAAAAAAATTCTGTATCTATGAATATATCCGTCAGATATCGTTAAATTTGCGGGAGCCTACAGAACATTATTTTCCAGTGAAGTTCTATATTTGAACTCGATCGGATCTATATTGGTGAAGATATTGCCGAAATATCGAAATATTACAACGATCGAGATGTACTGGTCTATTTTTGGCGCTCTTGTTCCTCGGAACAGAGTGCTTATCAATTTGCCCAAATGTTTGTAATTTTCGAATTTTTCGATGAAAATGGTCTTAAACGATTTGGTTCGACTCACTGATCAAGAATGCGCGGTGTTAATCGATTCTGTCCGGCCGGTCCGGCCGTAGACACGATAACTCTAGAACGGAATGAGCTAGACAGTTGAAATTTTCAGAGTAGGTTTGCTAGCTCAAAATCTCAGTTATGTTCGTTATTGGCGAAATATGCCGGATGGTTTCGGAGTAACGAAAAAAAAATATTTTTTACATTACAAATTTCGGATTAAATTTTTTTTAATGCAATCTTATCATAAAAAATCCGTTGATATCATTTTCAACTCTAACAATTCAATACTTTCAGAGATATGATTTTGCAAAGTTTCAATATTAAATCGAAACTCTATGATTTCACAGAATGCTGTATCGAAAATTATCGTCCGAACGTATGAATTTCACAATCCGTGTTCATCTATGTCATCATTGTCAACTCATCTACAGATAAGATACATGTAAAGCAAAGTATGATTGAATGCAAAATAAACAATGAAATAACTTCATTGGATAATCCATATGATGATGATAATGATGGTGGAAATATATACTTTGGTAACCTACCAAAGTATATATTTCTTAAGAACTTCTGATATCATCCCTCATCAGAAAATTATTCTTTTGAATTCGTACTGTAAGAATAGCGAAGTCATATTATTATTCTAAATAAAAACGAGGCAATCGGCTCAACGGGGCAAGTTCATAAGTTCTGAGCCTTTGCCAATGTGTACAAAAACAAAATGGGTAGGTTTCAAAGCCACCTCAAGATTCTGGCTGATGTCCATCTCTAATTCTGTCCTACTTGTCGACCTGCCAAATTTTACCACTAATTTTAATATTTCGCCCATTGAATATCAGATTGTGTCTACAAAAGATTATACTTAAGTTGAAAATTATAAATTGAAATTTTCTCTTTATTAGTTATTGAGTGATTGGTTCATAAATATCCGCAAGATCAAATTTATTATTGATCCTAATGTTACACATTCATCTTTTCATCATATAGGTCATTTGTATTAGTTCTTCCTCAATCTCTAAGATATTATAAGGAAATACAAAATAATGGTGGAATTAATATTTTGGATTTAACAATAAAAATGAAAATGGTGAAAATAGTTATTAATGATGTGAGTGTTAAAAGTGATGTTTTATTTTGTGAGTGAAAAAGTTTGTGAAATGAGCGGAGCAACAATATCAGGAATAAAATGAAATCACTTTTAGCTCAAATATCATACATTGTTTTTGTATAATTGACCTATTTTGATAATAATATAAACGATTATTTTGAAGGACATTAAAGTTCAAAATGCATTTTATTATTCAAATAATCACAAGGTTGTTGTGAATGGCAAACGATGCCAAAGCTATGGTTACTAACAAATGCTTGTTTTCAAATAAAAAAGACGCAGTCATTTGAATTGCGTCCTTGTCCAATTTTTGTCTTTGGTTCTTGACTGCTTAATATGTTTGTCGATAGTGGAATAATCAATAAAAGTGCGTTGATTTCGTTGCTCCTGAGGATATTGAAGAGTCTGCAAGAAGAGCAACTTTGGCACTCCTCCCTAAAATATCAGCTCAGTAGTATGACATTGCGTATATATACAAATTCCTGGCCCGGTGTAAATTTAAAAATGTAGAACGGAACTTCAGTGAACCTCTTTACTCAGCATACTTACAAGAAAAATAAAGAATATGGAGCTCATCAACTTTGTGGAGGAAATTTTCAATGATCAAGTCAAGCACCCTTGTTGAAAATGGTATTGATGTTAGTAAATATTTCAAGGTAATGCCATATTCGAAAGGGAAAAGTGAAGAATATCGTCCCAAAAAATCAAAAATTCTCACACATGATCAAGTTGAAAAGTTTATAAACGAGGAACCAGATAAGAAATACTTGATAGTTAAGGTTGCAACTATTTTCGGATTATTTGGAGACTGTCGGCGGGAAGAATTGTAAGGCATTAATGATGTTATTCTAGTTGTACGATTAATGTTAATGTTCATAAGTAGTGATTGTTAAATATTGACGATAAAAATTTGCAATTCTCAAAATTATTATTATAATTTTATTGGATTTCATCATAAGAAAATGTAGTGTTAAAAATATTTTCAAAACTGTTTTATAATAGTTATTTAATCAACTAGTTTATTAATGATAGCGATTAATGGCATTTTAACACTTGAGCGGAGCGAGCGTGTTAATGTTCGAGACCATTAATCGCTAGATTAATAAACGAGTTGATTACAAGATTTTTCCGTCGACCTCAATCAATTTATTTGAATAATAATTTATTTTATTTTATATTTTATATTTTATATTTTATATTTTATATTTTATATTTTATATTTTATATTTTATATTTTATATTTTATATTTTATATTTTATATTTTATATTTTATATTTTATATTTTATATTTTATATTTTATATTTTATATTTTATATTTTATATTTTATATTTTATATTTTATATTTTATATTTTATATTTTATATTTTATATTTTATATTTTATATTTTATATTTTATATTTTATATTTTATATTTATTCATTTTTAATTCATTCGCTCCGCTCACGTGTCAAAATATCTCGACCATTAATCGCTATCATTAATAAACTAGTTGATTAAATAACTATCAACATGCTTCCATGTAAACATTGATTTTTAACACTTTTGGCTGTCATTTAGTGTCACTTTTCAGACAGATCTAGGTTGAAGAACCCATATTCATTACCCTATTTGGATTTGGAAGAATTGCTTGGGACTAGAAGAATACCTCGGGTTTCCATGAAAGAATTGCCAGTGAAAGATTAAGATTCAGATCTATGTGGTTTTTTTTGTAATCAAAGGATTTTCCTTATTAAAATCTTTAAAAACCAGATGTATCAATATTATCACCCTATATCCCAGCAAGCATAATAGTATCGTTGACCTCCCAGCTAGTCGGGCAGACATCTAAAGGTGGTCAGTGTTACAAAGCTTTGATTGGTAGGACCTGGAACGAAAGGTAGAGCGCCAATCGCATTAAAAATCAATGGGTAATGAGATACGTCCAAATCACGTATCGAAAATCCATAAGAGAAATTTGATAGAAATTCAAAATACAAGCCCTGCGGACAGGAGCTTTGGCGCTCTTGTTCAAACTTTGACACATCATATGAGGAGTAACTTTTCAAAACGCATTATGTCCAATTTGGGAGAAATTGAGCTAGAAGCGGATTCGGAAATGATTTATATTGCTCTATAGCCCTATGTAAACAAAATCTTCCAAATGGCATTATGTCCCTCTGTAATTCAAATCCAAAGTATGTAAGCCGCATCACAATGAATTATGTTTACGTTTGTATTTTTAAAACAGATAAAATATAACCAAAAACATTTTTTATCGATTTGCTCATGTTAATTAGGTTACAGGCCAACACTTACTGAGCAGACTGTTTTCTCTAAATGTATAAAAAATCGCAACAGACAGCATTATTTTCAATTTCAACCACATCAAAACGCATTATATACAATGAGATGAATCAAGTAAGTCCAAACGTTTTTTACATTTTCTGTGTATATCTGATCAATATTGATTTAAATGAGATTAGTTATTACCTTTAGATGTGAATTTCTATCAAACAAACTCGACGCACTCAAATTATAAGCCAGGGTGGAAGATAAAATCGTTTTTCGTTGATTGCCAATAAAATGGTTTTGGACTTAATGCGTTTTGAAAAGTTGCTCCTCATATCTCCGAAAGTATTGCTTTCTCAGAGGTGGGAATGGTATCAATGGATTCTAATGATAGAACTGCATCACGAAGGAGATTCAATTCAAATAATAGTTTATTTATGAAGATTAAAAGAGCAATCTTCAATGCTTCAAAAATTATCAATTAAATAGATAAGGAAAGTATCTTCGAAATGTCTAGAGCAAGGCTGGAGACAATCATAGCAGATTGTCCATTTATTCCTGATATTTGAGTAGGTAGAGGCTAACGAACAAATTATTTTAATAGTTCAAAATAAATTAATAAAATACAATCCTCTTTTCATAATTCAATAGTTCATAACACTAACACATTCAGTGTATTAATTTTTTTTCGTTACTCCGGAATCATAAGGTCAATTTTGCCCACTAACGAACTTAACCGAGATATTTATCCCTCAAACCTAATGGGAAAATTTCAAGTGTCTAGCTCATTCCGTTCGAGAGTTATCGTGTTAACGGCCGGACAGAATCGATTTTGACCATGGATTCTTGATCAGTGAGTCGAACCAAATCGTTTATGACCATTTTCAGACAAAAATTCGAAAATTACAGACATTTGGGCAAATTGATAAGCACTCTGTTCCGAGGAACAAGAGCGCCAAAAATAGGAGACTTATGCAGCCCATACACGCTCAATATTATTGTACAATATTTTGATTTGTGTCGTTTAGTGTGAGCGATATTGAAAATTGAAAGGTTGTGCAATAGCGCAATATATTGCACAATGATTAATATCGCCTCCATACGATACTATTGTTTACGGCAACCAACATATTGCACAATAATGAGCCGTATTCATAAAAAAAAGGTTATGCTTATACTTGCAGAAAATGAAGGGAATCCTTCAGCTTGCATTCATAATATTTCGAGTGAAACCTTCTACTTATAGAGTAAGAGCATATACTCTACAAAAAAGTAAATGGATATTCATAAACGTTTCCTTTCACTTTAAATAAAAAGCATATCCTTCAATAATTTTGAGTGTGGTCAGTAGCAGACTCACCGCCGTATTCACAAAGCATTCAAGCATTCAATCTCCGTAAGTCCTTAGAGGTCCTCAGTTAAGGGTAAATAAGAATCAAAACCTCAGTTAACGTGAAAATTAACGTGAAACAGGCCTGTTTCACCACCGTTACATACGTTAACTGAGGTTGCGATTCTTATTTATCCTTAACTGAGAACCTCAGTTAGGACTTAACGGAGATCGAATGCTTTGTGAATACGGCGGTCTCGGTCGTGTAGTAACATATTTATATAACGCAGTTTTATAAACAAGGGTAGTGTAGTACATATGTAGTTCAGATAGAATCTTATTACATATTTTGATCTGGAATTTGTTGGATTACAAGGTAATTTTTTTCCGGACTATAGGAGGTCTTGGGCTCTATAGTATTAGTACTCTATATTCCGACAAATTCGATAGTCCGAGACTGCCTTTCAAAACGTTTGTCGGACTACCGGGGGTCCACTGTACAATTCATAAACAAACCATAGTGAACAGGTTGGAACCTGCCGCGGCACATACAAGCCAACATCCCTTTACTTATTCTTGTAGGATATGCTTGCAAGTATAAGGTGATCATTATGAATACGAAAAATGGGTTCAAGCCCTGTGGACAGGAGCTTTCTGGCGCTCTAGTTCAAACAGACAAATTATATCTCCGAAAGTATTGGTTTCTCAGAGTTGAGAATTATATCAATGTATTCTTATGATAGAACTGCATCATAAAGGAAATTCAATTCAAATAATAGTTTATTTATCAAGATTAAATGAGCAATCTGAACACTGCACCATGGAAGAAACCAAATTAAAATAGCTGAAATGAATTTGACTCTCTCTTATAGAACAGGATGAAATGTACGAGTATGAACACAGATCATATAATAAAGCTTAGATAGAATAATTATAGCATTCTGTGAAAACAGAAGTACGATTCATTATTGAAATTTAGAACTTCATCTTAGCAGAAATTGAATTCAAACATCATAGAAGAATTTAAATTCAACAAGAGTGCCAAAAATTATCAATCCAAAACCAATAGACGAATTCTACCCAACAACGAACTCATCCGAGATATTCATTCCTCAATTCCAGTTTTGTTTTTAGTGGAGATATTCTGAACTCAATATTATTAACTTACCATTACCATTCCCATCATCATATGGATTGACCATCGGTATGAAAATATCAACCAACAAAAGTATGATAATATTCTTATTCTCATATTGATACCATTACTGGAATGAATTACAATGAGACAACGTCAAAGTTGACATTATAACAATTCATAGAATAGCCACAGAATAATTCTATCATTGAAATTTTGAAAAATCATATCTCTGAAAGTATTAGTTTGTTAGAGTTAAAAATGATATGAATGGATTCTTATGGTAAAACTGCTTATTGAAAAAAATTTAATTTGGAATTTGTTCTGTAAAAAAAAAATTTTTTTTTGTTACTCCGAAACCATCTGTCCGATTTTGCCCAATAACGAACTTAGCCGACATATTTATCCCTCAAACATACTCTGAAAATTTCAACTGTCTAGCTCATTCCGTTCAAGAGTTATCGTGCCTACGGCCGGACCGGCCGGACGGCCGGACATAATGAATTTCGACCACGGATTCTTGATCAGTGAGTCGAACCAAATCGTTTAAGACCATTTTCATCGAAAAATTCGAAAATTACAGACATTTGGGCAAATTGATAAGCACTCAGTTCCGAGGAACTAGAGCGCCAATAAAGGAAATGCTTTTACTCTTACCTTTTTCTTCAACTGAAAACCTTATACTTTCATCTTATTCTTACAAGGATATCCTTCAGTTTTATGAATAGGGCTCAATGTTGAGCGTGTATGGGCTGCTTTAGACACCGATACAGAAAATCGGTACATTCTGGATAGGAATTAATAAAGCTGTATTACATGTTCAGTGCTTCATGAATCATTCCAAATCGTATTACAGATAACGACCAAAGTCTTTTATGACTGAAATTCTCATTTGTCGAATCCGAAAGCTTGCATTTTACACATAACCGCTAGTCAAAATTTAATCGATTCATTTTCCGTGCATACTTCCGAACTGTTTAATGCCTACTCCACTCCGTGCTCCTAATCCTTATGAAAATTTCCACTGCAAGTTGGTGCAATTAGGTACAGGAAATCTCTCGCATGAGAGCTGAAGGTCAATTTTCATCACTGGTGTTCATTAGTGGTGATGAAAATTCTTTGTGGCGTTCTCAATTTTATTAAATGCGGGAATATTTTGTTCCCCTGAATTTCGCGAGGGCTATATGCATACGCGATGTGTAATTAAATTAGATTATCGTTTGAAGGAAATGCGGTGAAATTCACACCGTTATTTTATTTTTCATGGAAAATGAAACGAGTAGAAAATTTTTCATAAAAGTAGTGAGATTGATGAACGTGGAAAGAAAGGATTGAAAAACGAAAAAAGGATTGAATTGAAATTAGGAGCTTTCGCTGATATCTCATCCATAGAGGTGTTGTTACAATTCTGAGATTTACATAATTTGAAATTTCAGAAGAAGTAGATGCCAGTTCGAAATTTAATTTTAGCAATAATTGCTGAAATACAAGGCCGATCGAGCTAAAATCCGGTATGACACTCACGAATATCTGTCAAAAATTGCGTGTCGGCATTCTACAACTAACTACCAAGTTTCAATTCAATATGATTTTTATTTTTTAAGTTATCAAGGAAAAAATATTTCCGAGAAGTAGATATCTGTTATGTTCACAATTCTTGCTAAAACAATGTGAGAAAGCCCTGTGGACAGGAGCTTTGACGCTCTTGTTCAAACTTTAACAAATCATATCTCCAAAGGTGGTTTCTCAGAGTTGGGAATTATATCAATGGATTCATATGATCATGAAATAAAATAAATTAAATGAGAATCCGAAGATATCATTCCCAACTCTGAAAAATCAATACTTTCGGAGTTATGATTTGTCAAAATTTAAACAAGAGCGCCAAAGCTCCACAGGGCTTTCCCACTTTTTCAATTTGGCTTCTGTGCGTCATTTTTCAAGAATTTTTGTAATTAAATTGAAAACATAGGCTCATGAATAATCTCATGTTGGATTTAAATGCATCAGCAAATTAAAATTCGAGTGTTCTATATGAAATCATATAGAATTATTGAGAATAATTATTGAAATTTTGAAAAATCAGATCTCCGAAAGTATTTGTTTGTTAGAGTTGAGAATGATATCAATGGATTCATATGATAAAACTGCATCTTAAAAAAATTTAATTAAAAATTTGTAGGTAATGTAATTTTTTTTTGTTGCTCCGAAACTACTTGGCCGATTTTGCCCAATAACGAACTCACCGAGATATTTATGTCCCAAACCTCTACTCTGAAAATTTCAATTATCTAGCTCATTCCGTTCGAGAGTTATCGTGTGAACGGCCGGACAGAATCGATTTTGACCATGGATTCTAGATCAGTGAGTCGAACCAAATCGTTCAAGACCATTTTCAGCAAAAATTCGAAAATTACAGACATTTGGGCAAATTGATAGTAAATTGAAGCACTATGTTCTGAGGAACAAGAGCGCCAAAAATTCGAGCTGAAATCCGGTACTCTATAACTTTGATCCCCTTAAAAAGATCAGATACTATTTTTTCAAATTCAGCTCAGATTAAAAGATACAGACTGTTTATGAAAAAAAATCGGTTTCATTTTGTAGCTCACACGGAGTTTTTGGCGCTCTTGTTCCCTGTGATGATATTTCTGAAATTCAAAAGATGCATGACCTTTCCACATTCTTCCTCTTCGATGTCCTAAAAACGGTTCACGCTCAGGATATTTAAAACAAGAATAATGAACATAATACTGACTAAACATATTTTACTTTTTTCCGGTTTTTTTTTCGATATTTTGAAAAGAGAGTAAGGAGACCCAGTTGTGTTCTGTGTAGGCTTTGTTACTGTGTCCTTACGCCACCTTAGTCACAGCACTGTTGATTTTTTTACCCAACAGTGAATGGTGGCGATCACCGTGACCAGAAAATTTCTTTCCTAGCTTCGGAATTGAACTTGGGGCTTCCACACCCAAGTCAAATACTATTCCACTGAGCCAACCGCACTACTATTGCATGGCACAACATTAGACACCAAGGACTAAATGTCCTACCAAGTGAACTGGAGATCCGTGCGAG
The DNA here is from genome assembly GCA_937662695.2 of Halyzia sedecimguttata. NCBI lineage: Eukaryota > Metazoa > Arthropoda > Insecta > Coleoptera > Coccinellidae > Halyzia > Halyzia sedecimguttata. The sequence goes on from OW569414.2 coordinate 106,979,253, forward strand.
GTTGTGGAAAAACCAAGCCATACTTTTTGGCCAATATATAGGTCCTAATGCTACAAGCATTAGGACTTGAAGGGGAGGTCCTTGAATTGTCACGGTGAAGGTTCAATATGAGAACTGATAACTTTTTAACTGTGAAACCTTCTTGTGATTTTCGGCAACCAATTTGACATGAAATGTTTTTGTTGGGATTATAATTACCCTCGACTATTTCACTCATATCAAAATCTGATCAACCACAAGATAAAGACAGCTGTTTAACAAATGATAAATATAAATTACAGACAGATATCACTCGTGACTGAATTTATCTCATAAGTCTGTCTTTTATTTCTTAACTCAACTGAGTTGCTTAGAGATAACACCAGTCGTCCTTGGGACTCGTGGTTTATACAAGCTACTCAGTTTCGTTAAGAAATAAAAGACAGACTTACCGCAAACATTCAATCACTTGTGATATTACTAGTGAAATGTATCGCCTTATTCGTCAAATGTCCCAAAGTCACCAAATATCCTCCTGTTATGAACCGAAAATTGAACGGTGTTTACTCGACCCGCTTATAGCAGGCCAGCCAAAGTTCAAGTACAAGGAAATAATAAATAATAAATATTAAATAATGAATAATAAATAATAAATAATAAATAGTAAATAATAAATAATAAATAATAAATAATAAATAATAAATAATAAATAATAAATAATAAATAATAAATAATAAATAATAAATAATAAATAATAAATAATAAATAATGAATAATGAATAATTAATAATAAATAATAAATAATAAAAATAAATAATAAATAATAAATAATAAATAATAAATAATAAACTTCGCAAAGAGAAATGTGCCACACTCCAGCGCAAAAATCACTTCAGTAATAGAGTGGTTTATCAGTGGAATTCTCTTAAAGATGCTACAGTGTCAGCTTCCTCAGTTAACAGCTTTAAGAAACGCTTAGATAGGGAAATGGAGGCCGTGAAAAACATTAATGTACACTACATGTGAGAAAAGTGATAGAACAAGACTTTATTTGACCAATCTGTGATATACATTGTGATGCTCTAGTATTAAGATGGCTGTGAACACCTGGTCTAATTCCCGCAATGTAACAATTGTTAAATGCAGTTACATCGGCCTAGGCCGCTTACTGTGATATGTATAATAATAATAATAATAATAAAAGTTATAGGGTATTGATATCCATCAAATTGATTCAATTATTCTGCAATACTAATATTTATTTCTAATCCATAATGAAAGCTACAGACACGTGAGTATTCAGCTCATATACCAGATGTAAATAATCATCGATTGGATTAATTGCACTCGAGCATGAAACCAATATAATTCCTAGATGGCCGCTATATAAATAGAGATTTGTTCATATATTTTTAGAACGAAAACAATCGTATGAGGAGTACATCCTCTGGAAATTGAATCGCCTCTAAGGTCAAATAGCGCATAACAATATAAATATCGCTATTAAACCTAGAGCAATCATTTCGATCCGTCATGCATGTTGATGAATAAACTTTTGTTAATACATACAGATCAAACGCCTATTTTAATGTTACATGTAAATCTTTCTTCATTGATGTAAATCTAAAGAAAATTTGTGTAAAAAATTGAATGCTTGTGGCTTTTACTTGATGCTAATCCATATTAACTCAATGAAAAATTATGCATGATTTACGCTATTTTATTTTTACGCGTATGTTCTGGGGAACATCGCGTTATAGTTTTGAAAATGGTCTCAAACGATTTAGTTCGACTCCCCAATGAAGAATTCGAGGTCAAATTTGATTCTGTCCGGCCGGCCGTTGCCACGATAACTTGAGAACGAAAAGAGTTAGCGACTTGAAAATTTCAGGGTAGGTGGCGCATCCCAATACGACGGACAGGTTCGTTAATGGGTATAAGCGGCTTAGTGGTTTCCGAGTAATAATTTTGTTTTCAACCAATATAAATCCGATCGAATTGAAACTTGGTGAGTAGTTGTAGAATATGAACCTAAGCACGTTTGTGAAATTTTGTGCGAATCGTATGGCTAGAAATCTTTAAAAAAATTATTAAAAAATATTTTTGTTGTCACGATAACTTGAGAACGGAATGAGATAGCGGCTTGAAATTTTCAGGTTAGGATGTGCACCAGAACGTGACATTTCAGTTTGTTTATGAGCATAATCGGCCAAACGGTTTTGGAGTTATAGCCATCTGAAATTTTCTGAAATTTGGTGGTTTTTTGTTCCTCATTAACTCGAAAAATACTGAACCGATTGAATTCAAACATGGTTATTAGTTGTAGAATGCCAACGCGAAAATGATTGCAAAATTTGGTGAGGATAGCATATGTAGAAAATTTTGAATAAATCATTGTAAATAAAAAAAAAATTCTATATATCAGTAACTGTTCGTTTGAAATTGCTGAAATTTTGCAAGAGCCTTCATAACCTGACTCTACTGCCAAGTTTCAAGTTTTAATACGATCGGTTAAATATTGTTGGAGATTCGAGCATTCTTGTGCGAGTTCAGTAGATGGGTGACCGGTGCCTCGATAACTTTCGAACGAAAGGAGATAGGGACTTGCAATTTTCAGGGTAGGTTGCGTATCCGAATGTGAGAATTGATTTCGTTTTTGGGCATAATCGGTCTAACGGTTTCCGCGTTATACCTACCTGGAATATTATTTCCTTGATAACTCAAAAAATAAATATTCGATCGAATTGAAGCTTGGTAACTAGTAGTAGAAAATCATCATGAAGACGTGTTTAAAATTTTGTAAGAACCGTGCCCCTAGAAAATTTGAAAAAAATGACGAAAAAAAAATTTCAAAAACCGCACCCCTTCAAAAAAATCACGAAAAAAAAATTGGTTCAAGCACTGACGTGAAGTCAGAAGCTTTTGCGCGTATGTTCTATTGTCCATTCTTCTGTATTGGACACCCTTAATCGAATTTACCATGGTAAATTATGTTGTCCATTCTCCTGTATTGGACACTTAATTCGAATTTACCATGGTAAATTCGAATTAAGAGTGTCCAATATAGGAGAATGGACAACATAATTTACCATGGTAAATTCGATTAAGGGTGTCCAATACAGAAGAATGGACAGTAGAACATACGCGCAAAAGCTTCTGTCTTCACGTCAGTGATGAACCAATTTTTTTATATTGTGATGCGTTTCGTCGACATAGCGACTTCATCGGACTACATCATTTAGATGGAGTATGATGAAGTCGCTTTGTCGACGAAACGCATTACAATATTAAATAAATTAGTGTTAATCGTATATAATTCTTCGTTGAAGAAATTTCCGTATTGAAATGTATTCAATCAATTGAATAATGCATTTAATTGATCATCAGGGTCATCAATTGTTATTTATGGTTTGAATGGTTGCTAATAATCGATTATTGGTGAGAATCGATATTCCAATATTAATACATCAATCGACGGTTTTGCGACTGATTATGGAGTAATAGCTAATGAATGGTTTTCCTATAAGAACAATACAATGTTTTTTTAATCTAGGGTTTTGCTTTTACATGCATCGTATAAGAACTGGTAAATCCTTCCTTGGTATCTGAATATACAATTTTTCTGGACGTGTGCATGTCACTGCATTTCCTCCTAAACGACTGATTTTGATGTAATTTTGTGTGTTTGAGTAGGTCTCTGAATAATTCATTTTCACTCTCGGAGTCGGTAGGTAGCGCTGCAATCGGGTTATTGTAATTTTATTCCTATTCATTGACGAACATTATTTGTATGAGTTTTTCGAAATTTTCTGTATGTCATAACAAATAAAACCCTATAACTCCATTCTCCTGCCATCCCACGAGATTTTTTTTATGGAAAATATTATGTTCATGAATAATAAATGATCGCTAAAATTTTCTGAAATAGTCATGAGTTATTCACCTTATATCCAACAAGTATAATGTGTGGACATATACGGGGTGAGTTTTTAAGTTTTACCATAGATTTTTCTCATCAAATGAAATACCCTTTTCATTGACCATTTTTTCAGATTCGGCTCAGGTAAAAAGTTATAATTGTTCAAAGATTTTAATATGTGCTAATACACCGCTGCACTTTCTTTACTTATGGAACACAGAAACCCTCACTGGATTCAGTATTGAATAAATATCCAGAAGCTTTATCATCTGATGCTCGGAAATCAATTAAATTGTTTAAGAAAAATTATTTACTCACTCAAGTCCTATGAAATGGTTTTTAATAATCTTACTGCAGCATTTGTAAACAAATTATTCCATTATTACTGAATATTAAAACACAGCCTTCAACTTGATTTTCATTCAATATCTACTATAATATTATACATCATTTCATCATCGCTTTTTCTCACATTCTTTGAATGTTATAATTTGCATCATATAAATGAATAAAAAATTGGTTCAAGCACTGACGTGAAGTCAGAAGCTTTTGCGCGTATGTTCTATTGTCCATGCTTCTGTATTGGACACCCTTAATCGAAGTTACCATGGTTAATTATGTCGTCCATTCTCCTATATTGGACACTCTTACTTCGAATTTACCACGGTAAATTCGAATTAAGTGTCCAATACAGGAGAATGGATGACATAATTAACCATGGTAGATTCGATTAAGGGTGTCCAATACAGAAGCATGGACAATAGAACATACGTGCAAAAGCTTCTGACTTCACGTCAGTGCTTGAACCAATTTTTTTTTCATGATTTTTTTTAAATTTTCTGGAGGCGCGGTTCTTAAAATTTTTTTTTTCGTCATTTTTTTCAAATTTTCTAGGAGTACGGTTCTTACAGAATTTTAAACACGTCTTTGTGTTGATTTTCTACTACTAGTTACCAAGCTTCAATTCAATCGAATATTTATTTTTTGAGTTATCAAGGAAACAATATTCCAGGTGGATATAACTCGGAAACCGTTAAACCGATTATGCCCAAAAACGAACTCAACTCTCCCTTTCGGATACGCAACCTACCCTGAAAATTGCAAGTCCCTATCTCCTTTGGTTCGAAAGTTATCGAGGCAACGGTCACCCATCTACTGAACTCACACAAGAATGCTCGAATCTCCAACAATATTCAACCGATCGTATTAAAACTTGAAACTTGGCAGTAGAGTTAGGTAATGAATGCTCTTGCAAAATTTCAGCAATTTCAAACGTATAGTTACTGATATATAGAATTTTTTTTTTATTTTCAATGATTTATTAAAAATTTTCTACAGATGCTTTCCTCACCAAATTTCGCAAACATTTTCGCGTTGGCATTCTACATCTAATAACCATGTTTGAATTCAATCGGTTCAGTATTTTTCGAGTTAATGAGGAACAAAAAACCACCAAATTTCAGAAAATTTCAGATGGCTATAACTCTGAAACCGTTTGGTCGATTATGCTCATAAACAAACTCAAATGTGGCATTCATATGCACAACATAACCTGAAATTTTCAAACCGCTATCTCTTTCCGTTCTCAGGTTATCGTGACAAAAAAAATATTTTTTAATAATTTTTTTAAAATTTTCTAGCCATACGATTCGCCCAAAATTTCACAAACGTGCTTAGGTTCATGTTCTACAACTACTCACCAAGTTTCAATTCGATCGGATTTATATTGGTTGAAAACAAAATCATTACTCGGAAACCACTAGGCCGATTATGCCCATTAACGAACTTGTCCGTCGTATTGCGATGCGCCACCCACCCTGAAAATTTCAAGTTGCTAGCTCTTTTCGTTCTCAAATTATCGTGGCAACGGCCGCACGGACAGAATCAAATTTGACCTCGGATTCTTCATCGGGGAGTCAAACTTGATCGTTTGAGACCAATTTCGTCAAAAAATTCGAAAGTTACAGACATTTGGGCAAAACTATAACGCGATGTTCCCCAGAACATACGCGCAGAAAGCATCATATAATTCTAATGTCATTATAAACAACAACAATTATAAACTGTATCAGTCTATGACCGAACTTATGGATAGCATACAGCCTAGACATATTATATTTGCGACAGGTTTCACAAAGATACGTTTAATTCACAATTAACCAATTTCTCTTTCAAAATTAACCATCCGATTAACGGAGTTTCACAGAGCTCTATAATTGATATTTCACTTTGAAGTGATAAATTCATTCATCGTTTGATAAAAATACTTAATTTACATTGCGGATAACAAGTTCTCCTATGCATTGAACAAGCTTATGATTCGAACAATTGGAATGAAATAATTAGAAGTGTTTTATTTGATGTGCGGAACCTATGGTTAAATTTAATATACAACTGAAAGATCAATATCAATCTGGGCACAAATACAAAATACACTCCTCGAAAATAAATTCCGGACAAGAATAATTCGAGTCATTTTGATATCTTTGTAACTTTTTTAATTGGAGCTCGATATTGGTGAAATTTTCACCAAAATGTTGCCTATGCCTTAGTTAATTACACTCGATTTTAGTTCTCCAAAAGTACCGTTCGTTTGGTCATTATACAGGCAGAAAAAGAAGTTGCTTTTTTACCCATCAATATGTAATACCCTGTGAAGAGGAGAATAGACAGGGGAAATTCTAGTTTTTTATGTTTTGTTGTGAAGTGTGATATTTTCTCAACAAAATGCTTTTTGGTTCATGTCAATGTCTTCTTTTTAAGAGAACATACAACTGTTTAAATAAAATACTGAAGTTTTTTTAAATTTGTTAACAAGGAAATGGAAACATTATCCTTATAGACTAGCGTTAACAAATATCCAAAAATCAATAGCACGTATTGCCACCTCGTGGCGTTATGACTTTTGCCATTCAACGAAGCATGCTTTCAATGCAGCTCTGAATTGCCACTTGAGGAATATTATCCCATTCTTCAATAAGGGCTTCTCGCAAATCATGCAGGGTCTCCGGATGTCTATTGCGAACACGCCTACCTAGCATATCCCATTGTATTCGATTGCGTTTAAGTCTGGGCTACGCGGTGGCCACTCCAGTTGTTGAGTATTGACCTCACCTAAATATTCTTCTACAATTCATGTAACGTGTGGCCTGGCATTACCGTGCATTAAAATGCCCGACGAACTCAACATAAGGTACCACGTGACCTGCTAAGCATCTGGCAGCATTTTCGAACCATATTCAATTAATAAAAATTCTGTACTGCCATGTTGTGGTATTCCAGCCAACATCATGATACTACCTCATCCAAAGGGTGTTCCGGGTGATATGCAACATTGGGCAAATTGTTAAAACTGAGAAACTGCAGTATGTTATTTCAACATATGTATCTTCTCTAAAAGAGCAAATATTGACATGAGCAAAAAAACATTTGGTTAAGAAAACATCTTACTTGAAAACAAAATATAACGAAGCTGAATGTTGCCGCTCAAATTCTCCGCAGGGTGTTACAAATTCAGGGGTAAAAAAGCTACTTCTGTTTCTACCTGTAAAATGAACAAGCCTCCTTTTCTTGGCGCTTGTTCCTCGGAACAGAGGGGTTGTCAATATGTTCAAATGTATGTTATTCTCCATTTTTGTATGAAAATGGTCTCGAACGATTTGTTTCGACTCACTGATCAAGCATCCGTGGTGAAGAACGCGAAAAAAATTTTTTTTTATATTACAAATTTCAAATGATTTTTTTTTACAGGCGCAGTTTCACTATGAAAATTAATTGATATCATCTCCACTCCAACAAGCTAATACTTTCGGAGATATAACTCACTAGCTCCTTCATAGTACTCGAATTTAAGTGCATAACGGGAGTGTTACATGTTACATACTACGATTTTCCATAAGTGCAGAAAGGGAGACGAGTGTTACGTGGAATTAGTAAAACTGAGTATAAACTACGCGTGGCAAACCCTGGGCCTCTGCCCCATGCGTTCTAGTTAGGGCTTCACGCGAGAGCGAGATTTTTCTCGTCTCGTCTTGTTCTCGTCTCGTAAAAGCGAGACGAGACGAGACGAGACGTTTTCATAAATATTATATGCGAAACCGAGACCACATACAGCGCAAAACGAGAGTCTCATTTTTGGACTCGTTAAATTTTTTGTATGAAGTTTTATATACGACTCGATTTTTTTCAACACCCACAGAAAACACTCGAATATGAAGAGTTTCCACTATAATTACCAATATATTTTGTCTATATTATGCATCGATCGTTCTAGAAATACACGATTTTTTAAAAGTTTATTAATTCGTCATGACCTTGCGCAAATTGAGATTATTTTTCACGAAAAAATAGAATTCACATCCATAAAAACAGATTATGAATTCAATACTTAACGGACAACTTTTATTGTCCCTAAATCCCAATGCTTTGAAAATTTCGTCTCGATCTGAACATCTGGAGAAATTCATTCTCTTGTGCTCCTTGTAGTGTAGATTTGAACAGTTAGTGTATACATCTGTGGAACTACGTATAACAAAACTGGTAAAGAAATGAAGCTATTCAATGTTTCAAAAAGTGTTATGAGGAATACGCCAAGAACACCCTCAATGATCTACCCACTGGGAAAGTATTCTTTGAAAACTATACCAAATTGTTCAATTCTATTAAAAAATGTATCGACATCGATAGCCTATTCAAAACATCAATAAAACTTTCGAAATATTGGATAGCTGAGTTTGAAGAATATTTGCTGTTAGAAAGAGCAAATAGAAATCAAAATATTTTACAGTGGTGGAGAGTGATGAAAAAGTTCTTCCTACACTTTCCAAGATGGCCGATGATTTATTGATGGCTACATTCGTACCTGATGAAAGACTATTTTCCACAGCAGGTATGATTATGGCAAAAACACGTACATCATTGAAAAATGTGCAATCGTGATTATGTTTGAAGTCTTGGTCATCGAGTAATTTAAAAGTTGAAATTATCAGTGTTTAGAATTGAAAATAATATGTACATGTACAAATATTTTTGTATAAGAGCGTAATAAATATAGCTTTACAAAATTATTCATTATTGTGTATCATTTCGTTTATATATTATAATATTTATTATCGTTATTCAGAATTAAGCGAGACGAGACGAGACAACTGATAACGAGACGAGAACGACACTTAAACGAGAGTTAATTTTTTGGGAATTGGCGAGAGCGAGGCGAGATTTTTCTTACTCTCGTGTGAAGCCCTAGTTCTAGTCGGGGATGCCTCGCGTGTAAACGTGGTAAAATGTTTACCAAAATCGAGCCACAATTAAAAAAGTTACAGCGATATCAAAATGGCTCTAATTATACTTGTCCGGAATTTATTTTGGGCAGTGTATATCTTAAAGAACTATCTATTAGGTAATAATTGAATTCCAGAAATTATGCAGTCATAAACATTATTCAGGTTATTTGTATCTTCTCTGTAATTTGCTGATTTATGTCTTCTTGAGTTCGACCTGATTTATTCCTGATTCCTTCGATTCATTATTTTAACCTTCAAGCACCAAAAAAATTGAGATGATATTCGACGCATGCACGATGTATCCTATTCCATTGTCATTCTATACACACATCCTGATAACTGATTACGAATTATCTCGATTCGTGATTTCGTTTTCATTGTCCATGGGGGATAAAACTGTCCCTATTCCAGGTATCCCAATAACAATCAAACTCATTAGTGGATTGGTATGCGCAAATGACTTTAACGCCAGTATATCTGTGTTAACTCGAAAGCGCGGATATCGTTTTTCCAGATCTCTTTCCATTCCAAATGGCGGATTAAACCCCGCAGAAGATCACGGTGTACGCAATATAAATATCGACAAAGGATGTTTCGTGCCGACCAGATACGTTTCAATAACGTCACGTTGATCTCTTAATTCATACGAACGGACAAATGGATTGAATTTTTTCTCTATTTGTACGCGAGTTCCTTCGTTGGTATCATTTCGGACTATTGAAACATTATTTTTATTGTCGCAAATTGGATTGAATAGATCAACGATGGAGGAACGTCATGCTCGTCACATAACGGGCCGTTGTTTACTGATTGAATGCGATCGTCCATTCAGAGACATCAATAGACACGCACAAAATTTACGAGGTGATTTACAAAGCTTGACCTATCGATACCTTCCAGAATTAGAAGGGTGAATGTTCAAGACGATCTGTCAAATATGCAGGACAATAGAACGTGTAGAAGCGATAACACCATTTAGGTGATATTGGTGATTTAGATATTGCATTATAAGGTGATTCTTATCCCACCAAAAGATTTCATGTAAAATTGGTTGACAAGACTTACAAGAATCTTTCGCAGTGAAAAAGGCATGGCGTGGCTGTTTCATAGTACATTCATAGCACAAGCATTGAAAATCAGGGACTCACCATAAGTGACAGCTGCGAAACAAAAATCATAAAAATTGGTTCAAGCACTGACGTGAAGTCAGAAGCTTTTGCGCGTATGTTCTATTGTCCATTCTTCTGTATTGGACACTCTTAATTCGAATTTACCATGGTAAATTCGAATTAAGTGTCCAATACAGAAGAATGGACAATAGAACATACGCGCAAAAGCTTCTGACTTCACGTCAGTGCTTGAAGCAATTTTTTTTTCGTGATTTTTTTGAAATTTTCTAGGGGTACGGTTCTTAAAATTTTTTTTTTCGTCATTTTTTTCAAAATTTCTAGGGGTACGGTTCTTACAAAATTTTAAACACGTCTTTATGTTGATTTTCTACTACTAGTTACCTAGCTTCAATTCGATCGAATATTTATTTTTCGAGTTATCAAGGAAATAATATTCCAGGTGGGTATAACTCGGAAACCGTTAGACCGATTATGCCCAAAATCGAACTCAACTCTCCCTTTCGGATATGCAACCTACCCTGAAAATTGCAAGTCCCTATCTCCTTTCGTTCGAAAGTTATCGAGGCAACGGTCACCAATCTACTGAACTCGCACAAGAATGCTCGAATCTCCAACAATATTTAACCGATCGTATTAAAACTTGAAACTTGGCAGTAGAGTTGAGTTATGAAGGCTCTTGCAACATTTCAGCAATTTCAAACGAATAGTTACTGATATATAGAATTTTTTTTTTTATTTTCAATGATTTATTAAAAATTTTCTACAAATGCTATCCTCACCAAATTTTGCAAACATTTTCGCGTTGGCATTCTACAACTAATAACCATGTTTGAATTCAATCGGTTCAGTATTTTTCAAGTTATTGAGAAACAAAATACCACCAAATTTCAGAAAATTTCAGATGGATATAACTCTGAAACCGTTTGGCCGATTATGCTCATAAACAAACTGAAATGTCGCGTTCTAGTGCACATCATAACCTGATAATTTCAAGCCGCTATCCCATTCCGTTCTCAAGTTATCGTGACAACAAAAATATTTTTTAATAATTTTTTTAAAATTTTCTAGCCATACGATTCGCGCAAAATGTCACAAACGTGCTTAGGTTCATATTCTTCAACTACCCACCAAGTTTCAATTCGATCGGATTTATATTGGTTGAAAACAAAATTATTACTCGGAAACCACTGGGCCGATTATGCCCATTAACGAACTTGTCCGTCGTATTGGGATGCGCCACCTACCCTGAAAATTTCAAGTCGCTAGCTCTTTTCGTTCTCAAGTTATCGTGGCAACGGACGGCCGTACGGCCGGACGGACAGAATCAAATTTGACCTCGAATTCTTCATTGGGGAGTCGAACTTAATCGTTTGAGACCATTTTCGTCAAAAAATTCGAAAGTTACAGACATTTGGGCAAAACTATAACGCGATGTTCCCCAGAACATACGCGCAATAATAATAATAATGACTTTATTCCAACTAAATTAAGTAATAAAGAAGATATTACAAGACAAAGAGAAAAAACTCGAAAATACAGAACCGATTGAATTCAAACATGGTTATTAGTTGTAGAATGCCAACGCAAAAATTCTTGCAAAATTTCGTGAGGATAATATTCGTAGAAAATTTTGAAAAAATCATTGATAATTGAAAAAAAAATCTCTATTTCAGTAACTGAAACAGTAACAGTATACGTCTGAAATTGCTGAAATTTTGCAACAGCCTTTAGAACCTAACTGCCAAGTTTCAAGTTTTAACACGATCGGTTAAATATTGTTGGAGATTCGAGCAGCCTTGTATGAGTTCAGTAGATGGGTGACCGTTGCCTCGATATCTTTCGAACGAAAGGAGATAGTGACTTGCAATTTTTAGGGTAGGTTGCGTATCCGAATGGGAGAGTTAAGTCCGTTTTTGTGCAAAATCGGTCTAATATTTTCCGAGCTATACCCACCTGGAATATTATTTCCTTGATAACCCAAAAACTAAATATTCGATCGAATTGAAGCTTGGTAACTAGTAGTAACAAATCAACATAAAGAAAATAAAGAATCGATCGAGTTGAAGCTTGTTAACTAGAAGCAGAAAATCAACATAAAGACGTGTTTACAATTTTGTAAAAACCGAACCCCTAAAACATAAAAAAAAATGACGAAAAAAAGAATTCTGTAAGAACCGTACCCCTAGAAAATTTCATAAAAATCACGAAAAATACAATTTTTTTTCTTCAAATTTTAATCATGCATTCAAATCATTAACTCCTTGGTATACTATCTATGTTTTACCAAAACAAATTTAAAATTTAAACAGCTCCTTCTGAGGGTTGCAGTCTCTTCGTCAATAAGTATATTTTCTTGAATTACAGAATCCGCCAGTGTTTATTTTTCCATTTCCATTGATTTTCCCGGATGAAATCACCTCAGAGCCGTAAATTCATCTCCTAGTCACCTTCAAAGAATCTCAATCACACCATCTGATGGACGTATCCGAACCGAGAGCTTTCTACTCATTTCGACGAAAATGCGAAGCGAAAATCACGAACCTGATAGGTGCTCAGACCGGTATCAGGACGTATTTCAAGATGAAGTATATCAGACCGGGTCTTCGGCAAGTACGGGATCAAACGCTCCGTTCCGGTAATCTTTGATTTCGACCTGTCAATCTAACGGAGATTTATAGGGGAAGTTGGGCAGAAAAGTCGCAAATAAACCACAGCAAAGCGCCATCTAGGAAAGGCGTGCATGCAGTAAATTTGGTTCGCGCTGAATTAATTCAGGACAGAAGATTTTAATCCAATTTTCGTAAGATTGATGTTATGTTGAATGTTAACGAACGAATATAAATGAAAATTCCCAAGAAACGTTGACGTGAAGTCAGGAGCTTTTAAGCGCATGTTTTATAGTCTTTTTGCGCGTATGTTCTGGGGAACATCGCGTTATAGTTTTGCCCAAATGTCTGTAACTTTCGAATTTTTTGACGAAATTGGTCTCAAACGATTTAGTTCGACTCCCCAATGAAGAATTCGAGGTCAAATTTGATTCTGTCCGTCCGGCCGTTGCCACGATAACTTGAGAACGAAAAGAGCTAGCGACTTGAAATTTTCAGGGTAGGTGGCGCATCCCAATACGACGGACAAGTTTGTTAATGGGCATAATCGGCCCAGTGGTTTCCAAGTAATAGAATAAATTCTATATACCAGAAAGTATTCGTCTGACATTGCTGAAGTTTTGCGAGAACCTTAATTCAAAACCTAACTCTTCAACCATGTTGCAAGTTTGAACACGATCGGATCTCTATTGTTGGATATCCGAGCAGACAGACTTAGGTGAGTTGAGATATTTTAAAAGGAATAAATATGGCAACAGGATTTATGCAGTATTTTTTTTCCGTATACTATTATATATTTAATGAATTTCAATTCCGATAGAATACATATGTCAGACTAAAAATTTCTTTGATCTTAGGATTCTTTTAATAGGTACTCAAGTCCTTAGAATGGTACGAAAAGTATTCATATCTTATAAAAGCTGATAAAATGGTCTATATCGATGGTAAATTTCATTAAGAGTGTCCAATAGAGGTGAATAGATAATAGAACATGTGCGCAAAGGCTCCTTACTTCACGGCAGTGCTTGAAATAGTTTTAGTTCCAGTCAAATGATCCTTATGAATTTTTCAATCTTCCTGTTGTTATTTTCCAACTAAGTTCCGAGTTTTAATTCGAACAGATCACTATTGTTCGATTATATGGAAAAACAAAATCTCTGATGGCTACAACTGATAAACTACTAGGCGGATTTTGCTCATTTACGAACTCAACTGGTGCATTTGGACTCCTAACTTACCCTGCGAATCTCTCTAACTCATTTCGTTCGAGACTAATCTTCACTAATCGTGACGGAATGAAATCTAACCTCTTCATAAGTGAGACGAAAGTTAAAACTAAACGTTTAAGACCTTTTTCCTCCAAAAATTCGAAAATCACAGACAGCTGGGAAATTGATAGGCTCTGTTCATATAACGTGATATATGACAAGGGATAGAATAAATGAGTAGGTAGTCAATAATTTCCCTATTGTTAATATCTAACGTGGAACTATCTATTTATAAACATTAATAATATTATGCTAGCGTATAAATTCGGTAATTTTATTTTTATATTTTCAGGGTGAGTGACTGAAGCAGCTGCGAGAGTAGCATCCAGAAAAACATGGATCACCCGTACCGGATATTTGATACCTTTACGGCAATATAGAAATAATTTTGTCAACAAGCTACGCTGCAAGCAAATAGGTGAATATATTTTAAGCTAATGAAATGACTCGGAAAATTCAGGTCAGAATTTATACTTTATGACAGAAATGTTTCTGATTAATTAATTCGTTTGAAGGCGAAATCTGAGAATGCAATATTACTTTCAATTCCAGAACTCACTTGAGTGTTCCAAGTGAATGCCTCAAGGTTTATAATGGCAAACATATAGAGTTTTTGTCACTGTGGAAATATATTTCCCATCGAAAGATGGGACCCTTTTAGAGCATTATTATTCTTAAAATGTTGAATATTCGAGTTATAACATTTAATATACAGGCTTGACAACCTTGGTCGGTGGCGTGTGTTATTAATTATTTATTAAATACTGAACTCTTGCACCCTTGCAGTGGAAAAATGTTTCTAATAGACATGTATTCTGCATATTTCGTCATGATATTGTTCGATTTTCGGGATGTAGACCGCTCAAATTATTAATAAAAATAATGGTCAAAAAATAAAAATTCTGACAAAACTAAATATTGGTGAAAACCTTGGGTAAACCATTAGAAATAAGGTGTTAAAAGTTCTCATCGATCCCATACCTGCTAAAAAAGATTTTCAAGGTCAAAGGTGGAAATTTAGGTTATCTTGGACTTTTTCGTAAACGGTATGCGTCACCAGAAAAGAAGCTGAGCCAAAAATTATACATCATAAAATTATCAACGGAGATATTCCTATTACTTTTTTCGTCGACCTATTACTTTTTACGTACCTACTAATTTCCAACTGAAAAATAGACTATTATTGAAGGCAAGTACCTTTCGTCGCAAAATAACTTTTTCATCCGCAAACACTTTTCGTCCGCTGTGATCACCATGGATACGGCTTGACATACGCCTCGATACAAACATAAGGGCCTATGAGAATAACTGTCATTTGCTAATGTGAAATCATTTGAGAAGTTCAAAATTCATTAAAGTATGAAGAGTTCTCGAAAATATTAAAAATGCAAACTGTCCATTGTCTAGCATGCTTGCTATCTGAGGCGCAGCCGAGGACTAAAAGAAGGAGGGAACAAACCCAAGTTAACTCCATTCTGTGATATAAGATAAAATAATAATTCTGAATAATTTAGGTTAAATGACAATAGGTAATTTTAACTAACGACTGACATGTGAAAAGTTAATCATTCTTCATATATTTGCTAAGAATTACTTGACGATTTACTTTGGTCAATATGGTAGGAAAATAACCTCAAATTCTGTGAGTAATTGTTTTGTGGTATTTTATGTATTTTTTGGCGCTCTAGTTCCTCGGAACTGAGTGCTTATCAATTTGCCCAAATGTCTGTAAATTTCGAATTTTTCGATGAAAATGGTCTTAAACAATTTGGTTCGACTCACTGATCAAGAATCCGTGGTGGAAATTCATTCTGTCTGGCCGTCCGGCCGGCCGGCCGTAGGCACGATAACTCTCGAACGAAATGAGCTAGAGAGTTGAAATTTCCAGAGTAGGTTTGGGGGATGAATATCTCGGCTAAGTTCGTTACTGGGCAAAATCGGACAGAAGGTTTCGGAGTATTAAAAAAAATTTTTTTTTTACCAAACAAATTCCGAATTAGTTTTTTTTTAATAAGCAGTTTTATCATAAGAATCCATTCATATCATTTTTAACTCTAACAAGCTAATACTTTCGGAGATATGATTTTTCAAAATTTCAATGTAAATCGTATTTCACAGATTGATATAATTATTCTATGTATGAATTGTCAACTTGACAGAAGGGAATATTGTAACTTCAAAAATATTGGGGTTGAAACACTCGTATTTTAGCGATGCAACGGGGACCTCACCCGTTGCCGTTGTCAAATGTTTGAAAATATTACGTAAATATTGAAAGCATAATTCTGTAGTTCGAGAGAGGAGAAAATTTGGTGAACGTAGATCAGGAAATTTTTGATCGATTACAAGGTAATTTTTTATTATTACTTATCTTCTTTAATACATAGTTTATGGAATACCTACTATTTGTAGGTACTTTAAACCTGTTTTGGCCAATTGTCATACGAAACTTGTTTTTTTGGCGCTCTAGTTCCTCGGAACAGAGTGCTTATCAATTTGCCCAAGTGTCTGTAATTTTGGAATTTTTGGCTGAAAATGGTCTCAAACGATTTGGTTCGACTCACTGATCAAGAATCCGAGTGCGAAATCGATTCTGTCCGGCCGGCCGACCGGCCGTAGGCACGCTAACTCTCGAACGAAAGGAGTTAGCGGATTGAAAATTGCAAGGTGGTTTTGGAGCGTAAATATCTCGGACAAGTTCGTTCGATCTATCTGAAATTTAGCACCAAATTGTAGAATCATGACCTTTATACGCATGTGAAGTTTTGTATTGACCAGATTACCGCAAAGTGTAAAAAAATAAAATTTGAAAATTTAAAAAAAGTTTTTCCACAATAACTCTCGAACGGAATGAGCTAGGTATTTGAAATTTTCAGAGTAGGTTAGGGAGATGAATATCTCGGTCAAGTTCGTTATTGGGCAAAATTGGCCAGATTCAATTTGATTTCTTCCATGGTGCAGTTCTCATTCTCATGATTGCTCATTTAATCTTGATAAATAAACTATTATTTGAATTGAATTTCCTTTATGATGCAGCTCTATCATATGTATACATTGATATAATTCCCAACTCAGAGAAACCAATACTTTCGGAGATATAATTTGTCTGTTTGAACTAGAGCGCCAGAATGCTCCTGTCCACAGGGCTTGAACCCATTTTTAATTGTGTAAATTGTAGTGTCCCTGAAGAAGGAATTGAAAAATTCTGAAAGCTTGGAAGCTATGGAATAAAGAGCAAAATTTGTGCATGGCTTGACTTTATGAATGCTGTGCCCAGCCTAATGTTATTGAAACTCAATTCACTAAGTGTATTCGTAATATCTCATTCAACTAAACGGAGTAAATATTATTGTTATAATAATTCTTTCATCCCAACACCAACCGGAAGTAGTCATAAACGTTATTATTAAACGCAAACAGTATATTGTTCTACCAGCTATGAACCCGTAGATGGGGATGAACAAGACCGTATTTTGTAACATTTTTACGATCTACTTAGATGTGTATTTTACGAGGTAATAAAACTGAACTTTAACTGAATATTACCGTATTTTATATAGTTGAGCACGAGCCATTCGAACAATCTCCTGTTGGATCGGAAACTAGACAGCTTAGAGGGATTCTCGGTGTATTTGAAGTTTTATAGGCTGATGATTCGGCGAAGATGCTTAGTTCATTTAAATTCCTGGGAATATGGAATGCTGAAATTCATCCTTTATTTCTTCAAGTTATTGAGGACCTACTCGTACTGAAATTTCGAAACACAAGTGTTCAAATCGTTTGGTTTTCGTATCTTATTCGAATAATTTTTACTGAATCATCGTTATGTACCAGATAACAAGTTGTTCTTTTTGCGCGTATGTTCTGGAGAACATCGCGTTATCATTTTGCCTAAATGTCTGTAACTTTCGAATTTTTTGACGAAAATGGTCTCAACGATTTAGTTCGACTCCCCAATGAAGAATTCGAGGTCAAATTTGATTCTGTCCGGCCGGCCGTCCGGCCGTTGCCACGATAACTTGAGAACGAGAAGAGCTAGCGACTTGAAATTTTTAGGGTGGGTGGCGCATCCCATCAATACGACGGACAAGTTCGTTAATGGGCATAATCGACCTAGTGGATTCCGAGTAATAATTTTGTTTTCAACCAATATAAATCCGATCGAATTGAAACTTGGTGAGTAGTTGTAGAACATGAACCTAAGCACGTTTGTGAAATCATATGGCTAGACAATTATTAAAAAATATTTTGTTGTCACGATAGCTTGAAAACGGAAAGAGATAGCGGTTTGAAGTTGTCAAGCTAGGTTGTGCATCCGAACGCGACATTTCAGTTTGTTTACGAGCATAATCGGCCGAACGGTTTTAGAGTTATAGCCATCTGAAATTTGGTGGTTTTTTGTTCCCCATTAACTCGAAAAATACTAAACCAATTGAATTCAAACATGGTTATTAGTTGTAGAATGCCAACGTAAAAATTTCTTGCGAAATTTCGTGAGGATAGTATTTGTAGAAAATTTTAAAAAAATCATTGAACATTGAAAAAAAAAATTCTATATATCAGTAACAATTCGTTAGAAATTGCTGAAATTTTGCAAGAGCCTTTATAACCTAACTCCACTGCCAAGTTTCAAGTTTCAACACGATCGGTTAAATATTGTTGGAGATTCGAGCAGCCTTGTGTGAGTTCAGTAGATGGGTGACCGTTGGCTCGATTACTTTCGAACGAAAGGAGATAGGGACTTGCAATTTTCAGGGTAGGTTGCGTATCCGAAAGGGAGAGTTGAGTTCGTTTTTGGGCATAATCGGTCTAACGGTTTCCGAGTTATACCCACCTGGAATATTATTTCCATGATAACTCACAAAATAAATATTCGATCGAATTGAAGCCTGGTAACTAGTAGTAGAAAATCAACATAAAGACATGTTTGAAATTTTGTAAGAACCGTACCCCTAGAAATATTTAGGAAAATTTCAGAAAAATCACGAAAAAAAAATTGGTTCAAGCACTGAGGTGAAGTCAGAAGCTTTTTCGCGAATGTTCTATTGTCAATTCTTCTGTATTGGACACCCTTAATCGAATTTACCATGGTAAATTATGTTGTCCATTCTCCTGTATTGGACACTTAATTCGAATTTACCATGGTAAATTCGAATTAAGAGTGTCCAATACAGGAGAATGGACAACATAATTTACCATGGTATATTCTATTAACTATAACAATAAAATTAAAATCTAAAAAATGGGTTCAAGCCCTGTGGACAGGAGCTTTCTGGCGCTCTAGTTCAAACAGACAAATTATATCTCCGAAAGTATTGGTTTCTCAGAGTTGGGAATTATATCAATGTATTCATATAATAGAACTGCATTCTAAAGGATATTCAATTCAAATAATAGTTTATTTATCAAGATTAAATGAGCAATCATGAGAATTAGAAAAGCACCATGGAAGAAATCAAATTAAATCTGGCCAATTTTGCCCAATAACGAACTTAACCGAGATATTCATCTCCCTAAACTACTCTGAAAATTTCAACTACCTACCTCATTCCGTTCGAGAGTTATATCTATGTCTATGGATGAAAAGCAGTCTCACTACTCTCAGATCTCTTACTTCATGTTCAGTTCCGAAATGTAAGAATTTTCTGAGAAAAACTAATATCGGAGCAAACAACTGAGATTTAACTCACTTCGCTCACAATTCTTCGATTGATTGGTCTCAGGAACATCATTTGACATTATGACAATTCATATTCATACATAGAATAATATCATTCTGTGACAACGTTGAAATACGATTTATTATTGAAATTTTGAAAAATCATATCTGAGATTTTTCTCACTTCGCTCACAATTCTTCGATTGATTAGTCTCAGGAACATCATTTGACATTATGACAATTCATATTCATACATAGAATAATATTATTCTGTGACAACGTTGAAATACGATTTATTATTGAAATTTTGAAAAATCATATCTCTGAAAGTATTAGCTTGTTAGAGTAGAAAATGATATGAATGGATTCTTATGATAAAACTGCTTATTAAAAAAAATTAATTTTGAATTTGTTTTGTAAAAAAAAAATTTTTTTTTTATTACTCCGAAACCTTCTGTCCGATTTTACCCAGTAACGAACTTAGCCGAGATATTCATCCCCCAAACCTACTCTGAAAATTTCAACTCTCTAGCCCATTCCGTTCGAGAGTTATCGTGCCTACGGCCGGCCGGACAGAATGAATTTCGACCACGGATTCTTGATCAGTGAGTCGAACCAAATCGTTTAAGACCATTTTCATCGAAATATTCGAAAATTACAGACATTTGGGCAAATTGATAAGCACTCAGTTCCGAGGAACTAGAGCGCCAAAAACAGGTTGTTTTGAAAATCTCGAAAGCCGTTTGAGTTTATGGGCTAAAAATTGAGGTGAATTATTTTTATTCGATACCAAATCGATCCCCTGAGTGTGTGTCAAAAACGCCATTGGGGCAGATTTCCCATATTTATCCGGCTATGCCATTTTCGCCTCAACTTCATAGAAACTAAGGTGAAAAGGAAATCCAACTTCATACTAAACTGCAGAATTTGATTACAGGTTAGTATCGCGAATGAAATTTTCCCATGCAGGACATTCGCGCATTCATTTTAGACGGCACTCTATCTTCCGACAGCAGCGACAGCAGGCAGAAGGCGATGTCAGGCAGAGCAGGAGGACCTGAGGCATGCCAGACGTATATGTATTCCAGGCATTGTTCCTTCATTCCGCTATACACGGACGAAATGATATATGTGTTCCTGGCAACTTTGCAACGGTCTATTGTCTAGACTCCAGTCATAGCAGCGAGTTCGTCGATGACATATCATTTCCCTTAGGACATGGAGATATTTTGAGTTATTGTTATTTCGGGAATAAAGTAAATCCTCTTCTTCATGGCAGATCGATGCAGGAGTTCGAAGTTGGGGAGTACGGTGGGAGGATTGACAATATGTAACTCTAGGTTACTAAGTGGTTCCTTTCTGGATTGTCTCTCCCAAACTCTGAAAATATCTATGACGTTTCTTTTTGGCGCTCTAGTTCCTCGGAACAGAGTGCTTATCAATTTGCCCAAACGTCTGTAATTTTCGAATTTTTCGATGAAAATGGTCTCAAACGATTTGGTTCGACTCACTGATCAAGAATCCGTGGTCGAAATTAATTCTGTCCGGCCGGCCGGCCGGCCGTAGGCACGATTATTCTTGAACGGAACGAGCTATACAGTTGAAATTTTCAGAGTAGGTTTGGGAGATAAGTATCTCGGCTAAGTTCGTTATTGGGCAAAATCAGACAGATGGTTTCGGAGAAACAAAAAAAAATTTTTTTTTACAAAAAAAAATTCCAAATAAATTTTTTTTCAATAAGCAGTTTTACCATAAGAATCCAATGATATCATTTTCAACTCTAACAAGGTAATACTTTCGGAGATATGATTTTTCAAAATTTCAATAATAAATCGTATTTCTACGTTGTCACAGAATGATATAATTATTCTATGTATGAATTGTCATAATGTCCACTTATTTTCCTGAGACATGACATTATCTAATCAATCGAAGAATTGTGAGCGAAGTGAGAAAAATCTCAGTTGTTTGCTCCGAAATTAGTTTTTCTCAGAAAAGTCTTACATTTCGGAACGGAACATGAAGTAAGAGATCTGAGAATAGTGAGACTGCTTTTCATCCATAGACATAGAATGCTCAGTTCTCTCAATTTAGGACCGGACTGACGGAAGGGAATATTATAACTTCAAAAATATTGGGGTTCACATACTCGTATTTTAGCGATGCAATGGGGACCTCACCCAAAAATGTTTGAAAATATTTGGTTCGACTCACTGAACAAGAATCCGTGGGCCATACCGATTCTGTCGGCCGGTCCGGCCATCCGTCCGGCTGTTAACACGATAACACTCGAACGAAAGCAGTTAGAGGATTGAAATTTGTAGGGTAGGTTTGGAGCGTAAATATCTCGGGCAAGTTCATTAACGGGCGAAATCTACCAAGCGGTTTCGGAGTCATGGCCGTTTTTAGTAAAAACATTTTTTATGAATATTTCCGAATCCGATCACTCGATCTATCTGAAATTTAGCATCAAATTTTAGAATCATGACCTTTATACGCATGTGAAGTTTTGTATTGACCAGGTTACCGCAAACTGTTGGAACAATTAAGCCCAAGGTCAAGCTTAACCCTACTATTCGGATGAACAACCTACCCTGAATATTATAAGTCCCTATCTCCTTTCGTTCGATAGTTATCGAGGCAATGGTCACCCATCCAGCTGCTGTACTCACACAAGGCTGCTCGGATCTGCAACAATATGGATCCGATCGTGTTCAAAGTTGAAGCTTGGCTGTAAAGTTAGGTTTTGAGGGCTCTCGCAAAATTTCAGCGATTTCAGAGGAATAGTTTCTGATATATAGAATTTGTTTCACTGATTTTTAATGATTTTTCAAAAATTTTTTATTTATACGATCCTCACGAAATTCCGCAAGATTTTTTGCGTTGGAATTCTACAACTAAAAACCATGTTGGAATAGGATCGATTTCGTATTTTCCGAGCTATTGAGGAAATAGCAACCAAATTTCAGGAAGGTACAACTCCAAACCCGTTTGGCCGATTATGCCTATAATCAAATTCAAATGTCGTATTCTACTGCGTAGCCTACACTGTAAATTGCGAGTGGCTTTCTCTTTCTGTTCTCAGGTTATCCTGACGTAAATAATATTTTTCAATAATTTTTTTTTAATTTACAAACCTTTCATACACACCTTTATTTCGATATTCTACAATTAGATACCATGTTTCAATTGCATCGGATCTGTATTATTTGAGTTGTCGAGAAAATAATATTCCGGTGGATTTAACTCTGAAACCGTTGGGCCGATTATGCCCAACAACAAACTAAACTCTCCCATTCGGATGCGCAACCAAGCCTGAAAATTTCTCGGCAAATTTCACCTGCTTACCTCTTTCCGTTCGAAAGTTATCGAGGCAACGGTTACCCATCCAGTTGCTGAACTTATCCAAGGCTGCTTGGATCTTCAAAAATATACATCCGATCCTGTTCAAACTTCGAACTTGGCAGTAGATTTGGGTTTTGAAGGCTTTCGCAAAATTTTAGTGATGTCGGGCGATATATAGATTTTTTTTAATGATTATCAATAATTTTTTTAAAATTTTCTAGTGATAGGATTCTCGCGAAATTCAGCTATAATTTTCTAGCCGGCATTTTACGCCTAGTGACCAAGATTGAATTGGATTGTTTCAGTATTTTTCGAGTTATTGAGGAAATAAAAACCAGATTTCAGATGGGTATAACTCCAAAACCATTCAGCCGATTATGTCTATTAACAGACACAAAAGTTGCATTTAGATGCACAACTTAACCTTACTATTGCAATTGGCTAACTTTTTCCGTTCTCAGGTTATCGTGACGTAAATAATATTTTTTAACAAATTTTTAAAAATATTCTAGCAACACGATTCTCACCAAAATTTCACGAAAGTCTTTGTATTTGTATTCTACAACTTTCGACTAAGTTTCAATTCGATCAGGTCTGTATTTTTTGATGGAAAAATTATTACTCGGAAACCGTTGGGCCGATTATGCCCATTAACGACCACCTGCACTGAAAATTTCAATTCACTATCTATTTCCGTTCTCAAGTTATCGTGGTAACGGCCGGCCGGACAGAATCGAATTTGACCTCAAATTCTGCATCATTGAGTTGAACGTCGTTTGAGACCATCTTTGGCAAACATTTCGAGAATTACAGACATTTGGGCAAAATGAACTGAATGGACCTACGAATTTGTCATGAAAAAAATGTGTTCAAGCCCTGTGGACAGGAGCTTTCTGGCGCTCTAGTTCAAACAGACAAATTATATCTCCAAAAGTATTGGTTTCTCAGAGTTGGGAATTATATCAATGTATTCATATGATAGAACTGCATCCTAAAGGAAATTCAATTCAAATAATAGTTTATTTATCAAGATTAAATGAGCAATCATGAGAATGAGAACTGCACCATGGAAGAAATCAAATTAAATCTGGCCAATTTTGCCCAATAACGAACTTAACCGAGATATTCATCTCCCTAAACTACTCTGAAAATTTCAACTACCTACCTCATGCCGTTCGAGAGTTATATCTATGTGTATGGATGAAAAGCAGTCTCACTACTCTCAGATCTCTTACTTCATGTTCAGTTCCGAAATGTAAGAATTTTCTGAGAAAAAATAATTTCGGAGCAAACAACTGAGATTTTTCTCATTTCGCTCACAATTCTTCGATTGATTAGATAATGTCTCAGGAACATCATTTGACATTATGACAATTCATAGAATAATATCATTCTGTGACAACGTTGAAATACGATTTATTATTGAAATTTTGAAAAATCATATCTCCGAAAGTATTAGCTCGTTAGAGTTAAAAATGATATGAATGGATTCTTATGATAAAACTTCTTATTAAAAAAAAATTAATTTGAAATGTGCTTCGTAAAAAAAAAATTTTTTTTTTGTTACTCCGAAACCATCTGTCCGATTTTGCCCAATAACGAACTTAGCCGAGACATTTATCCCCCAAACCTACTCTGAAAATTTCAACTCTCTAGCTCATTCCGTTCGAGAGTTATCGTGCCTACGGCCGGCCGGACCGGCCGGCCAGACCGGCCGGCCGGACCGGCCGGTCGGACCGGCCGGACAGAATGAATTTCGACCACGGATTCTTGATCAGTTAGTCGAACCAAATCGTTTAAGACCATTTTCATCGAAATATTCGAAAATTACAGACATTTGGGCAAATTGATAAGCACTCAGTTCCGAGGAACTAGAGCGCCAAAATGGGTTCGAGCTCTGTGGACAAGAGCTTTCTGGCGCTCTAGTTCAAACAGACAAATTATATCTCCGAAAGTATTGGTTTCTCAGAGTTGGGAATTATATCAATGTATTATTATGATAGAACTGCATCCTAAAGGAAAATCAATTCAAATACCTAATAGTTTATTTATCAAGATTAAATGAGCAATCTGAGAATGAGAACTGCACCATGGAAGAAACCAAATTAAATCTGGCCAATTTTGCCCAATAACGAACTTAACCGAGATATTCATCTCCCTAAACTACTCTGAAAATTTCAACTATCTACCTCATTCCGTTCGAGAGTTATATCTATGTCTATGGATGAAAAGCAGTCTCACTACTCTCAGATCTCTTACTTCATGTTCCGTTCCGAAATGTAAGAATTTTCTGAGAAAAACTAATTTCGAAGCAAACAACTGAGATTTTTCTCACTTCGCTCACAATTCTTCGATTGATTAGATAATGTCATGTCTCAGGAACATAATTGGACATTATGATAATTCAATCAATTCATACATAGAATAATATCATTCTGTGACAACGTTGAAACACTATTTATTATTGAAATTTTGTTAAATCATATCTCCGAAGTATTAGCTTGTTAGAGTTAAAAATGATATCATTGGATTCTTATGGTAAAACAGCTTATTGAAAAAAAGTTAATTTGGAATTTGCCTTGTAAAAAAAAATTTTTTTTTCGTTACTCCGAAACCATCTGTCCGATTTTGCCCAATAACGAACTTATCCGAGATATTTATCTCCCAAACCTACTCTGAAAATTTCAACTGTCTAGCTCATTCCGTTCGAGAGTTATCGTGCCTACGGACGGTCGGCCGGACCGGCCGGCCGGACAGAATGAATTTCGACCACGGATTCTTGATCAGTGAGTCGAACCAAATCGTTTAAGACCATTTTCATCTAAAAATTCGAAAATTACAGACATTTGGGCAAATTGATAAGCACTCAGTTCCGAGGAACTGGAGCGCCATAAATTAGCCCATAAAGTTAAAACTTTATATTTCCAACGGTTGCAGAAATACTTTTACGGGACACCGAATTTCGGATGCACTTTTTACATAGCCGGATCTCCATTCGTCATTTCTACAATCTGCTGTTCATTTCCATTCATACGTAAAACCAGATTCACATTTCAATTTCGCGGAAAGTCCATAATTGATCAGAGCACGTCTTCATAGATGTCAGTCCGACGGGCCAGATAAAGTACTCATTTCGAACATTTAATTCATCTTTCCGTCAATTTCAAAGAGTGCTCGGGAAGATGGATTTTATACGAATGGAAAAATAAATTTGGCCCGCGATTGCCGATGCACCAATATCTATCTCCTTTATACATTCCTAAATTCGATTTTCGTCCGGCTTTCATCGAATTGGACTGCCATATATCATCCAGAATCCTTGCGCTCTCTATGACACTTTCCAATCTCAAATGACACGGTTGACATTCGAATATATTTCCCAAATAATTCAGTGCTCCCAGGAAAGATGTTCGTATCCGAATATCTGAATCCCTTCTTCTTCAAGCGGGAGGCTTAATTGACTCTTTCCAAGGAAAATTACTTTTCATATTTATAGCCTTCGCGCAAGCTAGAAAGTGGCCTGTTCCAACAAGGTTTGAACTCGGGAACTTGACGAGTAGTTTAATCACAAAATTTCGTGATGGCGGTAATAATCAAATTAAATTTCTAAAAGTTTATATTGTACAGGGTGGTCCAGATCTCAACCAAAAAATTTTAACCACGTATTCTACGTCAAAAATAAGCCCTAGTTTGTCATACAAACATATGTCGAGAAATGCTTCCTCTCCGAGATACAGGGTGTTAAAATTATAGAAAAAAAAATGTTTTTTATTAATAACTTTTACACTTTTTGAAATATTTCTAATAAATTTGGGACATATGTTTTTAGGATCAAGGAGCACTTTTTGAATGGAATAATTTTCTCTTTATTATACCAGTGGCGTTCGCACTGCATCGAGACTGAATATTTTCAGACAAAATAATGATACGCCACTGGTTTTTCCAACATTAAAAATTAATCTTGAAATCCGTATTTAATATGGAGCAAATTCATTCTCTTGCGTTTTTGACATCCGAGGCACCGTTTCCGAGTAAAAAAATTAAACACATTCTCATGCATGAGGAAATCGCTAAAATTTGATATGGTACATAATAATATAAGACTGTCTTTGTAAACGAAACGTATAATTACAAAAAAATAAGCGTTATTAGTCACACTGAATTATGAATTTTAAGAAGGTGTTCGAAGTAAAAGAAAGAAAAACTTTTTTTTTTCTAATAATTTTAACACCCTGTATATCAAAGAGGAAGCATTTCCCGACATATGTTTATATGACAAACTAGGGCTTATTTTTGACGTAGAATACGTGGTTAAAATTTCTTGGTTAAGATCTGGACCACCCTGTATATTTTCAGTAGGGAATGATCTCGAACGATAACATTAGAATAACTGACTTATCCGAGGTATTCATTCCTCCTCTGAAAATTATATCATATCAATTGAACTTGAAGCCAATATTCCAGTTTTGTTTTTACTGGATATAATCTGAACCCAATTTTATTAACTTACCAAAGTATATATTTTTACCATCATATGGATTATCCAAGGGCATTATATTACCACCCAAAAATTATAATATCCTGTAATCCTCATATTCTACGATATCTGATGTTATTTTATCGTTCATTTTGCATTCAATCATACTTTGTTTTCTAGAACAGGAGGTATTTTATATCATGAGAAACGAATTTTGAAAAGAATCAGAATTAAATATGACTTGTCTCTTATCGGTTGATAAGATGACATACACGAACACGGATCATGAAATTCATAGATACAAATACGGACGTTAACTTTCGATCACAGCATTCTGTGACGAAATTAAGATTTATTGTTGAAATTTTGAAAAATCACATATCCGAAAGTATTAGCTTGTTAGAGTTGAAAATGGTATAAATGGATTCTTGTGATGAAACTGTATCTCCCAAACCTACTCTGAAAATTTAAATTATCTAGCTTATTCCGTTCGAGATTTATCGTGTTAATGAACGGCCGGATTACTGATTCTTGATCAGTGAGTCGAACCAAACAGTTTAAGACTATTTTCATCCAAAAATTCGAAAATTACAGTCATTAGGGCAAATTGATAAGCACTATGTTCCGAGGAACAATTGGATCTTCCCAGTTTAACAGATTAACAGATTGTCGGACACATGTCATTATTGTTTATGTCAAGATCATAGACGAACATGAAATTCATGAAAGACAGATTATACGATCTATGGAGAGCACAAATATAATATGAAATAATTTAGAGCCACGTCAAAAATCAATACAACTGGTCTGGTCGAATGTAATTATTGTGGACCACCCAACTAACAACTTTATATTTTATAATAGTTGTGGAAACGTTTTCAACCAAAATCTTATAAAACATTCTTAGTCGCTGAATTGTTTTCAATACGTTTATACAACAGATATAAACCCAAAATTGGCACATTTTATAAAATAATTTTGTCATTCGAAACATTTCATAAAGCTCTTCATAAACATTACAAGACTATTTCATACACATTCTGGCGCCATCTAAAAAACTGTTTTGTAATAGCTTTATAAGGTTTTTCAAATGAGCGTTCTGAAATAAAAATGTTACATAGAATGATATCTATAAAATAAATTGATTTTAAGTTGGTCAATGACAATCCTGAATTATAACAACATAGCGAAAATATAGATGTGTTGTGTCATTATTTTTTACACGAAGCCATTTAATTTACATATACTTCTACTCTTACAGACACATGTTTGGATACTCACAACGAAATTCTCAATGCAAATGAAATTTCTTCGTGAAATGTAGCACTAAAATGACATATTTTAAACGCGCCCCCTTGTTTCGAATGTTTCACATAAAAAAATTCAACAAAACAAAAATGTGGTTTGTCAGTCTAATGATCCTTTGTACGAAAATGTATTCCAATTTGTTCTACAGATTATTTTTGAGTCATTTCATGCTCTGGATGGTTGAAATATCTACACTCCGCACTCTGAGTCATCACAAGTGCCGCCATGTTTAATGGCGTTCTCTTATAAAATGATTTTGCATCAGTTTCAAGCATTTCGTTGTAATTTAGCTACTTAACAACTACTATAAAACTTGTTATTATGTTCTACCGCGTGAAAGTCAACATAACCTGCAAAATCAGTGAAACAGTTAACGTTTTCCTGTGGAATATCTGATAAATACATATTTTTGCAAGGATATTCAAAAGGAGAAATAACAGTTAATCTGATGAAGGTATCTTATTAATAAGTCGATATCTTGAACACAAACATGATTGTGGTGATAATTTTGCACCTACAGAAAATTGTCTTCAGTACTAGCATAATGCTTCCTGAACCTCATGCATAGGTAAGACATATGTGCTTTTAGCTAGAAAACTAATATGGATTTACTTCATGGTAATCATAACTCTTTTAGAAATGTTCAATATTGTGCAGACAGTTGAGAATGGAATTAAACACTTTCAGTGTGGGAACAGAATGATCAGCTGCTTTTGGATGATATTGTCATGGAAATTGAATACTATAAAATAGTTATGAAGTGGTTACCGAAACGACAATTTACTTCTGGAAGCAAAATTTTAACTAAAAGCACTTCTATATAACTGTTTCATGAGGTTATACAACACATCTTTGAATTGGTTTTTTAATATATTTGAAATAAAATTATAAATATCCCCAGAATTAATAAAGACACCATTAAAGAGCAATTCAGTTTTATAAGCAGAATTGTTTTATAAGTTAGTTATAAACCTCTTAACAAATGGTTAAGTAACAGTTTTATAACATATTTCATAATTCTGCTGTACAGACGTTTTCACGATAAATTTATAAAGTATTTCGATTGTCCACAACAGAATGAAGTTAATGTAGCTTTAATATAATAAATTGATATTTTGGAAGCACTAATATGATACTTATGAAATATATTAGTCGCGAATCATTGGAGTTATAAGACAACTTTGCTGGTTGGGCAGTGTACCTCCATCGTTGGAATATTTCGATATTTTTGTAATATCTTCACCAATATAGATCCGATCGAGTTCAAATCTAGAACTTTATTGTGAAATAAGGTTTTGAAGGCTGATAGTCTATGAGAATTTCTTTTGGCGCTGTAGTTCCTCGGAACTGAGTGCTTATCAATTTGCCCAAATGTCTGTAATTTTGGAATATTTCGATGAAAATGGTCTTAAACGATTTGGTTCGACTCACTGATCAAGAATCCGTGGTCGGAATTCATTCTGTCCGGCCGGCCGGTCCGGCCGGCCGGCCGGCCGTAAGCACGATAACTCTCGAACGGAATGAGCTAGAGAGTTGAAATTTTCAGAGTAGGTTTGGGGGATGAATATCTCGGCTAAGTTCGTTATTGGGCAAAATCGGACAGATGGTTTCGGAGTAACAAAAAAATAAATTTTTTTTTACGAAACAAATTCCAAATCAATTTTTTTTTAATAAGCAGTTTTATCATAAGAATCCATTCATATCATTTTTAACTCTAACAAGCTAATACTTTCGGAGATATGATTTTTTAAAATTTCAATGTAAATCGTACTCGGTTTCGGACGAGGGAAGGCGGGTTCGAATCCCATCAAGGGAATTATACTCTTTCGTGTTTTTTTTTCAATTTCTATCGCAATATTAACTTCGAATAACGGTATATCTGCCGACTTTAAGTCAGGGTGTTTTTCTTTTTTTTTCTGAGCATATATCGCTGAAAATAAACCATTACTATAAGGGGTGTTCTTTTTTTCACGGCACAATTTGACACGATTGAATTGATTCGTGCCACAAACAAACCGTTATCTAAATAGGAACCTTGGATGGATTCTTATAATGTATTTTTCGGAAATCTCTCTACAGGGTGTTTTTCTTTTAATGTCAATTGCAGATTGCTGTTTTTAACGCTATGAACATACCATTTCATTCATTCGTGTTGGAAAATATACTTTCGAGGCATACATCGTTGGAAATAAACCATTACTCTACAGGGTGTTCATTTCCTCGCGGCATCGATTATTTTCAAATGCAAGCGTTTTAAGTAAAATGTCACCTCGAGATTTCTATCGCGAGGAGAATTCTCAACTTTGTAAAACCGTTGCGAATGATAACCGCTGCTATACAGGGTGTCTTAAGAAATATGTCAACTCCGAAACTTTGCGTGTATGTATTTCAGTGGAACCCAAGGCGGCTCAGATTCACAATTGGACCCTGTAGGGGGCGCTAAAATCGATGTATAGGAACTCGGAAACAGGCGGACCGATTTTGATGAAACTCTGTGATTTTCTTTCGGCGTATCTCTGATTCACAATAGCATCCTGTAGAGGCGCCCCGATCGATCTATAGGAAACGGCTCGAACGATTTCGATTAAACTTTGTGTGCGTATTTGAATGGTCCTCAGAGTCACAATAGGAACTCGGTAGATAGCACTGTGTTCGGTTTATAGACACTCGAGAACGACCGGACCGATTTGTTGAAACTTTCTGTGTGTGTGTGTCTGAGGAAGTCTCGGAAAAATGTAGATCTACCGGAAAAATGTAGATCTACCGGAAAAATGTAGATCTATCGGAAAAATGTAAATCTACCGGAAAAATGTAGATCTGCCGGAAAATGTAGATCTACCGGAAAAATGTAGATCTACTGGCTAGGTAGATCTGCGGGCCCACTAGTTATTATTCTATGTATGAATTCTCATAATGTCAACTTGACAGAAGGGAATATTGTAACTTCAAAAATATTGGGGTTGAAATACTCGTATTTTAGCGATGCAACGGGGACCTCACCCGAAAATGTTTGAAAATATTACGTAAATATTGAAAGCATAATTCTGTAGTTTGGTGAACGTAGATCAGGAAATTTTTGATCGATTACAAGGTAATTTATTATTACTTATCTAATAAACTATTATTTGAATTGAATTTCCTTTATGATGCAGTGATATCATATGAATACATTGATATAATTCCCAACTCTGAGAAACCAATACTTTCGGAGATATAATTTGTCTGTTTGAACTAGAGCGCCAGAAAGCTCCTGTCCACAGGGCTTGAACCCATTTTTTAATTTTCCAGTCATGCGATCCTCACAAAATTTTGCATATAACTTTCTGTTGGTATTTTTCAACTAATCACCGTGCTTAGGTTCGATCAGAATGGTATTTCTTGAGTTATTGGGAAAACAAAATTTCAAATGGCTATAAATCGGAAACCACTGGGTGGATTTTGCCCATTGGGAAACTGAGCCGACGGATTTGGACTCCTAACCTACCGTGAACATTTCAACTCTCTAACTCATTGCGTTCGAGCGTAATCGGACTGACGGCCCTCCGGACAGAATAAATTCTGACCTCGGATTCTTGATCAGTGAGTCTAAATTAATCATTTAAGGCAGGACTCCTACGTCCGGAATGTCAAGGCGGGTTTATACAGCAAATAAGATAAGATAAAATAAAATAAGAAATAAAATAAGAAAGTTAAACATGTACATTTCTATGAGAGCCTTTATACACGAAATAAGATAAAATAAGTAATAAGAATAAGAATTTAAGTTGGCCAACTCTCATCTTTATTTCTTATTTTATGTTATTTTGTTTGGAAAATGACAATGCGCATGCTCAAAGAGTGAAATTCATAGAACTTGCATAAAATTGTCAAAAAGCTGCGATTTGATTGGTTCATTCTTATTTCTTATTTTGTTTTAGATTATCTGTATAAACCGATCAGTTTAACCCTTAATTCTTATTTTATTTTAATTTGTTTCTTATTTTATCTTATTTGCTGTATAAACCCGCCTTCTCTCTGAATTCATATTATTAATTCAGAAAGTACCAAATTGCATACTAATTAACTATTCTCCTCACACATTCTGGTTTTTTCAGAGTATTAATTTCTAGATTTTGCAAGCCTCCAGAATTCATATTATTAATTTAAGAATATAAATTCAGAGACGTATGAGGCCGCCCTTAGACTATTTTCTACCAAATATTCGAAAATTACAGACATTTGGACTAATTGATAGGCAATCTGTTCATAGAATAGCGCGCCAAAAATACTGCTTTAAGTTTCATGCAGTATTTCGTGAGAGTGTGTGTCGCGTGAATAGACAGAAGAACATGCGCGCAAAAGCTGCTTACTTCACTTCGGTGTTTTTGCGCGTATGTTCTGGGGAACATCGCGTTATCATTTTGCACAAATGTCTGTATTAGAATTTTTTACGAAAATGGTCTCAAACGATTTGGTTCGACTCCCCAATGAAGAATTCGAGGTCAAATTTGATTCTGTCCGGCCGTTGCCACGATAACTTGAGAACGGAAAGAGCTAGCGACTTGAAATTTTCAGGGTAGGTGGCGCATCTCAATACGACGGACAAGTTTGTTAATGGGCATAATCGGCCCAATGGTTTCCGAGTAATAATTTTGTTTTCAACCAATATAGATCCGATCGAATTGAAACTTGGTGCATAGTTGTAGAATATGAACCTAAGCACGTTTGTGAAATTTTGTGAGAAATGTATCGCTAGAAAATTCTTAAAAAATTATTAAAAAATATTTTTGTTGTCACGATAACCTGAGAACGGAAAGAGATAGCGTCTTGAAGATGTCAGGTTAGGTTGTGCATCTGAATGCGACATTTGAGTTCGTTTATGAGCATAATCGACCAAACGGATTTAGAGTTATATCTATCTGAAATTTGGTTGTTTTTTGTTCCTCATTGACTCAAAAAATACTGAACCGATTGAATTCATACATGGTTATTAGTTGTAAAACGCCAACTCGAAAATTCATGCAAAATTTCGTGAGTATAGTAATTGTAGAAAATTTTTAAAAAATCATTGAAAATTGAAAAAAAAATTCTATATATCAGTAACTATTCGTCTGAAATTGCTGAAATTTTGCAAGAACCTTTAGAACCTAACTCTACTCCCAAGTTTCAAGTTTTAACACGATCGGTTAAATATTGTTGGAGATTCGAGCAGCCTTGTGTGAGTTCCGTAGATGGGTGACCGTTACCTCTATAACTTTCGAACGAAAGTAGATAGGGACTTGCAATTTTCAGGGTAGGTTGCGCATCCGAATGGGAGAGTTGAGTTCGTGTTTGGGCGTAATCGGTTCAACGGTTTCCGAGTTATAGCCACCTGGAATATTATTTCCTTGATAACTCAAAAAATATATATTCGATCGAATTGAAGCTTGGTAACTAGTAGTAGAAAATTGACATAAAGAGGTGTTCAAAATTTTGTAAGAACCGTACCCCTAGAAGATTTGAAAAACATTACGAAACGCGTATGCTCTATTGTCCATGACAGCTACAAAAAGAGCTCTTTTTGTAGCTGTCATGATTTGACAGATGACAAACTAAAATCTATGTCATTAATAAAACAAGAATAGTCATCAAAAAATTGCTTCGAGCACTGACGTGAAGTCAGAAGCTTTTGCGCGTTTGTTCTATTGTCCATTCCATGGATAATGACAATGACAATATTGTCCATTCCATGGACAATAGAACATATGCGCAAAAGCTTCTGACTTCAAGTCAGTGCTTGAACCAATTTTTTGATGATTTTTCTTGTTTTATTAATGACATAGTTTGTAGTTTGTCATCTGTCAAATCATGACAGCTACAAAAAGAGCTATTCAAAAATACATCAATGGAGACAGTAAATATTCCCATCTCGATTCTTCTCCTCTCTCATTATTCCTCAGTAACTTTTCAATGGTTCAAATACCTTCATACATTTTTTTTTATATCCACATTTCAAGGAACCTTCTTTGTACGTAATATTCCGCAGATCCAGATTTACTGCCTAAAATGCGACGAGCTATCGTTCCGGAGAGACGATAAGATTTCACGTCGCACGTCCTGAAGGCGTTGTCTTGAATAAATAAATATTCCTCCCACAAAGCCAATACCTCATCGCAGGTGAGATATGAAACCCTCTCCAGCCTCGGCAAAAATCCCGAGTATGAGGGAAGCATAGATAACACTTTGGCAAGTAATAAGGTCGACGGGTGTATAAATTGTGGAGAAATTCAGGTTGAAGGGGCGGGTTCATATCGTTAAAATGGAATGTTACTTGGTCTCGTCAGAATTCTTTTATTGTATGAAGTGTAGCGAACACACGGACTGTCTATCTATTTCATTAAAAGCAGGAAATACTCCATCACTAGGGCTTCACGCGAGAGCGAGATTTTTCTCGTCTCGTCTCGTTCTCGTCTCGGAAAAGCGAGACGAGACGAGACGAGACGTTTTCGAAAATATTTTAGGCGATACCGAGATCACATACTGCGCAACACGAGAGTCTCGTTTTAGGTCTGGTTAAAAGTTTTATATACGACTCGACTTTTTTCAACACCCACAGAAAACAATTGAAGATGAAGAGTTTCCACTATAATTACCAATATATTTTGTCTATATTATACATCGATCGTTCTAGAAATACACGATTTCTTAGAAGATTATTATAATTCGTTATGATCTTGCGATAATTGAGATTATTTTTCAAGAAAAAATAGAATTCACAACCATAAAAACGGATGCCATTATCAATTCAATACTAAATGGACAACTCTTATTGCCCCTAAATCCCAATTCTTTGAAAACTTCGTCTCTATCTGAATATTTGTAGAAATTTATTCTTTTGTGCTCCTTGTAGTGAAGATGTGAACAATTATTGAAGAACATCTGTGGAACTACGTATAATAAAACTGGTAAAGAAATTAAGCTATTCAATGTTTCGAAAAGAGTTATGAGGAATACGCCAAGAAAACCCATGATCTACCCACTGGGAAAGTATTCTTTGAAAACTATACCAAATTGTTCAATTCTATTAAAAAATGTATCGACATCGATAGCCTATTGAAAACATCAACAAAACTTTAGAAATATTGGAAAGCTGAGTTTGAAATTGAACAAAACAAAAATGTGGCTTGTCAGTCTAATGATCCTTTGTACGAAAATGTATTCCAATTTGTTCTACAGATTATTTTTGAGTCATTTCATTCTCTGCATGGTTGAAATATCTACACATTGGCGATTTTTAGTGTGTTTAAAACACTTCGCACTCTGAGTCATCACAAATGCCGCCGCAAATGTTTAATGGCGTTCTCTTATAAAATGATTTTGCATCAGATTCAAGCATTTCGTTGTAATTTAGCTACTTAACAACTACTATAAAACATGTTATTATGTTCTACCGCGTGGAAGTCAACATAACCTGCAAAATAGTGAAACAGTTAACGATTTCCTTTGGAATATCTGATAAATACATATTTTTGCAAGGATATTCAAAAGGAGAAATAACAGTTAATCTGAAGAAGGCATCTTATCAATAAGTCGATATCTTGAGCACAAACTTATTGTGGTGATAATTTTGCACCTACAGAAAATTGTCTTCAGCAGTAGCATAATGCTGCCTGGACTTCATGCATAGGTAAGACATTTGTGCTTTTAGCTAAAATAATATGCATTTGCTTCATGGTAATCATAACTTTTTTAGAAACGTTCAAGATTGTGCAGACAGTTGAGAATGGAATTACACACTTTCAGTGTGGGAACAGAATGATCAGCTGCTTTTGGATGATATTGTCATGGAAATTGAATACTATAAAATAGTTATGAAGTGGTTACCGAAACGACAATTTACTTCTGGAAGCAAAATTGTGACTAAAAGCACTTCTATATAACTGTTTCATGAGGTTATACAGAACATCTTTGAAATGGTTTTTTAATATATTTGAAATAAAATTATAAATATCCCCAGAATTAATAAAGAAACCATTAAAAAGCAATTCAGTTTTATAAGCAGAATTGTTTTATAAGTTAGCTATAAGCCTCTTAACAAATGGTTAAGTAACAGTTTTATAACATATTTCATAATTCTGCTGTATAGACGTTTTCACGATAAATTTATAAAGTATTTCGATTGTCCACAACAGAATGAAGTTTATGTAGCTTTAATATAATGAATTGATATTTTGGAAGCACAAATATGATACTTATGAAATATTTTAGTCGCGAATCATTGGAGTTATAAGACAACTTTGCTGGTTGGGAAGTGCCTCATATAACCAGTATACTTCGAAACTTCAGTAGAAGCTTTCGACACACGGCTGCTTTCGAGTATCTTATTATTGTACAATTTTCACACCTCGAATATAACAAACTGAGCGAAAAGATTTTCATTCTGTACTCGATTTCATTCCAATTCACGATTTAGCAGTAGGCACCCACCGGAAATTCCGCTTAACGCTTTACAATATGATAGAGCAGCCAACTAGGGCATTTTGACGTTCCTGAAGACCCTTCCAGTGAACTAATCTGGGCTCTTGACGGAGTCCCGGACGTCAAGGACTTATAATGACCTGAGAAGTCGGTTCAAGATTACTTGAAGTCAAGATATCAAATATAACTTCAAAACATCTGAAACTTTCACAGTTGAGTGAATACACTTTCCGACACCTCTAGGAGGTAGATATTTCAGGTTATGTGAAGAATTTTATTTGGAAATTGAATTCTTATGTGTCTTTCGATTGATGCAAATCGATATTAACCCAGATGAAAAATATTTTTCAACAAAAATTTTATATTCCGCTTTTATTATAAAAGTCAGATTCCGCTGAAACCTTTCAAGCCGCCATTTTTTGCGCGTATGTTCTGGGGAACATCGCGTTATCATTTTGCCCAAATGTCTGTAACTTTCGAATTTTTTGACGAAAATGGTTTCAAACGATTTGGGTCGACTCCCCAATGAAGAATCCGAGGTCAAATTTGATTCTGTCCGGCCGGCCGTCCGGCCGTTGTCACGATAACTTGAGAACCGAAAGAGCTAGCGACTTGAAATTTTCAGGATAGGTGGCGCATCCCAATACGACGGGCAAGTTTGTTAATGGGCATAATCGGCCAATGGTTTCCGAGTAACAAAATTATTTTCAACCAATATGAATCCGATCGAATTGAAACTTGGTGAGTAGTTGTAGAATATGATCCTAAGCACGTTTGTGAAATTTTGTGTGAATCGTATGGCTAGAAAATTATTAAAAATTGGTTCAAGCACTGACATGAAGTCAGAAGTTTTTGCGCGTATGTTCTATTGTCCATTCTTCTGTATTGGTCACCCTTAATCGTTTTTACCATGGTAAATTATGTTGTCCATTCTCCTGTATTGAATACTCTTAATTCGAATTTACCATGGTAAATTTGAATCAGTCCAATCAGTGCTTGAACCAATTTTTTTAACCGTGATTTTTTTTAAATTTTCTAGGGGTACGGTTCTTAAAATTTTTTTTTTCGTCATTTTTTTAAAATTTTCTAGGGGTACGGTTCTAACAAAATTTTAAACACGTCTTTATGTTGATTTTCTACTACTAGTTACCAAGCACCAATTCGATCGAATATTTATTTTTTGAGTTATCAAGGAAATAATATTCCAGGTGGGTATAACTCGGAAACGGTAAGACCGATTATACCCAAAATATAACTCAACTCTCCCTTTCGGATACGCAACCTACCCTGAAAATTGCAAGTCCCTATCTCCTTTCGTTCGAAAGTTATCGAGGCATCGGTAACCCATCTACTGAACTCACACAAGAATGCTCGAATCTCCAACAATATTTAACCGATCGTATTAAAACTTGAAACTTGGCAGTAGAGTTAGGTTATGAAGTCTCTTGCAAAATTTCAGCAATTTTAAGCGAATAGTTACTGATATATAGAATTTTTTTTTTCAATGATTTATTAAAAATTTTCTACAAATGCTATCCTCACCAAATTTCGCAAACATTTTTGCGTTGGCATTCTACAACTAATAACCATGATTTAATTCAATCGCTTCAGTATTTTTTGAGTTAATGAGGAACAAAAAACCACCAAATAAAGAAAATTTCACATGGCTATAACTCTAAAACCGTTTGACCGATTATGCTCATAAATAAACTGAAATGTCGCGTTCTGGTGCACATCCTAACCTGAAAACTTGAAGCCGCTATCTCTTTCCGTTCTCAAGTTATCGTGACAACAAAAATATTTTTTAATAATTTTTTAAAATTTTCTAGCCATACGATTCGGACAAAATTTCAAGATCGTGATAAGGTTCATATTCTAAAACTACTCACCAAGTTTCAATTCGATCGGATTTATAATGGTTGAAAATAAAATTATTACTCGGAAACCACTGGGCCGATTACGCCCATTAACGAACTTGTCCGTCGTATTGGAATGCGCCACCCACCCTGAAAATTTCAAATCGCTAGCTCTTTTCATTCTCAAGTTATCGTGGCAACGGCCGGACGGACGGCCAGCCAGACAGAATCAAATTTGACCTCGAATTCTTCATTGGGGAGTCGAACTTAATCGTTTGAGACCATTTTCGTCAAAAAATTCGAAAGTTACAGACATTTGGGCAAAATGATAACGCGATGTTCCCCAGAACATACGCGCAAAAATTATTAAAAAATATTTTTGTTGTCACGATAACTTGAGAACGGAAAGAGATAGCGGCTTGAAGTTTCCAGGTTAGGATGTGCATCTGAACACGACATTTCAGTTTGTTTTTAAGCATAATCGGCCCAACGGTTTTAGAGTTATAGCCATCTGAAATTTGGTTGTTTTGTCTCCTCATTAACTCGAAAAATACTAAACCGATTGAATTGAAACATGGATATTACTTGTAGAATGCCAACTCAAAAATTCTTGCAAAATTTCGTGAGGATAGTATTTGTAGAAAATTCTTAAGAAATCATTGAAAATTAAAAAAAAATCTATATATCATTAACTATTCGTCTGAAATTGCTGAAATTTTGCAAGAGCCTTTAGAACCCAACTCTACTGCCAAGTTTTAACACGATCGGTTAAATATT
Source organism: Halyzia sedecimguttata (assembly GCA_937662695.2). NCBI lineage: Eukaryota > Metazoa > Arthropoda > Insecta > Coleoptera > Coccinellidae > Halyzia > Halyzia sedecimguttata. Next base: position 107,019,295 of record OW569414.2, read on the forward strand.
GTTGAAGATTCGAGCAGCCTTGTTTGAGTTCAGTAGATGGGTGACCGTTGCCTCGATAACTTTCGAACAAAAGGAGACAGGACTCGCAATTTTCAGGGTAGGTTGCGTATCCGAATGGGAGTGTTGAGTTCGTTTTTGGGCATCATCGGTTAAATGGTTTCCGAGTTATACCCACCTGGAATATTATTTCCTCGATAACTCAAAAAATTGAGATTCGATCGAATTGAAGCTTAGTAACTATAAGTAGAAAATCAACATAAGGACGTGTTTAAAATTTTTTAAGAACCGTACCCCTATATAATTTTAAAAAAATGAAGAATAAAAAATTTTGTAAGAACCGTACCCCTAGAAAATTTCAAAAAAATTACGAAAAAAAAATTGGTTCAAGCACTGACGTGAAGTCAGGAGCTTTTCGCGTATGTTCGATTGTCCATTCTCCTATATTGGACATCCTTAATCGAATTTACCATGGTAAATTATGTTGTCCATTCTCCTGTATTGGACACTTAATTCGAATTTACCATGGTAAATTCGAATTAAGAGTGTATGACCATTTCCCACAATCTCATACACGTTTCTGTCCCACTGTTATTGGATTTGATTCACGAGGTCATGAAAAAATTTTCTCCCCGATCCCGTGATCCAAGATTTGATCCTTTTCTTGAACAATGTTAAACTATTTATTTTCCTTATTTCTAGAGGTAATACACCATATATTCTTGGCGATAGATACTCACATTGTCGTTGACCTATTGTTTTATAACAACGAGGTACAAAAAATAAATTATCCTTGTTCCTTTTGCTGTAGCAATGTGAGACTGGTATGGAGGTGATCTTATGCCTTTTAGTTCGCAACAGGATACACATACAAAAGAGCTGTCTCACATCAAAAAACCCAGACTCGGAATATAAAGTGTCACTTGAATATAACATAGGCCTCCTAAACATCACTCTCAAGATCCATCTGTGTATAACGTTCAGGCTCTCCAAATGTCTGTCACACACACCTCCCCAGCCAACTATCCCGTATGCTAATTGTGATTGCACAAGTGCATGATTTAGTATCTTCAAATGTTTTATGTCCAGATAGTCTCTGAGGAGTTTAAACCTGAATAACATCCCTCTTAATTTTTTGACAACATTTGCTATCTGTAGGTCCCACCTCAGATGTCGGTCAATTAAGATCCCAAAGTATGTGACCGACTCAGCCTCGGGAATACAAGAATTTGGGGTTATAATCAGAGGTCCCATATTTGGTTATCCATCAGAATATGACGAGAATGGCAGGTATTTTGTTTTCTCCAAGTTGAGTGTAAGCTTATTGTATCTTAGCCATTTCTCTATATTCCCGAAGTCGCTTTCTGCCTCGGACTTTAGTTGTTGCCATGTTTTCCCTTCATAAAATATCGCAGTATCATCTGCAAAACTAATGATTTTCCCTTTTGTTTTTAAATCCAGTAAACTATTAATGTAAAGAGTGAACAAAATCGGTCTTAAAACAGTTCCCTGGGGTACTCCGTATGTGACATGCATTGGATCGCTGAGGTATTCCCCAATACAAACTCTCTGTTCTCGCCCTTTAAGATAGCTTTCCAAAAGTTTACTGACGTTTCCTCGCATTCCGTAGCTATACAACTTTTCCAAAAGTTTTACATGACACACTGTATCGAAAGCTTTCAACAGGTCAACAAACACACATAGAGATGGTTTGCTGTTATCAAGTGATTCATAAAGATATTTAGTCAGTTGGTGAATGGCATCATCTGTAGATTTCCCCTCCATGAACCCATATTGATGCCTTGATATTATGTCATGTTTTTCACAAAATTTCAAAATTCTTATTTTGATAATCTTCCCAATAATTTTTGAGATATTGGAAATCAATGAAATTGGTCTGTAATTCCCCGTCTCTGTTCTATTTCCTGACTTGTATATCGGTTTGATGATTCCGACCTTTAGACACTCAGGAAAAGATCCTCTATCAAAGCAACTATTGATTAAATGCATTAGGGGAGCTTTTATTTGATCAGAGATTTTCCTCAGAGTTTCCGTTTGAATATCACCATGGCCGGGAGATTTTTTTGCCTTTAATTCTTCCATAACACGGTTCACCTCGTCTGTGGTTGTGGGGTACAGGTACATAGACTCTCTTACAGATTTTCTTTTTTTCGGAGTAATTCTCGGGTTCAACTATTCTGTCTGCATATGTTTGGCCTAATCTGCTATAATACTGATTGAAAATATTTGCAATATCTTTTCCAGATTCAACAAGGTCACCGCTCATAGAATGAATTTTTTCAATTTTTGTTTTGGCTCTGGAACGATTGCAGATTTCACCTACACATTTCCACAGGGCCGAAGACTGGTTAGAATTATCAGCTATCTGTTTCTGTATAAACATTTTTTTCGAGAGTCTTGTCAGTTTATTTAATTTATTTCTATAAGTATTATATTGAATTTTCAGATCAGTGTCATCTGGTGACCTCATTAAGCGATCATACATGAGTTCTTTTTTCTTCACTGAGACTAAGACTGCTTGGGTCATCCATGGCTTTCGAGGTCTTTCATTCTTCTTTATTTTGATGTTTACTGTACTCTTCTGGATTAGTGCTTTGATCCGCTCGATGAGATACCTCGTTTTTTCATCTATATCCTCCAGAGAATGGAATTCATTCCATTCTTGATTTTCCAGTTCAGTCTTGAGTGCTGAGTAGTTAATGAATAGCTTGTACCTAATTTCACTCGTTTTTGATATTGTTCTAGAATTTTGGTCCCAGTCCAATGTGATAGCAGTCGGGTAATGATCTGTAATATCAGTCTGAAATATATAAGGATTTATGTTAACAGCTGGTGAAGTTTTAACCAAAAAATGATCAAGGCATGTCTTGCTTGCAGGACGGGTGTACTTGTTGATGTATGACTCAAATCCATAACTACTGAATATGTTCTTATATTCCTCAGAAAAATCTGAATCAGAGAGTAAGTCTATATTTATATCTCCTGTTATCACCTGTATATCACCCCTCCTCATATGTCTAATATAGTTGTCGAAATCAACATTGAACTGGCTCGGACAGGTACTGGGTGATCTATATACAGCAGCCAGTATTATATTCCTATTATTCACCACAGCACTCACCTCCAGTATCTTGATATTTCCGATGTTCCCTATCTCATATGCATGATTCACTGTTTCCCTCAAGTAGACGACCACACCATCATTCCTATTCTGATCGCCTTCATTGTATAAAGTTACATAGCCTCTAATACTGAGAGAATCCAAATCATGTACTATAAAAGTTTCAGAAAGTACTGTTATTTCAAAGTCATTCGGAAATCTACTCAGAAACAAAATCAATTGGTCGAAATTCTTCATAATGCTCCTTATATTGAGATTTAACATTCTAAGTGGTATGTGAACCGATGTGATTATTTATCATTATCATTATCACTTACGGATAAGGATCACATAGTAAATTCTTACCCAAATAATCATCCACAGGTCATAGACCACAGTGATTCGAAAGTTATAGTGTTTCGAAAGTTATAGTGCTTCGAAATTTTCGCATTGTTCGGAAAACACTCTGTATCTCCAACGAAATGTCAACAGAACGTTTGATGTCTGTTGAATCAGTATAGAGGCCCCCTAAGTACAACTTACGTTTGGACTATGGGCCACCAGTCACCCTGTATACTCAGTGATTACGGGATTTATCTAACCCCTTCCTTCGGGAATTTTTCCAGACTTTCAAATTCATCAAACGAACTGATCTTACCTTGATTTCAAATCACAAACCTGCGCTCTTTGCCGTTATTTTTAATCGAGCTATACAAATATTCTGGTATGTATATGTTCACCCATGGTAATACTGACCTGTATTTAAAGTGCCTAATGTGAGGAAAATTATATCATAATAAAACTGTCAAGGCGTCTTCTGTAATACATGAGATTGATAGGGGTCATCAATCAATTGACTATGCAAACTATTCTTGCCTTCAAGTGACCTTGACCGCTGTTGTTTTATCACAGTTAACCAAAGTTTTCGAAGACAGATGGAGTTCATGAAATGAAATGAATTGGATGTTATAACTTAGGATTTTTTTTAATCATTTGGTCTTCAAAATAATGAAAAAATATGAAAAAGTACATAAAAATTCTTATACAAACTATAAATCCATTTTTGTCGTTTACTTTTTCGAGATTATTTCATGTAAATGTACCTTGACTACGCATTTAGTGATCCATGCTGATGGTATAATAGGTCTATTGCATGTATCACGAAATAGCATATGTTTATGTTTTTCTGAATCTACTTCAATATCAGATCATCATGTATGCCCTCATCCACTTTCGCAATTAATTAAATTGGAATATTTCAGTATATTGAAAATCGGATGCTTTTTACAGCGAAACAAAGAGTGAAACGGACACGAGAAGAGAGAGATGTATTCAAAATCTACCCTAGGCGAGTCCATCAGCTTGTTACAGCTAAACTAAGAGTGAAATGGACACGGAGAAGAGAGAAGATATGACGGGTGACGTCACGTGGGGGCACCAAGTTTCGATCGTTTGAACAGCTATTATGTGCAACCAAATTTGAATGATCGTTTTCTCGTTGAATATTGAAATTTTTGACAGTCGTTGAACTTTTTCATTATTCTTATGGATATAATAATCGATACGGATAAAAAAAAATACATGCAAGAAACCTATTGTGGCAAAATCCTTCTTAGAAAGCTATCGTTATATCAACACGTTTTATGTCGTCTCTCAAAACTGCAATCATCGTTGTCCGTATAGACGATAGATTCAACATATCCCATCAAAAATTAATCCAGTGGCGTTAAATCGCATTATCTAGGCGGACAATTAACCGGTCCAAAACGTGAAATGAATAGCTCACCAAATTCGCTCCACAATACGTCCATGGTTTCGCGTGTTATGTGGCATTTGACATTTGGCCTGTTGAGACAATATGCTGACCAAAGCAGGATCTTCTATTATGGGCTACAAAAGATCGTCACCATGGCTTGCATTGCCTGCTCAGTATGATGATTATGGAGACCATAAAATGGACATTAAGTGCACAAATCACATTTTTCGCTGAGCACTTTATAATAAAATTCAATTGCAATCAGGCGTTGCTTGCGTTTAAGTCTTTCCATGATGAAATGGCAATGTTAACTGAGCCTTTTTGCCTTAGGCACAGCACTGTTTATTCTTGTCGCAACAGTGAATGGTGGCCACCACTATACATAACTACAATAAATTAGTAGAGTGTGTTCAAAGTTACTTGGAGGAACCGAGTGATTTATCAAATATACAAGGTATGTCCAAGCCCTTTGAGAAGGGCCAGCAAAATCATTGTGTTAGAGTCCTTTTCAATCAACCTCTGATCGCCGAAAGAACCAAAATGTGCGAATGTGGTCGAAAATAGTTCCGCAACGGGACAATTTTGGTCGTACTGACTGATTGAGAGACTAGTGCGGTTCTGGTTGGTAGGTAGAATAATAAGCGCTTTTGCATGATCAAACTAAAGGAATTATTTTTCTGATACTATTTCCATACTGAAATTTTGGGGACCATTTTCAGACCTAACCCACAATGAATATGCAGAATTTGGATATATATGTTGTAACGGTATAAAACCCAGTTCCGCTGATTTCGTAGTTTTGCAACCGTGATGCATTGAACGTGAATTTCGGGTCACATTATTGTTTCAAATCGTTGTTTTATTTTCTGTCTGAAATAGAAATGTTGGGTCCTATGAATCCGTATTGATTTTCCAGATTTGATATTTCAATATATGATAGAAATCATTTAAGTATCAATTCTATGCGACCAGAATTTCCTGTGGTCATACGATTGGGTACTTTCTGGTCTCGAGGATTTATGAGTTCTTAGTGCTGAAAATACTTCTTCTCTAAAGGCTCCTCGCAAGAATCCTTTGTTCTCAATAGTTAATAAGATAAGTTATATTCTAGTTGTTCTGAAATCTCTTAAAAGTTTATGTAATTATTTGTATGAATATATACCTCAAGTTGAGGGTGAGTAAAATTTATATATATTTTTGTGATGTTGAAATTGGTGATGGTAAATTAACCTACGAGATGATTTCTGATTGAAATTAGTTAATATAATTTTGAACGCCATTTTTGTTAGAAAATAATCTAGAGTACATTATGTTTGATTATTTCGGTTCCTACTAATTTTTCTGGTATATGTCAATTTAATATTGATGTTGTTCTGAACGAATTATGGGAGAGTTTCTTCAAATTTTGTGTGTCTCGTGATGAATTCCGAAGAATGTTTACTGTTTACTTATATCCCCAGATTCGTACAGAAAAATAATGTATCTTACAAAGTAGTATGTGTAACACTGGTTTCACTATTCGTAGTTTTTGCTGGGGCATAATACCCGCTGCAACGTTTTTATTTTTGAATGAGGCTGAATGTTTGATTTTGATCGCTATATTACCTACCTGTGTATGGAATGATTGTGAGTACTAGTTGGATGAGCCCATATTCCTCACCTGGAAGGATCCTGATCATTAATTAGGAAGAATACCTACCTTAAACTTCCCCTGTTTCGAAAACAGAGATTTTTCGGATATAGTTTTCGTCCTATTTTTCACGGAGAATATAACAATGAATTGCTTTTTACTCGATTACGGGACATCCGGTATAGACAATCCAAATGCAAATGAGCTTATGAACGCAATCCCAATTTATCGCACAACCTACCGATCCACTTTCCGATTGCGTACGGATTATATCCACATCCTAATTCGAAATGGAAATGCACCAGCCAGTTTTTTTCCGACGCCCCACATTCCCGACCTGTCCGAAATACGCCCGAAAGAGTTATTATTTTAATCCGAACCTTCATTACGCGAACGAAGTTTCCCAAGCGGAAAATTATCGTTCCGGTTATTTATGGTTTTCAAGCACAATGTTAACTACCCACGACAACAATAACATGGAGCAAGGCCACTCGAAGAAATATACGGCTAGCATGCGGTATAACGAGTTGCAGTGTCTTAAAATAAATAGTATGGATTTCGTTAGATTCATATAATGAACGAGTTAAGTGACATAAAAGAGTAGAATCAAGTTCTCGACGAATTATAATTTGATATTGGGATTCTCCGAGGAAAATAATTCTTGAGTTGTGCTGTGATGTAGATGCGTCGATGTTCCGTTTTCTTCATTATTTATGATAGTGTAGGGATCTACTTTATCCCTAGCCACTTCTCTCGCCCGGTAGATGGCCCAGTTGTCTACACGCCACCGGACTACACTGACCGCATAAGTCATAAATAGCGTTGAATCTCTGCGTACGCCGCTTCCAGTTGATCTACGGATCGAACGACGCTCGGCGTTACATATTTATCTTCAGCATGCTCATTTCTCCTACCAATTGTATTCAAAGCTAGCTAGGTAGGAGATTGAACGAAACGTGGAACGTGGAACACCATTCTCAATTAAAATCAATAGGTACATCTAGACCACGAATGCACGAATAGAAAACTTTACAATACTTGGTGAATAAATTGAATGACTATATTTCATTCTGCACAATATAAATAGAATCAAGCTGAAATAGGAACGTATACTCCATTCACTTTTATAATGCCAAAAAGTTCATTGTTCAGCAAGAACCACCAGTTGTTAGTTGTTATTCAGTTCATTGTTCAGCAAGAACCACGAGAAGGTATAAGGTTAACGCTTCTCTCAGGTGTGTGAGACTCCAGTTGTTGATTGGTTACTCACTAAAAGACCTCTCGTACGTTCCTTGGAGTAGTTCTTCATCCCGTCCTTACTGCGTCCCTTAACAAAAGACATGAGCTACCTGCGGCATTCACAGTTGATGGGACCTAATGACTCGAAGTGATCCAAGCAACACTGCTTTCTGAATTCTGTGTGCCAATTCCTCGGCCAGGCATTTACAGGCCGGAATCATCCACAACTCTGCTACGCAGTTCGCTCTCATTTCGCATAGGCATCATATGATTGGTACGGCCATCTTAACTTTATGCCTTGGGTACAGGATTCCCAGTTCGAACATTAGATCTTTGTATTTTTCCCTCTTTTGTTCGTCTTTCATCACCACATTATTTTCGGCGGGGAAGGAAAATTCGAAGACAAACAATTCCTTGAGTTCTTTGTCTAGCAGCACTATATCTAGCTTTATGACGTGGATCTGCCGAGTTGTTGCTCTGTCGTTTTCAACAACTGCTTCAATCTCCAGAGGCATATATGGTAGCACTGGTTCGTTGTCTATACCATAAACCTCTCTCAGATGAAAGTAGAGAATTCGGTGTGCCGCATTGTGTCTTTCCACATATCCTGATGACAGACAGAATATGCGTAACAGTTCCCTGCTGGCTGTGGCATGCTCTGCACGTTGTATGGGTGTCCAATTTCATGATGTTCTTTTTATACCATCCAAAAGCGAAGGATAATTCTTCCAACAGGCCTCTCCAAAGCTCTCTGGCTAGCTAGGGAAGCTCCTTGGTTCCTGATTTCATTATTTTCAGAAGCAGGTCTTCACTTCTCAATATTCTTATAGCCATTTCCAACGTTTGTTGATTGTGTTGGTATTCCAAACTTGGCAAACCTGTGCCTCCCTGCGTTCGTGGAAGGTATAATCTTTGAATCAAGCAGTAGGGATGCAGGCTACGATTCATGTTCATCACTTTACGAGTGGCCCTGTCTAGATCGAGAATTTCATTCACAGTCCAGTTAACTATCACGAATGAGTAGGTGATCATCGGGACTGCCAAGCTGTTTGTAGCAGATACTTCTCGGATCTCGGATCTTTTTTTTGTAGCTAGCTGTTAAGGCATACTTGATTTGGGTTGTCTCCAGTGAACCTCGTTGTTTCATCCCAAGGAATTTGTATGTTCCTTCCTCTTCGAGGTGTCGAATGCTTATTCCCCCTCTAGGGTCGATGTCTTCTCCTGTTTCTTCAGTTCTTCCTCTGCTTGGATAAAAAACAGTACATTAGTCCAAACCAAATGAAATTTATATTGTTGAGGTCTATTCGGCAATAGTATTCAGTAGTTATTGTAGCGTGGCCTTGGAAGAAGCGTACAGATTATCATTACTCTTTTCTCGTTCGAATTATTCGAATGAAACTTATTGTTATCGAATTTAATTCGAGATACACGTTCCGAATAGAATGCAGTCGCCACAATATCTCTGGATAATACGTTGACAGATTATTAAACTTTCATTGTGGCGCACGAAAGGCCACATACGACCATTTTCCCATTACGATCGTCATAATATATCATTCGACTTCAATCTTTCTCACTTCCGCCGCTTCCGAAAATTGGCCTGGATGCCAAAAAACCCCCGGTAGATCGAATATACGAAAAATAAGTTGATTTATTAGCAAGCCCGTCCGAAAACTTTTCGGCTATATTTCGCCTATCTACTGTCAGGAGGATCCATTTTTTATGTTCGTGCCTCCCCCTCCAAACACCGTCCGGAATCGTAAATATTCATTGGAAGCGTCTGAAATGGTTTTTCATTTCGCGCGACGACCCTGAATTGGGTTATCAGTTAGTTCTGATGGTTTCGGGACATGGCAACAGAATACGAGATATTTTTTTATGGAAATATTTTACGTGTTCTGTGTTTTATAGCTATGGCCTTGCAACATAAACTAAACTGTGAAAATGCTTCGGATTCAGATTACAGAGTAAAATGTGCATTTCCATCGGTATATTGCTCCTCGGTTTTATTGGAATTGTATATGACATTGGAATTAAAACGCTTGTAGTTCTTTGGCCATTCAATTTTCTATTGAACGTAACGATGAATCGTTCGAAGCATCGCTAATACAATATCACAAGTTGTCTTTCGATACAATAATTTGTCAGGAATTGCTAGGATGAGCCAAAAAGAGCAGGGTACTACTTAACTTTTCTCGAAGCTTTTCGATGTATTTTCAAACTTACATAAAGGGTTTTCCAATAAGAGGTGTTATTTTGATATTCAAAGAAAAATGGCATTTTTCAATATAAATGATCGAATGTTTATTTCATTATAAAGAAGAAGCTATTCCGTTAATAGTGGAAAATAACATCCGGCAGATGACCACCACGACCACGCTTACAGGACCATATCCTTTTAATGAAATTTTCCATAACCAAATCGCAAAGTGGCGGCCCTATGTACTCGATAGCCTCGAATTCCATCTTTAAGGTCTTGAATCGACGCTGGGCTATTGGCGTAGACCTTCTCTTTCACGTGGCCCCAAAGGAAGAAGACGCAAGGTGTTAAATCACAAGATCTCGGTGGCCAATTGTGTCACCTCTTCGAGAGATAACACAGTCCGGAAACTTTTCCCGCAAAAGATCAATGGTTTCGTTGCTTGTGTGGCACGTAGCGCCGTCTTGCTGAAAGTAAACGTTGTCCAGATCAATACCATCCATTTCCGGCCATAAAAAATCATTAATCATCTCTCGATAGCGCAATCCATTGACCGTAACTGTTGCTCCAGCCTCATTTTCGAAAAAGTAAGGTCCAATGACTCCGCCGGAGCATAAACCGCACCAAACGGTCACACGTTGAGGATAGAGAGGCTTTTCAACAATAAATCTGGGTTTTCCGAGCCCCAGATGCGACATTTTTGTTTGTTAACGAAGCCACCGAGGTGGAAATGGGCCTCATCACTCAAGATGATTTTTCGATGGAATTCCGGATCATTTTCATGCATTTCAACGACCCAATCAGCAAAGACACGATGTTGTTGATGATCGGATGGCTTGAGTTCTTGTGTTAACTGAACTTTATGAGCCTTAAGACCCAAATCTTTCTGCAAAATATGGTGTAATGACGTTTGTGGAATGCGTAACTCCAAAGAACGACGAGGAATGGACAAACCTGGGTTTTCTTCAACACTTTCGGCTACAGCAGCAATATTCTCGGCTGTTCTTGAGCGACGTGCACGGGTTTTATTCTTCACATAACTAACTTGTCCCAACAGCTCGAATTTTTCCACCAATTTCTTTATTGCGGTCCGACAAGGTGCTTCTCGACGACCCAAAAATGATCGAGTTTTACGAACCATCTCTGCCAAATTTTCACCATTTTTATAGTGAATTTTAATAATTTCAATGCATTTTTGAAGGGTGTATCGTTCCATTTTTATTAATGGCGTAGTTTCTACTTGTCAAATGTCAAAAGATGACAGCTTCAAAAGTGACATCTACCGAAATAGCGGGCTATTCAAAATAACACCTCTTATTGGAAAACCTTTAGTTTATGTCTGGATAACACTAAAGAGCCCACATTCTCAGGATAAGATGAAGTTGGTAGACTCTCAGGTGCATATGTCAAACTTCAATAATAATTAAGCTTTTACTAATACTCGAAATACGTCGATTTAGCCACTGACCTAAAAAGCTGAAATTTTTAATGCAGACTGGAACTAGAACGACACCTGGAGATGGATATCCACAGGAGAGCTGTCTATCGCCATTACTGTGGTCACTGGTGGTTGATGACCTCCTGAAAACGCTTTCAGACGCGGGGTTTGAGGTCTGGGGGTACGCCGATGATCTTGTGATAATGGTTCATGGTAAACATGACATCACGGTTAGGGATCGTATGCAAGCTGCTCTGAGCTTAACTAACGAGAGGTGGGGAGTAATCTCCCCGCTGCTATGGAACCTTGGGGCGGACGGGCTCTTGGTGGAACTGAATAACAGCGGATTCTACACCCAGGATTATGCAGATGGCATTTGCATATTAATCCGGGGAAATATTTCAAGGGTCGTCTCGGAGTTAACTCTCCAGGCTATGGAAGTGGTAAAAGCTGGTGTGAGAGCCTCAGTATTAACCCCCCCAAAAACAGTTGTTATACCGTTCATACTCAAGATGAATTTAGAGGCAATTAAAGCCCTCAAAATCATGGGTGTGCAACTGAAGCTGGCTGATGAGGTACGCTACCTGGGCGTTTTGGTTGATATCAAGATAACCTGTAATGCACAACCCTCAGCAACAGGTGGCAAGGTAAAGAAAACCCTAATGAGTGCAGGACAATTGGCAAAACATGGGGCTTGAGCTCGGGAGTCACTAGGTGGATTTATACTGCTATAGCCCCCTCCCTCCTCACATATGCTCCTGCTGTGTGATGGACAAAAATGAACCAGATCAGGGCCGTGAAAGAGCTGGAGAAAGTTCAGAGACTGTCCTTCATTTGTGTAACTGGAGCAATGAAAAGTACTCCAACCCCCTTCACCTTCTGGTGAGGGTCGAAGCGAGGCTGGGGGCCTACAGGCTGTAGCTAAATGATGTCTTAAGACAACGGTCATAAAGGCACGCTGGAATTGGAGGACTTATTAGTCATCAGATCCTGAACATGGTGAGCGACTGGAGTCCAGTAACACACACAATTTACAAAGGACAAATTTGTTCCTTCCTTCATGCGGGGGCTAAAGCCCCCGCAGAGGGGGAGTAAAGACCGCATAGTGAACTTACATGGTTCACGGACAGTTCAGTGATGGGTGGACGCTCTGGAGCTGGAGTGTATGGGGCTGCACACAGTCTGATCATTCTGATGTCGCATGGGCAATGCATCATTATATTCCAGGCGGAAGTGGTAGCATTCACTACATGTGTCGTGAAGAATATTCGAATGGGCTATTCCAATAGAATCATACGAGTTCTCTCGGACAGTCAGGCATCACTTAAGGCAATTACCAGCTGGAAAATGAACTCCAGGCTTATGCTGGAATGCCAACAGCAACTGGAAACCTTGGTTGTCTGAAACTGAGTTGAGCATAGGTGGGAGTCGCGGCACACAGGAGTTGAAGGGAATGAAACGGCTGACGCACTCGCTAGAGAGGGCTCGACTATCCTCCTCTTCTGACCAGAGCCGGGAGTAGAGGTGACCAAATCGGATGTGAAGGGCGTCATTTAAAAATGTATCGGTCACAAACAAAAATACCTATTTTACCTGACTATGCTAGAATGAAAGGAAAGCACAGATAGACGATGATAAAAAGAATAGGGGGGTTGGGACTATTTGAGTTACACTACACTCCTTGGTTGGGACCACCTTTGTTACACTCCTTGGTTGGGACCACTCGAGTTAGATTACACTCCTTGGTTGGGTCCACATTGTTTGCACCAAAATAGAATCATTTGCTGAAGCTTGACTTGCACCGAAACACAATCATTGGCTGAAGCTTGACTTGAACTGGAGTAAAATCAGGAGCTGGAGGCTGCAGTAATTTTTGCTTGTTACGTTAACTTATGGTGGAGGAGCTGGAAGCATACCTGAAGTACAATTCGAAGCTGACTTGCGGGTGTATTCCGTTACCGAAAAGATCATCTGACACCACAGAAACATATTGCATTGGAAGTGGAACCACGATAAGAACATTTCTTTTAAGATAAGTAGTTATAAGTTTGTGTGATTTGAGAGATTGTGATTGGAACTGTAAATTAAGATTTGTACACCTTGTTCTTTCTATAATATATTGTTGAAAACCTGACTAGGAATCTTGTTGCTGGGGTAATCAAACCTCCCTTGAGAAGTTAGTATTAGAATCTCATGCTCAAATACCCCTTGGGTAAAACTTAACGTTACAACATATCGAGTATTCCGAGCATCCACTCTGTATTCTTTTCAATAAGGAGCTCTAGGAAATTGAATATTTTCCCGGAGTCATATTGAAAATTGATATTTGCTGTATTTGGAGCGAACTCCACAAAGCACTGAGAACGAAAATATAGGTTCTAGACAAGACAAGTTACTTTGAAACTCCAAGAAAGGGTTGATAATCAAAGCAAGTCCAATTTTCATCATCAAATGGTTACTTTGAAGTATCGGCTCGGAATCATGGCAGCACCAGTTTCATTACTGGAAGTAAAACGGGATACGGCTATGAGACATTGAAACTTGGAACGCAGTTGAATTTCTATCCAACGTGATTTCTTTTTTGGCGCTCTAGTTCCTCGGAACTGAGTGCTTATCAATTTGCCCAAATGTCTGTAATTTTCGAATATTTCGATGAAAACGGTCTTAAACGATTTGGTTCAACTCACTTATAAAGAATCCGTGGTCGAAATTCATTCTGTCCGGCCGTCCGGCCGGCCGGCCGTAGGCACGATAACTCTCGAACGGAATGAGCTAGATAGTTGAAATTTTCAGAATAGGTTTGGGGGATAAATATCTCGGCTAAGTTTGTTACTGGGCAAAATTGGACAGAAGGTTTCGGAGTAATAAAAAAAAATTTTTTTTTTTATGAAACAAATTCCAAATTAATTTTTTTTAATAAGCAGTTTCATCATAAGAATCCATTCATATCATTTTTAACTCCAACAAGCTAATACTTTCGGAGATATGATTTTTCAAAATTTCAATGTAAATCGTATTTCACAGATTGATATAATTATTCTATGTATGAATTTTCATAATGTCAACTTGACAGAAGGGAATATTGTAACTTCAAAAATATTGGGGTTGAAATACTCGTATTTTAGCGATGCAACGGGGACCTCACCTGAAAATGTTTGAAAATATTACGTAAATATTGAAAGCATAATTCTGTAGTTCGAGAGAGGAGAAAATTTGGTGAACGTAGATGAGGAAATTTTTGATCGATTACAAGGTAATTTTTTCATTATTTCTTCTCTTCTTTATAACATGTTTTATGGAATATCTACTATTTGTAGGTACTTTAAACCTGTTTTGGGCAATCGTCATACGAAACTTGTTTTTTTGGCGCTCTAGTTCCTCGGAACAGAGTGCTTATCAATTTGCCCAAGTGTCTGTAATTTTGGAATTTTTGGCTGAAAATGGTCTCAAACGATTTGGTTCGACTCACTGATCAAGAATCCGAGTGCGAAATCGATTCTGTCCGGCTGGCCGACCGGCCGTAGGCACGATAACTCTCGAACGAAAGGAGTAAGCGGATTGAAAATTGCAAGGTGGTTTTGGAGCGTAAATATCTCGGACAAGTTCCTTCATTCTATCTGAAATTTAGCATCAAATTGTAGAATCATGACCTTTATACGCATGTGAAGTTTTGTATTGACCAGATTACCGCAAAGTGTAAAAAAAAAATTTTGAAAATTTAAAATATGTTTTTCCACAATAACACTCGAACGGAATGAGCTAGGTAGTTGAAATTTTCAGAGTAGGTTAGGGAGATGAATATCTCGGTTAAGTTCGTTATTGGGCAAAATTGGCCAGATTTAATTCGATTTCTTCCATGGTGCAGTTCTCATTCTCATGATTGCTCATTTAATCTTGATAAATAAACTATTATTTGAATTGACTTTCCTTTATGATGCAGCTCTATCATATGTATACATTGATATAATTCCCAACTCAGAGAAACCAATACTTTCGGAGATATAATTTGTCTGTTTGAACTAGAGCGCCAGAAAGCTCCTGTCCACAGGGCTTGAACCCATTTTTTATGGAATATAGAGGGTTTTTCTGATGTTGAATTTTTCTTTTAAAAAAAATTTTTGTTCCACTTGTTCATCTGAACAGGGTGCCTATCAATTTGCCGAAACATCTGTAATTTTCGAATATTTAGCCGAAAACACTGATGAAGAATCCGAGGCCTAACTTGATTCTGTCCGTCCTTCCGGCCAGCCGTCCGTCAGCATGATAACTCGAACGCATTAAGTTAGATAATTGAAATTTGCAGAGAAGGTTCGGAGTCTAGATGCACCGGTTGAGATTATTAATGGGCAAAATCCTCTGAGTTGCTTCGGAATTATAGCCATCGGAAATATTGTTTTCTGAGAAAATATTCAGATAAAACCTTGATATAAATTGTTGGCTACTTCAATTCATTCAAATTCCACCTAATGCTCGCACCACGAACACTCCGAGGGTACAGGGTTCGATTCGGGAGGCGGAAGTAGCTGTTTCACATTTTATTCTCATTTCGATCGAAGGGATAACTTCAAGGAACGTTCTCCCGTGGACCAGTGTCACGAAACACAGAACATATTGTTAAATATATTGTATAGTAGAAAACAAATCAATTAAATAAAAAATAAAATAATTATTCGGCTCAGGTAGAAAGTTATAAGTTTTCAAAGATTGTTTCTACGTCCACGTCAGTAAACGTCAAAAATCACACTGTCGACATTTCTTGTAAGTGACGTTCAACGATAACATACACGTAATGAGATCTTATAACATATACTTTTATTTATTTATTTATTTATTTATTTACGGCAAAAAACCTTTAACAATAAACACTTATAATAACAAGAATATACATGCAATATATAATGCATAATAAACATAATTCTAACAATTAGAACATAACCTTTTATTACAGAAAAAGGAACATACAAAAATGAACAGGGCATATTCGTGTGAAGCTACTATAGTCGGATCATCATTGACAGATCCCTTTTTAGTCTCGAAAGCGCATCATTGAATATATCAACACCCAGAGCATCGACGAAATTAGTGTGCTTCATCATTCTTGGAATCGGGGAATATAATCCATAATTGGTCCTCGACAGTCCCGGTCTCAACAATTCAACCTGTCTCATGGGTCTAGGCGGAACATTCAGATTGAACCGAATTAACAATTCAGGTGCAAATATAAGACCGCGATAAATCTTTGCCACAAAAATTACATCGGCAGAAAATCTTCTGGATTTCAATGAAGGTAGTCTAAGGCGATCGCGCATATGGGTAACTGAGAACGAACTAGCAGGAATGCCTAACCTGTATGAACCATATTTAAGGAATTTATTCTGAACTCGCTCTATGAACAGACTGTCAACCAACGTGTAAGGAGACCAAACAACTGACGAGAACTCAAGGGTTGGTCTCACTAGAGTCAGATACAAATATCGCAGTGTTTCAATGTTATGAAAATCTCTCGTATTTCTAAAAATGAAACCGAGAGTCCGGAAAGCTCTAGTGGAAATCGACTGAAAGTGGGGTTTGAAGGATAACTTACAATCATACGAAACACCGAGATCTCTAACCACACTAATTCGCTCCAAGGGATCACCCCCAAGGAAATAGGTAGCAATCATCGGATCTTCAATTCGACAAATGGACATGGATTTACACTTTCCCAAATTTAGCGACAAGCAGTTCTTAACACACCAATTCTCCAACGCTTTCAGGTCCAACTGTAAGTTATAGATGTCAATAATAGACTTTATGGCGTAGTAAAGCTTCAGATCATCAGCGAACAACAAGAACTTCACATATCGGATGACAGAGCAAATATCATTGACAAAAATTAAGAACAATACAGGCCCAAGATGACTGCCCTGAGGTACACCAGATGTAACAAACACCGGAGAGGAAAGCGTACTATTCACTCTGACGAACTGAACTCTGCTTGTGAGATAAGAAAGAAGCCAACCATACAGACTACCATGAAATCCGAAGGCTTTAAGCTTTTTTGCCAGAAGTGAATGGGATATAGAATCAAATGCCTTGGAAAAATCTGTATATATAACTTCAACCTGCCGACGATTCTCTAATGCATCAACAACATATTGAACAAACACAAGCAAGTTAGTGTCAACGCTTCTACCCTCAAAAAACCCATGCTGTTGAGGAATTATTCTACTGTATACCTGAGATTTAATGCTACCGTAGACAACAGACTCAAACAACTTCGGAATCACACTCAATATAGTAATTGGCCTGTAGTTGGCAACATTTCCCTTTGAACCCGATTTATGTATGGGTTTCAGAAATCCAGATTTCCATGAACTAGGAAAAATTCCATTATTCAATGATTTATTAAAAATAATCTGAAACGGCGAAGCAAGAACGTTTTTACATTTCTTAATGAAAACAACAGGAATATTGTCGGGACCGGGTCCTTTGTTTACATCGAGGGCATCGATAGCATCTAACACCTGTTGAACATTTATCACCGGTACGCTTATCATATCCTCCTGATTGCAAGATGAAATATACGTGGCGTCACACGAGTTATGTACACCACTCGGTTGGTAAACTGATTGGAAAAAATTAGCAAAAGCATCAGCAATATCCTTATCAGTGTGAAACTCCCCATCATTTAAATACATAACAGTGGGAAAGTTTTTATCAGATCTTTTAGAGTTTACAAAATTCCAAAATTTCTTTACATTACCAGGAATAGATTCCTCACTCTCTCTAACAAAGCAATCGTAACATTCCTTAACTAAGATTTTACATTGAAATCTGAGACTGCAAAAATGTTGGTAATCGTCCCAAGCATTTGTCATTTTGTATTTCTTATGAGCCAACTTCTTTCTTAAAATTGAATCCTTCAACTCAACAGAGAACCAATTTGGGAAACATGAGTCCCTGATCTTTATTTTAGGTACGTATTTCTCTATTGCGTCAGATAACAGTCTATAAAATATATCAACTAAATTGTCTACACTGTTGACTCTGTGATTTAGTTCATCAACCCATTCTATAGATGACAAATAATCCAACATATTAACATAATCAGCAGACTTAAAGTTATAAGTTATCACATCAGAGTTGCTTCTATACGACTGAAATGACTGAATGTTGAAAGCTACCGCAGGATGGTGAGCATCCTGCTTCGAGAGAATATCATTCGCTTTATAGACTTCAAGTAGTTGAAAATTGGAAAAAATGAGATCTAACATTCTACCGTTGTCATTTAAAATTGTATTATTCTGAAAGAGGTCTAAAAAACTAAAAGACTCAACCAACACTTGGACCTGTTGAGTCAAGCCAGCATCCACGGCAGCACCCAAATGGTCGCTAGTCCACACAGCATGGGGAAGATTATAATCACCAGCGATATATATCCCATCCGGTTCGAACTTTTCTACTGCGAATTCAATATTCTCGCAATGACACTCATAAACACTCACTGCAGCCCGAGGAGGTATGTAAGCTGTCACAAACAAAAATTTCTGCTGTTTGATCTTCACCACAACCAACAAATCCTCAACCGACACCTGAACACGCGATACGTCATGACCACAAAGAGTCTTCTTTACCGCGATCAAACAACCACCACCTCTAGTTCTATCACTCGATGAAGAAGTTCGATCAGTCCTGAAGAGATCATAGCTGAACAGCTGAAGTTCAGCATCATCAATAAGGTTGTCCAACCATGTTTCAGTGAGCAAGATGACATCGTAGTTAGAGACTATTACATTATGCACGAAATCATTGATTTTCGTGCGTAAACCCCTGACATTTTGGTAATACACATTTAAAAATTATGTTGACTTCTTTGACTGCTGAATGATGACCGTTTGCCCCTCGACTGGGAGACTATCTTAGGTGTACCATGAACATATCGAATAGTTAAATCCTTCCCACCTTCGGACTTTCTACGATCCAACTCCCGTCGAAGATGAGTCAAATACTCCCTCTGTCTTGAGGTGAGGTCGGATTGCACCCCAACTGGCAGGAATTTACTTCTGTTTCTGAGAATCTTCAGTGCCGACTCCGAGTTATCCAAGAGTACTTTTAAAGGGGTGTGGCCATCAGCCCTTTTTTTACCAACCCGAATAGTATGTGAAACTTTTACCTCGGGGAAAACACTGGAAATCATATCCTGTATAAGTTTTTTATCATCCTCCATCGTTGTTTTCCTAGGAACATTGTAAAACATAAGGTTTTTCGATCGTAACCTACGTTCCTCTAGCTCAGAAAGGACATCCTCAGTTGAGCAGCCTCCATCAGCCAATCCGGATCCTTGTACACCGTCATTGAGAGCAGAGATCTGACCTCTCAATGAGTCCAACTCAGCCTCCTGGGATGATAACTTGACAGACATGATGTTCACTTCCTTCTTCAGTTCGACAATCTGAGACAAATACTTATCTTCCATTTCCTTCTTGAAACCGTCGAACTTTTGCTGAAAGAGCAGTGATAAACGGTTGAACAATTGATCTCCATCATCATTTGGTGGCTCATTCGATTCACAGCATAAAATTACTCCATCAGGTTGGACCACACGGGCCTTACTCGAGCAATAAGGGTGGAAATGGGATCCACACTTGACACAAGTGACGGAATTAACAACTCTCCTCCTGCAATAACTGCATTCATTTTCACTCTCCATCGTAGACATGGTAAACTACTACACACTACGTCTATGGATGCGACGCTATCAACACCAACAATGTTATCCGAAAGAAACTTCGTAGTTCATCAAATTTTAAGTTGAAAACTCGCCGACCGGAATAAAAATCCTTTCCAGCCCACTTCACTGAGACAATGTTCAAATTTTCCTATGATTAAAATAAGGAAAACTAAGAAAATACCGAATAAATTAAGAAAGAAGCGAGAGCAGTACGTGATCACGCAGATGCATATTATATTTACCTGCGTTTTGATGTGAAAACTTATCTTGCTTTAATTGAATTGCAATCAAATTTTTATTTAAGTTCGACACGAAAAAATTTAGCATTAGCGAGACATATTTCGGATTAAAAGATTCATTAAGTCGCGTTTTCTTAGTATACTATGGAAATAAACGTCACGTCACTGATGTTGCCAATTTTTGCGCGTATGTTCTGGGGAACATCGCGTTATCATTTTGCCCAAATGTCTGTAACTTTTGAATTTTTTGACGAAAATGGGCTCAAACGATTTAGTTCGACTCCCGAATGAAGAATTCGAGGTCAAATTTGATTCTGTCCGGCCGGCCGTCCAGCCGTTGCCACGATAACTTGAGAACGAATAGAGCTAGCGACTTGAAATTTTCAGGGTAGGTGGCGCTTCCCAATAAGACGGACAAGTTCGTTAATGGGCATAATCGGCCCAGTGTCCATACCAAATAAATCTTCAAATACACAGCAATGTTCTGTCAAAGTCGCCAAGATCATTCACGTGGTCAACTTGGATTTTCAAAAGGTCTTCAAATCCTCTTTCGAGATAAGTGAAGGTTACCAAAATCAAACCAATATAACCCTCACTCTTAATTCGATTTTCGAAACTATATCCAACTAAGAAGACTCCAATAATTCTTACAAAGTTTCGAAAGTGCGCACCACCAATTCCTGCATCCGCTGCATTTCCACAAAATGGACGATCTCATCTCATCGATGCCGACTCACAACGTCACAACGGAACAATTTTGCCAATTCATCCGGTTCTTTGAACACAACTCCCTATACGTCAATTGGCAACACTGAGACTCAACCTCAAATTCACTGACAATACAATTGACAAATTTATCGCAAACAAAACATAAACAAACCTCTGCCTGGATTAAAAAAAGGAACGTCACAATTTCATTAGCTTAACATTGATCGAGAATAGTCGAACTGTCGAGTTAGATAAACAAATATTCTTCTCCTATCGGTGTTACTATTACCATGTCCATGGTTATATTCAGTTGGAATTAGAATTTTATTGATGTCGCTATTAAATCAGTCGTATGAGACCATTCATGAGTCACATGAATCAATACAAGAAATATAATGGGATTTTTTATTTGGTAGGTTCTAATTTCGTTTTTATCTCGAAAGCTAATTGAGGAAGCTGTTGTAAATTCGACATCGTATATAAAAAACTACTCTGAAAATTTCAACTACCTACCTCATTCCGTTCGAGAGTTATATCTATGTCTATGGATGAAAAGCAGTCTCACTACTCTCAGATCTCTTACTTCATGTTCCGTTCCGAAATGTAAGAATTTTCTGAGAAAACCTAATTTCGGAGCAAACAACTGAGATTTTTCTCACTTCGCTCACAATTCTTCGATTGATTAGATAATGTCATGTCTCAGGAACATCATTTGACATTATGACAATTCATAGAATAATATCATTCTGTGACAACGTTGAAATACGATTTATTATTGAAATTTTGAAAAATCATATCTCCGAAAGTATTAGCTTGTTAGAGTTAAAAATGATATGAATGGATTCTTATGATAAAACTTCTTATTAAAAAAAATTTAATTTGGAATTTGTTCCGTAAAAAAAAAATTTTTTTTTGTTACTCCGAAACCATCTGTCCGATTTTGCCCAATAACGAACTTAGCTGAGATATTTATCTCCCAAACCAACTCTGAAAATTTCAACTGTCTAGCTCATTCCGTTCGAGAGTTATCGTGCCTACGGCCGGCCGGCCGGACAGAATGAATTTCGACCACGGATTCTTGATCAGTGAGTCGAACCAAATCGTTTAAGACCATTTTCATCGAAAAATTTGAAAATTACAGACATTTGGGCAAATTGATAAGCACTCAGTTCCGAGGAACTAGAGCGCCAAAAAGTGCATCCGAAATTCGGTGTCCCCTAAGGGTATTTCTGCAACCGTTGGAAATATAAAGTTTCAACTTTATGGGCTAATTTTTCATGACAAACTCGTAGGTCCATTCAGTTCATTTCGCCCAAATGTCTGTAATTCTCGAAATTTTTGGCGAAGATGGTCTCAAGTGACGTTCAACTCACTGATGAAGAATTTGAGGTCAAATTCGATTCTGTCCGGCCGGCCGTTACCACGATAACTTGAGAACGGAAAAAGATAGCGAATTAAAATTTTTAGTGCAGGTGGTCGTTAATGGGCATAATCGGCACAACGGTTTCCGAGTAATAATTTTTTCATCAAAAAATACAGACCCGATCGAATTGAAACTTAGTCGCCAAGTTGTAGAATACAAATACAAAGACGTTCGTGAAATTTTGGTGAGAGTCGTGTAGCTAAAATATTTTTGAAAATTGGATCAAGCACTGACGTGAAGTCAGAAGCTTTTGCGCGTATGTTCTATTGTCCATTCTTCTGTATTGGACACCCTTAATCGAATTTACCATGGTAAATTATGTTGTCCATTCTCTTGTATCGGACACTTAATTCGAATTTACCATGGTAAATTCGAATTAAGAGTGTCCAATAGCCGAGATATTTATCCCCCAAACCTACTCTGAAAATTTCAACTCTCTAGCTCATTCCGTTCGAGAGTTATCGAGCCTACGGCCGGCCGGACCGGCCGGACAGAATGAATTTCGACCACGGATTCTTGATCAGTGAGTCGAACCAAATCGTTTAAGACCATTTTCATCGAAATATTCGAAAATTACAGACATTAGGGCAAATTGATAAGCACTCAGTTCCGAGGAACTAGAGCGCCAATAATACAATTATTCCATCCGCAAATTCATTTGGCAGGATAGTCAAACAAACGTAAACAGCAGAAATGTTTAATTGAAAATAATTTCATTTTGGGAGGAAAAATTGGCGGATGTCCTGTTTCATTTCATTGGACAAGTACAATGGCCCCAGGAATAAAATATAGGTATGTTTTCATTCGGAACAGGGTTCAATATTCGTTGAATAATAATAATCATCCAATTGTGTTAACTAATTCAAGAGGACAATGGAGAGGTTGGAAACAACAATTGGGAGAATCTTAGCAGTCGGCACTTATTTGATGATTCAACAGTTGAACAGGGTCTTGTGGCATAGAGGTCGATT
Organism: Halyzia sedecimguttata; assembly: GCA_937662695.2. Taxonomy (NCBI): domain Eukaryota; kingdom Metazoa; phylum Arthropoda; class Insecta; order Coleoptera; family Coccinellidae; genus Halyzia; species Halyzia sedecimguttata. The sequence continues at coordinate 107,042,730 of OW569414.2, forward strand.
TTATCAATAACATTCACGAAGGAATATATTCAGCTATGACCTCGCTTGATAATTATTGCTTCTGATAGCGAAGAAATTACCAAACATTAATTGCAATTAATCTCGAAAAACAATCACTAGGGCTGCGAATTTTTCCCGAATTGTAATCGAATATTCATTCTTAAAAATGGGTTCAAGCCCTGTGGGCAGGAGCTTTCTGGCGCTCTAGTTCAAACAGACAAATTATATCTCCGAAAGTATTGGTTTCTACGAGTTGAGAATTATACCAATGTATTCTTATGATAGAACTGCATCATGAAGGAAATTCAATTCAAATAATAGTTTATTTATCAAGATTAAATGAGCAATCTGAGAATGAGAACTGAACCATGGAAGAAATCAAATTAAAATAGCTGAAATGAATTTGACTCTGTCTTATAGAACAGGATGACATGTACTAGTATGAACACAGATCATATAATAAAGCTTAGATATAATAATTATAACGTTCTTTGAAAACATAGAAGTACGATTCATTATTGAAATTTCGAAAAATCTTATCTCCGGCAGTATTAGCTTGTTGGAGTTGAAAATGATATCAATGGATTTTTATGGTGAAACTTCATCTTGAGTAAGAATTGAATTTGAAATTTGTTAATTAAAAAAAAATTTGTTTTCGTTACTCCGAAACCATCTGGCCCATTTTGCCCAATAACGAACTCAACCGAGATATTCATCTCCCTGACCTATCTGAAAATTTCAACTGCCTAGCTTATTCCGTTCGAAAGTTATTGTAGAAAAATTTTTTTCAAAATTTCAAATTTTTTTTTACACTTTGCGGTAACTTGGTCAATACGAAACTTCACATGCGTATAAAGGTCATGATTCTACAATTTGATACTAAATTGCAGATAGATCGAGTGATCGGTTTCGGAAATATTCATAAAAAATGTTTTTACTAAAATTGTCCACAACTCCGAAACCGCTTTATGGATTTCTACCATTCGCGAACTTGTCCGAGATATTTACGCTTCAAACCCACCTTGCAAATTTCAATCCTCTAACTCCTTTCGTTCGAGAGTTATCGTGACTACGGCCGGACCGGCTGGGCCGGCCGGACAGAATCGATTTCGACCTCGGATGCTTGATCAGTGAGTCGAACCAAATCGTTTGAGACCATTTTCAGCCAAAAATTCGAAAATTGCAGACATTTGGGCAAATTGATAAGCACTCAGTTCCCAGGAACTAGAGCGCCAAAAATATTCGGTTGCTCGAATACTTCATTCAAACAAATATTCATGACTAGTCACGAAGTATCACAATATTTTTCGGACAGTTCACTATTGTATTGCAACTATAATCAGTTCATTTCAAATTTGAACAAGGTGCGGAAAGAATTTTCGTTGATAACTTTCGAATTACAATGAAGAATAAAAGGTTGGATAATACCTTATTCGATATTCAGATATTGTTGACGTTATGGATTTCTCATATGGGAACGACTATAAACAGAACAGTTTCATTTAAGGGTTATTAGGGCATAAACGCCTGAAATATGCATATTTTATGCTTAATCCAAGATATTTGTTTTCGTTCATTATATTTTCTTAGAAACTGAACTTATCCAAATAATGGAACACAATCTACAGATTTGCTTCGAAAAGTGACTTTCTTAAATATTTTTGAATTGTGTTATAAATCAATTAAATATATTGATCAATATACAGGGTGCTTCCTAAGATTTGCGTAGAACTTCAGGATGTGATAGCTCATCCAAAAATATGATAAAAAGTTTCTATTAACTGACCCTCTAAAATGCACCATTTTTGAGATATAAGTTATTGAAATTTTAAAAAAAATTCGTTTTTTGCGAATATCTCCGGAATCGTTTATTTTGCAGAATAGAGTATTGGTAAGCATTTCTTGCTCATAATATGCTATGTTTTGTGCAGAAAAGTTTTTTTTTTGGGTACTAGTTGGTAGTCAAGGTTCAGAAGGGGCAGTGAGTGTTTTTCTCCCCAACTTCTAATAGTTGAAATTTTCAGGGTAGGAGGCATAATCATCCCAACGGTTTCCGAGTACAAATTGTTGTAGAATACCAACATAAAGACGGATGTGGATTTTAGTGACAATCGTATCACCAGAAAATAACAAAAACATGAAAAGTATTATACAGGATGAGTCTTTAAGTTGTACATTAATGTTAACCATTGATTCTTGTCATCAAATGGGACAACTTTTTCATTTATCATTTTTCCAGATTCGGCTCAGGTGAAAAGATATAAATAAACGTCTAAAGATTTTACATTGTGCAAAGCCAGCCCTGAATTGTCGATAAGCGTTAAACATAGAAACACTTACTGGATTCAATATCGCATTATTAAATGTAAGCTTTATCATCTCATGCTCGAAATCGAACGAAATTGTCTGAGAAATCTTATTTAGGTACTCACTGAACTTATGAAATGGTATTAAATAATCTTCAAAGCCACATTTTTGAAAAAAGCTCTACCTGAATATTAAAACACTGACTCCAACTTGATTTTCATTGAACATCCAATTTAAAATTATCCACAATATCTTCTTCGCCTATTTTCACATTTCTTACATATTTTAATTCGCATATAAACGAATATATCAATATCAATATCCAACAATAATTATAACCTATACTCTATTGAATCCAGAAAAACAATATGTTCTCTATGCAAATCACAGAACACAAATAATTGCAAATGCAAGTGACGACCTCGTATAGTCACAGTAAAATAATAGGTTTCGTTCCTACAGTGGTGAACGGTCCAAGGACTGCACCGTGGTGTAAAAGCCTTCCTTTTATAGGAAGGTTTGTTCCTACTGTGAAGTGTGACAGAAGCAGGCACAGAAATGTAATAATCTAACATGTCCTATGGTCTAACCACAGATTATTACGCCGGCGATTCTTTGTTGACTTACATAATAACATGATCCAGATTAAGAATTTCTCGTCAAGAATAATTGGGATGAATATGTGGAACGATACTTATAATTGATATTTCCCTTATGCATACTAATATACTACAAACTAGTGACCGACCGAAAGTTCGGTTTCGGTTTCGGTTTCGGCCAGTTTCGGCCAAGAAATCTAGTTTCGGCCTTAGTTTCGGTTTCGGCCCAAAATGGCCGAAACTTTCAGCCAGGCCGAAACTAGAATGTTTGTGAATTATCCTGGTCGTTTGACCAGGAGTTATAAGTAGGTATACGTAATTGTCGTACGAGTTATTGTGATCTATCTTTGTTAAGACTGAGAATTCACTTTAATGATTATTAATTAGATTACATAGGGTGATTCCAAATAAGACGTGAAACTTGGAGTATGACACATTAGCTGTTGTTTAATCCATATTTATTTGTAACCGAAAATCAACGGTTTTTGGAGTTCGGGTGATTTTCAAAAGATTTCTGAACTTATAGTACATATTTCGTAATGTTTTTCTACGTTGACCAAATTTGGTGATAATTTTGGTTTATTTTCATCAGGAAAGAATATGATATGTACGAAAAAAGCAAAACTATGCTGTATAAGAGGTTGAAAAAGAATTAGTATGATTTGAAATGTGGTATATGAATAAATGAAAAATCTATTTCTAATATCAATTTGTCTGCAACTTTCGAATTTCACAATTTTGTATGCCAAAATTATTTTAAAAACTTGCCTAACTCCTTCTCCATTCTGTAAAAGATTTCGTTAGATTGCTTAACTAGTTTCGTTTCAGCAGTTTTTTTATAAGCAACCTTTTGAATGTCCGGCAATAGTGAATGTGCATCAAAAGACAGCGTGAGTGAATTTCAGGCGGAAAATAACAACTGAAGACATCAGAAAGACGGCACGTGCTAGCCTATGGAATGGTGGAACATAATTTATGAATACATTTTCAAATGTAATTTCGAGCTTAGTTGCAAAAAAAAATATTGAATTCGTTATTTTCCTCTATTTGCTTCTTATATCCCCTTTCAAATCATACTAATTCTTTTTCAACAGAACCAGTACTCAAATATCTCGGAAACCGTTGATTTTTGGTCATCAATAAAAATGGCTCAAACCACAGCAAATGATCCATACTAACACCTCCTCTAAGATTCACGTCTGATTTGGAATCACCCTGTATACTTCGACTGATTATTTTGATAACTCGGTAATACCAAAATAATAAATAAAGATCTCAACAAAAATGTCTTATTATTTTATTTAACACTCCTTAACTATTTTTGGCGCTCTAGTTCCTCGGAACTGAGTGCTTATCAATTTGCCCAAATGTCTGTAATTTTCGAATTTTTCGATGAAAATGGTCTTAAACGATTTGGTTCGACTCACTGATCAAGAATCCGTGGTCGAAATTCATTCTGTCCGGCCGTCCGGCCGGCCGGTCCGGCCGGCCGGTCCGGCCGGCCGGTCCGGCCGTAGGCACGATAACTCTCGAACGGAATGAGCTAGACAGTTGAAATTTTCAGAGTATGTTTGAGGGATAAATATCTCGGCTAAGTTCGTTATTGGGCAAAATCGGACAGATGGTTTCGGAGTAACAAAAAAAAATTTTTTTTTTTACAGAACAAATTCCAAATTAAATTTTTTTCAATAAGCAGTTTTACCATAGTAATCCATTCATATCATTTTTAACTCTAACAAACTAATACTTTCGCAGATATGATTTTTCAAAATTTCACTGATAGAATTATTCTGTGGCTATTCTATGAATTGTTATAATGTCAACTTTGACGTTGTCTCATTGTAATTCAGTCCAGTAATGGTATCAATATGAAAATTAGAATATTATCATACTTTTGTTGGTTGATATTTTCATGCCGATGGTCAATCCATATGATGATGGGAATGGCAATGGTAAGTTAATAATATTGAGTTCAGAATATCTCCACTAAAAACAAAACTGGAATTGAGGAATGAATATCTCGGATGAGTTCGTTGTTGGGTAGAATTCGTCTATTGGTTTTGGATTGATAATTTTTGGCACTCTTGTTGAATTTAAATTCTTCTATGATGTTTGAATTCAATTTCTGCTAAGATGAAGTTCTGAATTTCAATAATGAATCGTACTTCTATTTTCACAGAATGCTATAATTATTCCATCTAAGCTTCATTATTCATTATATGATCTGTGTTCATACTCGTACATTTCATCCTGTTCTATAAGAGAGAGTCAAATTCATTTCAGCTATTTTAATTTGGTTTCTTCCATGGTGCAGTTCTCAGATTGCTCATTTAATCTTGATAAATAAACTATTATTTGAATTGAATTTCCTTTATGATGCAGTTCTATCATAAGAATACATTGATATAATTCTCAACTCTGAGAAACCAATACTTTCGGAGATATAATTTGTCTGTTTGAACTAGAGCGCCAGAAAGCTCCTGTCCACAGGGCTTGAACCCATTTTTATGTATATGCGAATAAAATTGTAAAAAATACAGTAGAATATTTAGTATGAAATATAAAGTTTCGGTTTCGGTTTCGGCTGAAATACCAGTTTCGGTTGGACACTACTACAAACTGATAAGATTCAACTATGTAGTGACGTGAGTTATATCTGTTGAAAATTAGGTTGATGAAATTAAGTTCCATATATTAGAGAAATCCTTAAATCCTTAGAATGATTGTGCAGAATCGAAGCAGTATGAAAATTAATGTTTAGATGGCATAGATAACAGATAATTTATAAGTTTCATATTCGCTATTGGGGATACATAGATGAATACAGATCATGGTAAGCCTATTCATCTAGTTGCCACAATATAACTCACTAGCGGACTATTTGAATAAGTTGTTATTAACTTATCCCGTTTTAAGATTGTAATTATAACCAATCAATTTGGAAACAAGAGAGATAAAATTGAATTTCTATAAGTGTCAACTTTGAAATCAATACAGTCTATTTCTTTATTCGAGCAGAACATCTGTTACTGTTTTCCAGGTTCGGATCGATAAAAGCAGGTAAATTTCTGTAATTTTTTTCATATTTTATGACATTCAACGGAGAATATCTCGAAAACGGTACGTTTTAGGAGAAATGATGAAGAATACTTTAATTTGCTAAAAGGATAGAGTATTTCAAAAATATAACCCAATATAACCTTCATCTGCTTTTATTATGCTATAATTTCTCATAGTTTTATTAATTCGCAAGTCAGTAAACGTAGGGAAAAACTGTTAATTGGAGATTATGTGCCTTAGTTCATACCAAAATTTATTCAATTCCGAATAACCATGTCAAACCTACAAAAGAAAAACTGATTTTTTTTTCAAATTTCAACAGCCTGTATCTTTTTTCTTGTGCCGAATATGGAAAAATGGTATATGAAAAAAGTGTTTCATTTGATGAGAGGAATCTATATTTAAATTCAATGTACAACTTAAAGACTCACCCTGCATATCTCACGATAACTCGAGAACGGAAAGAGATAGCCACTAACAATTTTTAGGATAGGTTGCGCATCCGAATGCGACATTTGAATTTGTTAATAGGACTAATCGGCAAATGGTTTTGGAGTTGTACCCATCTGAAATTTTGTTTTTATTTCCTCAATAACTCAAAAAATTCCGATTCCGATCTAATTCATGGTAATTGGTTGTTGAATGCACGCAAACTATTTGTTACCATCTATTGAGATTCTGCACATATATTTGAGCCACCATTTTACAATAGAGTACCAAGTTTCAGCTCGATTGATTTCGTATGAGGCGTGAATAGACAATGTAACATGCGCCCAATTGCTCCTGACATCACGTCAGTGCTTTTTAAACACCTATATCCTGAATACGATTGCCATTATGATTTTTATTTTTACTAAGCAAACCTCACTTAATTTTCCGTGTTCTACTTCTCCTATCAACGGCGCCACCTTTTTTGAAACCCCTGTATATACACTAGCGAGTGAAAAAATTATTTTCTTCCTTCAGAATAGTCTGATTAGCGCTAATCTTCTTCACTCAAACATTCAGCTATTTCACAAGTGGAAAAAGTAATTTTATTCTCAAAAGATTGTATTTCTGTTACATTGTAATTTATTACATTAAGTGACGAATTTGGTTATTTATATTTAATTTTTTTTCCTCTTGTTGCAGATTTAAATCACAGAAAGCTAGTCGAGGAAAAGGTAAGGCACTGCCATACATAATAGTAGCTCCTCGTTAATATTAATATACACATTGAATGAGGAATTGAATATTGATTTTTATCTTGAGCATAGGCAATTCTCCAACAATTCTATAACAATTATTTCCTCTGATAATATACAGAAACGTGCTGGCACCGACGCCGTGGCTACGTGTGATTTTGCAAAAAAAAATATTCTGAAGCCCGTCGACTTCAGATAAGCAAAATTTTTAAAATATTTTTCCGATGGTTTTCTTTAAATTACTACGGGACCATACATGATAACAAATGTTACGGCCACAACTGAAGACAAGAGCAATAATTCGCTCATTTTTATTGCTGTATTATATTTGTCGTCACAGTGAGAACCTGTTGAAAACCACTCAAAAGTTTGGAATTTTGCTTTAAATTTTTAATTTTTTCTTATTAAGCCTAAAGGTGCATTAGATTGAAGTGTTCGCCCAAATGCATGACGGAAAATTTTTATTCCATTGAAAAACTATTTTCTATAAATATACAGGGTGAGTCTTTGACCAGTGCATTAATTTTAACCAAAGATTCCTCTCATCAAATGAAACACTTTTTTCATTTACCATTTTTCCAGATTCGGCTCAGGTGAAAAGTTGCAAGCGTTTAAAGATTTCACAATGTGCTAATACACTCCCGCATATAAATTATCTATGACATTATTGGCGGACGAGCATAAGGCATGGTAACGTGATTTACAGCTTGATTCGGGATTCCAACGCTCAGGGACGGATCCATAAAAGTAGTGAAATTTCTGGAGTTTTCCATTTTAAAACATTCAATGAAGAATATCTCGAAAACGGTGCGTTTAAGGAGGAATGATAAAGAATAATATAATGTTCCTAAACGATGGAATATTCTTGAAATGACTCAAGAAAAACTTTATATATGTACTTTCTTAATGCTAATTTCGTTTAGTTTTATGAATCCACGAGTCCATAACTAGAAAACCAGTAGAAGTAGAAAATAACTTATATTTGGAAAATATGTATCATAGTTATAGGAAACTTTACGCCAACATTCATTTTATTCGAAAAAAGGATGTCAAAGCTACAAAATAAAAACTGATTTTTTTTCAAAATTTCAACAGCCTGTATCTTTTTATCTGAGCTGAATTTGGAAAAATGTTAAATGAAAAAAGTGTTTCATTTGATGAGAGGAATCTTTGGTTAAAATTAATGCAGTGGTCAAAGACTCACCCTGTATGTATTCATCCTTGAATAATACATACGAACAGTAAACGGTGAAATTTTCAAGGGGGGTTTATTCTAGGCAAGTGGCGGACGTACTGAAAAAAGTGAAAATCGAAAAGTGGGGAGATTTAAAATACGTCTAACGGCGATAAAAAATAATGGGGAAAAGGCTGCCTATAAGGGCGTGCTCCGAGCAGGGGGATTTCGTCAGTTCATTTTTTATTCGATCTTTCCTTTGCCTTGGGTGAAATGAAACATCTAGCAGGAGGATTTTGCATATATTCGACCGGCTTATATGCGGAGTTGCGGATAAACAGAATGCATAAACAGTCGGGTTCATATCAAAATGAAAAGATAGTAACTTCTTTATTCGCTGCACGGATGCGTCAAGTTGGGATTACTCCATTATTTCACCAGATGTGGGAGTAGCGTTGATAACAGGAGCTTGTGCGATTACTTTGATGTGTAGTAACCGCATATTTTGAACGCGAAGTCTCATTTAATCGTTATTACTTTGTTTCTGCTTTTGATGCGTTTCCTGAATTAAAATTTTTTTATAACAACAGATTGTTGGAATGAACATCTCATTTGCCTGAGTGGAATTAATATAATAATATAATAATATAATATAATTTATTGATCCTTTCAGACATAACAATTTTATGTGTAGGACAAGTCATTAACAAAAAGAGTTTACAAATTTTTCCCTAAATCATCACTTAAGTATTCATTCACGGTATAATAACATTTTCGTAATAGTAAGGACTTAATTACTTTCTTAAAACTAGAGAGATTTGAAGACCTCAAACTGACAGGCAAATGATTAAAAAGTCTGATACCCTGGTACATCGGCGACATTTCAAATCTAGTTGTTTTGTGAATTGGAAAAGATAATATTCCCTTGCTTCTAGTATTATGGGTATGAAAACTGGAAAGTCCCTCAATATCGTTTTCACTCTCCTTTATATATATCAGGCATTTCAAGATGTAAATAGAGGCCAATGTGAGAATACTATTCTGAATGAACAATGGTCTGCATGAGGACCGAGGGGCCAAGTTGAATATCATACGAAGTATTCTCTTTTGGAGTATGAAAGCCCTATGACAATCCATAGAATTACCCCAAAGCAGGACATTATATGATAAATGGCACTGAGCTAAACTGTAATAAATATTTAACAGGTACCTTGTTGGAAACGAGCATTTTATTCTTGCTATCGCATAGTAGGAGTTGCAAAGCTTTTTGCAAACAACATCAACATGTTGAGTCCACCTTAAATTTTTGTCAACTTGAACTCCCAAAAATCTGATGGAATCACTCGATGGAACAATCACATTATCAACATGGAGCAAGAATGTTTTGGGATACGCATTCGAAAGTGTGAAGTGAATGCATTCGGTTTTTTTTACATTGATCATAATAGCATTTAACCGGCACCACTCAACAAAACTCCGTACCAAAAGCTCACAAATTTGTTGTAGCTCATCCAAAGAACCCGCGGAAACAGCAATGGAAGCGTCATCAGCAAACAAAATTATTTTGATGGCCCCAATCAAAACTTGTTGATCAAGGCAAAACGATTCGAGAATGTTTTTTAAATGAGTTGGAAGGTCATTAATGAATATCAGAAACAGGAGTGGTCCAAGGACAGAACCCTGAGGAACACCCATCCCAACATCATATACACCAGATGAAAACTCACCCAATCTGACGGAAGCACTTCTGTCATTCAGATAACTACGGAACCACTCCAAAATTAGCCCTCTGAAGCCCAAAACATAACACTTGTCTAAAATAAACTCATGAGAAAGACTATCGAATGCTTGAGTCAAATCGAAGAATAAGCCCGCAACGCAATTACCAACGTCAAGGCTCCTGTAGACAAAATCGACAAGTTGTAATGCTCCAGTCTGGGTAGAGCGAGCAGGTCTAAAACCATGCTGAGCATCATCAAGAATTCTAAATTTATCTAAATATTTCAACATTCTATTGAACACTATTCTTTCGAATAACTTAGAAAATACACTCAAGATAGATATCGGGCGGTAATTCAGTATATCTAGAGTGCTATTTTTTTTATGAAGCGGAACAATGATAGCGTGCTTCATGAAACGAGGAAATATACCTGAAGTAATAGATAGGTTGACTATATGGGTGAAATGAGCCACTATATCCGTTCCTATCATTTTCAAAACCTTCGCAGAAAGAGTGTCGACACCTGAGCTTTTTTTATTTTTGAGAGTTCTCAAGACATCATACACCTCAAGCTCGGAAACTGGATGGAAGAAGAAACTTGTAGCCACAATTCCAGAAGTAGTGCACTCAGACGATATTGAACAGTTGTAATACCGCTGGAGGGTGATTTCAGCAATGGAGGTGAAATGTTGGGCAAATATCTCAGACAACATTTTTGGGTCCTCATGCAAAACACAGTCAAACTCTAATGAAATGTTCCTCTCCTGTGCATCCTTACGACCTGTTATGGAATTAACCAATCCCCAAACCGTTTTATTCTTATTGTCTGATTTATCAATGAGTTCGCTATAATATTTGAATTTTGCATTTTTCAATGAAAGATTATAGGAAGCTTTTAACTTTTTATTTAATGCTAGTGTTGATGAACTCCTAACATTAGTATGTAACCAGTGAGCATCTTTTAGTTCTTGCTTTGCGCTCTTGATTTCAGGGGTGATCCATTTTTTACTATTCCGTACAGTATTTGAACGTCTTATCAGTGGGCAGCATGCTTCAAAGGTATGTAAAATGGTATATATGAAAAATTCAAAACAATCATCAACGTTGGTGTGAAGATAAACATTCTCGAAATTACAAGTCGCTATCCGATCAACAAACTTATTAAGGTTTCCCTGACTCAAATTTCTAACTAATTTTGAAGTGGGTTTCATATCTTTTCCAATGTTGACTGAGAGGGTTAACAAAATAGCCCGGTGATCACTTATGAAGGCTTCAAATACCTCTGTTGTGCAATCTGATGAAACTGAATTGTTTAAAATGTAATCGACCTTTGATACAGATGTATGACCGGCAATATCAGTAAATACTCTTGTGGGAATGTTCGAAGAGATATGGAGATTATAGCATTCAATCAAGTCTGAAAGTAACTTGAAATAAGAACTTTGGGTCTTCAAAAAGTCAACATTCAAATCACCACACAAAAAGGTCACATCAGCCAAGTTAAAGCAGCTATCTAACGCAAGTGACACTTTATCAACAAAATTTTCAACGTTTCCAGAACATGGACGGTAAACACTTAAAATATTCATGCGAAAATTACTCACTGTTACCACTATACCACAAATTTTGCATTCCATTTCCTCAGTAAACCTGGTTACATTCAACTTCTTTATTAGAAGACCAACTCGGACAAAAATCATAGATCCACCATGTGCTCTATTAGGACGACAATAAGAATCAGCCAGTATATAGCCTGGAAAGGTTATAGTTTTGACTTCTTCCTGCTCACACCAATGCTCGACAATACTAACAATATCTGGATCACGTTCAACCAAAAGTGATTCTATACATTCCATTTTATTTTTAATGCATTGGGCATTCAACTGCAATATTTTGATGTTTGAATTTGCTTCTGTCTTATTTACGTTGTCTGATCTTTCATCGTCCTCTGCCGAAAAAAACGATGAACACTAGCTCTGTTTGGCCAGTTTGATCCAAGAAGTGCCTTTTCATGTTCAGAGTTCAGAAGAAGAACTTTAAATGACGAATAGCTCTCTGGATACCTTGATGTTAGTTTCTCACATTTAACGTTAGAAAAATTTTTATTCAAAAAGGATTGCATGTCCTCAACTGTGGTCTCAGGCTTCAAATTGGAAACGTGAAACGCTCTAAATTTCTCAACTCCTTCGATAGATGAACTACCAGAAAAACTTCCAACAACCAACGGGCGATTTCGTCCACGAGTTGTGCGCCTACGGGATACGACCTTCCAATCTTCGTTATCGATTGACGTGGGTACCTCATTTCCAACCGATTTACTCAATACAATTTTGTTAGTATTCACTCCTCCATCATCTAGCCTTTCTTTCGATGTGGCCACAGATATTCGTGGAACACTCGTCTCTGGAACATCCAGTATATTCGCATGAGCGCGACTAGAAGTGTTGGCATCCCCAACTCGGCCGGCTCCAGTCCGATGCCTACGGCCAGGATCCACAGTTGCGGTATCGATAATATTCCTTGTGTTAGCAGCCGATTTATCAGCTATGACTTCGCATTGTGTGTTCACCTTTTTTGTTGACAGATTATTATTTATAAACGAGTTCTTATCATTTAATTCGGCTTCGAGAGTAGAAATTTTAAATTTTAATAAATTAAAATATTTATTATAAATTAGTGTCCGACCGAAACTGGTATTTCAGCCGAAACCGAAACCGAAACCGTACTTTCGGCCAGGGTCTCAGTTTCGGCCGAAACCGAAACCGAAACTTTATATTTCATACTGAAATCTACTATATTTTTCACAATTTTATTCGCATATACATAAAAATAGTTAAGGAGTGTTAAATAAAATAAAAAGACTTTTTTTTTTAGATCTTTATTTATTATTTTGGTATTACCAAGTTATCAAAATAATCAGTCGAAAAACACAGAGTGATTCCAAATCAGACGTGAACCTTTGAGGAGGTGTTAGTTGAAAAAGAATTAGTATGATTTGAAAGGGGATATAAGAAGCAAATAGAGGAAAATAACGAATTCAATATTTTTTTGTTGCAACTAAGCTCGAAATTACATTAGAGAATGTATTCATAAATTATGTTCCACCATTCCATAGGCTAGCACGTGCCGTCTTTCTGATGTATTCATTTGTTATTTTCCGCCTGAAATTTACTCACGCTGTCTTTTGATACACATTCACTAGTTTGAATGCCGGACATTCAAAAGGTTGCTTATAAAAAATCTGCTGAAACGAAACTAGTTAAGCAATCTAACAAAATCTTTTAGAGAATGAAGAAGGAATTTGGCAAGTTTTTAAAATAATTTTGGCATACAAAATGGTGAAATTCGAAAGTAGCGGACAAATTGATTTTAGAAGTTGATTTTTCATTTACACCATATACCATGTACCACATTCTAGATCATACTAATTCTCTTTCAACCTCGTATATAGCATAGTTCTACTTTTTTCGTACATATCATATTCTTTTCTGATGAAAATAAACCAAAATTATCACCAAATTTGGTCAACGTAGAAAAAATTGACGAAATATGTACTATAAGTTCAGAAATCTTTCAAAAATCACCCCAACTCCAAAAACCATTGATTTTCGATTATTAATAAATATGGATTAAACAACAGCTAATGAGTCATACTCCAAGTTTCACGTCTTATTTGGAATCTCCCTATGTAATCTAATTAATAATAATCGTTAAAGTGAATTCTCATGAATTCTCAGTCTTAACAAAGATAGATCACAATAACTCGTACGACAATTATGTGTACCTACTTATAACTCCTGGACAAACGACCAGGATAATTCACGAACATTCAAGTTTCGGCCCGGCCAAAAGTTTCGGCCATTTTGGGCCGAAACCGAAACTAAGGCCGAAACTAGATTTCTTGGCCGAAACTGGCCGAAACCGAAACCGAACTTTCGGTCGCTCACTATTATAAATATACCCTTTTACGTAGGGTTTCTTTGAAGTTTTTCTTTTTTTAAAGGGAGTAAGATTACATCAAAACAAACTGTTCCACAAATTGTAAATTCGAATTAAGTGTCCAATACAGGAGAATGGACAACATAATTTACCATGGTAAATTCGATTAAGGGTGTCCAATACAGAAGAATGGACAATAGAACATACGCGCAAAAGCTTCTGACTTTACGTCAGTGCTTGAACCAATTTTTTTTTCGTGATTTTTTTGAAATTTTCTAGGGGTACGGTTCTTAAAATTTTTTTTTCGTCATTTTTCTTGAATTTTCTAGGGGTACGGTTCTTACAAAACCTTAAACACGTCTTTATGATGATTTTCTACTACTAGTTACCAAGCTTCAATTCGATCGAATATTTATTTTTTGAGTTATCAAGGAAATAATATTCCAGGTGGGTATAACTCGGAAACCTTCCAACCGATTATGCCCAAAAACGAACTCAACTCTCCCTTTCGGATACGAAACCTACCCTGAAAATTGCAAGTCCCTATCTCCTTTCGTTCGAGAGTTATCGAGGCAACGGTCACCCATCTACTGAACTCACACAAGAATGCTCGAATCTCCAACAATATTTAACCGATCGTGTTAAAACTTGAAATTTGGCAGTAGAGTTAGGCTCTTGCAAAATTTCAGCAATTTCAAACGAATAGTTACTGATATACAGGGTGAGTCTTTGACCACTGCATTAAATTTAACCAAAGATTCCTCTCATCAAATGAAACACTTTTTTCATTTAACATTTTTCAAAATTCAGCTCAGGGTAAAAGATACAGGCTGTTGAAATTTTGAAAAAAAATCAGTTTCTATTTTGTAGCTTTGACATCCTTTTTTCGAATAAAATGAATGTTGGCGTAAAGTTTCCTATAACTATGATACATATTTTCCAACCATTAGTTATTTTCTACTTCTACTGGTTTTCTAGTTATGGACTCGTGGATTCATAACTAAACGAAATTAGCATAAAGAAAGCATATAAAGTTTTTCTTGAGTCATTTCAAGAATATTCCATCGTGTTAGAACATTATATTATTCTTCATCATTTCTCCTTAAACGCACCGTTTTCGAGATATTCTTCATTGAATGTTTAAAAATGGAAAACTCCAGAAATTTCACTACTTTTAAGGATCCGTCCCTGAGCGTTGGAATCCTGAATCAAGCTGTAAACCACGTTACCATGCCTTATTCTCGTCCGCCAACAATGTCATAGATAATTTATATTCGGGAGTGTCTTAGCACATTGTGAAATCTTTAAACTCTTGTAACTTCTTACCTGAGCCGAATCTGGAAAAATG
Source organism: Halyzia sedecimguttata (assembly GCA_937662695.2). NCBI lineage: Eukaryota > Metazoa > Arthropoda > Insecta > Coleoptera > Coccinellidae > Halyzia > Halyzia sedecimguttata. The sequence continues at coordinate 107,058,061 of OW569414.2, forward strand.
GTAAATGAAAAAGGTGTTTCATTTGATGAGAGGAATCTTTGGTTAAAATTAATGCAGTGGTCAAAGACTCACCCTGTATAGAGATTTTTATTTCAATTTTCAATGATTTTTTAATAATTTTCTACAAATACTATCCTCACTAAATTTTGCAAGAATTTTCGCGTTGGCATTCTACAACTAATAATCATGTTTCAATTCAATCGGTTCTGTATTTTTCGAGCTAATGAGGAACAAAAATCAACCAAATTTCAGATGGCTATAACTCTAAAACCGTTTGGCCGATTATGCTCATAAACAATCTGAAATGTCGCGTTCTGATGCACGCCCTAACCTGAAAACTTCAAGCCGCTCTCTCTTTCCGTTCTCAAGTTATCGGGACAACAAAAATATTTTTAATAATTTTTGAATAATTTTCTAGCCATACGATTCGCACAAAATGTCACAAACGTGCTTAGGTTTATATTCTACAACTACTCACCGAGTTTCAATTCGATCGGATTTATATTGGTTGAAAACAAAATTATTACTCGGAAACCACTGGGCCGATTATGCCCATTAACGTTGTCCGTCGTATTGGTATGCGCCACCCACCCTGAAAATTTCGAGTTGCTAGCTCTTTTCGTTCTCAAGTTATCGTGGGAACGGCCGGACAGAATCAAATTTGACCTCGAATTCTTCATTGGGGAGTCGAACTAAATCGTTTCAGACCATTTTCGTAAAAAAATTCGAAAGTTACAGACATTTGGGCAAAACTATAACGCGATGTTCCCCAGAACATACGCGCAAAAAGGCATAGTGTAATAGGTGTATTACGATGTGCCCATATGAATGAAGAAACAATCATTCAATCCCTCACTCAAAGCAGATCTGAAAGGGAGAGAAAGATTTTCTCAATTCTCGTGAATATCATCAGTCTGACAGAAATAATATCTCACAGGCCCGAAGAAGATCTAAAATAAAACAGAAAGCCTTACCAAAATCCTTGAGCTCTTACATTTCATTTCCTGATTCGCGAGGGGTTCCTTTCTTATTATCCGTGATGAAATAGGTCAAATGTAATTAAATCGAATTTATCTGCTCGGAAAATTACAGTTTCACTCGCGAGCTCCAACTTTCGGGAGATAAATTCCTATAGATACGAAAAAAGTGCTACTAATAAATCCTAGATCTACTCTTTAGAGGACGCTGTAATCGTATCCTACGTGCCGTGATGATGCAGGGTAATTAATTCGAGTAATCTGTCTCTGTTTCGCCAATCGTTCGTTGGGAGGACTTGGATTTTTTTTAAAACCTTGTTATTTTAAACATTTATTTATTTAGCTTGCAGTAATCGGAAATCACAATACAAGTAAATGAATAGTAGTACAAATAAATAGTTGCGGAAAAATTTCAGATGTGATTCCTTGTGAAAAAAAATGGGTTCAAGCCCTGTGGACAGATGCTTTCTGGCGCTCTAGTTCAAACAGACAAATCATATCTCCGAAAGTATTGGTTTCTCAGAGTTGAGAATTATATCAATGTATTCTTATGATAGAACTGCATCATAAAGAAAATTGAATTCAAATAATAGTTTATTTATCAAGATTAAATGAGCAATCTGAGAATGAGAACTGCAACATGGAAGAAATCAAATTAAAATAGCTGAAATGAATTTGACTCTCTCTTATAGAACAGGATGAAATGTACGAGTATGAACACAGATCATATAATTAAGCTTAGATAGAATAATTATAGCATTCTGTGAAAACATAGAAGTACGATTCATTATTGAAATTTAGAAAAATCATATCTCTGAAAGTATTAGCTTGTTGGAGTTGAAAATGATATCGACGGATTTTAATGGTGAAACTGCATCTTAAATAAAAATTGAAGTTGAAATTTGTTGCTTAAAAAAAAATTTTTTTTTTCTTTACTCCGAAACCATCTGACCTATTTTGCCCAATAACAAACTTAACCGAGATATTCATCCCCCTAACCTACTCTGAAAATTTCAACTGCCTAGCTCATTCCGTTCGAGAGTTATTGTAGAAAAAAATCTTTTAAAATTTTGAAAATTTTTTTTGACACTTTGCGGTAACCTGGTCAATACAAAACGTCACATGCGTATAAAGGTCATGAATCTACAATTTGATGCTAAATTTCAGATAGATCGAGTGATTGGCTTCGGAAATATTCATAAAAAATGTGTTTTACTAAAATCGGCCATAACTCCGAAACCGCTTGATGGATTTCGCCCATTAACGAACTTGTCCAAGATATTTACGCTCCAAATCCACCTTGCAAATTTCAATACTCTAACTCTATTCGTTCGAGAGTTATCGTGCGTACGGCCGACCGGCCGGCCGGACAGAATTGATTTCGACCTCAGATTCTTGATCAGTGAGTCGAACCAAATCGTTTGAGGCCATTTCCAGCCAAAAATTCGAAAATTACAGACATTTGGGCAAATTGATAAGCACTCAGTTCCGAGGAACTAGAGCGCCAAAAATAGGGTAGATATTTTATAGAATTTTTTTTCGAGCAGTTCCTGCTTAGATACAGCCTCCTAAAAAAAATGGCGCCAGAAAATCAATCTTTAATGTCTTTCTTAAAAACCAAAAAACTGAAATGTTTGGTGGTGTTCCCCTATGTTTGCAAGGGATAGAAAAAGGCGCCCCTATATTTGTCTCGCGTGAAACTTTTTCACTTACAAATACTATAGATACTATTCGAATAGATTTATTCATTCTGAACAAATAAGGTGTCTTGCAATTTCATGCCAATATTCACGGTTTTCAAGAAAATAAAATTGGTTCAAGAACTGACGTGTCGGGAGCTTTTGCACGTGTGTTCTATTGTCCATTCTTCTGTATTGGACACTCTTAATCGAATTTACCATGTACCAGTGTCCAATTCAGAAGAATGGACAATATCATTTACCATGGTAGATTTGATTAAGATTTTTTTCTTCATAATTTTTCTCAATTTTTTCTAGGGGTACGGTTCTTATGAAACTTCAAAAACGTCTTTATGTCGATATTCTACAACTAGATACCAAGCTTCAATTCGATCGAGTCTATATTTTTTGAGTTATCGAGGAAATAATATTCCAGGCGGGTATAACTATGAAACCGTTTCACCGATTATGCCCGTAATCAAACTCAACACTCCCATTCAGATACGCAACATATCCTGAAAATCTCCTTTCGTTCGAAAGTTATCGAGGCAACGGTCACCCATCTACTGAACTCACACAAGAATGCTCGAATCTGCAACAATATATATCCGATCGTGTTCAAATATGGAACTTGGCAATAGAGTTAGGTTTTGAACGCTCTCGCAAAATATTAGCGATGTCGGACGAATAGTTACTGATATATAGAATTTTTTTCAATAATTTTCAACATTTTTTAAATATTTTCAAGTAATACGATCCTCTCGAAATTTTTTAACAATTTTCGCGTTGACATTATATCTACAACAATAATTTTTCGTCGACCTCTATGAAAAGTGACATTTTACTTGCTCATTTGCGGCCATGACATCGACTATTATTTCCGGACAAAAAAATACTTTGTCGTCCGCAAAATTACTTTTTCGTTCGCTGTGGTCACTATGAATTCGGCATATACGGTTCAATACAAACATAAAGGTATGTCATTTGCTATATTGAAATTCATAAAAGTAAGTAGAGGTCAACGAAATAATGTAATTTGTATCTCAGCGAAAAGTCGTCTACTGTCTCACCTGCTTGATATCCTCGGCTCTGGCTCGGATATCAAATTGCAAATTGCAGACTCGACTATAATAGACAGTTGTTCGTGCTTGGTACATAATAAATATTTACGTGTTAATTTGCGACTGAAAAATCGGCCGCAAAATAACGTTTTCTTGAATGTGCTCATTATGGATACGCCTTGACACGGTTCAATACAAACATAATATTCTGTGAGAATAACTTTCTTTTGCTGTTGTGAAATCATTTAAGAAGTCCAAAATTCATAAAAAGTATGTAGAGGTCGACGAAAAAATGTAATATGCACCTCGGTGATATACTATCTATAGTATCGCCTGCTCACTATCCTCAGCATCGCCTCGGATAGCAATTTGCAGGCTCGATTACAATAGTCAGTTTTTCGTCCTTGGTACATATAACTATTCTCACAATAATGTATTATTTGTTGTGATTTAATATATCGTCACTTAAATAGTATCCTATAATAATACACATTAAAATTCAGCTGACAGTTTAACAGCAAAATGGCGCCCGCCAAATAGTAACCGTTACAGTCATCGGCTGTCAAGTGGAACTAACTCAATGGTCTGAATCTGAATAGCATCAAAATTATACTTCCTGAATATTCACAAGCATTTAGATGATTATGGAAGTTCTGATGTAGCCGCATGTCAAATATGCGACGTTTCCTCAATCGAGGAAGCACCAGTGTTTGAGCTCCTGATTCCATCCTGTCACATCAGACCCAATTAAAGAGGCATCTTCATCACCATCATTTGTATACGATGCATTCCAGTTCTGACTCCGTCATTTTAGCATTCTTCATAGAGATCAGCATCCGTCGTAGTGGTTTCAATTGGAGATAATATTCCCTTCAAACGAGCAAAGCGCATTACCCCTAACACTCGTACATTTCAATCACCATTTCCGAAACAAATGCCGCATCCTACTCGCACATAATACCAATTCATGTGTAATTTTGCTTTCGCTAAATTACCGGGCTAAGAGTGTACGGCTTTTGAATTAACAGGGGGTTATTTCCATTAAGGGAACATAATATTTCTGATTGCTCCTGTTAGCCCACAATTTAAAATTGCAGTTCTTACGAGTCGTTCCTGACAGTTTTGCTGAATTTAACGATCTGTATGTGACTGTAATAGTTCCTAATGTAACTTTTGGCAACCATGCTTTCTTTTGATATTCTTTTGAGATGCAATTCATAATATTGTAGGATTTTTAAATCAATCGCCTAGGGGTTGATTGATTTAGACTCCTAACAATTTCGTCTTTCACGTCTTTGGCTTTCAGAACACTGGTTCTGACTTATATACTTTGTCAATATACAGGGTGTCCCAAAAATACCACTCGAAAGTGACACTGGAGATAGATTGGCATTAGGTCTATCAGATAGCATCAACATGACCTCAGTAAAAGTCCGCTGGTTTTCGAGATATCACCACTTTTGTGTATTTTTTAAAAATCTCCAGTTTTCGGTCTTTTATCGCCTAGCATTGCTAGAAATTACTTCAAACTCATGTTTTTTTTACCTAGGCTATCCTGAATAGTTGCTTTAAACAATGAAGTAATAACTTCACCGACAACTAGAACAAAATCCTTCAAAAAATGTCTAACTTGTTGTATTTTATGCCGAAGTTAAAACGTTAACTTAAGTTTGACTGACTGCTGTGAAAAAAAATTATATCAGACTGAATTGACAAATAATCGCAAAAACTGGTCCATTTCATGCCCTTTTCAAAATGATACAACACTACCAATTTTTTTTAATCAGAACCAGAATTGCTACTTATTAAAAAAAACCAAAACCCTTATCGGCTATCTCGCTCCCACATTCATTGCTTTGTAACGTGGAAACCGGTCCGACTTTCACAGACTAGGGGTCTTCGAATAGTCTAGACCAGGGGTCACCAAATGGCGGACCGCGGTCCGGATGCGGATCGCGAACCTTTTATTTGCGGACCATTTTTCCAGAAAACATGTATTCTTGATTAAAAAAATTCAGATAACTTTTCGTTTTATTTACAAATTATAGATATTGGATTTAGATTAACTGCTAGTCAAATTCTTATGCCATCATAATGCTATCAACGACCCGCGACAGATATACAGATTTTGTGAACGGACCTCCAATGAAACTAATTGGTGACCCCTGGGTTAGATACTAGAGAAAACTTTTTGGCGTTTGACGGATTTACTCATTTCCTAATATTTTCCGAACGGAGATACAGAGGAAATAGATACATAAATCTAAACGTCGTCCACCGACCAATCATCGGGGAAAATTTGGATATCGAGATGTGAAAATCATAGATTTCGGACGGGAAAGAAGAATTTTCCTTCGATTCCGGGTCAAAAATATTTCTAAGTGCAGACCCAAAAAAATTTTTTCATGGTATATCGATACGGAGCTCGTGTCTAGTTAAATCGAGGTCGCTGATCACGAATATGCAATTAGTTTTTTCCCTAAGTGGCGTACTTTGGGAAAATTTTCACTTAGAGTGAAAAAATGGACGAAACTAGGTCAATTTTGGAAGTTAACACCGCCCAAAAAAATCGGAGTAAGGTGTTGTTGATTTTTGCCCTCATATATGGATCCTTAATCTACTGAATAATCCAAACAGAAAATGTCCAGGCCGTACTATTCGGAAATTATGATTTTTTTCCCTTGGGTCTGTTTTTCGGAAAATTCATTTCGCGGTATTTTCGCGGAAAATTCTCTAATGAAAAATCCGATCATATATTCGTAATCTACGGTCCCGGATTAGTAAATGACGTAATTTGCATCGAAATCGGAGACCGGTCGAATTTTGGCAATTTTTTACATTAGCCTTAAAAAAATCCCATTGTTCGAGAAAAATTTTTTGACGCAAAACTATGAAACGGGTACTTATTCTTATAGATTCGGGGCCGTAGATTCCGAATCTACCATCAGATATTTATTACAAAAATTTTCCGAGGAAATATCGTGGAAAGAATTTTCAGAAAAATAGACCCTCGGGAAAACAAATCATAATTTCCGAAGCGTACGACCTGGACATTTATTGTTCGGATGATTCGATAGATAAAGGATCCAAATATGACGTAAAAAATCAGCAACACCCTACTCCGATTTTTTTGGGCGGTGGAAAGTTCCAAAATTGACCTATTTTCGTCAATTTTTTCACTTTAAGTGAAAATTTTCCCAATGTACGCCACTTAGGGAAAAACTAATCACATATTCGTGATCAGCGACCTCTATTTAATTAGACACGAGCTCCGTATCGATATACCATGAAAAAAATTTTTTGGGTTGGCACTTAGAAATATTTTTGACCCGGAATCGAAGGAAAATTCTTCTTTCCCGTCCGAAATCTATGATTTTCACATCTCGATATCCAAATTTTCCCCGATGATTGGTCGGTGGACGACGTTTAGATTTATGTATCTGTTTTTTCTGTATCTCTATCCGTTCGGAAAATATTAGGTAATGAGCGAATCCGTCAAACGCCAAAAAGTTTTCTCTAGTATCCAACACATACACAAATCTACAATTTTCCGATTAGGTCGACGAGGCTCTAGTTATTCACTAAATCGGGTAGGCAGATAACGAATCTGTAATTAGATTTTCCGTATCTCGATTAGTTTCGGAGCAATGACCCAGAAAGTCGCAATTTCTGGCTCTACCTCCGGAAAATGGACTAATCAGTCGGATTTTTCGCCATATTACCAAAATTAATCGAGATACGGAAAAACTAATTGCAGATTCGGAATCTACGCCCTCGATTTAGAGAATAGCCAAAGCCGTGGCGATCTAATCGGAAAATTCTAGATTTTTGTATGGGTTAGAATCTAGACAAAGGACTCACAGCTCTGGCAATGTGATAGTTGTTGTATGCATTTTATCAATATTTCACAGGAAATAGGTCATAAATACTTCTACAAGGGTTGAAGTATTACAAGATATTTTACTTGCAATTATCTTTCCGTGGAAAATATTAATTTCAAGGGTGAGACCACCCATGCAAAAATAAACCAGTTAACCCAAAACATTTAAGTTTTACAAGCGAGCTGCTTTGTTTAGAAATATAAATGAGCGCTTCCCAACATGTGAAGTCATGGGACGAAACAGTGGTGATATCTCGAAAACCAGCGGACTTTAACTGAGGTCATGTTGATGCTATCTGATAGACCTAATGCCAATCTATCTCCAGTGTCACTTTCGCGTGGTATTTTTGGGACACCCTGTATACAGGGTGAGTCTTTGACCACTGCATTAATTTTAATCAAAGATTCCTCTCATCAAATGAAACACTCTTTTCATTTAACATTTTTCCAAATTCAGCTCAGGTAAAAAGATACAGGCTGTTGAAATTTTGAAAAAAAATCAGTTTCTTCGAATGAAATGAATGTTGGAATAGTTTCCTTTAACTATGATACATATTTTCCAAATATTAGTTATTTTCTACTTCTACTGGCTTTCTAGTTATGGACTCGTGGATTCATAAAACTAAACTAAATTAGCATAAAGAAAGCATATAAAGTTTTTATTGAGTCATTTCAAGAATATTCCATCGTTTTAGAACATTATATTATTCTTCATCATTTCTCCTTAAACGCACCGTTTTCGAGATATTCTTCATTGAATGTTTTAAAATGGAAAACTCCAGAAATTTCACTACTTTTATGGATCCGTCCCTGAGCGTTGGAATCCCGAATCAAGCTGTAAACCTCGTTACCATGCCTTATTCTCGTCCGCCAACAATGTCATAGATAATTTATATGCGGGAGTGTATTAGCACATTGTGAAATCTTTAAACGCTTGTAACTTTTTACCTGAGCCGAATCTGGAAAAATGGTAAATGAAAAAAGTGTTTCATTTGATGAGAGGAATCTTTGGTTAAAATTAATGCAGTGGTCAAAGACTCACCCTGTATATAAAAATCAATGCCATTTTTGTTTTAATTTTATAACTCAAGAACAGGCCCACCTATCCAAACCAAATGTTTAGAATTTGTCCGGACTATTTAGTAGATGTTTTATGTGAAGTTTGCACAAATTCGGTCGAGCGGTTAGTCTTTTATCAAAGGAAACTTTTTGAAAATGTTACTATAAACGTGATGTTTTCTTGGAAGTTAGGAGGGGGGTTAGGGGAAATTTCGAAGAAAAATACGGAAGTTTCACGGAGTTTCTTGTTTTCGGTGCAAAAAGATGGGGGTGTATTAAAAAAAAACGCCGATTTTGGCAAAAGGAGCAAAATTGTGGAAATGAATTCGGAGGAACAGTGGCGTTCGGAACGACGGTATTTGCGGGAATGCAAAGACGAGATTCGAAATTAGTCCGTATAACGGAGCCCTTTTTTCGATCCTCTCTTTTGTTTTCCCAGAAGAAAGATAAAAAAATGTGTTTCGCGAAAATCGACAAAATTCTGACGTTTCACGAATTTCTGTGGCGAATTTTAACGCAGCTCCTTCAATAAGGTCGACGTTTTCTTTTTGAACGAGCAACAAGAAATGTCAAATCGAATTTCGAACGGAATTACTAGAAAATCTTGGAATCGTCTAGATAAACTGCGAGAAATATAAACGACTAACCGATTTCGATCAATTGCTTGACAGGATTGACGATATTCTGAAAATCGACGGAAATCATCCGAGTACTAAAAATCTTTATTTGGTACATAATCGGAGTTGATTCACGTAGGCAACGTGGCCGAGTGAACTGAGGCGTTGGAATTCATAGCTCCCGAGCCTTCTGAGCCTCGCGGGGCGGCGGGATCGAATTTCGGAACGTCCGAAATAGCTTTGTCTTAATTTTTTTTTCATTTTTACCCAAAGAAAAACTTAAAGAAGCGTTACTCCAGTAAACGTATCTTGGGATTTGGATCTTTTCGTTAAGTTACGAAATGTATAATGAATATCCTTTCGATCAGACGGATTTTTGCATTATAATTACTCAAAATATTTGAACATTAAGCAGAAAATTAACGGTCATAAATGAAAAACCCTCAGCCGTTTGTTTATTCATACACAAAATGGAAAAACAAAATATATTGTTTATCCAAAACTTGGTTATTTGAATTTTTGCATAAATTTTGAGGTGCTGTGAAAAATTTGTCACTACTAAAGTTGTAGATCTTTTTGGCGCTCTTGTTCCTCGGAACAGAGTGCTTATCAATTTGCCCAAATGTCTGTAATTTTCGAATTTTTGGCTGAAAATGGTCTTGAACGATTTGGTTTGACTCACTGATCAAGAATCCGTGGTCGAAATCGATTCTGTCCGGCCGGCCGTCCAGCCATTAACACGATAACTCTCGAACGGAATGAGCTGGACAGTTGAAATTTTCAGAGTAGGTTTAAGGAATGAATATCTCGGTTAAGTTTGTTATTGGGCGAAATCGGTCTAACAGTTTCGGAGTAACGAAAAAAAAAATTTTTGTTTACATTACAACTTTTGAATTCAAATTTTTTTAAGATCCTGTTTCATCATAAAAATCCATTGTTTTCATTTTGAACTATAACAAGGTAATACTTTCGGAGATATGATCTTTCATATTTTCAATAATACATCGTAAGTTCTATGTATTCACAGAATGTGAACACAGAATCTGTCTGTGATCACTATTCATAAATGTCATCTTTTCTAGCTGTTAGAGATTGTCAATTTGGAGTTGTTATTTTCTCTTGGAAATCAAGTATTCGATTCTTGAATTTGTGAATATATACAAGACTGTCTTGATGTAGTTTATGGAGGCAATAGGAAAGAAGAACATAATGGAATCATCAAAAGAAATTACTGTTCGTTGACCACTGAGGTTAATATTACCTTTTACTTCCTTAAGTAGTGAGACATGTTCCTATATAAAGTATTTTCGTAATGTTGCTAGCAAAAACATACTGTAATATAGATCTACATTTGTGTATCAGTCATTTTTTCTTGAATTAAGTTTCATAACACAGAAAAGAATGTTTTAGTGGTATGAACTATTGAAGTTTAAATTATGAAAAGAATGTATTTTATTAATATATTTTGAAGTATTAAAATAATTTGTTCGTAATCCACTACCTACTCAAATATCAGGAATAAATGGACAATCTGCTATGATTGTCTCCAGACTTGCTCTTGACATTTCGATGATACTTTCCTTAGGTATTTTGAGTTGTGAAAACCATGCACCGAGTGTAAGTTGCAACAAGCCATTCCACGAGGTTGAATCATTGCAGATTGCTCATTTAATCTTGATAAATAAATTTTAGCATTAAGGCATTGAAGCATTGTAGGTTGGTTTTTTTATAAGATAATTTTTGAAGCTTTTTTTAAACGACGCTTTTTTTAAATTTAATTTCTTTCATGATGCATTTCTATCATAGGAATCCATTGATATAATTCCCAACTCTGAGAAACCAATACTTTCGGAGATATAATTTGTCCGTTTGAACAAGGGCGCCAAAAAGCTCCTGTCCACAGGGCTTGAACCCATTTTTTCATTACCTATAACTTTGCCCTTTAACTCTTTTCCATAGTACTTTAGTTTTGTAGTTTTGCTGGAAATCGAGATAAACCGGTTTTTACCCTTCCATTTCCCGACCTCAGATAACCCGTAAATTATTTTTCCTTTCATTTTTGTTATATTCTCTTCCCTCTCCAATGGGTTCCATCCTACTATTATTTTTCTTTTGTTTCAAAAATTATTGACCCTCGTCTAATAGTTTTAGTGATTTTTTTTAATAATTATTTTAAAATTTTCTAGTCATACGAAACTCATGAAATTTATTTTAAGTCTTTGGTGTTTTTCAATTAACTAGTTCTTATTCGATGAGATCAGTACTTAGTCGAGTAATTGGGAAAAAAAATTACATTGCTATAACCCCAAAACCACTAGGAGGATTTTGTTCATTAACGAACACTACTGGCACAGTTCGACTTCGAATTTACCTTGTAAATTTCGCTAGATGATTGTGGAAGTTCTGGTATAGTTGCGTGTAAGATAACCTCCTGTGACATTTTCTCATTCGAGAAAAGCATTCGAGTTCGAGGTTTTGATTCCGAACTTTCACATCAGACTCAATTAATGAGGAATCTTCATCACCATCATTTATATACGATGTATTCAAGTTCTAACACCGTCATTTTGACATGCTTCATAGACATAAGCATCCACCGTAGTGGTTTCAATTGGAGATAATATTCCCTTCAAACGAGCAAAGCGCATTACCCCTAACACTCGTACATTTCAATCTCCATTTCCGAAACAAATGCCCCATCCTACATAATACCAATTCATGTTCCATTTGCCCTTTCGCTGAATTACCGGGCTAAGAGTGTACTTACGGATTTTGAATTAACTAGGGGTTATTTCCATTAAGGGAACATAATTTCCTGATGTATATTATTAGCCCACATTTTAATATTTCAGTTCTTATGAGTCGTGATTTTTGTATTGAATCTGAGGATTTTTCACCTAACGTTCTGCATGTGAATGTGTTTCGACTGCAAGTTTTAACAGCCATGCTTTCATTTGAGCGGATGTAATTCTTATGAAATAATATTTACGGGGTGTCCCAACGGAAATCTGAACTCCCCCAGAATTCAGAAACGAAGAATTTTCAGAGATTTAAAAAAAAGGGTAAACTTCTGTTTTGAGGGGGACGAATTTCCATCATGTGTTGTTCCGAAAAAATCACCCCCATGAAGGTGTCATCAACCCCCAACATTTTTTGAATAGGGAGGAGATGTTGGATGTGGTTTAGTCAAGAGGTTGAAAGTTTTTACTTTAAAAACATTCGATTTTCTGATCGCTCATGATGATGAAGATTCTTTCTGAAAGGTGTTTCAGTCTTTCGTTTCTGCATCATAATTCGGATTGAGACTTACGTGGGAGAAAATGGTCTATTCTATAGAGGAAAGAATAGATATTGTCAAATTATACTATCGGAATGACGAAAATGCTAGATTAACTGTAAGGTATTTCAATAACAATCATTCAAAAAGAAATATAAGTCACCAATATGTTAAGCATTTGATGAATGAAGTAAAAACTCTTAGGTTCTTGAGTTCGGGGAGTTCAACTGTCTGTTCAACCTTTTGATGGTAAGTTCGATTATTACATTATTTCGTAAATAATGAACCTATTTTGAACAATTTAGTTGGGTTGAGTACAGAACATAAATAACTTCTAACCAACACTAACCAAAACTCGACATCTCTTCCCTATTCAAAAATTGTTGGGGGTTGATGCCACGGGGGGGTGGCTTGTTCCGAGGAACAAGAGCGCCAAAAAGAGCCATTTCGGCTATGAGAATTGATCCCGGTACCATGGGCTTATGAAGCTCTAGAGCTCAGCAATGACGCCACGCTTGGTCTATACGTATATTAGATGAAATCTGGGACTTTAACGAATGTAAATACTTACTCCCAATATTTGATTCACAATTTCCTAATTTCATGCAATTATCATCATATTACATATTATTCGATGGTTTTTATCCCTCATCTTCAATTTTTGTCATATTTTCCGTGTGAAAACGGTCTGAATCAGCATATTTCATGATCCACGGAAACACATAATATTTAAAATTTTTTCTAGGTCCGTCATAAATCTAAAACTTGACAACTTAGTTGGTCGAGTGTGAAGAAAAGGGCCAGTTAGTACATCTCAATCGTTGGAAAATTTCGATATTTCGGCAATATCTTCACCAATATAGACCCGATCGAGTTCAAATCTAGAACTTTACAGAAATATGAGGTTTTGAAGGCTCTTGCAACATTTCAACGATATCTACCCGATATTTTCTCAGATACAGATCGTGATGTAGGCCGGCCGGATGGCCGGACAGAATCAAGTTTAGCCAAAGATTATTGATCAGTGAGTTGAAATTAATCGTTTGAGACCAATTTCTGTCAAAAATTCGAAAAGTACAGACATTTGGACGAATTGATAGCCACTCTGTTCACCTTAACAGCCCGCCAAACATTATAAGAAAGATCCTCCTCAATACCTCTTTTGCATCAATTTGAAAACACACTGTATAAATGTCGTGCAAAAAATTATATACAACTCGATGTAGAGTTCACAATAATTAAGTAACTTTTGATACGAAAATAATGAGACCTTCATGGCGCAATATAGAACATAGATTTCGGATCATTCTAATCACCCTTAAGCCGTACATAGAAACATAGGCGTATCATTCAGGTTTACGATATCGATTCTGCTCAGCCTTTGTTATTCGATATAACCAAAGTACGAGGCCGAAGTTCACCGATGCATGACACTTGAGCATTTCATTCATAAACATAAATACGTACATGATTCCCGAGCAGCGATAGAGGTATACACTGTTTCAGTCTTGAATAACAATGCATCGGACTTAAATTTAACCCAGTGAGTCAAACTGATGATATAACGAATAAGAGACGGAATAAATTAGCATAAATGATTGTTATGAATGCGGAACTGTCCGATTTCGCGATAAGCATTCACGTTGTTTCGATTTGATGAAGATGAGTGCATTCTATTAGGTCTACATATCTGGAAATATTGAATGAGTTGGAACGCCTGTAGTAGAATAGATTATCTTTCTGCTTATTCACATTTGCGAACATTTAGAATATTCAGATGGAGGGAGTTATCATTTCTTCCAAATGTCTTTATCATACGAAAATTTAAACGAAAATGGTTGCAAATTATTATATCAAACTACTGACTGGATTCCAATGCTATTTTGCTTCGATTTTAGTAGATTTCTCGTGTATTTCGTACGTTATTTCGTGCAACACTACAAAATTTACTACATTCTTGTCCACTACAAATTTTCTCGTTTGACATAATAATATATTTGGGAATAGTATATTCTAAAACAAGTTACAGAATGGGCTCCTATTCAAAAACTCGCTCATTCGTCGCTCGTTTTCGAACGCATGAGTGTTTGAATTGCCTTCTGCAACGAGTATTAGACGATATTTTCTCTATTCCAGGCAAGTTTTGGATTATGCATCCTAGTTACTTTTGTATTGTATTTTGGCAATTTGTGTGACTGTTACGAAAGTTGACAGATTACGGAATTTGAATTTGAATCGTACTTAGGGCATGAAGATCAGATTTAAAAAAGTTTCCTAATAGCATGAATGACTCAAAATTAGGAAATCTCTAGTATCTTATTTTTTAACGAAAATAAAACTTTTCCTCTCAACAATTATTTCACAATATCCAGATTATATTATATTGAGAATTGTGTTGAAATTTGATAGGATCGAATGTCAGTGCTGACTACCACAAAACGAAAAATATAACTAGAAACAATGCGGGAATGAGTTCATTACAGCGCTGTTTTTAGTGCTGTAATAATATATTCTAAAACAAGTTGCAGAATGGGTATGTATTGTATTGTATTTTGGCAGTTGGTGTAACTGTTACAAAAGTTGACAGATTACGCAATTTGTATTTGAGTCGTAGGTAATACATAGAGATCAGATTTAAAACAGTTTCCTAATAGCATAATTCATTAAAATTAGCATGAAGGAAATATCTAGTACCTTTATTATTTAATGAAAATAAAACTTTCCTCTCAACAATTATTTCACTATAGGTATACAGATTATATTATATTGACCATTGACTAGGGTTGCCAATCGTCCTTGATTTCAAGGGACAGTCTTTTATGTTAAAACTGTGTCCTTTGAACTTTTGAAAGGCCCCCAGTACCCAAGTCGTTGATGTCCTTTATTTCAACAGCTCAGAGTTGGCAACCCTACCATTGACGTGTGTTGAAATTCGATAGGATCGAATGTCAGTGGTGACTACCACAAAACGAAAAATATATCTAGAAACAATGCGGGAATGAGTTCATTACAGCACTGTATTTAGTGTTGTAATGAACTCATTACGATACTGAAATAGAGAAACGATATTTCTATCTTGTGAGACGAAGCGTTACTAAAGCATGCTATCAATTTCTAAACTAAAGTATGGGTTGGTATTATAACCTTAGTCATACTAACTATCACTAATACAGTGGACCACATTCATTTCAGTCGAATATCAAAATGTCCTTAGAATTTACAGAATTTCCTTGAAGTTTGTGGAGAACGATTTAATTGTCGACGACTTCAGTAGTTTCACAAAAGACGTCGGCATTTTGATAATTATTAGAAATATTGTATTAAAAATCGATTTTCTATTCGAAATGAATCCATTTTATATTATTATATTATATATATATTGTAAGAAATCAAAACATTAATAGTTCAGTTTGATCATTTAATAATGTAATTATTCGTATTAACAGGAAAAACTAAAGAGCGGCTGGTTGATCCGAGCACGGAGAAATCTTCAATGAATCATCACTTCATAAAATCCCGAAATTATCGGCTCTCGTATTGATGATTCAGTGTTTTCTTTTCCCCAGGACCGGCAGCGGCTCGCCGTATTTCTTTTCAGATTCCTAACAATATATATATATATATATATATATTATTGTAGGATTTTGTATCATTGCCTAGGGGTAATGATTCTACATTAACACTTTGTAATAAATACAACACTGTATGCTACTATGTAGTGGTTTATTTACACAACTTCTACAACCATCAACTTCGCCGCCCCACAAATACCGTCGATTACTGAGATTCCTAACAGTCTCGATACTCCATAATCGTACGTTTCAAGTATCTTCCGTCTAATGAGCTTTTACAACACTCGCACCTCTAATCAGTCTTTCGTCTAAGTAGGAACCAACTTCCTTCACAACGTCTTTCGTGCTCCGCTGCACCCTTCGAACTTTCTTTACCGAATGTCCACCCCGGTCCTACCGTTCTTCTGGATTAACCCTTAGTACCTCCCTTCAACTCTCTTTCTGACCTAAGGGTTGTACCACAACGGTAGTACTCAACGCCGATTCGGAGATCCTCCACCTTGCGCCTCCTCGCTCAAACCAACGGGTTTGCGTGGGAACAATCTCAGGAGTATCGCTGACTTCCCCGAACCGCACACCCAAGAAGGCCCTTCCAAGATTTAGATGACAGCTAACATGGAACACTTCCTCCTCAGAGAAAAGTAGTCTAGACGACGAAGTGCCTTCGAGGCGCCTCCAGACTCAATATGTGATATCATTGGAATGTTGGGATCTCTTCAGAATGGGATATAATCCAGAAATGCGTCTCAAATATCCGTTCGAACGTCGTACAACTTCATCTGCACCAGTAAAACTAATCTTACGTCTATTATTTACAAGGGTGAACATATAAGAATTCCTACATTATATTATTTTACGGATCCTCCTAGGTCTTCCCCAAGGAGAATTCTATGGTCAGGATTCTGCGCATACGCAGATTATCATTGGTAATTAGTGTATGCACAGAATACTGACGTTTACATTTTTTGTACGTCCTATTCGTTTCTTGGAAAGGATCTTGAGAATGAACTGAATCGAAAACATTTACCACTCTTTACATAGAAACAACATGACTGTGCAACTTGTTACTTTTTTCATCTCTCTCACACTTTTCTGAACAATAATTGGCCGTTTATACTGCATAGATATTTATATACAGAACTTGCAGTCCATGCTTCAAACTCTTGTGAGAGTCCTTGCAGCGTTTATGCATCTTTATAGAGAGCTATGAGAACGAATGTAAGCAGGATTCTGCGCATACGCAGATTATCATTGGTGATTAGTGTATGCACAAAATCCTAACGTATACATTCCTTGTACGTGCTATTCATTTCATGGAAAGGATCTTGAGAATGAACTGAATCGAAAAATTTTACCGCTCTTTACAGAGAAACAACATGACTGTGCAACCTGTTATTTTTCTCATCTCTTTCACACTTTTCTGGGCAATAATTGGCCGTTTATACTTCATAGATATTTGGATATAGAACTTGCAGTCTATGCTTCAAACTCTGGTGAGAGACTTGAAGCGTTTATGCATCTTTATAGAGAGTCAGGTGAACGGATGTAAGCAGAATTCTGCGCATACGCAGATTATCATTGGTAATTAGTGTATGCACAGAATCCTGACGTATAGACCACATTACTTAGGTTAGAATCAGTCGCTTGGCGGGAGATCCATAATCAAATTTTTTCACAAGGAATTTCAACTTTGAGATGAAACCAACCTATTTAAAAGAGAATGTTAGTACAAAGACAACAAGTATTAGGTACCTTCATCATTAGTGCATATTTTCATGTTATTTCCACATTAAAATCTGCTTTCTTTATTCTTAAATCAAAATTCAAACCATTCTAGTTAGACAGATTTCCGTATGTCGTAGATGACTTCTGTTATGTGTCATTACAAGGCCGATTTAGGGTTATGATATTATTTTTGACTGATTTCAAGTGAGCTAAGACATACGTCAATCGAATTTGGTGAACACTTTTATATTTATTAATTATTTTGGAAATATACAATTTTGTTATGAATCCTTGATTATAGATGGTTGAGAAAGGTTCACAGAATCTATTTCAACTAAAATAAACCTTAAGAAATCAGCCAAAGTATCTAAAAACAGGCGAGAAATTCGCGTAAATATTAGGTCCATAAGAAATGCATGGGGAATTCAGTGCTCGGATCCACGGATGGATCGTAATTCAAATTTCCCGCCTAACCTAACTAATGTGGTCTATACACCCTTTCTACGTGCTTTTCGTTTAACGGAAATGATCTTGAGAATGAACTGAATCGGAAAAAATTAACGCCCTTTACATAGACACAACATGACTATGCAACCTGTTACCTTTGTCATCTCTCTCACACTTTGCTTAACAATAATTGGCCGTATATACTTCATAGATATTTGGATATAGAACGTGCAGTCTATGATTCAAACTCGTGTGAGAGTCTATGCAGCGTTTACGCATCTTTATAGAGAGCCATGAGAACGAATGTAAGCAAGAAAATTTGTTGACAAAAAGTCAACAAAAAATTCAAGTGTAATAAAATGACAATTACTCTTTTTTATTCGCCTTTTTTTCCCCCTGCCAGATCCGTATTGCTCATTGCAAAAGCACTTAGGTTGAAATTGAAAATCGAAGAGGTTGACCTATTGTCAAGAAACTACAAACAATCATCTTTCAAAATAAAACACCCAGAAAAAACGATACCTTGCTTAAGAGACGGAAACCATTACATATGGGAAAGTCACGCCATCTCAGAATATCTAGTGAATCAATATGGACCGGAAAGTGATCTTATACCTGAAAACAATCTTCGCAAAGCTCATATGGATCGATTGGTTCATTTCGATAGTGAGTACCTCACACCATTGACCTGTGATACGCTGGTTCCCCTAATTTTTCAGAGAAAACATGTTATATCTGATTCTGGCAGAAGATCCGTTGATACTGTTTATTCTATTTTGAATGGAGAGTTGCAGAATTCACTATGGCTCACAGGAAACACCGTTACTATTGCTGATTTGTGTTGCATCCCATCGCTAAGCACACTTAACTTGATATGGCCCGTGAAGAAAAATTCAAAATTGTTTGAGTACATGCAGCTGTTCGAAGAATTGCCTTATTACCAAGAGGGTAATCAGAATGGTTTGAACAAAACTGCGGAGTATGTTTTGAAGAATGTTTTATCCCACAAATATCATAATAATTTAATTATGGATTGATCTATTTAAAGTCATGTCATTTCATTAATATGAAATTTTTCATGCATATATTAATGTCAAAATGCGAGTAGTCATCGTCATCGAATCCCTTACGATAAAGAGTACGTATTTTTATATTGAATAAATTATAACTATATATTATCATTTACCATATAATATAATCATTGTTGTATTATACAATTCTACCAAGAATATATCGCTTTTGCACAAAAAATGTAGGAAAGCCCTGAGGACAGGAGCTTTGGTGCTCTTGTTCAAACTTATACAAATCATATCACCAAAAGTGGTTTCTCAGAGTTGGGAATTATATCAATGGATTCTTATAATAGAACTGCATAATAATATGAATTAAATAGGAATCCATTGATATCATTCCCAACTCTGAAAAACCAATACTCGGAGTTATGAACTGTCAAAGTTTGAACAAGAGCGCCAAATCTCCTGTCCACAGGGCTTTCCCACTTTTTCAATTTGGCTTCTGTGCGTCAGTTTTCAAGAATTTTCCGTAATCAAATTTAAAACTTAGGTCTATGAATCATCTCATGTTGGATTAACATAAATCAGCGAATTATAATTATAGAGTGTTTTATGAAATCCTATAGAATTATTGAGAATAATTATTGAAATTTTGAAAAATCATATTTCGAAAGTATTAGGTTTTTAGAGTTGAGAATGATATCAATAGATTCTTATGATAAGACTGCATCTTAAAAAAATATTGAATTTAAAATTTGTAATGTAAAAGAAATATTTTTGTTACTTCGAAACCACGTGGCCGATTTTGCCGGATATAGAACCTAACCGAGATATTTATATCCCAAACCAACTCTGAAAATTTCAACTGTCTAGCTCATTCATTTAAGACCATTTTCAGCCAAAAATTGCAGACATTTGGGCAAATTGATAAGCACTCTGTTCTGAGGAAGAAGAGCGCTAAAAGCGAATTTTGCTAAAATATTGTGTTTTTGCGTGCATGTTCTAGGGAAAAGCGTGCTTTCATTTGGCCCAAATACCTGTAATTGTCGATTTTTTGCGGAAAATGGTCGCAAACCATAATAAAGGGTTTTCCAATAAGAGGTGTTATTTTGAATAGCCTGCTATTTCGGTAGATGTCACTTTTGAAGCTGTCATTTTTTGACATTTGACAAGTAGAAACTACGCCATTAATAAAAATGGAACGATACACGCTTCAAGAACGTATTGAAATTATTAAAATTCACTATAAAAATTGGTGAAAATTTGGCAGAGACGGTTCGTAAAACTCGAACATTTTTGGGTCGTCGTGAAGCACCTTGTCGGACCACAATAATGAAATTGGTGGAAAAATTCGAGCTGTTGGGACAAGTTAGTTATGTGAAGAATAAAACCCGTGCACGTCGCTCAAGAACAGCCGAGAATATTGCTGCTGTAGCCGAAAGTGTTGAAGAAAACCCAGGTTTGTCCATTCCTCGTCGTTCTTTGGAATTAGGCATTCCACAAACGTCATTACACCGTATTTTGCATAAAGATTTGGGTATTAAGGCTTATAAAGTTCAGTTAACACAAGAACTCAAGCCGGCCGATCATCAACAACGTCGTGTCTTTGCTCATTGGGTCATTGAAATGCATGAAAATGATCCGGAATTCCATCTAAAAATCATCTTGAGAGATGAGGCACATTTCCACCTTGGTGGCTTCGTCAACAAGCCAAATTTTCGCATCTGGGGCTCGGAAAACCCAAGAGTTATTGTTGAAAAGCCTCTCTATCCTCAACGTGTGACTGTTTGGTGAGGTTTATGGTCCGGCGGAGTCATTGGACCTTACTTTTTCGAAAATGAGGCTGGAGCAACAGTTACGGTGAATGGATTGCGCTATCGAGAGATGATTAATGATTTTTTATGGCCGGAATTGGATGGTATTGATCTGGACAACGTTTACTTTCAACAAGACGGTGCTACGTGCCACACAAGCAACGAAACCATTGATCTTTTGCGGAAACAGTTTCCGGACCGTGTTATCAGTCCATGAGGTGATCCCAATTGGCCACCGAGATCTTGTGATTTAACACCTTGCGACTTGTTCCTTTGGGGCCACGTGAAAGAGAAGGTCTACGCCAACAGCCCAGCGTCGATTCAAGACCTCAAAGATGGATTTCGTGAGGCTATCGAGGACATAGGGCAGCCACTTTGCGATTTGGTTATGAAAAATTTCATTAAAAGGATATGGTCCTGTAAGCGTGGTCGTGGTGGTCATTTGCCTGATGTTATTTTCCACTATTAACGGCATAGCTTCTTCTTTATAATGAAATAAAAATCCGATCATTTATATTGAAAAATGGCATTTTTCTTTGAATATCAAAATAACACCTCTTATTGGAAAACCCTTTATAACACGACAACTTTTGAACGGAAATAGATAGCGACTTGAAATTCCCAGGGTTGGTTTCGTATCCAAATGGGGCTGTTGAGTTTGTTAATAGGCATAATTGGACAAACGGTTTCGTAGTTATACCTTCTGTAGTTTCTGTTGTTTTTATTTCCCCAATAACTCAAATAATAAATATCCGATCAAACTGAAGCTTGAATAGTTGTATAGCAGTTATATTACAATATAGATTACCGGATTTCAGTTCGATCGGCACTGTATATTTCTGAAATTATTTAATTTTAAAATTTCGGTTCAGTTTATGCTCAATACATTTTTTTCAAGCCCCAACGCTTTCTTTATTGATACTGTTACGTCTCATGACGTCACATTTTAAAAAACGTAGATTTGGTTTTCTCAACAAGGGAGCTTGATTGTAAAATGTGAACATTTGTCCGTAGATGAAACATGTGTATTTTATTTCGCTATGTGCGGTCTAATCACTGGAAATAATACTTTTAAAGAAAACAATCTAGATATGTCTGAAAGTTCAGTTTCTTGTAAAACGTCGACCTCTCTTAAGGGATTTATGGACTATTTCCTATAAAGGTCAGGCTATTGAAACACCTGAACTGCAGAATTTATCCAGCTGTTGCTGACAGCTTTAATGCAGGAATCAAGTAAAGTCAGTTCAGATAAGTGGGACAAATACCAGATTTTAATGCCTAATATTGAACAACCTAGAAGCGCACTCATTGGTGCCTGCATCCGTGATATCAGAGATATTCCCACTCTATTTCAAAAACGGCAAATGAGAGTATTGTTGTAACATATCTGGGCGGTTTCAAGATCAAAAACCCAATCATTGATAATATTTCCCTCGTTTTTACCCAGATGAAGGAACCTCCTATTTTTCTTCTATCTGGTTTTTGGCGTTCTAGTTCCTCGGAACTCAGTGCTTATCAATTTGCCCAAATGTCTGTAATTTTCGAATTTTTCGATGAAAATGGTCTTAAACGATTTGGTTCGACTCACTGATCAAGAATCCGTGGTCGAAATTCATTCTGTCCGGCCGGCCGGCCGTAGGCACGATAACTCTCGAACGGACTCTTGAGCGGACAGTTGAAATTTTCACAGTAGGTTTGGGAGATAAATATCTCGGCTAAGTTCGTTATTGGGCAAAATCGGACAGATGGTTTCGGAGTAACAAAAAAAATTATTTTTTTTACAAATTCCAAATTGAATTTTTTTCAATAAGCAGTTTTATCATAAGAATCCAATGATATAATTTTTAACTCTAACATGCTAATACTTTCGGAGATATTATTTTTCAAAATTTCAATAATAAATCGTATTTCTACGTTTTCACAGAATTATATAATTATTCAACGAATGAATTGTCATAATGTCAACTTATTTTCCTGAGACATGACATTGTCTAATTCCTTGCTAATAGGTGCTAATTGGTGCGAGAAACGTCAAAATCGACTTAGAGAGACAAGGGTAAAAAACCGTCAAATAAACCCCCATGTGTAGATTTTATGTCGAAAAGTGAAAATTAAGAATATATATCCCAGGTAATTACCGACGTTTTATTCTAATACCGGAGATCGACAAGATCGTACGAGAAGCCCGATAGCCGGTTGGTCTAGGCCGTCGGGTTTTCGGTTTCGGAACGAGAGAAGGCAGGCTCAAATCCCGGAAAGGGAATTACACTTTTTGGAGCTCTAGTTCCTCGGAACTGAGTGCTTATCAATTTGCCCAAATGTCTGTAATTTTTAATCAAGATGCAGTTTCACCACTAAAACCCATCGATATCATTTTCAACTCCAACAAGCTAATACTTTCGGAGATATGATTTTTCTAAATTTCAATAATGAATCGTACGTGCTTCTATGTTTTCACAGAATGCTATAATTATTCTATCTAAGCTTTATTATATGATCTGTGTGCATACTCGTACATGTCATCCTGTTCTATAAGAGAGAGTCAAATTCATTTCAGCTATTTTAATTTGATTTCTTCCATGGTGCAGTTCTCATTCTCAGATTGCTCATTTAATGTTGATAAATAAACTATTATTTGAATTTAAATTCCTTTATGATGCAGTTCTTTCATAAGAATACATTGATTCAATTCCCAACTCTGAGAAACCAATACTTTCGGAGATATAATTTGTCTGTTTGAACTAGAGCGCCAGAAAGCTCCTGTCCACAGGGCTTGAATCCATTTTATTTTTTATATACTACATGGATCAATAAGTTCCGAGACTAACCCAGAGATGGCGCTCGTAGTAAACCAGTAACCAGGTCTTTCTAGAGTACTAACCTTTGCTTGAAACGTGTCAAAATTTTAAGTCGATCGGACCAGAAACAGATGAGTTATCGAGGTTGGAGTACAGTGGTTTTGTAGTTTGTTTAAAAAATGGAAAAAACCGAGTTTCGTGTTCTGATAAAACATTGTTTTTTAATGGGTAAAAACACCGTGCAATCGAAACAATGGATTGAAAAATGTTACCCGGACTCTTGTCCATCAAAAGCAACGATTTGTCAGTGGTTTAACGAGTTTTAGGCTGGTTTTCCTGTCACGCTGACGGTCAGCGCTGATGGGTCAATATGTATGTAGCTATAGGTAGCGTTTTCGAGTCACGCGGCGCTGACGGCTGTCAGCGCTGAGCTATATTCGCGCACGTACGCGCCGGCGCGTCGGCGCCGCTGACCAGCTGGCGCCGACAAGCCTCCACATTCAGTGAGCCAGAGACAATAGCTTCCTTCTATTTCTCAATGTGATCAGCGTGATCCGAGATGACCGATCAGCGCTGACCGTCAGCGCCGACCGTCAGCGTGACAGGAAAACCAGCCTAAACGTGGTCGTACCGACACAAATGACGCGGAACGCTTGGTTAGACCTGTGGAAGCCGTTACACCGGAAAATGTGAGTGAAGTGACAAAAATTATAATGAAAGATCGTAAAGTGAAGCTCCGTGAGATTGCTGAGATGACACAGATATCATATGGAAGTGTATTTACTATCCTTCATGAAAAATTGAGCATGAAAAAGGTTATTTCCAAGTGGGTGCCGCGATTGCTTTCAATGGAACAAAAACAGCAACGAGTCAATGATTCAGAAAGCTGTTTATCGCTATTTACTCGCAACAAAAAAGATTTCTTGCGTCGTTACGTGACCATGGACGAAACATGGATACATCACTACACTCCAGAGTCGAAGCGGCAGTCATCTGAGTGGCGCACAGCTGGCGAAAGCCGTCCGAAGCGTCCGAAAATGCAGCAGTCAGCTGGCAAAGTCATGGCGTCAGTTTTTTGGGATACGCATGGCGTTATTTTCATTGACTACCTCGAAAAAGGTAAATCGATCAACTGTGATTATTATATTGACTTGCTGGTGCGTTTGAAGGAGGAAATCGCAAAAAAACGACCGCACATGCAGAGAAAAAAAATCCTTTTTCATCAAGACAATGCAAACTGCCACAAGTCGATGAAAACAATGGCAAAATTGAACGAATCGGGCTCTGATCTGCTTCCCCACCCCCCGTACTCGCCAGATTTAGCCCACAGTGACTACTGGCTCTTTGCTGATCTTAAAAAAATGCTCCAGGGAAAAAGATTTGGCTCAAATGAGGAGGTCATCACTGAAACTGAAGCTTATTTTGAAGCGAAAGATAATTTTTTTTATAAATATGGTATTGAAAAATTGGAAAAGCGTTGGAACGATTGTATCACCCTAAAAGGTGATTATGTTGATGAATAAAAAAAAATTTTTCAAAAAAAATGTTGTTATCATTGTTAGTCTCGGGACTTATTGATCCATGTGTTACATTTCACACAAAAATAATTCACTACAACAACTACTACTTCTCTTAGTGCAAGAGACATCACTTCTATTTTGATCGGCCGCGAAACTAACCTCTTTAGTTCTCCTTCCAACTATTTAGTCACTTCTTCCTTGCTATACATATTCATATCTATAGAAGGAAAATTTTAAATTGTAATAATATTGCATTGTACAAGTTTTTCGTGCTTGTTATCAAAATATCGGTAACAAGAAAATATAGTTTGTTGTTTTGTTTAAAGTGCTTTCGAATATTTCACCACTTCCTGTCCTCGTAATTGTTATCTTATTGCAAGTAACAACTTACGCCGTAATCAACGAGATTACTGCTGGGTGTTTAAAGTTAAGTATACCCCTTTACTCATCCCTCTGATAAAACAATCAGGGTGTAAAATTCTGGTCCTTTGAATTAACATTATCCTGCTTAAAGAATCAGGACTCAACCTTTGATCCTTCGAAATAAAATATCCTGATGAATCAATCAGTATTCAACAGATACTCAACTTCATGCAGTATTTTTTGAGGGTGTGTGAGGCGTGAATAGACAATAGAACATGCACGTAAAAGCTTCTGACTTCACGTCAGTGCTTTTTAAGAATTTTTCTTACTTAGTCCGGAAAACTTTTTCATCCAAGTGTTACTATTGGTTTAGGTTCTAACCAGAGCTGAGCCGAAGCATTGTGCTTAGTGCTTATGAATGTGCTTGAAGCCTTTTTGTGCTCCCGAGCACTTTTTAAAACCAGTGCTTAGTGCTTAGTATTTCAAGCACTTCATGAAAAGGCCTAGTGCTTAGTAATCCCTTAAGTGTTCCCAAGCACTTCCGAGGATTACTAAGCACTAAGCCTTTCCGTAATCTTGTCGTAACACGAGTAGACGCTGACGCGCTGTGGTCGGAGGAGTTAATGAGTACCAGATTTATTCGATATATGCATTTAAATGTAGGTATGTCTTATTTGCGATGCTAAATTGCTTATGATTACAATCACAATAGAAAATAATGCTATCCGATTTCTGTGGATTATATTTTTGACATTTAGAGAAATTAAAAAATTCGATTAAGGGTGTCCAATACAGAAGAATGGACAATAGAACATACGCTCAAAAGCTTCTGACTTCACGTCAGTGCTTGAACCAATTTTTTTTTTCGTGATTTTTTTTTTAATTTTATAGGGGTACGGTTCTTAAAATTTTTTTTTTCGTCATTTTTTTCAAATTTTCTAGGGGTACGGTTCTTACAAAATTTTAAACACGTCTTTATGTTGATTTTCTACTACTAGTTACCAAGCACCAATGCGATCGAATATTTATTTTTTGAGTTATTAAGGAAATCATATTCCAGGTGGGTATAACTCGGAAACCGTTACACCGATTATGCCCAAAAACGAACTCAACTCTCCCTTTCGGATACGCAACCTAACCTGAAAATTGCAAGTCCCTATCTCCTTTCGTTCGAAAGTTATCGAGGCAACGGTCACCCATCTACTGAACTCACACAAGAATGCTCGAATCTCCAACAATATTTAACCGATCGTATTAAAACTTGAAAGTTGGCAGTAGAGTTAGGTTATGAAGGCTCTTGCAAAATTTCAGCAATTTCAAACGAATAGTTACTGATATATAGAATTTTTTTTTTTATTTTCAATGATTTATTAAAAATCTTCTGTACATGCTATCCTCACCAAATGCTGCAAACATTTTTGCGTTGGCATTCTACAACTAATAACCATGTTTGAATTCAATCGGTTCAGTATTTTTCGAGTTAATGACGAACAAGAACCACCAAATTTCAGAAAATTTCAGATGGCTATAACTCTAAAACCATTTGGCCGATTATGCTCATAAATAAACTGAAATGTCGCGTTCTGGTGCAAATCCTAACCTGAAAATTTCAAGCCGCTATCTCATTCCGTTCTCAAGTTATCGTGACAACAAAAATATTTTTTAATAATTTTTTTAAAATTTTCTAGCCATACGATTCGCACAAAATTTCACAAACGTGCTTAGGTTCATATTCTACAACTACCCACCAAGTTTCAATTCGATCGGATTTATATTGGTTGAAAACAAAATTATTTTTCGGAAACCGCTGGGCCGATTATGCCCATTAACGAACTTGTCCGTCGTATTGGGATGCACCACCTACCCTGAAAATTTCAAGTCGCTAGAATCGGACAGAATCAAATTTGACCTCGAATTCTTCATTGGGGAGTCGAACTTAATCGTTTGAGACCATTTTTTTCAAAAAATTCGAAAGTTACAGACATTTGGGCAAAACTATAACGCGATGTTCCCCAGAACATACGCGCAAAAAAAACTGACTTCATGTTGATCAATTCAAACTAAAATTATGTATTAATGAAAAATGCCCCAAATAGCACTGAATTCACGTCAGTGCTTTTTTGCGCGTATGTTCTGGGGAACATCGCGTTATAGTTTTGCCCAAATGTCTGTAACTTTCGAATTTTTTGACGAAAATGGTCTCAAACGATTAAGTTCGACTCCCCAATGAAGAATTCGAGGTCAAATTTGATTCTGTCCGTCCGGCCGTACGGCCGTCCGGCCGTCCGTCCGTCCGGCCGTTGCCACGATAACTTGAGAACGAAAAGAGCTAGCGACTTGAAATTTTCAGGGTAGGTGGCGCATCTCAATACGACGGACAAGTTCGTTAATGGGCATAATCGGCCCAGTGGTTTCCGAGTAATAATTTTGTTTTCAACCATTATAAATCCGATCAATTTAAAACTTGGTGGGTAGTTGTAGAATATGAACCTAAGCACGTTTGTGAAATTTTGTGCGAATCGTACGGCTAGAAAATTTTAAAAAAATTATTAAAAAATATTTTTGTTGTCACGATAACTTGAGAACGGAATGAGATAGCGGCTTGAAATGTTCAGGTTAGGATGTGCACTAGAACGCGACATTTCAGTTTGATTATGAGCATAATCGGCCTAACGGTTTTAGAGTTATAGCCATCTGAAATTTTCTGAAATTTGGTGGTTTTTGTACCTCATTAACTCGAAAAATACTGAACCGATTGAATTCAAACATGGTCATTAGTTGTAGAATGCCAACGCAAAAATGTTTGCAAAATTTGGTGAGGATAGCATTTGTAGAAAATTTTTAATAAATCATTGAAAATAAAAAAAAAAAATTTTATATATCAGTAACTATTCGTTTGAAATTGCTGAAATTTTGCGAGAGCCTTCATAACCTAACTCTACTGCCAATTTTCAAGTTTTAATACGATCGGTTAAATATTGTTGGAGATTCGAGCATTCTTGTGTGAGTTCAGTAGATGGGTAACCGTTGCCTCGATAACTTTCGAACAAAAGGAGATAGAAACTTGCAATTTTCAGGGTAGGTTGCGTATCCGAAAGGGAGAGTTGGGTTCAATTTTGGGCATAATCGGTCTAAGGGTTTCCGAGTTATACCCACCTGGAATATTATTTCCTTGATAACTCAAAAAATAAATATTCGATCGAATTGGTGCTTGGTAACTAGTAGTAGAAAATCAACCTAAAGACGTGTTTAAAATTTTGTAAGAATCGTATCCCTAGAAAATTTGAAAAAAATGACGAAAAAAAAAATTTCAAGAACCGTACCCCTAGAAAATTTTTAAAAAGTCACGAAAAAAAAATTGGTTCAAGCACTGACGTGAAGTCAGAAGCTTTTGCGCGTATGTTCTATTGTCCATTCTCCTGTATTGGACACTCTTCTTAATCGAATTTACCATGATGAATTCTATTGTCTATTCTCCTGTATTGGACACTCTTCTCAATCGAATTCACCATGATGAATTCTATTGTCCATTCTCCTGTATTGGAGACTCTTCTTAATCGAATTTGCCATGATGAATTCTATTGTCCAGAATGGACAATAGAATTCATCATGGCAAATTCGATTAAGAAGAGTCTCCAATACAGGAGAATGGACAATAGAATTCATCATGGTGAATTCGATTAAGAAGAGTGTCCAATACAGGAGAATAGACAATAGAATTCATCATGGTAAATTCGATTAAGAAGAGTGTCCAATACAGGAGAATGGACAATAGAACATACGCGCAAAAGCTTCTGACTTCACGTCAGTGCTTGAACCAATTTTTTATTATTAAGGGAAAGAAAATACTTGGCCTAAGTTTCATAATATAATACTATGTTGTTGTCATATATGTTTCGGGTTTTGACCCATTTTTAAATGGGGAATTACATTTTACATGTGCAGAAAAACTGAGACGCTTATGGAATTCATATTTCCTTTCGTTGTGTCATTTCCTTAAATAATGAAGACCTTTTCAATATGTGTGAGAATAGAACGAATTTTGATATCGTTAGTTTTATAGAAATTTGTTTCGCTACACTCTATTTCTTATCCTTCAATGATGCATATGAGCAATGCAAGTTCGCTAGTTTACATGTTTCTCCAATTGAATACAATTTTATACAACAATTCGCAGAGAACATCCTCATTTCCATCTAAAAGTGCTTAGTGCTCGAAAAATCGAATTACTTTTATAAAGTCCTTAGTAATCCCAAGCCTTTTGTGAAAACGCAGTGCTTTATGCTCGAGGCTTGAGGTCATTTTTATTGAGTGCTTAGTGCTTAGGGCTCGAAGCACTTTTCTTCAGTGCTCGGCACAGCTCTGGTTCTAACAACATATATGAAAAATTCAGAACGATTGGATCTTTTGCGAGCACAATCCCTTTTTCATGTGTAACTTTACTGGACTACATTGCCGAAATATTTATTCTACGGGATCTATCCCTACTCGAATTTATTCTCTTGGTTCTATGTATATTTCACTAATCCCCACTTATACCGAATGAAATGCCAAATTGAAATTCATCCTGGAGGTTCGTCGTAGTTCAGACCGAGCGCCAATTTTCCCTTACGCAACGTATTTTGATAGTAATTTTCCAACTCTCTCGAGACTCCCATAAATCGCATCTGGCTCATGGAAATTATTGCGTTATCAGCGCAAAACACCTCCAGTCTCAACCTCATGTTCAACCGCCTGCGCTCGATCGGATCTCGTGAGAGGTATTTGTTCGTGAAAATTCTTCCTCCAATATTTACCCGATCGGAAAATTAATATTCCTATCGTTGTATTCGAATTCAATCAGCCCGGATCTTTTGCCTAGGTATAGGCAGAGATTTCTGTATTTAAACAGGGAATTGCACTCGAAATCATATTCCCTTCGATTTTCCACCGGTCAATATCTGCAATTGGAGAAAATATTATATGAACCGCACATAGGGTATATTTAGGTAATCATTAAAGGATACTGTGGGAGGTATACTCATTAATCATTATTACGAAATTAGAAAATGATGACTCGATAATTAAAGATTCAAAATTTAATGCCAATGATATTATGGAAATGCTTGATGTTTGTTTGAATACCACCTATTTCCAACTAGGAGATGTTTTTTATCGACAAAATTTTGGAATGCAATGGGTTCGCCTTTATCACCTGAGTAATATATTCATGGAAAATTTTGAAGAAAAATTTGTGGATACATATTTGTTGAAACCAAAAGCTTGGTGGCGATATGTTGACGATATATTTGTAATTTGGCAACATGGCAGAGAAGAGTTAGGCAAATTTTTCGATTTCATAAATTCAAAGGAACCTACAATAAAATTCACTTTGGAAATAGAGAAAAATAATCAGCTTTCTTCTCTGGATGTTTCGATAATTGAGCATCCGAACCATTTCGAAACGAGTGTCTTCAGGAAGCAGACACATACAAATAGATATTTAAATTTCAATTCAAACCATCAGCGTAGTGTGAAAAGAGGTGTTATTAAAACACTTTATGATAGAGCGAACCTAATTTGTTTTACTCTTGAAATTCGAAATAATGAAATTGATTTCATGAAAAAATTCTTGATGAAAATGGATATCCAAGGCAATTCATAAATATATGTATCATGAATTTAGATAGAAGAGCAAATAATCAAGAACAACAAAATAATCAACAAGTACAACAGAATAATCAACAAGAACTAGGATCCTCACGGAATTTTGCAAGAATTTTTGCGTTGGCATTCTGCAACTAATAACCATATTTGAATTGGATGGGGTTTGTATTTTTCGAGTTATTGCATAAATAACAACCAAATTTCAGATTGATGTAACTCCAAAACCATGTCGCCGATTAAGCTAGTTAGCGAACTTAAATGTCCAATTCAGATGCGTAAGCTACCCTGAAAACTGCGAGTCCCTATTTCTTTCCGATCTCAAGGAATCATGAGTTACATAATATTTTTTCGTAATTTTTCAAAAATTTTCTATTAGAACGGTCCTCACAAAATATCACACACGTCTTCCTGTCGATATTCTACAACTAGTTACCAAGCTTCAATTCGATCGAGTCTACATTTTTTAAGTTATGGAGGAAATAATTTTCTAGATGGGTATAACTCTGAAACCGTCGGGCCGATTATGGCCAACAGCGAACTTAACACTCCCATTCAGATGTGCAACCTATCCTGAAAATTGCAAGTCTCTACCTTTTTTCGTTCGAGAGTTGTTGAGGCAACGATCACCCATCCAGCTACTACACACAACGCTACTCGGATCTCCAACAATATAGATCTGATCATGTTCAAACTTGGAACTTGGTAGTAGAGTTAGGTTTTGAAGGCTTTCGCAAAATTTCAGCGATGTCGGACGAATAGTTTCTGATATATAGAATTTTATTCAATAATTTTCTATGATTTTTTAAAAATTTTCGATACGATCCTCACGAAATTTCGCAAGAATTTTCGCGTTGCCATATCACAACCAATAGCCATGTTTGAATTGGATCGGTTTTGTATTTTTCGAGTTTTTGGGGAAATAACAACCAAATTTCAAATAGGTATAACTCCAAAACCGTTCAGATTCTCAACCTAACCTGAAAATTTAAAGTCGCTGTCTCTTGCCGTTCTTAGGTTAACGTGACGTGAATAATATTTATTAATAATTTCTTAAAAATTTTTTAGCGATATGATGTTCACAAAATTTCACGAACGTCCTTAGGTTTGTATTCTACAACTACTCATCAAGTTTCAATTCGATCGGATCAGTATCGGTTGTAGACAAAATTATTACTTGAAAACCATTGGGCCGATTATGCCCATTAACGAACTTGTCCGTCGTATGGAAATGCATCGCCTACCCTGAAAATTTCAAGTCGCTATCTCTTTCCGTTCCCAAGTTATCATTGCAACAGCCGGCCGGACGGCGGCCGGACAGAATCAAATTTGACCTCGAATTCTTGATCAGGGAGTCGAACCCAATTAGTTGAGACCATTTTCGGCGAAAAAATCGAAAATTACAGACATTTGTGGGAAATGATAACGTGATGTTCCCCAGAACATACGTGCAATAGGCAAAAGAACGTGTTGGATAAGTGAGTGGAAATTGAGATTTCTCGTATTCGAAAAATTGGTGAAAAAATGGGTTCAAGCCCTGTGGACAGGAGCTTTCTGGCGCTCTAGTACAAACAGACAAATTATATCTCCGAAAGTATTGGTTTCTCAGAGTTGGGAATTATATCAATGTATTCTTATTATAGAACTGCATCATAAAGGAAATTCAATTCAACTAATAGTTTATTTATCAAGATTAAATGAGCAATCTGAGAATGAGAACTGCACCATGGAAGAAATCGAATTAAATCTGGCCAATTTTGCCCAATAACGAACTTAGCCGAGATATTCATCTCCTCAACCTACTCTGAAAATTTCAACTACCTAGCTCATTCCGTTCGAGAGTTATTGTAGAAAAACTTTTTTTTAATTTTGAAATTTTTATTGACACTGCGGTAATCTGGTCAATACAAAACTTCACATGCGTATAAAGGACATGATTCTACAATTTGATGCTAAATTTCAGATAGTTCGAGTGATCGGTTTCGGAAATATTCATAAAAAATATTTTTACTAAAATCGGCCATAACTCCGAAACCGCTTGATGGATGTCTCCCATTATCTCGAAACGAGGTCGTCCGAGATATTTACGCTCCAAACCCACCTTACAAATTTCAATCCGCTAACTCCTTTCGCTCGAGAGTTATCGTGCCTACGGCCGGCCGGCCGGCCGGACAGAATCGATTTCGACCTCGGATTCTTGATCAGTGAGTCGAACCAAATCGTTTAAGACCATTTTCATCGAAAAATTCGAAAATTACAGACATTTGGGCAAATTGATAAGCACTCAGTTCCGAGGAACTAGAGCGCCGAAAAGCTGGAAACTTTCGAAGGAGTCTGGAAATTTCTGGAAACTTCCTAAACTTTTGTGGAGCAGTATATCTATGAAACTACCTTAACCTCCTATGTCATTAGACACAACTGAGGAGGTCAGTTTAATCGTCGACTTATAGTCATGAGACCCACCTCCCACGAGAACTCCAAGGTGAACTGCTTAATATATTATGTCAAGCCTTATGACTTGGAAAATAGGATATCCCCGAACATTTCAGTTCTGAAGTAGGCAACTTTTCCAAACTTCCACATCGTGAAACAGGCGACCTATGTTTGTAAACTTACCTCTTCGTCACTGCATAAAAAAACTACTTCAGAGATGTTTCGAGGCATCAGATGGCGGGATATGATGGGAGTTTCATTGGAAAACATTTCCTCTTCCTGGGCTCTCAGATGACGACCGTGCAGAAGTTCTGAAAGTCTTGAAAACCACATCTAATTATGTCTTGAGGCACATTTTTTCATTCAAGTACTTTTAAGAGAAGTGAATTAGCTGGAGTAAGCCTCAACTTTAATTAGTTAGAGTGGGTGCTGACATGGTATAAATTTTTTCATTACACTGTTGCGATAACTTCTCCGCAATAAATATTGAAACGTTGAGTCTGGCCTTCGTACGAAAGAAAAAGGCACTTGAATGAGGTTCTTACGGATAATGAACTTTTCAGACAATGACGTTTAATCTATTTGGAATATCAGATTATCTCGGAAAAATTAATTATTTATCAGTATATTTCGTTTTTCTTGAATCTGATTTTTGTGCACTTGAATCTGATTTTTGTGCACTTGAATCTTGCTTTTTGCTCAATTGGATATAGTAACATCTTAAAACGGGATAAGTTAATCAGACCTATTCTCTTTGCGCATAGCAATATTGCTAAGAAAAAGATATTGCTTCCACAGCAAGATTCGAAATATTGCTATTCTGATCATCGATTTTGAGCAGTATGATCTGCTATTGCAGATATTGCTTGTCAGAAGCAATCAATTGAACAATGTTGCCAACAACAACGAAGAAACAACTATATCGTAAAAATGTGGAAAGCTTCACATGGCCCCTGCGCAAGGACGCAAAATCGTGAAGCGTTCCACATTTTTACGATATAGTTGTTTCTTCGTTGATGTTGTTTCGTTGTTATTTGTTAGGCAACATTGTTCAATTGATTGCTTCTGACAAATATCTTGTGTTTCTTACGCAGAAGCAAATCACAAAATAATTAATTTTTTATTTTATAGATATTTTTGAGAGTTTGGGAGAGAAAACCCAAAAAGAAACCATTCAATGATGAATATACCTCCCACAGTATCGTTTAATGCTTATTTTCATTTCGTTTATATATTATAATATTTATTATCGTTATTCAGAATTAAGCGAGACGAGACGAGACAAGTGATAACGAGACGAGAACGAGACTAAATTTTTTGGGAATTAGCGATTGCGAGAGCAAGACGAGATTTTTTATACTCTCGTCTATCAATTCGCCGAGACGTTGCCAATTTCTACTCTCAACATAATCATAACATAATCTTCGATCTTATAACGGGTGGTCCATCTGTTGGTACGTTTTTGAATTTCGTCGTATGACAACGGTAAACGAGCTACAGACCCGAAATTTTTACAGTTCATTAGCCATACCGTCCGAGGCACGAAACAACTTTTTTTCTCTTGAAGAGCGTTTTAAAATTTTAAAAACTTATTTTCAAAGTCAGTGCTGTGTCGCCGAAACTGTGAGAATTTTGAAAAGAAATATGGTTCGCGATAAAGCACCCATGGAAGGCGCTATATGCAAATTGGTGAAGAAAGTTCGTGAGAAAGGGATGTTAGTGGATGACAGAAGTGGTCCCAGAGCTCGGACAGTGCGCATACCCGAAAATATTGAGGCTGTGGCCCAAAGTGTGAGACAGAATCCGACGACCTCAACTCGACGCAGATCGCAGCAACTGAGCATTAGTCGCACCAGCCTGAGGAGGACACTGCACAAAGACCTCGGATTATTCGCCTACAACATCCAGATCTCTCAGGAGTGTAAAGCAAATGACCATCCGCTTCGATATATGTTCGCTGTGTGGGCCATAGACCAGCTGAATAATGACGTCGATTTTGATCGAAAAATCATCTTTTCGAACGAAGCGCATTTCCATCTCGGCGGATATGTGAACAAGCAAAACTGCTGGATTTGGGGTTCGGAACAGCCACACGCAATCGTAGAGAGACCAATGCATCCTCCAAGGGTCACAGTTTGGTGTGGATTTTGGAGTGGTGGCATAAGTGGCAAATTTTTCTTCGAAAATGATGCTGGCAACGCCGTTACCGTCAATGGCGAACGCTACAGAGCCTTGTTGTCCAACTTTTTATGGCCTAAAATCGACGCTATGAATGTGGACGACCTTTGGTTTCAACAAGATGGCGCCACATGCCATACAAGCCGACTTACGATCGACCTCCTGCGCACCAAGTTTAACAACCGCATGATCAGCCGTTCAGGAGATGTCAAGTAGCCTGCGCGTAGCTGCGATTTGACACCGCTGGACTTCATCCTGTGGGGTGCCGTTGAAGACCGATGTTATGCGGATAATCCAGAGACACTTCCAGCTTTGAAAAACAACATTACGACTGTTTTGAGGGAAATTGGCGCCGAGGTAGTTCAAAATGTCATCACTAATTGGGGTGACCGAATCGCATACTGTAAAGCCAGTAGAGAGAGCCACATGAACGAAATCGTTATTCATTCTTGACGGGGATACTTTTAGCTCTACAACAACAACAAAAATTAATAAAAAATATCAATGCATACTCTTTTAGTCGCATTTTTAAAAACGTACCAATAGATGGCCCACCCTGTACAAGATATTATCACAGACCATTATCTTCGAATAATATAGAACTCTTCGCTTTGAAAT
This sequence comes from Halyzia sedecimguttata, assembly GCA_937662695.2. Lineage (NCBI taxonomy): Eukaryota > Metazoa > Arthropoda > Insecta > Coleoptera > Coccinellidae > Halyzia > Halyzia sedecimguttata. The sequence continues at coordinate 107,094,735 of OW569414.2, forward strand.
TGAAAATGCCGAGAGTAGTATTCAAGAAGCAGAGACAAGCTATCAGAAAGTGTTATACAGAACCGAAATCTGCAATAGGGAAACTTCATTCTGACATGTTGAACTCTCGAATGAAACTATTTAGTTTCCTATTATTATATTTTATTGAGGTATAAGAATGACGCGGGTTTCCTAGTACTACTATACAGTTCGAAACTGTCTTATTTCAAGTTGTGCAACGAGGTGTTTAAATGTCTTCTTGAGAAAAGGTACGTCTGTTCGTTTAGAAGTTTTCCTGCAGGGTTATTCAAGTACTTTTTTTCTTTTTTCAAATGAACCATCACAAAGTAACGGACTACTCTATCCATTATGTTTCAATAAAATTCCAAAACTTGATTCTTGATTTCCATACAATAAAATAGCATAATTGAATATTTCAACCACTTTATATACGTGAAATATTTCCAGTAACAACAAAGGACACATTTTCTTCTACAGTCGCCAGGACTGTGGAATTATTGAATTCACATATCTTCTCAAATTCAATATTTTTCCGAATTAAATTCACAATGTGAAAATACGTATTTACTACGACTTCTATGTAGAGAGAACAACGTTGCGTAGTTATCTGACAGGAAAATTACTATAACCTAACATTTTCAAAATATACATGGTGAAATGTGTCAAATTTTCATGGCCAACCGGGAGACTTTATAAAAGTGAATGGAGTATACATTTGGCAAATTGATAAGCACTCTGTTCAGTCGAACAAACGCGCCAAAAATTTCAAATTCGTCTGGTCCGATTTGATGAATGGGTCGGAATCATCGGAAATTGCAAAAAAATCCTTGGCAAACGGCGACAACCTCAAAGATCAATCATCTTCCCCCTCAACCCCAGGATTCAGTGAATGAAAACGTTCCAACATAATATCGTATTTCCAAAGATACGATTCCCCTGAAGGTTTTTTATCAATGAACCGACGAAGCAGCCATGTTTCCTACAGATTATACGATTGGTATTCCGAAAATTACGGTATCCGGTTTCCACTTCGTTGGTTTGTTTGATATTACCGACGCTCTGAAGAGCAATTAATCCTATTTAATATCTGTGTATTTGCTTTTTGTCTTAATGGATTGCACTGAGTCAACTGCAGAGATTTCTGTGGTCCAGAATTCCAATTATTGAATCTTTCGAACAGCGGGGTAGTTCAACGGCTGTTGCGTGGGCTGGGGCGTTTTCAGATGAGTTGGATTGGATTTTGTATTTTCAAATTTTCATTCAATTGTATCTAGAATTTGTGTCGGAACGTTTGGCATGAACTAAATGGAGTGATTTGGGTCAGTTCGTTAAAAATGGTAGGTGTTGGATCCTGATTGGTTTATCAGGATGTTATGGTTTCGAAGGATCATATGTTGAGTCCTGATGCTTTTATCAGGATATAATGTATTTCGAAGGACCAGAATTATACACCCTGATTGTTTTATCAGGGGGATGAGTAAGGGGGTATACTTAACTTTAAGCACCCAGTAGTAATCTCGTGGAATACTGCGTAAGTTGTTACTTGCAATAAGATAACAATTACGAGGATAGGAAGTGGTGAAATATTCGAACGCACTTTTAACACAACAACAAAATGTATTTTCTTGTTACCGACAATGTGATAACAAGCACGAAGTATTGTACAATGCAATATTGATACAATTTAAAATCTTCCTTCTATATGAAAAAGGAAGAAGTGTCTACTTAGTTGGAAGGAGTACTAAATGAGTATTACTCTCGTGACCGTACAAAATATATGTGATGTCTCTTGCACTAAGAGATGTAATAGTTACAGTGGTATTTGTAGTAGTAGTGAATTATTTCAGTGTAAAATGTATATAAAAGCCCAAATAGAAGGAAAAATAGGAGGTTCCTTCATCTGGGTAAAAAGGGGAAATATTAACAATGATTGGGGGTCCGATCCTAAAACCGCCCCAGATATGTTATAACAATATGTACTCTCATTTGTCGTTTACGAAAAATAGGGGGAATGCCTACTAGATTCCCGATGCCAGCACCAATCAGTGAACTTTTCTCGGTTGTTTAATCTTAGAAATTCAAATCCTCGAATTTCTCCCCCCATTTGAACTAATTTTCACTAGCTGTCTGGATATAATCGAAAGCTGATAAATGACTTTCACAGACTAGGGGTTTCCGAATCGTCTAGACAAAAGAATAACACACTGGGCAATGTGTCTAGCTGTTGTATGCATTTTAGCACTATTTCCCAGAAAATATGCAATAAATCTTTACAAGGGTCGAAGCTTACAAGGAATTTTACTTGCAGTTATCTTTTCGTGAAAAAATATTAATTTCAAGGGTGAGACCACACATGGTAAACTAAACCAGTTAAACCAAAACATTTAAGTTTTACAAGCGAGCTTCTTTGTTGTATAGTATATCTATGGTGGGCTTCACAAAACTTTTATTTCTGTTGATCGGTGCGATTCTATGTTAGCTTTCGGTTCATTATTGACACGACCATCAGAATCAAATTTATCATCACGTTGATCGCAGTTTTGTGAAAATGATCTAAATTATTGTAACAGATTGTGGAATGCATGTGAATTTGTAAAACTATGAAACTAAAAAATTGGTTCAAGCACTGACGTGAAGTCAGGAGCTTTTGCGCGTATGTTCTATTGTCCATTCTCCTATATTGGACACTCTTGATCGAATTCACCATGGTAAATTCTTAATCGAATTTACCATGGTAAATTCGATTAAGAGTGTCCAAACAGGAGAATGGACAATAGAACATACGTGCAAATGTTTCTGACTTCACCTCAGTGCTTCAACCAATTTTTTTTCGTAATTTTTTAAAGATTTTCAAGATTACGTTTCTAAGAAAAATTTACACACGTCTTTTTGTCAATGGTCTACAGCTAATTACCAAGCTTCAATTCGATCGAGTCTATATTTTATGAGTTATCGAGGAAATAATATTCCTGGTGGGTATAACTCCGAAACCGTTGAACCGATTATGCCCAAAAACAAACTTATCTCTCACATTCGGATGTGCAACCTACCCTGAAAATTCCAAGTGCCTATCTCCTTTCGTTCGAAAGTTAGCGAGGCAACGGTCACCCATCCAGCAACTGAACTCACTCAAGGCTGCTCGGATCTCCAACAATATAGCCGTTAGTGTTCGAACTTGGAACGGTAGAATAAGGTTTGAAAGCTCTCGCAAGATTTCAGCGATGTAGGACGAATAGTTTCTAATATTAGAATTTTTTTCAATGATATTCAATGAATTTTTTGAAATTTTCTAGTGATAAAATCCTCCCAAAATTTCGAAAAAATTCACGCGTTGGCATTCTACAACTGATAACCACGTTTGAATTGGCTCGGTTTTGTATCTTTCGAGTTATTGAGGGAATAACAACCGAAGTTCGAATGGGTATAACTCCAAAACCGTTTGGCCGATTATGCCTACAGACAAGCTCAAATGTCTCATTCAGTTGCACAACCTAACCTGAAAATTCCAAGTCACTATCTCTTTCCGTTCTTAGGTTATCGTGACATAAATAATATTTTTTGATGATTTTTTTTTTTAATTTTAGTTCTACGATTCTCACTAATTTTCAAAACGTCCTTAGGTTAGCATTCTACTACTACTGACCAAGTTTCAATTCGATCGGATTTGTATTGGTTGAAAACAAAATAATTACTTGGAAACCATTAGACCGATTATGTCCTTTAACGAACTTGTGCGTCGTTTAGGGATGCGCCACCTACGCTGAAAATTTCAAGTCGCTATCTCTTTCCTTTCTCAAGTTATCGTGGCAACGGATGCCTGGCCGGACAGAATCAAATTTGAACCCGAATTCTTCATCAGGGAGTTGAACCCAATCGTTTGAGACCATTTTCGGCAAAAATTCGAAAATTACAGACATTTGGGAGAAATAATAACGCGATGTTCCCCAGCACATACTATCTGTCAGATTCCGCTGAAATTACGCAGTACCTACAGTATGGCCGGCCTTATACAGCCGGAAAGTCTCTCTGAATTCATACTCTTAATTAATATTCTTAATTCAGAAAACACGGAATTGCATACTAATTTACTATTCTCCTCACACATTCTGATTTTTTGCGCGTATGTTCTGGGGAACATCGCGTTATCATTTTGTCAGAATGTGTGTAATTTTCGATTTTTTTGACGAAAATGGTCTCGAACGATTTGGTTCGACTCCCCAATGAAGAATTCGAGGTCAAATTTGATTCTATCCGCTTCTGTCTGTTTCGTTAATGGACATAATCGGCCAAATGGTTTCCGAGTAATAATTTTGTTTTCAGCCAATATAAATCTGATCGAATTGAAACTTGGTGAATAGTTGTAGAACATAAACCTAAGCATGTTTTTGAAATTTTGTGAGAATCGAATTGCTAGAAAATTATTAAAAAATTATTAAAAAATATTTTTGTTGTCACGATGACCTGAGAACGGAAAGAGATAGCGACTTGATGTTTTCAGGATAGGTTGTGCATCTGAATACGACATTTGAGTTTGTTTATTCATAATCGGCCAAACGGTTTTAGAGTTAAAGTCATCTGAAATTTGGTTGTTTTTCGTTCCTCATTCACTCGAAAAATACAGAACCGATTGAATTCAAATATGGCTATTAGTTGTAGAATGCCAACTCAAAAATTCTTGCAAAATTTCGTGAGGATAGTATTCGTAGAAAGTTTTTAAGAAATCATTGAAAATTGAAAAAAAAATTCTATATATCAGTACCTATTCGTCTGAAATTGCTGAAATTTTGCAAGAGTCTTTAGAACCTAACTATTCTGCCAAGTTTCAAGTTTTAATACGATCGGTCAAATATTGCTGGAGATTCGAGCAGCCTTGTGCGAGTTCAGTAGATGGGTGACTGTTGCCTCGATAACTTTCGAACGAAAGGAGATAGGGACTTGCAATTTTCAGGGTAGGTTGCGTATCCAAATGGGAGAGTTAATTTCATTTTTGGGCATAATCGGTCTAACGGTTTCCGAGTTATACCCACCTGGAATATTATTTCCTCGATAACTCAAAAAATGAAGATTCCATCGAATTGAAGCTTGGTAGCTAGTAGTAGAAAATCAACATAAAGACTTGTTTGAAATTTTGTAAGAACCGTAACCCTAGAAAATTAAAAAAAAATGATGAAAAAAAAATGTTTGTAAGAACCGTACCTACCCCCAGAAAATTTGAAAAAAGTTACGAAAAAAAAAATTGGTTCAAGCACTGACGTGAAGTCAGGAGCTTTTGCATGTATGTTCTATTGTCTATTCTCCTGCATCGGACACCCTTAATCGAATTTACCATGGTAAATTATGTTGTCCATTCTCCTGTATTCGAATTTATCATGGTAAATTCGAATTAAGAGTGTCCGATGCAGGAGAATGGACAATAGAACATACGCGCAAAAGCTCCTGATTTCACGTCAGTGCTTGAACCAAATTTTTCAGAGTATTAATTTCTAGATTTTGCAAGCTTCCAGAATTCAGATCACTGTAATTTTTCTCTACCCGTACAGCGGAGCATGAAGCAACAGATTCTGCCATTCGATTCTTAGGCCGGCCTTATACAGCCGGAATGTCTCTCTGAATTCATACTCTTAATTCATATCATTAATTCAGAAAACACGGAATTTCATACTAACTTACTATTCTCCTCAAATATTCAGATTTTTTTCAGAGTATTAATACAAAATTTTGCAAGTTTCCAGAATCCAGAATATGAATTCAGAGAGAAATTCTGACCGTAGAATGCCGGCAATGTTCAAAGAAATAATTCTAATAATGAATATCTGAAATGAAAATGTCCTTGAAATATCAGTTGACATCCTAATGCAAATCCGTTTCCTGCATCTTCGGTATAACAATATTTCGATATTATTCTCTATTAACTAGCAACTCTTATAATTGAAAATATTCTAACTAACAATATCATCGGTTCGAATGAGAATTGTTCTGTTAACCTTGAAGTAAGTTCCTTGTAGAATCGCAATAATGGTCATAACTATGGTTTAAATTACCTCAATAAAATCACTGGTATACAGGACTGCTTGAAAAAATGAAAAGCCTATAAATATCATAATTCCGAGAATACGTATTGCAATTGAAAAAGGTATTTTCGTTCAATAAATACCAAGTCATGGGAGGATTTAAACATACCATTTTGTGGGATGAGTTCAGTGCGGCATTATAAGTCTAAAATATAATTTGTATATATAATATGCATATATTAGTCGAACTTTGAGCATTACATTTTGTGCATCTAACACAAAAGAGACCAACAGAGAAACCAACCAATTAAGAATTTAATATTAGATGGTTTCTTTCTGGATTTTCTCTACCAAAATATCTAATATTATATATATTTTTTATTATACTATTATACCGATCCTCCTAGGTCTTCCCCAAGGAGACTACTCATAAGCTCTCGAAGAGCTTGAGCGAGTAAGGATAATCAGTTGTGTTCTGTGTAGAGTTTGATACTGTGTCCTTAATGTCTCCCACTGAGCCAACCGCACTACTGTAAAATATTTTAAAATTGTGAATTGCTTCTGCGTAAGAATCACAAGATATTAGTCAGAAGCAATAAATCGAACAATGTTGCCCAACAAACAATAACGAAAACAACATCAACGATGAAAAAACTATTTCGTAACGTTTTGGAGTCTATATCAGACTCCTTGGTCAGACACTTAACGAAAATCTTATTGTTATTATTTGTTAACAATTCTCGAATTTCAGAATAGCCATAACAAAAAATTTGCTTAATAACGAACTTAGCCGAGATATTTATCTCCCAAACCTACTCTGAAAATTTCAACTCTCTAGCTCATTCCGATAAAGAGTTATCGTGTTAGCGGATGGACGGCCAGATGGCTGGACAAAATCCATTTTGACCATGGATTCTTAATGAGTGAGTCACTTTCAGCCAACAATTCGAAAATTACAGACATTTGATCCAATTGATAAGCACTGTTTCGAGGAACAAGAGCGCCAAATACTAAAGGAACAAGCTTCAATGATAAATTGAACTAAAAAGTATAAAATGATCTGTGAGCATTCAAAAAATGTGGGAAAGCCCTGTGGACAGGAGCTTTGGTGCTCCTGTTCAAACTTTGACGAATTATATCTCCGAGAGTATTGGTTTCTCAGAGTTGGAAATGATATCAATGGAATATTATGATAGAAAAGCATCACAAAATGAAATAAATTACATAAGAATCCATTGATATAATTCCGAACTCGGAGAAACCAATACATTCGGAGTTATGATTTGTCAAAGTTTGAACAAGAGCACCAAAGCTCCTGTACACATGGCTTTCCCACTTTTTCAATTTGTCTTCTGTGCGTCAATTTTCCAGAATTTTCGTTATTAAATTCAAAACGTAGGTCTATGACTCATTTCATGTTGGATTTATATACATCAGGAAATTATAATTAGAGCATTCTATGAAATTATATAGATTTGAGATTAATTATTGAAATTTATAAATACATATTTCCGAAAGTATTAGTTTGTTAGAGTTAAGAATCACATCAATGGATTCGTATTATGAAACTGCATCTTGAAAAAAATTTAATTTAAAATTTGTAAAATTTTTTTTTTCTTACTCCGAAACCACGTGACCGATTTTGTCCAATAACGAACTCAACTGAGATATTTATCTCCTTAACCCACTCTAAAAATTTCAACTGTCTAGCTCATTCCGTTAGAGAGTTATCGTGTTAACGGCTGGACGCACGAACGGCCGGACAGAATCGATTTTAACCATGGATTTTTGATCAGTGAGTGGAACCAAAGCGTTTAAGACCATTTTCAGCCAAAAATTCGAAAATTACCGACATTTAGGCAAATTGATAAGCCGAAAAGTTATGGACGAAAAATGTATTATTTAGAGAAAAGCGTGGGGTTCTCTGTGCCATAGTTTTTATGCCTTACTTACAATTTTTTCTGAAATATTTTATGATTCGCAAACTTTTGGATTTCTAAACCATTTTTTCACTGATTGTACCGATCTAATGTTTTCAAGTTTTCGTCCATCATTTTGTCTATATGCACAAAAATTATTTTATACTTTTTCGTTCAATTTAATCTTTTAATCGAATGGAAAAGTTTAACAGGTATTTCCGCAAAAGAAGCAGAGAAAAATCATTCAGCTGGTACTTCCCGACGTGTAATTATAATGGAAAATCATCGATTTGCTAGCATATGTTGTCATGAATTGGTGTCACGGAGAATTAAATTATTTTGATAATTTATCGCCTTTTTATTGAAGAACATGAATATTACTTACTTACAGATAGTAGGCCAGTTCTAATATTGGCAGTGCCATTTATCGATATTTCTATCATCTCGCTAATGCATCTCTTGTGATGAGTTTTCTCTTTATCTAGAATTGCCCAGTCCTGAAGCCAATAATCAACCACCTACTCCTATAAATCCTATAAATTTTTGTTACACGAATCAGCTGAAAACTGAGAAATATCCCTGTGCAACCATAAAACCTGAATCACATTCTTCGAATCAATATTGCGGGAACCGAACGATTAAAGAACAGTAGAATCGGCAATAAACGATGATGCAACTCTATTAACCCCATATCATCAGTGACCATTTCAAAAGTCGTAAACATGACGTGGCATATTTACGCCCGACACTTTAATGGACTTTAAATTGAACAATGTATATACAAATACTTAGGTCTGATTAATGGAGAGCAATAAAAGGATCATTGATATCAATACAAAGTTATGAACGCCTCGATTTATACCAGATCTCACGATAAATTGATGGCTTATAATTAATGCATGATATCGTTTCACCTACGAGTACACTCAATAGAGCTGGGAGGTTATTGAGTTATTCATGAGGTTATATAAGCTCATTGAAGATATTCCGTTCCGCTCGATTACGCTAGCGAGTTTTCATATTTTCCGATATAAAAGGATGTTGACTCAAGTCTCAAGTAACCATTCTCAACATATATTTTAGACTGGGCCAAAAAAAACGACAATTTTTTTTTCTTAATGATACTGTGAAAATATAATTCATGATGATAAAAAAAATTATCGTGAAAGTTTGAGCTCTTAATAATAGTATTAAGGGGTGTATCGTTACGACTATTGTTTTTTTAACAGTAATCGCATTTTTTCACTCAAAACTCGTCAATTATTAATTTGAAAAATTTGAGCGATACGTATTCTTAAAGGAAATTAAATTCCCTACAAAAAAGCTCTCTTTGTAAATTAATGTAAAACAAGCCGTTTGCTTGTTATCGTGCCTGAAACATTGATTTATTTTTTCAATTTTGCGTTTTGATTTTGAATTTTTGTAACTACCAGAAATATCAATATTTGTTCGGTACAAAATAATTATTTTAAAAGAAATTTAATAGTCTACAAAAAAAGTTTCCAAATTGTAATATAAGTAATTTCATTGAGTAATTATTTCTTCAATTGAACATTCTCCATAATTTGATAATAATTAAAGCAATAAAAGCTTTTTTTTTTGTAAAACAAATTATAAGTGAAAATAAAATGATTTTTTTATCTCTTTCATTACTTCTATTTGTTTTGACTTATTATTAAATTTTTTTCTGTAAATGAAACACTGTCTCTGCACAAATAAATAACTTATGATTAAGAAACCAATTTTTTTTTACTATTGGAGTTGCTTAAATACATTAAAAATGAATTTATGTAGATAACTTATCGTTAAAAAGCAAAATAATACATTAATAAATTATGTTTTTACTAAAAAAAAGTTCAATGGTCGAGAGAAAAAAAGTTACTCTCAATATTTAAATAATACATTTTTTAATCAAGTGGAAAATATTATGTTTAACGCGAAAAAAACGATAAATTACTTTTGAATTTTACTTTACGTCGAATAACTTTGGAAGGAGTGAAATTAATTAAAATGTTAAGAAACTTTTTTTGTAGATTATTAATTTTCCCTTAAAATAACTATTTTGTACCACAAAAATATTGATATTTCTGGTAGTTACAAAAATGCAAAATCAACACGCAAAATTGAAAAAATAAATCAATGTTTCAGGCACGATAACAAGCAAACGGCTTGTTTTACAGTAATTTACAACGAGAGGTTTTTGGTAGGGAATTTAATTTCCTTCAAGAGTATGTATTGATCAAATTTTTCAAATTAATAATTGACGAGTTTTCAGTGAAATAATGCGATTACTGTTAAAAAAAACCAATAGTCGTAACGATACACCCCTTAATACTATTATTAAGGGCTCAAACTTTCACAATAATTTTTTTTTATCATCATGAATGATATTTTCACAGTATCATTAAATAAAAAATAGTCAATTTTTGCTGAAACCGGTCTCAGACCTATCAGATCCGTCTCACTGATGAAGAATTCAAGCCCTTATACGGAAGGCCGTCCGTTGCTACGATAACTTGCAAGTCCCTATCTCCTTTCGTTCAAGAGTTATCGATACAACGGTCACCCATCCTGCTACTGAACTCACACAAGGCTGCTCGGATCTCCAACAACATAGATCCGATCGTGTTCAAACTTGGAACTTGGTAGAAGAGTTAGGTTTTGAAGGCTCTCGCAAAATTTCAGCGATGTCGGACGAATAGTTTCTGATATAGAGATTTTTTTTCAATAATTTTCTCTAATGTTTTAAGAATGTTCTAGTGATGCGATCCTCATGAAATTTTGCAAGAATTTTTGCGTTGCCATTCTACAACTTATAACCATGTTTGAATTGCATCGGTTTTGTATTTTGCGAGTTTTTGAGGAAATAACAACCAAATTTCAGATGGGTATAACTCCAAAACTGTTTAGCCGATTATACCTATGAACAAATTCAAGTGTTATATTCAGATTCCCAACCTAATCTGAAATTTTCAAGTCGCTATCTTTTTCCGTTCTTAGGTTATCGTGACATAAATAATATTTTTTTTTTATTTTTCTAGTAATACGATTGTCACAAAATTTCACGTCCTTGGTTTTGCATTTTACAACTACTCCCTCAATTATGCTCATAAACGAACTTGTCCGTCGTATTGGGATGCGCCACCTACCCTGAAAATTTCAAGTCGCTATCTCTTTCCGCTCTCAAGTTATCGTGGCAACGGATGGCCGACCGGCCGGACAGAATGAAATTTGACCTCGAATTCTTGATCAGGGAGGTGAACCCAATCGTTTGAAACCATTTTCGTCAAAAAACTCGAAAATTACAGACATTTGGGCAAAATTCCGATGATTCCGATGACAGAATCTGATTACTTAAAAAGGAAACATAAGAAGTCAACTTGAATTTTGTTGAACAGAGAATGCAACTTTGCAAATTGCTCAAATGGTATCGACTATATTTGGCAGAATTTATTAAAAAAGAAGTTGGAACTTGGAAATTTCTTTGCAAAGTAAAACTATGTTACTATGATTTTCAAATACTGTCACTGTGACAATTCTCGAATTTCATGAACTAAAAAATAATTCTGAAGATTTTCGTTAAGTGTCTGACGAAGGAGTCTGATATAGACTCCGAAACGTTAAGAAATAGTTGTTCCATCATTGATGTTGTTTTCGTTATTGTTTTTTAGGCAACATTGTTCGATTGATTGCTTCTGGCAAATATCTTGTGTTTCTTCCGCTGAACCAATTCACGAAATAATACATTTTATATTTTATAGACATTTTTCAGAGTTTGGGAGAGAAAACCCAGAAGGAAACCATTTAATAATGATTTTTTAATATCTACATATTTTTTAATATTTAAATATGGGGTGCAATAAAAAACAGCTTTGATTTTTTAAAGACGTATGTTGTTCTGAGTTAACTCCATATGTAATATCTAAAAATGGGTCCAAGCCCTGTGGACAGGAGCACTCTGGCGCTCTAGTTCAAACAGACAAATTATATCTCCGAAAGTATTGGTTTCTCAGAATTGGGAATTATATCAATGTATTCATATGATAGAACTGCATCATAAAGGAAATTCAATTCAAATAATAGTTTATTTATCAAGATTAAATCAGCAATCTGAGAATGAGAACTGCACCATGGAAGAAATCAAATTAAATCTTGCCAATTTTGCCCAATAACGAACTTAACCAAGATATTCATCTCCCTAACCTACTCTGAAAATTTCAACTACCTAGCTAGTTCCGTTCGAGAGTTAATTATTTTGTGATTTGCTTCTGCGTAAGAAACACAAGATATTCGTCAGAAGAAATCAATCGAAAAATGTTGCCTAATAAACAACAACGAAACAACATCAACGAAGCAACCACTATATCGTAACGTTTCGGAGTCTATATCAGACTCCCTCTTCAGACGCTTAACGAAAGAATCTTCAGAACTATTTTGTTGATTGTTATTCTGAGATTCGAGACAATTCTCGAATCTCAGAACAACAGTCAACCAAATAGTACTGAAGATTCTTTCGTTAAGTGTCTGAAGAACTAAGAAGGAGTCTGATATAGACTCCGAAACTTTACGATATAGTTGTTTCTTCGTTGATGGTGTTTCGTTGTTATTTGTTAGGCAACATTGTTCAATTGATTGCTTCTGAAAAATATCTTGTGTTCTTTACGCAGAAGCAATTCACAAAATAATCAATTTTTTATTTTATAGATATTTTTTATTTGTTAGGCAACATTGCTCAATTGATTGCTTCTGACAAATATCTTGTGTTATAATTATTCTATCTAAGCTTTATTATATGATCTGTGCTCATACTCGTACATGCCATCCTGTTTTATAAGAGAGAGTCAAATTCATTTCAGCTATTTTAATTTGATTTCTTCCAGTGTGCAGTCTCATTCTCAGATTGCTCATTTAATCTTGATAGATAAACTATTATTTGAATTGAATTTCCTTTATGATGCAGTTCTATCATATGAATACATTGATATAATTCCCAACTCTGAGAAACCAATACTTTCGGAGATATAATTTGTATGTTTGAACTAGAGCGCCAGAAAGCTCCTGTCCACAGGGATTGAACCCATTTTTGGCGCTCTAGTTCCTCGGAACTGAGTGCTTATCAATTTGCTCAAATGTCTGTAATTTTCGAATTTTTCGATGAAAATGGTCTCAAACGATTTGGTTCGACTCACTGATCATGAATCCGTGGTCGAAATTCATTCTGTCCGGCCGGTCCGGCCGTCCGGCCGGCCGTAGGCACGATAACTCTCGAACGGATTCATCTAGACAGTTGAAATCTTTAGAGTAGGGTTGGGGAATAAATATTTCGGCTAATTTCTTTACTGAGCAAAATCGGACAGATGGTTTCGGAGTAACAAAAAAAAATTTTTTTTTTACAAAACAAATTCCAAATTAAATTTTTTTCAATAAGCAGTTTTATCATAAGAATCCATTCATATCATTTTTAACTCTAACAAGCTAATACTTTCGGAGATATGATTTTTCAAAATTTCAATGTAAATCGTATTTCTACGTTTTCACAGAATGATAGAATTATTCTGTGGGTATTCTATGAATTGTTATAATGTCAACTTATTTTCCTGAGACATGACGTTGTCTCATTGTCATTCATTCCAGCAATCGTATAAATATGAGAATGATTATATAATTTTGTTATGCATTTCAGCGAAATTATCATTATTTTTATTTGGGCGTTTTCACGAAAATCGAGATCAACAGCTAGTCCTTTCAACATTTTTGTTGATCTTGATGGTTGTGTGCACCTACTCTTTCATTTCTAATACGAATAACAGAGAGAGAGAGAAAAGGTTTATGGTCCAATCGAGATGTAGTTCCAACTCGATGCTATTAATCACTGCAGGAGATGAATAGCAAATTGTCTCTACGGTCAGTTAGACCTGCCTTGTGCCTACATAATAGCCGCATTGCAGCTCAGGACTTGTTAAGTAGTTAAACTGCAACGAAGGAAGAAGTGATATATAGTGGGTAGGGGAATTCAAGCCAGCTAACGTTGCAGGGACATTAAAACTATTTTGGCCAACTACTAACTTAATTTACTAACTGGATTCGCTGACCCAATGGATTATGTTTCGGTTGTAATTCCATTGGAATTGTTAATATGTTTGGATATTGAAAATGGAATTTTCCCATAGATGAATATGCGAAGCGTTTAATTGTGGAAATAGGGTTATCAATTGCACCGCTTGTTTCTGCACTCGTTTTTCCATTAAGTTAATCGAATTATACAGCGAAAACTTTGATAAATCATATCTCTGAAATTATTGGTTTCTCAGAGTTGGGAATTATATCAATGGATTCCTATGATAGAACTGCATTATAAAGGAAATAAAATTCAAATAATAGTTTATTTATCAAGAATGAGCAATCTGAGAATGAGAACTGCACCATAGAAGAAATCAAATTAAAATAGCTTAAATGAATTTGACTCCTTCTTATAGAACAGAATGAAATGTACGAGTATGAACACAGATCATATAATAAAGCTTAGACAGAATAATTATAGCATTCTGTGAAAACATAGAAGTACGTAGGATTCATTATTGAAATTTAGAAAAATCATATTTCAGAAAGTATTAGCTTGTTGGATTTGAAAATGATATCGATGTATTTTAATGGTGAAACTGCATCTTAAATAAAAATTACAGACATTTGGGCAAATTGATAAGCACTCAGTTCCGAGGAACTAGAGCGCCAAAAAGTGTAATTCCCTTTCCGGGATTTGAGCCCGCCTACGATCTTGTCGATCTCCGGTATTAGAATAAAATGTCGGTACTTACCTGGGATATATATTCTTAATTTTCGACATAAAATCGCCACATGGGAGTTTATTTGACGGTTTTTTACCCTTGTCTCTCTAAGTCAATTTTGACGTTTCTCGAACCAACTATTAGCAAGGAACTAGACAATTTCATGTCTCAGGGAAATAAGTTGACATTATGACAATTCATACATAGAATAATTATATAATTCTGTGAAAACGTAAAAATACGATTTATTATTGAAATTTTGAAAAATCATATCTCCGAAAGTATTATCTTGTTAGAGTTAAAAATGATATCATTAGATTCTTATGATAAAACTGCTTATTGAAAAAAAATTAATTTGGAATTTGTTCTGTAAATAAAAATGTTTCTTATGTTACTTCGAAACCATCTGTCCGCTCTTGCCTAATAACGAACTTAGCCGAGACATTTATCTCCCAAACCTACTCTGAAAATTTCAACTGTCTAGCTCATTCCGTTCGAGAGTTATCGTGCCTACGGCCGGACGGCCGGAGTGGCCGGACAGAATGAATTTCGACCACGGATTCTTGATCAGTGAGTCGAACCAAATCTTTTAAGACCACATTATGTCCAATTTGGGCGAAATTGAGTTTGAAGCGGATTCAGAAATGATTGCTATTGCTCTATAGCCCTATGCAAACAAAATCTTCCAAATGGCATTATGTCCCGGTGTAATTCAATTCCAAAGTATATAAGCCGCATCGCCATGAATTATGTTTACGTTTGTATTTTTAAACAAATCAAATATAACTAAAATTTTTCTTTATCGATTTGCTCATGTTAATTAGGTTACAGGCCAATACTTACTGTGCAGACAGTTTTCTCTAAATTTATAATAAATCGCAACAAACAGCATTATGTTCAATTTCAACACAACAAAACGCATTATATACAATGGGATGAATCAAAACGCATAAGTCCAAACGTTTTTTACATTTTCTGTGTATATCTGATCATTATTGATTTAAATGAGATTAGTTATTAACTTTGGATGTGAATTTCTAGCAGAAAAAATTGGTTCAAGCACTGACGTGAAGTCTGAAGCTTTTGCGCGTATGTTCTATTGTCCATTCTTCTGTATTGGACACCCTTAATCGAATTTACCATGGTGAATTATGTTGTCCATTCTCCTGTATTGGACACTCTTAATTCGAATTTACCATGGTAAATTCGAATTAATGCTAATGCGATTGTTAAGTTTGTTAATGGGCATAATCGGCCAAACGGTTTGCATTAGAAATTTTGTCTCCAAACGGTACAGATCCAATCGAATTGAATCTTGTTAACTAGTGGTAGAATGCCGATAAAATAATTTATGTGAAATTTTATGAGGATCTAATTACTAGAAAAAAAATTTAAATATTTCTTCAGAAAAAAACATTTTTTCTTCAAAAGTTCATTATTGAAATTTCGAAAAATCATATCTCCGAAAGAGTTAGTTTGTTAGAGTTGAAAGTTCTATCAATGGATTTTTAATTCAATTTGGAATTTGTAAGTTAAACAAAAAATTTTTTTTTCGTTACTCCGGAACCGTCTGGCCTATTCTACCCAATAACGAACTCAGCCGAGATATTTATCCCCCAAACATACTCTGAAAATTTCAACAGCCTAGCTCATTCTGTTCGAGAGTTATTGTAGAAACAAAATTTTAAAATAAAAAAAAAATTTTTTGACACTTTACGGTAACCTGATCAATACAAAACTTCGCATGCGTATGAAGATAATTATTCTACAATTTGATGCTAAATTTCAAATAGATCAAGTGATCGGTTTCGCGGGAATATTCATAAAAATTGTTTTTAAAAAACGGCCATAACTCCGAAACCGCTCGATGGATTTTGCTGGTTAACGAACTCGTCCGAGATATTTACGCTCCAAACCTACCCTGCAAATTTCAATCCTCTAACTCCTTCCGTTTGAGAGTTATCGTGTAAACGGACGGCCGGACATAATCGATTTCGACCTCGGATTCTTGGTCAGTGAGTCGAACCAAGACCATTTTCTGCCAAAAATTCGAAATTTACAGACATTTGGGCAAATTGATTGAAGCACTCTGTTCCGAGGAATAAGAGTGCCAAAAATTTAAAATCTAAACAGCTTCATCTGGGTGTTGCAGTTCCTTTATCAGTGATTATTATATTATTAAATAACCAATGAAATGATTTCTCGTTGCACCATATACCCATGCGGTCCTAAAATCAGCTATGATGGAGAAGCCACTTTTCTGACCAAAGGATATTGATTATGAGTTGTGAACAACCAAAATTCACCTAAATCAAAATAACATCGACAATCCATAATTTCCAAATAACTTAAACTACGCTCAATAACTCTTAGGTCCACGATTTGTTTCAGCCAGATTCAATCCCGAGATTAATGTTGTATCGAAGTGAATGTGTTATCAGAAAATTAATTGATTGAATCCCTGGGATACGTATTACCATGCGAAATTTAGGATTCAATCACTTTACCAGCTTCAGTTGATTAACTCGTCGATGTAATTTTAACCTGTGACAGAACCGATGAATGGTTGATGCGTCTAGACGAACCATCTTCTCAGTTCGTCACTCAAATTCACTCCTGATTGGAGGTGTGTCTATTTAAAAATTGATTAAAGCCATTAAATGCAATTAATTATCTACACGGTAGTTCATTAGACTCTTCTGTGCGAGCGTAGGGGAGTAAAATGTGAACGTAACGTTTATTTAGTTTCCTCTGTGACGAAAGTACGAAACAGCAAATTCGATTTAAAAATGATTGGTTGGTAAAGCAACGATGAGAGGTTCAGTCCGCTCTGGCACGCTTGTTCAAATTCATTGGATAGTATTCGTTAGAATATTTCAAAGAAAGACTTAAAACTTGCGTTTTTTAAATGTCATACCAAGTATTTTCATTAACAATCATATAACCCTTTAAATTCTACATCGTTTTAATGCTTCACTTACATATCATTCTCAGGAGATTCGTATATAATCTGAAAATATCCTTTAACTCAATGAAAAATTATATACGATTTACACTTATTTATTCAATATTGTGACGCGTTTCGTCGACACAGCGATGAAGGATTTCGTTTCCTATCAATAACAATATTCAATAAAAAACCTTACGTTTTCGAATAGATTTCGAAATTTCATGAAAATATCAACCAAAATTTACTCAATATCCGCAATATCAAATAATATATCCTCCTAATACAGGTATCGAAGTTAGGAAGTGATAAAAATACTAATTTTCAAAATGTCGACGTTTTCGTGAAAATGAAATTGTAATGAATTAGAATTCTGATATAATACGAAAACAAGAAGTTTCGTGAAGTCAGGCAAATATTTGAATCTGAGTTTGGATAGAGTTTTGAAGAGAATTTGATGATTGATATTCTGAGTAGAAAGTATAACACATAATTTCTATATTATTCAGCGACCAGCCAAAGATGATGAAACAACATCATATGTGTGAACATAACTGGAATTCATTTCCCAAACAGGAAAATCTATTTCCGTACGTTTCCCCGCTCCTATCAAGTACAAAGCATGTCATTATTCCCATCTTATACACACCATGATATATTTCCTTTTCCATGCCACATCAAGAATTTCTAAAGTGCCTTGTAGACACAGCAACACAAAGAACCTAAGCCAGCAATACCTAGAGGCAACAGTTTTGAGATGTAACCACTAGAAGACACATTCGCGGTGAAATTCATCTTGCCTGAATACAAACCACAATCAACCCTTTCTTTGTACATTCTTGACGTCATCGGATAGGAAAGGTTAAAGGGAAATTAGAAAGTTCGGGACAATTAATTTAGTTAATATTTCCTCAAATATTAAACATCTACAGCGAAAACATTTTGTAGCCCCCCCTGAAATTTTCATCGTTAAGGATTTGGATAAAATTGAATAGAATAAAATGGGTTCAAGCCCTGTGGACAGGAGCTTTCTGGCGCTCTAGTTCAAACAGACAAATTATATCTCCGAAAGTATTGGTTTCTCAGAGTTGGGAATTATATCAATGTATTCATATGATAGAACTGCATCATAAAGGAAATTCAATTTAAATAATAGTTTATTTATCAAGATTAAATGAGCAATCATGAGAATGAGAACTGCACCATGGAAGATATCAAATTAAATCTGGCCAATTTTGCCCAATAACGATCTTAACCGAGATATTCATCTCCCTAATCTACTCTGAAAATTTCAACTACCTACCTCATTCCGTTCGAGAGTTATATCTATGTCTATGGATGAAAAGCAGTCTCACTACTCTCAGATCTCTTACTAACTTCATGTTCGTTCCGAAATGTAAGACTTTTCTGAGAAAAACTAATTTCGGAGCTAACAACTGAGATTTTTCTCACTTCACTCACAATTCTTCGATTGATTAGATAATGTAATGTCACAGGAACATAAGTTGACATTAGGACAATTCATACATAGAATTATATCATTCTGTGACAACGTTGAAATACGATTTATTATTGAAATTTTGAAATATCATATCTCCGAAA